>CM042557.1:5943483-6320983 GCA_023630585.1 Cranoglanis bouderius | reverse complement strand
GGGAAAACTACTGCAGTGGAACATAAACACATGCTTCCCAAGACAAGGCAAGACAGGAAGAGAGGAAAATCTGTGCTCCAGGGGACGTCTGCATGCAGGAAAACATTGGTAGGAATTTGTAATAGCGGAGCCGAGACAGGGCAGGAATGCAGAGCGGCCGCTCGGGTTTCCGTCGTCTCGTTATGATTCGCATGCTACAGAGCTCGGATCTGATGAACACCCCAGGTAAGTGTGGGCGGGAATGATTGCTATCATTAGAAAGACCAATGGTCATTTAAACGATTATCATTTGATATCATTAGAGACTGAGTGGTAGCGCTGTTCTCAGGTGAGCTGCAGGTGAGAGAGATAACAGGCCCCACAGAGACTTCAAATCGCACAGTTTTGTTCCTGGGACAAAGGACCAGGACTTGAGAAATGAGTAGAGAGCACGCTGAGAAGTGTGTGTACCGTTTTGAGTTTGAGGTTGTCGGCAGCCGACTCGTTGAAGGAGACTCCTTTGAGGAAGTGTGAGCCGATCTGCAGGGGGATTGTGGGTAACTCGCATTGGAGTGGCTGAGATGTGGTCTGCATACGGCCTGCCTGCTGAGCCTCAGCCTCACTACAGCAACCCTACACACACACACACACACACACACACACATTTATTCTCATATAGAAATCTTAACAATTAAAGAAAGCATTAATACGCCCATATACATATATCCAGTAATAAATATTAAATTGACAAAAACAATATCTATACGCTTAACACACACACACACACTTTGATGTCTGCACATCACCGACTCAGATCACACAACAGTTGACTCAGCTCAGTGGTCCGTACCTGTAACGCTGCTTCTATAGCTTTGGGTTTCAGGTGAAAGCCTCCTTTGAGAGCGTACTCACAGTGTCCCAGAGAGTCCAGCGCAGATCTGTATGCCTGCACACAAACACAACACAATATAAAGCGTCTGTGCATATTCTTTTGTTAAAACTGAAAAAGAAACCTCTGAATCAAAACCCCTCTATAATCTGATGTTTCTGAGCTGCTTCGAGTCACCATGACATCCCTGTAGCAGTAAATCACAATCGGTGCCGCGTCGGGTTTGTGTACATTTGTACGTATACATCATGCACCAGCTCTGATACGTTGACTTTAGGCATGAAAAAAGGCAGATTACAAAGTGACAGAGAGACAGGCAGGAGCCATCAGCCAATCATAGTAGAGAAAGTACAAGAGTGTGAGAGAATATACAAATCAAACAGGAATCAGAGTGAGAGTCAATATTTTTATGCTATAAGAGAGAAAGAGACTTTCTGAGGTGGTCTCCTATAATTTGATTGAAAGCCAGTGAATGACATCTACAATTTATCCTCACTGTGGAATTTGTATCATTACCCAGCTGTAAACTTATTCGGCCTCACTCATGAGGTGTTGCTGAGCTTCTCTGTGTTTTTTGTACGTCGAGCTCATTTACATCACATCAGAGAGAGTCACCTGGTTATCCGTTCACCCTGGTGTGTGCTTACTGCTTAACTGCACAGAACACAGAAGCGTACTGTGAGAGGATAGTGGAGCAACTGAGAGATTTTGCACTTTTACCTGGTGCTCAGTGACCTTGACCTTAAAGAAAGTGTCCTAAAACCGGCTTGTCGATAACCTAGGTAAGGTGCATCAGTTGCTGTAAATATGTGGACTGTCTCTTATGTGTTTATAACCATCAAAACATCTCGTGTTTCAGTATTGTATTATAAAAACCAAACAGAAAGATCTAGTCGTTGGAGGTCTGACCTGCAGAGCGCTGTTTATCTTCAGGTTGAGCTCTTTGAGCTGTTGGTCGGGGAGAGAGGGGCTGTGGGAGCAGAAGAGCTGCTGCACCTGAAAACCAGCCAGACAGCCGTCACGCCCTCGCTCTCGGAGACGCGCCGTTGCCTGAAGAACGAACACACACACACACACACACACACACACACACACACACACACACACACACACACACACACACACACACACACACACACACACACACACACACACACACACACCCCATAATCATCATCACAATCCACTAAAATGGAATAACGACAAATGTGGGCCAATTAGCATAATTTTGTTTACTTATACCACCTGTCCTTTCATTACCAGCCAAGTTCACATTTTTAGTTTACTACTCGGTGGTGGAAAAATGGCTTGATGTGATTTCTATTCTGCACATTTTTCTAACAACTACTCGATAAAACAAATCAAGACCTTACACCTCAGACAAGTCATATAACTATAATAATATAATATAACTATAAATCAACATTATCGCTTGTAGTACGGTTAATCTCAGCACCCAGGGAGTGCTCTACATGCCTCGACGACCCGCTCGAAATCCAATAACGCCCAATGACATTTCTAATTAAATACCGAGCGAAACAGATGACCTCACGTTCAAGGCATGTCGGCTGTGGGTCACACTTCACCGGCTCTCCGAAAGGGCACAAGAGCTCCATGAGGCTGATTTAATCAGTTAAAACTCCTTTCTTGTGACACGGTGACAAGAAAGTGTAAAAGTTTCATCTAGAATCAGCTGTTCCTCATATCTGTATTATTACTGACTGCTGGGAAAAAAGCGAAAGAATGTACATCGTGGCATTCACTGGGAAATCCAGAAACAGGCCGATAGTTTGATTATTTTCTGGACTATATGGCATGCCAGCTGCCCTTTAGCAAGTACTGTGAGTTGTGGTGACTTTTGTTTGTTTGCTGTTTTCCGGAAATGCAGCACTGAGAAGTCCATTAGATTTATCACAGCGGCAGAGATCAGACAAACAAATGCATCCTTTAAGGTGAATTCTGAGGGTTTTTTTTTTTTTTTTTTAATTCCATAGTCTCCCAATTTTACCAATCCTCACCCAATATCAGGTGACAGCCAGGAACTGGGGAGGGTGAGACACCGTAATGTTTTCCAAGTAACATGTGGCTTAATGTGTAAATGTTAACTAAACAGTGACCATCTTTATTAAATAACGATTATGAATACGTCCACAAAAATCCCAACTCTCGAAACTTGCGGTCTCGCTGAATTTATCACTAACAAAAATGAAAATGGCGGATGACAGTTCAGCTCGGCTGTCAATGATTATCGGCCTTTCATGCACGTCAAGTGTTTTCAGATGAGAAGCAATGTGCTATTACATAAGTAATTGACGTGCCTGCATCTGCATCTGTGTATGCGTGTGTTTTGACTGTAACTGAAAGTGTATGTACTGCATACTTCTGCTGCCCCTTTCCATGAGCGCGCCGCCTCGTCCAGCTCGCCGAGAGCTCCGGCCTGACTGCGAGCCCCTGTGCAGCGCTCCTGCATCTGCGCCAGCGCCTCAGCCAGGCACGACTGCGCCACCGGCTGCACTTTCTGCAGAGCCTGAGACAGGAACTGGAAATGAACTTGCATCACAGTCAGAAAACAGCGGCCCAGTACCTGAATGAGGGGGGGGGGGGGGGGGGAACAAAAAAAAAACAAGATCACCAAAAAGCCATAGCTCGGTGTTTAAGGTTTTCAATTACAAGGGTGTGAGATCAAATCCCAGGAGGACAGGAGATGCACTGTAGCTGCTTAGCTCTATTTATGGATCAGATTCTGAACAAAATAAAACCACCTTCCAAAATGAAACGTCTTGACATTAAGGCTAAGGCGTGTATTGAGAGCTTAAAATGAATAACAGTGTTTAGCATCTAATGATTCTCTCAAAATCCAGATGAAGTATAAACATAAGTGTGTAGGTGTATAATCATCCTTCAGGAGCCCTGCTTTCTTCACATTACAACAATTCCCTTTCCCAACGCACTGCGGCTATTATTCGAGTGTGGAGAACATTTATTATCTGGCTCAGGTGCATTCAGAGTTTCGATAAAGCAAAAATGTGGATAGGTTGGGGTGATCGAGTAAGCCTTAATAATATATAAATATTATCAGATTATAAAAAGGCTGGGAATTACACACTGATTTCTGCAGGTATAAAGTTTATAGTGGCTGAAATATTCCTCCACCGTGGTTTGTTTGTTTTCTAATTTACGTTGTCAGAGCCAAACGAAACGAAGTATTGATATCGTATAAGTGCTCAGGGCCGTTTCTAGGCATAGGCGAACTAGGCGGTCGTCTATGGCGCCACCAGCTTGGCTTAACTGTGGGTGCTTCTTGTGCCAGTGAGCGCCCCTGCCAGACTCAAGCACCCACAAGAAAGAGAGTACATTTAATATTATTATTAGTAGTAGTTGTAAGTTATTTAGGTTTTTTTCTCCTTTTTTTTTTTTTAAATCAGGTAACACTTTATGATTGCATGCGATTGTTTATCTGGTATCCCTGGTGATAGTGGGCGCGCTGTTAGGAAGAGAGAGATAGAGATGTACAGGGTGGTAAGTATCCGTGCTTGACTGGTCTTTCATCATAAAAAGGTCAAAGCAATCAATCAGTGGCTCAGTATCGCAAAAATAAAAAAAAAAAGAGGATGAGAAAGAGAAATGTAAAGATATGCGACAAGTAGTCTATGGACGGTAAAGACCTGTTTTGCCACCTATTAGCGCGTATTAGCGCTCCATCATGACGAGCACAACACTTTCACAAATGACACGCTGTCCTACCAAGATTTCCCCATTTAAGCAGCAGCTGAATATTAGCATAATAAAGATGGATTTTTTTTTTTAAATGCCATCAGAAAGACGACGATCAGAAATTAATGTTTAATATATATGAAGATATAATGTTATTTCTAAAATAAATAAGTGTTTCCCCACATTTTATGGTGGTTTGGAAGTTTGAATTGGAAGGTGCGGATGAATGGTTTTGGGGTGGGGCATCAATAGAAATCTCACCTGGGGCGCCAAAATGGCCAGAAACAGCCCTGTCAGTGCTACATCACACACTTGACACTTGGGTAAATTGAGCCAAGAATAAAGTTATACTCTGCAATAGTGAACATCCAGTTCACGTATAATATATGATAATATGTCTTAAGGTGCAGAAAGTGTATTAGATGGGACGTCAGTCCAAGAGATCACTAATAACTGTTATATGAGCTGTTATATTTTGTGTTACAGGTAATCATACTCCTGCCACATGTGTCATTTGTCCTCCTTTATGAAAAATTCTGGTTCCTTTACACAGACACACTTGAGCTTGTGCTCCATTACCCATTATAATCAAATCGGACGAGCTAATCCGACACGCTCTCGGCTCTGCTTCTTTAATTCAACGTGTCGTAATTTAGGCTTTACAGACATCCGATAGCTTTAGTGGGAAAATCAGATGAACAACCACACAACCACATGAAAAAAGGTCTTTGATAAGAAGGAGGAGGAAATCTGTTTAGGAATTACCCGTGTCCTTCTCATTTAGACACGTGTATCATGTGATGTGGGGATTTTTGTTTTCAGGCTGAGGAATGAATGCCTGCTTATTCTGCTTATTAACACCTTGACTCAGCAGACACGCCAGCATACACAAGCACCGAGACAAATTAAATTATTCAGTAATTGTCCTCACTTCAGGGTCATGGTGGTTCTAACACCATGTGTGAACAAACACGTAGCCAAAAACAAGCTGCAAGGCATATTTCTGGAATGAGAGAGGAAACAGAAGTACCTGGAAGAAACTAAAAGGTAACTGATGCTCAAGATCAAACCCCGGACCGTAAAGCTGGGACCTAATGCTCTGGTTGTCCGATACAACCGACATGCACTTTAGGAAGAAACGTGTTCAAATATAAAATATCACAGACGTATGCATACAGACATTACTGAACACTTAACCTGGTTTATTTAACATATGCATTTTGTATGAATTTGAATTTGTGAGTAAGAATACATGTATGGAAACTTGACTAAATTAAAAAAAAAAATTTACACGCGTGTAAAAATCTGTCAACTCAAACAGATATTTGGGAGAAAAATGATGAGTGAGTGTGTGTGTGTGTGTGTGTGTGTGTGTGTGTGTGTTCTAGTGCCTGCATAACTATGTGGTGTATAATGATGTCAATATTCAACAGAGTTAAAGTTAAAGATGTTTGTCACCGCAAGAACCTTTTCAGGATCTCAAGAACTTTTGCACTTTTCCTCCTGAGAAACCAGGCTGATTTTAACTAGTCTGTGGTTTCAGGAATCTTTTTAATGCAGACTATGAACCACTAGAGTACAATCACCTTTATCAGGGGTGGACAAATCATACCTATATATACAAATTTATTCATTGGACAAGTGGAAGCTTCTGTGTGCTGCCCAGTCCCTTGTTTTGGTTGCCTGGAAACCTAACAGACTAAACTAGAAAGTCATATTTAATGTAACAAAATAATAAAAGATTGTTAACCACTTAAGCGTTTTTATTCTCGATCTTTTATTCTCAAAATAGCACTCGTCAAACCCTTGCCCCCTGCATTTTAAACCGTTACAGGGCGGCTGTATGTACTTGGAGGAGAGCACTAACTGCTTTATTCTGTACACCTCACACACACTGAACAGGAGAAAGAGGACGGCATTCTCTCCCACTCAGGACCAGACAGCAGTGCCATGAAAAATTTGCAGAAATGTACCAAGTATCCTGAGAAGCTACTGCTCCGAAACTACACTCTGAAATGTTAACAGTGTTCTGGTTCCTTACGCAGATGCTCAGGCACAAGATCTTCTGCCTTAATAGGGAATCTCTCCTTCCCTGCCATTCAGCGTAATGTGAAGGCCAAGGCCAGAGCGTAAAATACTACGACTGAGACATGCTGTATGAGAGATAAGCCTCGAATTTGGCTTGCAGCTCCACGTGTTGTGGATTGCCTGACGTATCGCCTTGCTTCCGAACATCTCAGATTTCCTCTATAACTGACTCTAGTGTTCCACTGCCATGCAACACATACTACAGGTAATGTGTGGAGCAGTCGATGTTGAGTGATTCATGAGTATAAATAAAAAAAGAGACAAAAACACACTGACATCCCCTCTTCACCGAGCGAGGCCGGGGTGTTTTTTCACAGGTGCATGCTGAAAATACCTGCAGGCTGAGCTGTAAAAAGCAGAATATGTGCCCCCCTACCCCCTTGTAGCAGCAGACAGGAAAAAACAAGGCTGCGCTAGTTTCAGTCGCACACAAAGCATGGGACAACCCTGACCCCAAGAATGGAGCCCAAATAATGAAACCAGACTGGCTTAGCTGAGTCTCATTCAAAGCCTGGAGTGAGTTTCAGAGGAAAGGTCAATAATGAACTCTCAGAGACTGAACTGCCAGTGATTAGCACAAACAAACCATTCTAAACCAAAAGAAGGAAGCCATGCCACTGGATGAGGAATGTTAAACTGGTCAGTACAAATCTAAAAGCGTTTAGTACAAATCTAAAAGCGTTTAAACATCTGACCTTTAGTTGACTAGACAGTAAAAAACAGTACACTTTCAAACTGAAGAGGCAGGAAGAAACTGTAGAATAGAGGCCTTCAGTGAAACTGACCGGCAGGGGCCACGCCTCCTTCAGTGAAACTGACCGGCAGAGGCCACGCCTCCTTCAGTAAAACTGACCAGCAGGGGCCACGCCTCCTTCACTGAAACTGACAGGCGGAGGCCACGCCTCCTTCACTGAAACTGACAGGCGGAGGCCACAAAAAAGTTTTCATTTGGTATGTCGCTTTTTTTAAACTGAATGTGCATCTTGGTGATGAGACACACCTCCATGCTGTAACTATGGAACTCGTGACCCTGAATCCACTGCCTCCTGCACTACACACATCAGGATTTACTAGGTGGATTAAATAGCTTGCAGATACACTATGCTTTTGAAAATCTGTCAAATCTGTCGAAAAGGCCACATCTGAGATGTTTCACACAATGCGCATCAACATGGGAAAGTGTTAAGGAGGGGAAAACCCCAGCTATAACAATATACCTTATACCCAGGCAAGCTGGGTGTTATATACTTCCTATTTGTTCTTCCCTGCAGTTAATAGCAGTATTTAATTTAGACAAAAGCAGTATCAGGTATCCGGGGAAAACCCGGCATCAGATCCTGCCAAGAGCTCAGCAGCTTTAGTGCAACCCAACACCTCGATCCCCACAGAGTGCAGGCTTCCCTCGAACAAAAACAACAAAAACAAGACACTCAGAAATGCCACACCTCATACAGTCCATGTTCTCTCTGTGTGTGTGTGTGTGTGTGTGTGTGTGTGTGTGTGTGTGTGTGTGTGTTGGTTCTGCCTGTCCGGAGTTCTGTTTCCTGTGGTTAGCTCCTGAGAGCAGTAGACAGCAGGCTAATAAACTGTGACATTTTCATGCATATTTTGCAGCTGAGTCACACAGAGCAGACAGGGAGCAGTACTCAGATTAAAAAAGAAAGAAAAAAAAAAAAAAAAGACACCATTTGTTTTCCATGCATCCTGGACTTCCCGGCAAAACAGGAGAATCAAGGACACTTGCGTTGCATTCCAGCGTTTTCTGAATCATAGAATCACAGATTAACTTTAAAGCCAGGACAAAATCAACAGTGAAATCAGTTTAATGGAGAAAATGTGAATCTTCCGTTTACGTAAAGAGGTTTCAGGGACACAAAACCTCATTTGACTTCTCCAACATGAATATTCAGGGTATGTTTGCTTCGGTAAACGTTCTTTTAAATAGCGTACAAATCCCCGAACGATCAGAAATGATCTAGGATTCGTCAACGTTCCACAGCAAAAGGCTCGGTAGAAAGACAGCATGTAAATCATTAAATTATGTTTGATTAATACAGTTGAAAGAAAACAGCCCTATAATACAGTGAGGGAAAAAAGTATTTGATCCCCTGCTGATTTTGTACGTTTGCCCACTGACAGAGAAATGATCAGTCTATAATTTTAATGTTAGGTGTATTTTAACAGTGAGAGACAGAATAACAACAAAAAAATCCAGAAAAACGCATTTCAAAAAAGTTATAAATTGATTTGCATTTTAATGAGGGAAATATTTGACCCCTTCGACTTAGTGCTTGGAGGCAAAACCCTTGTTGGCAATCACAGAGGTCAGATGTTTCTTGTAGTTGGCCACCAGGATTGCACACATCTCAGGAGGGATTTTGTCCCACTCCTCTTTGCAGATCCTCTCCAAGTCATTAAGGTCTCGAGGCTGACGTTTGGCAACTCGAACCTTCAGCTCCCTCCACAGATTTTCTATGGGTTTAAGGTCTGGAGACTGGCTAGGCCACTCCAGGACCTTAATGTGCTTCTTCTTGAGCCACTCCTTTGTTGCCTTGGCTGTGTGTTTTGGGTCATTGTCATGCTGGAATACCCATCCCCGACCCATTTTCAATGCCCTGGCTGAGGGAAGGAGGTTCTCACCCAAGATTTGACGGTACATTGCCATGTCCATTGTCCCTTTGATGCGATGCAGTTGTCCTGTCCCCTTAGCAGAAAAACACCCCCAAAGCATAATGTTTCCACCTCCATGTCTGACGGTGGGGATGGTGTTCTTGGGGTCATAGGCAGCATTCCTCCTCCTCCAAACACGGCGAGTTGAGTTGATGCCAAAGAGCTCAATTTTGGTCTCATCTGACCACAACACTTTCACCCAGTTCTCCTCTGAATCATTCAGGCAAACTTCAGACGGGCCTGTACATGTGCTTTCTTGAGCAGGGGGACCTTGCGGGCGCTGCAGGATTTCAGTCCTTCACGGCGTAGTGTGTTACCAATTGTTTTCTTGGTGACTATGGTCCCAGCTGCCTTGAGATCATTAACAAGATCCTCCCGTGTAGTTCTGGGCTGATTCCTCACCGTTCTAATGATCGTTGAAACTCCATGAGGTGAGATCTTGCATGGAGCCCCAGACCGAGGGAGACTGACAGTTATTTTGTGTTTCTTCCATTTGCGAATAATCGCACCAACTGTTGTCACCTTCTCACCAAGCTGCTTGGCGATGGTCTTGTAGCCCATTCAAGCCTTGCGTAGGTCTACAATCTTGTCCCTGACATCCTTGGACAGCTCTTTGGTCTTGGCCATGGTGGAGAGTTTGGAATCTGATTGATTGATTGCTTCTGTGGACAGGTGTCTTTTATACAGGTAACAAACTGAGATTAGGAGCACTCCCTTTAATCTCAGCTCGTTACCCGTGTAAAAGACACCTGGGAGCCAGAAATCTTGCTGATTGATAGGGGATCATATACTTATTTCACTCATTAAAATGCAAATCAATTTATAACTTTTTTGAAATGTGTTTTACTGGATTTTGTTGTTATTCTGTCTCTCACTGTTAAAATACACCTACCATTAAAATTATAGACTGATCATTTCTTTGTCAGTGGGCAAACGTACAAAATCAGCAGGGGATCAAATACTTTTTTCCCCTCACTGTGTGTACTGCAAATTATCTTCTTTCTTTTTTTTGGATGATTTGAAGTGATAAGTAAGGAATAAAACACTTCAGGACGTGGTGTTGTAGGAAAATAATCAACAACGAGCTGGTTTGTTGTGTCCTGATCCGAGTGAACTTACTGACACACTGAAGAGTTGATTATTTTCCTACAAGTGTTTTATTCCTCTGATACCACATCAACATGCCAACACTGGCTATCTTCTATTAATTAAAGAACAAAACGTCCCACTTTTTATCCCACGAGTGCTGGGTGATACGACAAATTCAACACAATTCGTGATATGTACACGATACGCATCAATACACACACACACACACACACACACACACACACACACACACACACACACAAACAAACTTCCAGCAGGCCCGCAGTGTTCATTTTACCTTAAAATATTTCGTTGATGACACTTATTTAATGTGTACAAAAATAAATTAACCCAGAAAAAACATAATTTCTAATTTTAGAGATTCAAACAATAGAAAACTTCAGAGTAGGTAATTGTCTGTTTTTTAATTACAAAAAACATATCATTATACTCATGACGTGACCCAAAATGTGCACCTTGACATAATTTATCGTGATATTGATATTATATCGTCATATTGCCCAGCCCTAACAATTACTGTACATATAATGCTGTGGAATGACAACAAAACAAGTTAGTTCCTGTTCTCACTTACGTTATAGCAGCTATAAACAGTCCCCCCCCCAGCTGTTGCTATAGAAACAATAATGAATCAGAATGAGCACGTTATTATAAACGTATCGCTCGAAACTTCCTGTGCTGTTATACATAAATAATGCTCAGCTTCTGACCAGTCAGATTCAACCATGCTGTGCCTCCATTAATATGATGCTATAAGAATAATTAGTACACGCTCAGAAGTACATCTGGTGGTCTAATATTCATGCTGAGTGAATTACATGATGGCTACATCCTAACAGTAGCTATAGGAAGGTAAATGATGTGAGATGTGTTCACTCTGAGAGAGCACACACTAGCAAATTTTTAAACTTTCTCGAAACAAGTTCTGAAACTCACACGGTTAAATAATTTTTCTAGTCAGAAATCAACATTTAAAGAAGAAATAGTGCTGGTGCAGCCCCGACTGAGGTCTCGCTGGCTCTGAGGCGACTCTCGCTCCTCACCACAAGATGACCTGCTTTACGGATTGTGGTGTGCGGCCTTCCTGCTCTGGGCACAACCACATCCACATCCATATCCGCCAGGGCACGGTCCTCCTCCACTCATAAAAGGCCATTTAAAACTCATTCAAGATGACCAGCTGAACTTCGCTCTATCCGGCTCTGGGAAAACGCCAGCACGGCTAACCTCAGGAACGACCGGCAAGACAAAAGAGAGATCACCGTTGTCCGAAAGAGGAAAAATAGCGCGAGCCACTGAAATGTTTTGGACAAGCGAGAGGAAGAATTCCTTTGTAGCTCAACTGAATTTCCATTAAATGAGAGAGAAGCCTCTTTGGGAAACAGTGTTTTGAGATCAAATGAAGTAAATTAAATAACAATGGAGCTTGTCTTTATCTCTTGAGGACAGAGCAAGACCTTACACACTCGTGCCACTCTGGAATCTACTTCTGAACTAATTGTCAAGTTGATTAGAGTTTCTGGAAAACGCAGTCACATCAAATTCTTTCTAAAGCTTTTTTCAACGCATTGCAACCACACTTTTTTACATGCTGACCATGATTTAAAGTCAAAATCTACAAACACGTCATGTTTGTGCAGCCTGAAGTCTTTGAAAGACAGTGATACTCGTGGATAATCAAACGTAAGGTGAATAAAGGCCCGTTCGATAGCTATAAAGATACCTATAACGATAACTATATTAGTGTCCAGACCGACGCATGGTGTCATTTGGTTTATTCTAAGCAAGCGCTTCAGTTCTGTCATCTGCCACTTTAAATGCTTGAGCTCTTTAAAGCAGAACGGATTCTGATTGGCTGTCAATGCTTTTATTGTTCATCAGCTGGAAAAAATCGTTCTGAAAGTGATTCCAACGATATCGTTTCTCTGTGCCGTTATCGTTATAGTTGTGGCGTGGATTCCGCTATTCTTTTATATTTAGAACGATTTTTAGAACTATATCTTCATCATTATCGTTATAGTTATCGTCCTTGGTGTGAACAGGCCTTAAGGCTTATAGGAGGAGTCGGATCAGATCCAGCTCCACCCACTGGACTTTTGGCTCTGCAGCGAGGAGCGTCTCCAAAATGCCAGTAGTTTCAGTGGACTGGAGGCTCTAAATTGTGTGTACGGTGTCCTACAATGGACTTTTTTTATTTCCCTGGAACAAGCTCCGGATCGACGACGACCCTGACCAGGATAAAGCTCTTACTGAAGAAGAATGAATGAAGGAACAATTTTTTTTTTTTTTTGTAGAATCTGGTTTTCAATCTGTAGCAAAGGTGTGAGAAATGACGGCTATGTGCGGGGGGGGGGGGGAGGGGGGCATTACGGTTCACCCTAAATGACCCAACACTTGTACTGCCGTTATACAGTCCACATACACACACACACAACCTACACCGAGAGTGATACAAACAAGTCGGAGAACGCACTAACAATATACTTCAACAGTACAGAAAAGAGATTTTTGCAATATTTATTCTTTAAAAATAACTAGATTTTGAGGGGGCACGTGCACGCTTTAACCTCTTCTGCTATTGTGCATTATTAATTACTGTCCATCGATTCTGTGTTTTAATTCATTTCTCTACCATATCGAAAAATATCAAATGCTGCAACATCAGCACTGAAAGTATTTCATGTTAGGGAAAAAAAAATAGTCATGGTAATAAAAGGGAACAGCTCTCCCACACGTTTCTCAGAAACATGATGGCGTTTGATTTTATTCCACATAAATGGAAATAACTTACAAAGTGATAAGCAGAACTTATTTCCCTGTTCTCTCCCGTCATTGTGTTTACTCAGCAAATAATGGCAAAACTTTAAAAAACAAAAAGCTATAGTTTCGAGAAGTGGACAAATCAACACGTCAAAGGATGATTCAGTTTTTCTCCCAGCAATGCATCCTGAAGTGAAACTAAAGGGCTAGATTTAAGTGTATTTAAGTGTTTAAGTGAACCTGTAATGTACGATCATGCACCCCAAATAAACATTATGGAAGAATTAGTGTTTTATCGCTAATCCAGTAGAGTTCCTGGAGACGTGTAGAATCTGAAGCTGTTCTGGTGGTTCTTTGTGACCGAACACGTTACTAACATTACTATTGTATGTTGAATGTACATGCAGCATGCAACTTTAACTTCATCATAATAATAAATGATGACGATTCCCTGCATCGTACCTCCACGTCCTGAAGGCTGAAGTCGTTCTGGTCTTTGAAGTTGGCAGCACCGGCGCTGAGCTCCATCAGCATCTTGGCGATCTCGGGCTTTATGGCTGCCGTGAGGCGGCCGGCCGCCTCCATCACATGCTCCTGCACGTCCTTGAGCTGCATGGCAGCTTTGGAGTAGCGCGAGTTGCGGAACACGCTGCCAAAGAGGTCCGTCAAGAAGGCGCTGGCGCGGCAGAAGACGTTCAGAGCGTCCAGGTACTTAGAGATCCCTTGCTGGATGTCAGCGACCGCGGTTGTGGCATTGCCCGTGCCTGAAACATCGTGGCAAGCTGAAAGGGTGGGGCCTACCGGTGCCATCGGGGTCGGGGTGGAGCAGGAGGTCCCGAGCGGGGCGCTAAGGGCTCGGCTCAGCTCGGGCAGCGAGTATTGCTGGTGCTGGTGCTGCTGCTGCGCTTTCTGCTTGGACCCGCCAAGCAAGAAGCGTCGCTTATAGTCCATTTTACTTTCTTGCGCGCTGCAACAATACATAAGTAGTGGACACGGCCAGGAAGTGCCCTTTTCCCACCACGGGCTTGGAAAAGATTCTCTCCGTTTGCCTTTATTTTGATTTGGAAATCGATAATGATTTCTGCCCCGATGTACAACCGTGGAAACTTAATTTTTTTTCTCAAGTAAATTGATAGCTTAAATGCTCCATGAGCCAGAGAGTCATGTCAGTATTCCTTATCGTGGCAGAGAAGTGATGAGAGACAGGAACACAGTCACGTGAGTTTGACGTCTGAACGAGACGCGCAGCACTGCTGTAGCTCACAACGTGGGGGTGAAAAAAAAATCCAACAATAACAAACAAACCAAAAAAAAAATACAGGATCAATGTGTTGCTGCTATATTAGTTTTTGTAATCGAGTTAAAGATAAAATCTTTTTATCCACACCACAAGTAACCGTAAATCCTGAAAAAAAATCCCAAAAGTGCATAATATATCCTTCAAACGGCAGTGGGAAAAAAAAAAAAAAGAGACAAAAATCCTTATAGCTTTGTATGGTATTTCCGTATTTGTGTATATATAGACCTCTAATAAAAAATAGAAAACTTTTAAAAAGGTGTCTAAAGAAGAAAAAAACAAAACAATCCCACAGTATGATTATGAGAATCGTAACGGTCCACTGGTCAACAGTAAGGAAAGTGAAAAAGTGAATGTCCAGCTACAGGACGATGGAGCCTTGGCACAGACGGAACACTAGCAGGCTGACAGATCCAGTCTGTCAGAGAGATAACACACCACTGCTGCTGCTGCTGCTGCTGGGAAACTCATCCAGATCCTGTCTAGAGTTCCTCCCCAATGCCCCAGAGGTAGTTAATCTTCAAAGGAAGCGTGTGTGTTAGCAGATTTCGGATTCTCCGTGAAAGCGACACAAAGCGCAGCGTGTCCGTAAGGCCTCACGGTCACTTCCTGCAGGAGAGAGAGAGAGAAAAAGAGATAGGAAGAGGTCAGAATGATATCACAGGAAGTGTGCTTTTAAAAATTCACGCCATTTTATATATAGAAAAGGATATACAGTAATATATAGTATTATATGTAGGTTGATAAAGCAATGCTGGCATTCAAACTGTAGCACCGATAAAAAGAAACACTCAGGTCAAAGGTCATTTCAAATTTTGCAATGGCTTTTGGAAAAATAAAGGAGACGAAGACTCGAGAAACCATAGAAACATGACATCATATCCTGGTGCAGGCTGTGCTAGATGCAGCCCAGTGTTTCAGAAACCCACGTATGACACACGACATGTCGAAACACGGAGCCACTCGGAGACCGAGCCAAAGTGTCCCATTGTTCAGAGACACTGGAGATCTGTACGCAGAGAATCAATACAACCCATTCAAACCATTTCCACCACTGCCACTCTTACATCCCCGACACGAAGCAAAGCACCAGCGCCGGATTTGCATACATGGAAATAAAAAGGTGACGTTTACATTTATTCTTGTGGCAGACACTTTTATATATATATAAAAAAAAAAAAAAAAAAAACGGAGACAGGAAATGATTGAAGCACACAGCTGAGTTCATGAGGTGAAAGGTCCGGCGGTGGTTCTCACGACGCTCAGCTACCACTCTTGAGGTCTTAGTGAAATCTAATCTAATATATACAAAGTACCAGAACTTTTGGCACCAGAAGGCTGGAAATGTGCTTTCTCCATTGGCCAGCAGTCCAGCACGAAATGTTCCAGCTGTACACTTTTCCAGAAAGGTTCAAGTATAACATCTCAAAAGCACAAACGATCATTTTTATAGCTCTCACACAGCACAGTTTTCTAAACCCATGAGACACCAAAATTTAATTGTTCTTTTTTTTAATTTTATATATACTGTCATTACTTTTATTTTTTTTTTATACATCATCCTTTAAATCCTTTTAATTTTGGTAAAGTACAAACTAGGCCTGGGTGATACGACAATATAAAAACGATTATGATAAATTATTTCACAGTACACATTTCTGAGATAAACATGTTTGATTGCAAACTTCCTGTCCAAATTATTTGGGCGTGGCCTAATATTCTAA
Organism: Cranoglanis bouderius; assembly: GCA_023630585.1. Lineage (NCBI taxonomy): Eukaryota > Metazoa > Chordata > Actinopteri > Siluriformes > Cranoglanididae > Cranoglanis > Cranoglanis bouderius. The sequence goes on along the minus strand of CM042557.1, from coordinate 6,304,752 downwards.
TAAGTATGTTTGATTGCAAACTTCCTGTCCAAAGTATTTGGGCGTGGCCTAATATTCTACTAAGCACACTTGACTGCCATTTTCCTGTCCAAAGTACTATTTGGATGGGATAAGATTTCCTGTTGCCGTAGGACGTGTGTAGTAATTATGATCGATTTGCACGTGATAAGCGATGTATATGTAGAAATCACAGAGATGAGCGTGTTTTCAAAACGTACAAACCTTTGTCATACTAAAAATAAAAAAAAAAATCTGATGCGTACGACATACAGCTCATTTTAATACAAACCGATTGTGCCGACCCGTGGTGTAAGGGGCGTGGACGCAAAGGTGCGCTTGAGCATTAGTAGGATCATAACATCGTCTATGTTTTACTGTTCTGTGCTTTAAATTCGGTTTCGGTTTGAGGTGACAGAAAAGACTGTGCGCTTCCTGGAGTGTTTATAGTAAAGATAAAGCACCAAACCTCAGGACAGGATACAACGGAATATAATATCCCAACTGCAGAATGATCACAGAAGGCTAGTTAGGTTAGCTTTCTCTAGCTAGTCAATCAGTTCGCTTTTCACAGACTCAGTAAGTGTGTTCAAGAGTGAACACACAGTTTTGATGGAAGCAGGACGGCTTTGAGGTAAAGCTTACACAAGGATACGACCAAATATTTTACACAGAAAGGGGAAAAAAGCTGGTAAACCTACACACTAAAAAAAAAAAAAGAAAAAAAGTCACCAGTTATTAATACATCCTACTGCACATTGTTCCCGCAGAACGAACAGTACCCTCAGTGGAAAAGCAATCATTTCTTTACTGCTACCGCTACGGGAAAATGGACACCAAAGCCCTGCTCGGAAAACTCACTGCCGGGTGTGTTATGATGTGATGCACGTGGCTCTGTGTGTGAATCATGCTGCTGGTTGAAGATGAAGCTTGAGAGAGAAACAGAGGGAAAGAAAAACGAACTCTTTTCCTGAGGATGCGTCTGGTTGACTTCGCCCCTCCGGCTCCCGTCGTCGTAGTGACATTGCGCTAACATTCCTGTACGCCACACAGTTTGTTCCACTGATTTCCAAACCTCGCTTCCTTCGACACAGTGTGTACGTGTAACAAATGGAAAGAGAGGCACAAAGTCGTACTAAATAAACACTGAAAAGTTGATGTGCTGGAGGTCCCATGGGTTTCCACAGCTTGTCTCCGTGTGTGTGTGTGTGTGTGTGTGTGTTTAGGGTGGAGGTGACGACAAAGAGCAATCTTCCTTCCAACACCAGTGCAAACAGATTCATGTGTTTACCCGGCCTGGCCATTATGTCACCTCAGCTACAGCAGGTCGAGAGGCTCTTTGGTGAACTCCTCTCCCTCCTCAAAAGCAAACTTGCCCACCACCTCGCCCCTTTCTAAAGGCGGAGAGAGAAAGTGAGTGATGGGGGTCGATTTAAAAGGCTTTTAAACAAAGTTCCTGGTTGTAAATCTAATGGATTAACAGCCACCCCAGGCATGCCAACAGGCCCGGCGAAAGAGGCCTAAGAAAGCTCCTTTATGAAGACCTGAAGCCTGAACTTACTTACATACAGGCGCAACTTGGATTCTTCTGGAGAAAAAGATCTGATTGAGAAACTCAGAAGTGCATCTGGAGGAATAAGGAAGTCTCATGATGATTGCTCATGTATGCCGAAGGTCTCGGGTTAAAAAAAAAAATCGACAAGTTGCAATCAATTGTGAAAAAGGTTACGGAGTTATAGAGAATGAGGATGCGTATGAATTACACAACCGAGTAGGGTCCAGGGCAGCAATGCGCATCGCAAAACAGCAGCTTTAATATGTCGAAGCACTGAATATCTACTGAAATATAACACACACCATGACTAATGACTAACAACTAACCGGGCTTTAACGTGCGACAATGTGCATCGTGGAAATGTGCTATTAATTATGCATGCAATGCAGCTGCACTGTTTGAACACCAGATGTTCCAATCTGTGCAATCCGTAGAGTTAAAATATATAGAAGCGCACGCTGGTCACGTGATCACGTTCTTTTGTGGAGAGCCTGCGAGAACTGCACTTGTGAAATAACCGATTTGCTCCGGGCTGCAACAGCCAACACGCATTATACATTATACAGTTACATGACCACGTTAGAATGGTTACAAAGAGCTCTTCATTAACTTATAAACACCAAATGCTGCAGAAAACGGGCATTTTAGCCGACTTTGGAGCTCTATTCCTGCTACCTAGTTCACTACATTTCAATTGATCACTTTCCCCAGGTCAGATACTTTGGGAGAATTTATAATTATTTATTTATTTTTAAAGATATGGTGAGCCTGTAGTACATATTGTTTACAGTATTATTAAACCTCTAGCAATTCGTAGAAATTTATGTATTTAGTTTTATACAGACAAAAATGCACATCGTTTTGCACTGTTTATGATTCAGTCTTTTTAGTCATCATTTTTCATAAGAATTTGTTTAAAATATTCTGGGAATTGAACTGAATTGAATCGTGACGGGCGTGTATCGTTACACCCCTACTGACTGATTATACATTTGATGTCAGATTACCAGATATCTTTGACAAAATGGCTTCACCATGTCATGTAAGCACTTCGCTTGTGTGTGTGCGCGCTTGCGGGTGTGTGCGTGTGTGTAAACCCCGTCACCGCAGTAGGTATGGATACATGAGCTGGCGTTTTTAAAAGGCCGATAGTGGAATCAATATTAATGTGATTGGCTGCACTTTCATTGTCGTGGTGCAGAGAGAATTAGTGCCAGCACCCAAACAAACAAACTGCTCCGAGAGAGAGCAAAAGAAAGAGGGCAAGTAAGATATTAGGTACGTTCCCTTTATAAACCTTAAGCAGCTTTCTTAGCAAAAGGACATATGAATCATTGAGCATTTCCACCAACTTCTGTTCTGCTGAGTCGGCTAAAGAGGAACACGATGATGTGATCAAAACAGCACGGGCTAAACGCTGGAAAACTCTCACTACCTACTTATTTACTTACTCAAAAGAATTGTTAACAGACTACACTGAGTAGCAGCGAGGGGAAATAATCGCTTGTAAAATGCATCACGATGCTTGAAGATTCTGCACTGATGCAAGAAACTTAAGAACTGATTATTAAAACACAACTCATATCGACTTTCTAAATAAGACGGAGGAAGAGACGGAGAGAAGGAGAGATGGAAAGAGGAAAAGAATGAGAGAAGGAGAGGGAGTGAGGAAAAGAATGAAAGAAGGAGAGAGGGAGAATGAGGGAGGGAAGGAGAGAATGAGAGGAGGAGGGAAGGAGAGAATGAGAGGAGGAGGGAAGGAGAGAATGAGAGGAGGAGAGATGTCATCTAAGAAGGCAAGTAGTAAGGAACGTTCGCAGCAAGAAGTCAAATCAGCAGCTTCTTTTTTTTTTTTTTTTTTTTTTTTTTTTTTTTTTTTAAAGTTGACGATTGGGAACGTTTGGGGTTTTACGAGGCTGATGATAAAGGGGAAAAAAAACACACTTGAGAAGACTTTTGTCATTTGCGAACCCTGTTACAGTGAGATTAAATACTATGGCATCACAACCAACAGGAGAAATCACATCACCCAAAGCTAACAGAAGGAAAAACTGTCGTAGAAAAGCAAGGCGTTCGTTTCCTCTTACACACCTTCAGAGACACGCCCATACTGCCGCTCGATGGACCTTGACCTTGAAACAGTCACTGATTGTGAATTTCATTAAAAATTATTTAATGAACACTACAGTATTTGCGACACACGAATTACCGTGAACCTCTTTAGATCTGATGTGTTAAATCTGCAGTATTTCATCATGCGTAAACAATTCCTCCGAAAAAGCTGAGGAATGTCTGTCTAACTAGATGTTTTCGGGTTTTCACACCCGGCTCGTTTGGAGCGTTTGTTTTGGAACCTGGTGCGTTTTCTCCCTTGGTTCGGTTCGTACAGACATACAGTATTTCACAAAAGTGAGTACACCCCTCACATTTCTGTAAATATTTTATTATATCTTTTCATGGGACAACACTGATGAAATGACACTTTGCTACAATGTAAAGTAGTGAGTGTACAGCTTGTATAACAGTGTAAATTTGCTGTCCCCTCAAAATAACTCAACACACAGCCATTAATGTCTAAACCACTGGCAACAAAAGTGAGTATACCCCTAAGTGAAAATGTCCAAATTGGGCCCAATTAGCCATTTTCCCTCCCGGGTGTCATGTGACTCGTTAGTGTTACAAGATCTCAGGTGTGAATGGGGAGCAGGTATGTTAAGTTTGGTGTTATCGCTCTCACACTCTCTCATACTGGTCACTGGAAGTTCAACATGGCACCTCATGGCAAAGAACTCTGAGGATCTGAAAAAAAGAATTGTTGCTCTACATAAAGATGGCCTAGGCTATAAGAAGATTGCCAACACCCTGAAACTGAGCTGCAGCACGGTGGCCAAGACCATACAGCGGTTTAACAGGACAGGTTCCACTCAGAACAGGCCAACCAAGGAAGTTGAGTGCACGTGCTCAGCATCATATCCAGAGGTTGGCTTTGCAGAATAGACATATGAGTGCTGCCAGCATTGCTGCAGAGGTTGAAGGGGTGGGGGGTCAGCCTGTCAGTGCTCAGACCATACGCCGCACACTGCATCAAATTGGTCTGCATGGCTGTTGTCCCAGAAGGAAGCCTCTTCTAAAGATGATGCACAAGAAAGCCCACAGTTTGCTGAAGACAAGCAGACTAAGGACATGGATTACTGGAACCATGTCCTGTGGTCTGATGAGACCAAGATAAACTTATTTGGTTCAGATGGTGTCAAGCGTGTGTGACGGCAACCAGGTGAGGAGTACAAAGACAAGTGTGTCTTGCCTACAGTCAAGCATGGTGGTGGCAGTGTCATGGTCTGGGGCTGCATGAGCGCTGCCGGCACTGGGGAGCTACACTTCATTGAGGGAACCATGAATGCCAACGTTTACTGTGACATACTGAAGCAAAGCATGATCCCCTCCCTTCGGAAACTGGGCTGCAGGGCAGTATTCCAACATGATAACGACCACAAACACACCTCCAAGACGACCACTGCCTTGCTAAAGAAGCTGAGGGTAAAGGTGATGGACTGGCCAAGCATGTCTCCAGACCTAAACCCTACTGAGCATCTGTGGGGCATCCTCAAACAGAAGGTGGAGGAGCGCAAGGTCTCTAACATCCACCAGCTCTGTGATGTCGTCATGGAGGAGTGGAAGAGGACTCCAGTGGCAACCTGTGAAGCTCTGGTGAATTCCATGCCCAACAGGGTTAAGGCAGTGCTGGAAAATAATGGTGGCCACACAAAATATTGACACTTTGGGCCCAATTTGGACATTTTTACTTAGGGGTGTACTCACTTTTGTTGCCAGCGGTTTAGACATTAATGTCTGTGTGTTGAGTTATTTTGAGGGGACAGCAAATTTACACTGTTATACAAGCTGTACACTCACTACTTTACATTGTAGCAAAGTGTCATATTTACAAAAACGTGAGGGGTGTACTCACTTTTGTGAGATACTGTATATAAACACGGCAATCGCGCTCGGATCCTCACCGAAACAATCGGTCCCGATTGCAAATGAACTCTGGAGCGGGTTGCTCGTGGTGAGAAAGCAATCCGACCCAACGGACCAACGAACCTGTATAGCGATGCATGATGGGAACTGCGTTACGTGAAAAACTTGTTTGCTTTGCTAATTGCTCGCAACATAAATCGCGGTTTAACTTTGACCAAAGACGAGGTATGAGGTACGATGCCTCACTGAAATTTTGTCTGACGAACATATTTCTGAACAACTTTCAAAAACGCATAAAAAACACCCAGGCTTAAAGTGTTTAGCGAGCACCCTCAATGAGATGGGCTTTAATCGCTCTGTGGAACATATACATTTGATAAATTATAATACCTACAGCTAAAAAGAAAGCCACAATAAGCTCGCGGAGCTGCTGTCTATCCATCTTGAAGGATGCCGACTACGGGCGGAACCCCGGGACATAAACAGGCGCACTCTGACCAATGAGAGGAAAGTTTACTCACATGTGACTTGCATAAACACATTTTGCTATGCTTTGAAATGTTGCCTTGTGAAAGAAAACTGAGCCAAGGAGAAAATACAATACTGTAACAATTCAAGTCGCCGTTTCGGAACAAAGCGCATATCAACAGGTCTGAAAACGCCCTGAGACAGAGGCAGAGACAGAGGACTTGGCCTTGGGCCAGTTAAGCGTAGCGAGCTCTCTAACTAATGTTATCTCCTGGCTGTTCCTTCGGACAGAAAACCGGCTCAGGTTTCTTCAAGCGTTCTCACTGTTGCCGGTTACAAATAGCTCTCTGCCTCAGATCTGATTTACACAATGTGACACAGAGAGTGCCGTACTGTGCTCATCATTACAAAGCAAACAGTGAACCACCGAAAGGTTGTTTTCTTTCTGAATATTTGTAACTGATTAATTAGTCCATTTTGGTCGGTCCGACTCCAACTCCGTCCTCTGAATTCCATCTTTTTCCAATCTTTAACTGTCCAGTTTCGGTGAGTCCACTGTAGCCTCAGATTCCTGTTCTTGTCTGACAGGACGTGGTGTTCTGCTGTTGTACCTCATGGTTTGTGCATACTGTTATGCTTTTCTGCTCACCAGAGTCATAACTAGTGGTTATTTGAGGTACCGAAGCCATAATCCTCCGAACGCTCTCATCAACGCGGTGTGTCCGCCCACAGAACTGCCATTTGCTGGATGTTTTTTTTGTTTTTCGCACCTTCCTGTATAAACTCTAGAGACTGTTCTAGGTGAAAATACTCAAAACAATCATGCCACTGTCCAAGTCACGAGATCACATTCTGATGTTCGATATGAAAAATGACACATAACTGACGCTGTCTTGACTGGTCTGTGCATGATTTAATGCACTGTGCTGCTGCTACATTATTGGCTGATCGGATAATTGCATGAAAGGGCAGGTTTGACTAATGAAATGTATACATGCAAAATGTAGGAATGGTTTGGCAAAAACTTCATATAGACTCATGTTACTCGTGTCCAAAGCTGAGAGAGTAAAAATCAGACACTTTAGATGTTGTGTCTGATCATGGTGTTTAAACGTGTAAATTAGTTTTGTTTCATTCCTTAATGTAAATCTAAAGAATACGCTTTCACACTGAGGAAAAAAAAAAAAACATCTTCGGAGAAGATTACAAATGAAGTGCTAGAAAAGTTCGACGAGACAAAATGAAGCCCTGCTGCTCACAAACTACAACACAACCACTACAGAAGTGTTTCTAACTATTCATTCACTTTTAATAACCGTTTTATTATCCCCTATCCTTTTACACACACACACACACACACACACACACACACACACACACACCCCCACACACACACACACACACACACACACACACACACACACACACACACACACACACACAGAGAGAGAGAGAGAGAGAGAGAGAGAGAGAGAGGGAGAGAGAGAGAGAGAGAGAGAGAGAGAGAGAGAAAGAGAGAGAGAGCTCAGAGCTGCTTTGGCTCTCACAGCCGTCCTGGACATCTGGTGCCAATGAAGCAGAGGAATGTTTTACCTCACAGCCCGTCTGGGAGTCTTCCCCCGCTAGCACAGCTCGCAGAGTTACCAGCTAAAACCTGACGGATAGAGCTTAGGGTCGCGCTTTCTCTTGCACAGTGCAACACTTCATGTTACAAACGTTCTGCACAACTAACTCTGAGAGGTACTGAGAGTGCATTTTAATGTGGTCCTATTTAAATAACATTTATACATAAGTCCACTGTAAAAAAAAATAAAAATTTAAAAATTAAAAATATAGATTAATTCAGCTTAAGCCAAAGAATCGGGGGGAAACCAAGAAAACATAAACTCTCGTGCTATAGCACCACCATCATGCTGATTGGGCCCATCTCGCTTGCCTGGGTTTGGTCACGGAGTACTACCTGAAGACAAACGTTGCAGCCCAAATTGCATACTTATGCACTATTCTACGCATTTTGTAGTCCAAACAGTGTGAGTAGCTTGTTCACACTGAAAATTTCAACAAGAAGAAGTGCGCTTCAAGTACCCGGATAATACACTTATTCAACCAAAAAAACACGAAGTGTAGAATATTGGACACTTCATACACTCAACGGTTGCAGCTTTTCTTACGTATCAGAAGAGGGGCGGGGCTATCAGGCACTGGCTCATATTTTTACACAGTTTTACTCTTTATGTTACCTTGATACGGTGAAATTCGTTTTCGTTCAATCTGGGTATTCTGCTGAAGCCTAGCGACGTCGCATTACGTTCGTTTGACATCATTTGCCCTCGTCTGGGAAACTGCTCATACTTCAGGTTAGTAAAAAACCGTTAGTGTTCCATTTGAGACGATAACTACCTTAAAAAATTAAATTAAACTACCTTAAATTCATACGCTAGATGGTAGAGTACATAGTGCATAGTGTATAGTATTTGATTTGGGACACAGTTAAAGTTTCACGACTGTACGACTTGGAAGGAGAAGAAGAAGGACCCAAACAAAAACAACAGGTTTCCAATACTACGTGCTTGGACCCCTAAGAAACACTAAACATGATATACAAAATGTATTAAACTAGTCGCTTACAAGTACACCCGGTGAAAATTGTTAGCTTTTTTTGACATATCTGGACAAGCACACATTTGATCATCTTCGAAACAGTGCCTATTAATAAAGTCGATACACTTGAACAAAACCACAAGGAAAATTCGCTTTTTCAATAATTTATTCAAAAGAAATATCAATAGATGTGATATTCTTCTGTGGAAAAAGTAAGTACACCCTTGGCCTCAGAAGCTAGTATGAATGCAAGCTGTCCAGTCTCTGAGGCAGCGAAGCAACCCCAAACCATAACATTTCCACCACCGTGCTTCACAGTGCTTCTCCTGAAAAGCTGTCTTTGGTCTGTGCCAAACAAGTCTGCTGTTACCGTGGCCAAACAACTCTATATTTGATTCGTCTGTCCAGATCACATTGTTCCAAAAGGCCTTGTCTTTGCCTATATGATCATTGGCAAACTGTAGCCTTGCAAAGGCTTTTTCCTGGCACGCCTCCCATGCAGGTCAAATTTGTGCAATCTCTGTAGAAGCATGCACTTTGACAGCAACAGTTGCGACACTTACTAGCAGATCCTGTGATGAAATTTTGGGGTTCTTGGAGACTTCTTTTTGCATCAGACGGTCTGCTCTTGGGCTGAATTAGCTGGGACGACCAGTCCTGGACAAATCGGCAGTCTGAGAAATCTTTCGCAGTTTGAAATCTGCACCATTTGTAGATTATTTCCCTTACATTGGAATGATGTATTTCAAATAACTTTGAGATCTTTTTAAATCCCTTGCCAGACTCATAGGCATCCACAACCTTTTTTTTCTGAAGGCCTTACAGAACTCTTTAGCTCTTGGCATGATGACACCACACACCTCAATAGCAAAGGGAACACCAGACAGTAGATATGAGAGGGGTATAAATTAGACGGCACCCAATCTTCAACACCTGATTATGGATTTGAAGGTGTGATAAATTTAGGGGTGTACTTACGTTTTTTTGTTAATTTAAATTGTGAAAATTACTACATAGTGTCAATTTTATCTGTCATTTGATAAGAGTGCATCAACTTTATTAATAGGCACAGTTTCAATGAGGATCAAATGTTTTCTTGTCCAAATATGTCAGAAAAAAAAAAACACCACAATTTCCATGGGGTGTACTTATTTTTTTACATGACTGTATGCAATTATCTAGTAATATATTGAGCGCCGGCTCTGTGTGCTCTGCTCGGGTGACGTTTATGATTTCTACACACACTAGGCAAAGGTGTGTTTACCCCCCCCTCCCCGTCATATTTGTCTGACCAATGAATGAAAGTTTTTTTTTGGCGTGCGTTCTGAGTCCTACACACCTCTCATCCAAAATTTTATTTGCTCTTTGGTTCACAAAGTAAACCAAACCTATCAAATTTGCTCTGATTCGGACTAATCGGTATGAAAGTGTCTTAAGCAGCAGGGTTTATTTACTCTCTCTGGTTGTTGGGTCTACGAATAAAAAGCTAATCGCCTGGACACTAAATCTGCTTGTCTACTGATTTGTTCCCTCCTGTAGAAATATTGATGTTTTGAATTTCCTATTTACCGTCAATATTATCCGTGGTGATTAATACAAGAGAGGAAAAACAAACCCGTACAAACCCGGCCTGCTGCGCATAGCTCTGTAATTTGATTTTGTTCGAACACACCTACGATATAAGTGACCGGTAACGCTGATCAGATCTGACTAACAGACGATACGTGTTCAGCTGAATTCTAGGCATGTTTTTCAGTCTGACCTGAGATTATTAAGCAGGCAGACACACCAGGACCGAGTGTAAGACTGTAAAATTAAACGAAACGGGCTTCACGCTGATTTTACAAACAGAGTAATAAGTCAACGTGCCGTTTATGAAGCCACATTTAAAAGGCGTCTCAAAGAAAAGCTTCAACAAGAAACGAACTGAGAAATAAAAACCAGACATGTTGGACAAAGTGTGTGTGTGTGTGTGTGTGTGTGTGTGTGTGTGTGTGTGTGAGTGAGAGAGAGAGAGAGAGAGAGAGAGAGCAGTTGTTCAGCTCTGTGCGAGTATTTATGGACATTCCCAGTGTGGGGAGGACAGAGGTCACGCTCAGCAGTTGCACAAGTGGCAATAAGCAACTGTGTGGAGAGTAGCACACACACACACACACACACACACACACACACACACACATACACACTTTGTTAACACACAAGTGGCAACTGATACAACTGAACATAATATAAGTGCGTCGTCTACGTGGTTCACTTCAGAAATAAAATGTTCAGATGGAAAGACAATACAAACTGTATACTTCTCACCAGGTAAAAGTTCACAAGCTGCACGTTTCATGATCACAGACCAAAATTTCACACCTTCAATAATCCTGATCTGAATTTACCTCGATGAGACGAAGCCCATTTTACCAAGTCATGGACCCAAAGTGACCTCCTGGATCCAGCACGTTCCGGGCTTCGTCTCGGCAGCGGGCCACAAGTGAATGTGGCTCATGTTTCAGACTCGCACGCCGTGTTATAGGTCTGGGAGGGAACGCTGCTCCGACTCAAACTTCTGTGGTCAAACAACTCGACTGATGTTAAACAGAGACAAGACAATACTATCCCTTCTGCTCCACACACACACACACCGTGGTGAGAACAGCACCCGAATCATAACAAGCACAAGAAATTAATTTGTATTCACGAGCTGAAGCCTCGACACTACACTTTGCACTAGTTTCTGTAAAATACAAAAAAAATGTAAAAACTTCACAGGAGCTGTTCCCTTACATCCTCTGATCACATGAGAGGATATTTAGGATTGTTGCTTTTTTTGTTTTGTTTAATCTTGATATTGTGATAAATTATGTCACGATACCCTTTTCGGAGAAGTCACAGGTATCGTGAATGTTTTTTTTTTTAAAAATCAAAAGCAGCTGATTTGATGTTAACATTTTGTACTGAACATTTAAAACAGAATTTATTTTTTTAACCTCTATAATATAACGTAATGTATTTTTATATACATTCAATCTTATCTAAAATCTATTATTAAAATTTTAAAAAGAATTCAAATTATTAGATTTTTTTTAACCCCTTTCAGTTTAATGTGATTTACTTTTATAGACATCATGTTTTTCTTTTTTTTTTTCCTCGCAGTTTGCAGTATAGCAAACCCACTGGCACCAAAATCTGCACATCACATAAAGAACACCATACCCACGGTGAAGCACGGTGGTGGCGGTATCATGCTTAAGGGCTGCACTGGAGCTTTTATCAAGATAGAGGGAATCATGAATAGCTACAAATACCAGTTGATTTTAGTCCAAAACCTTACGGTGTCTGCTAGTAAGCTGAAGATGACAAGTAATTTCACTTTTCAGCACGACAATGACCCAAAGCATACATCCAAATCAGCAAAGGAATGGCTTAACCAAAAGAAGATCAATGTTTCTGAATGGCCCAGCCAGAACCCAGACCTGAATCCAACTAAATATCTGTGGGGTGACCTGAAGCGGGCTGTGCACAGGAGATGCCCTCACGATCTGACGGATCTAGAATGTTTTTGCAAGAAAGAGTGGGAAAATATGGCCGAGTCAAGATCTGCCACGCTGAAAGACTCTCAGCCAAAAAGCCTGAGTGGTATAATAAAAATCGAAAGGTGCTTCGACAAAGTATTAGTTTACGGGTGTGCATATTTATGCAATTAAGTCGCTGTAAGTTTTTTTTCACTCCTTTCCCGAGTACACACGTCGGTGCTTTCTATTTCTGGAATTTCATAAAAGTCAGTATTTACAACACTATGCAGACGTCTGTTAATTTCATTTCCTCAAAAGAGCGATTTTTCAGAAGTCTAGTCTCTTCTAGGGTTGTCAAGGTTAGCCGCCGTTATTGATCGAACACTTACCTCAACGCTGGCTTTTACAAAATAGCGATTAAAATGCATTTCTGACTTTTTTTTTTTGGCTCAGCGTGCCGGTTTTCCTCTTAGTCACACTCTTTCTCTTTCGGTTAATAACGACAACGTGATAAATACTGACAGTCTTTCTAAGAAATAAGGTCAATCTGATTTGTTTTAATCTGTGATATAGTTTCCATTTAATTTTTACCACTAGCTTGTGCATTTTATTATTTTTATTTTTAGACTAAATGATCATACTGTGAACATTTCAAATCGTAAAGCATGGTAGACTTTCCACCATCAACACCATAAATCTGCTATGTTTAAATTGTTTTTCTCATCTATAAACCAGCCGCCGTAGCTTACGTAGTTCATTCTATTATCTAGGTAATAAACAGTCAGCAAAATTATACGACTCCAAGCCAGCAAGTTGCTTCATCCGAACACATCGTGAAGCGCATTTCACTCCTTCTGTTATTAAACTGCACCGATGTCCACACGTCTAACGCCGATTACACACACTTCAGACCAACGAGTCGACGGCCGAGTGTTAAAAACACGGCTGAAAAACCCGACTTACACTTCGCCAGATCGCTAAACTTCCAAGATTTCCACAAGTCAGCAATACAACAACTGTTTGAGCTTCTCTAGGGAAATTTCACATGCAAACAGAGCAGGCGAGCAGACAGGCGGAGGACACGTTACCTTGGAAACCGAACAGGAAAAAGCGCTGCCCTCTCTACTTTAAACACTCACACGCACACACAGACAGACAGACAGAGAGAGGGAGAGAGAGAGAGAGAGAGAGAGAGAGAGAGAGAGAGAAAAAGAGTGAGAGAGAGCAGTCTAGCCACAGGATCCCGTAATCCGGGTATTAGACATTTCTTCTGACTGGAGTAAAAAGAAACATTTAGTCTAAAACAACAACTTAAAATAAATAAATAAATAAAAGTTTCCTTGGTTCCTGCCAATTACAAAACTCCGTCTGATTCACGTCGGAAAACTATTCCCTTTCCATGTCTTTGGTGGACTCGTAAACATGAGTACTACAACACATTATGAACTCTACATGAACTCGCTGATTACCAAAATGATTTTCTACAGCATAGTATAAACCTGCATGAGAGTTTAATTATCAATAAAGGTTAATGTGACGTGATTTTTTCCCCCCATTTCACTGACAATGTGCCGGTTTTGGTGACGGAAACAAAGACCTCCCAGTTGCAATACGGTTAGCGCACAGATTTCTAAATATATAATTAGCTCTACAAAGATCACTCTCTACGGCGTCCCAATGGATTCCATTTATTTAACTTATTTTTAATTTTTATTTCTACTATTTATATTTGATGGTTTTCCCACTCCATCAAGCCAGTCTAAAAACATTCTTCCAATCAAACAAATCTGATTGGTTTATATTAGTGTACTACTTGTCATACATCATCGTTCCTATAGTGACAGCTCGTTCACACGGACGCTCTACACAATCCAAGACGTAATTTAACAACGGAAAAAGTATAATCGTTGATAAGGCGAAGTTTCATGTAAGGACATGTTTGTAAAAGCGCTTTGTCAGCGGGAGAACTTAGTCGAGCAGCTGCATTCTGGATCGGTTGTAGAGGTCAAATGGCTCTCAGAGGCAGACCTGCCAGGAGTGAGTTCTAGTAGTCCAGTCTCGAAATGACAAGAGACTGAGCAAGCACCTAGGTGGCCTGTATGGTTAGAAATGGACAAATCCTTCTGATGTTGTAAAGGAGAAATAGACATGAGCGTGTCAGATTAGCAACATGAGAGGAAAAGGACAGTTGATTGTCCATGGTTACCCCAAGGGGAGATCACAAGATCCTGACATGGTGATGAATGACCTGGGATGAACAACAGTTCAGTTTTGCTGGGATTAAGTTTCAGATGATGAGCTACCATCCATGAGGAGATGTCTGCCAGACATGCTGAGATCTGAAAAGAAACAACAGGATCTGAGGGAGGGAAGGAGAGGATGAGTTGAGTGTCATCTGCATAGCAGTGGGTATGAGAACCCATGTGAAGATATGACCTCACCAAGAGATCGAGTGTAGAGGGAGAACAGAAGTGGGCCAAGTACTGAGCCTTGTGGGACGCCAGTGGAGAGTCTGCAGGGAAGAGATGTGGATCCCCTCCACGTCACCTGGTATGAGTGACCTTCCAGTTAGGAAGCAAACCACTGAGCCAGGTTGCACCATGAATTCCGAGACTCATGAGGGTGGACAAGAGAGTCTTGTGGTTGACTGTGTCAAATGCTGCTGAAAAATCGTGAAGGATGAGGACTGAAGACAGTTTGACTGATCTAGCCACATGTAGCTTCTCATTGACAGCCAAAAGGGCAGTCTCGGTGGAATGTGCTGCTTTGAAGCCGGACTGGTTAGGATCTTGGAGGTTGTTCTGTGAGAGGTATAGAGACAGTTGATTGTAGACAGTGCATTCGAGGATTTTAGAAAGAAAAGATGATACCGGTCGGTAGTTGCCGATGCCAGCGGGATCCAGAGTGGGTTTCTTCAGCATGGGAATAACCCTTGCTCTCTTGAATGCAGTTGATACATGGCCAAATGTTATGGAGCTATTGATGATAGTCATGATGAAGGGGAGGAGGTCTTGTGAGATGGACTGGAGTATTGTGGAAGGGATTGGATCCAATGGGCAGGTGGTAGGATTGCAGGACAAGATGTCCTGCAGGATCTCTTCTGTTGCTAGATTAGAAAAATGTGCCAGTGAAGCAGAAGGGGAATCCTCAGTGGGTAGTGTAGGAGTTGGGGTAGAAGTGAAGGTCTGGCAGGTTTTTTCCAATCTTCCCATCATAAAAGGCGGCAAAGTCTTCAGCAGACAGAGAGGACGGAGCAGGAGGAGCCGGTGGGTTGAGTAGATTCCATCGTCTCGTTGTAGAAGGCAGTCTTAGCAGAAGTCACTTCAGATGAGAATTTGGGCAGGAGAGCGCAGTAAGAGGCAAGATCTGTGTCGAGTTGTGATTTCTTCCACTTTCTCTCTGCTGTTCTTAGTTCTCTCCGAAAAGAAGAAATCTACAGGGTAAGAAATCTTCCTGGGTTTAGAGGATAGAGGGCAGAGGAGGTCCATGGATGAGGAAAGTGAGGAGAAGAAAGTGTCTGTGGTTAGAGATTAGATTAGATCTACTCTAATCAGTAATGCAGATGAAATAAAGATTGGTGTAACCCTGCTGATGAGGAGGTAGTCCGTCTTCACTGGAGCTTTGGAGGCAGAAAATCAAGAGAATTTCAGCCGCTTGTGCGACTTCACTGTACTATAGTTAAAGTGGGACGTAACTTCACATGTCCCAAAAATACACATTTAGTTACATTGCAACATTGGAATATTCGCTAAGGAACATGTTCATTTCAACAAGTTGTAAATCTCCATATGTTTGCTTACTAACAAGACAAATTTTTTCCACCGACACTTGGTCCTCTATGCTTGTTCTTCTTGCTTGTGCTGTGATGAAAATAAAACTGTGACTGTAATAAAAAAAAAAAAAATAAATAAATAAAAAAAAACCTGGCCATCATTAAAGCAGCTTTAAAACATCTCATGCAATTCTTCTCATGTGTGTGAAGTCCAAGATATTCTTTGTATTTCAGTGAAATCAGGAGGTGCTGTAGCTATCTGGCAGGAAGGACCGTGTCCCAAATCGTATTATGTTGAAATGTGCGTCTCAAAAGGTACCCGGATGGTCTAATATTTCCAGTAGATTTTCGAAGTGTGGATCCGTGGACGCTTTCTCAGCTAATACTGCCCACAACTCCTTGCGTGATGGAGGAGGAGCTTGTGATGGTTTGCTTCACCGAATTCAAGCATGCATTTTAGAGAGGTGTAAATGAAATGTGAAAAAATTAATCACTTATTATAGAAGGAATAATGGAAGAAGAAAGGCTGAAATGTAACAAGGAGATTGTTTACGGTGACCGTGTTCTCTCCCAGGCAACAACGTTCTCTTCCTTTACACGACGTGTTGGTATGTCCCAATATTTGCATACTCTTAATTCGCACTCAGAAATATGTACTTTTTCTTCACAGAAAGAGTATATACTTTTAGTACATAGTATAAGTATGCCAATTGGGACACAAGGTCTCACTCTTTCCCCTGTCAATCACAATGACACTAGCCAACCGTGAGTGCTTGTGAGGTCATGGAGGGAATATCTACCTGCCCTCTTCCACATATGACTGTGTTACGCCGCCCTGTCACACCGTGTCAGCCTTCCTGTTGGACAAGGCCAAACTGGCGAGAAAACAAAGAGTGTAAGACCATTAAAGGTTCACGAATGGTTTTAAAAACGACTGTCCGAGTAACGGTAAGGAAATGAAAATCTCACAAACAGCATCTACCTAAGGAGAATCAAAGGCCAAGTTCACAAGGACATCTGGTGTGTTCCAGGTGTGGACTGATGGTTTTGTTTCCACCGGTGTGACCAGCAATCACGCGAGCAGGAAACTCACTGAACGTTCGTCAACGTCCTGATGGAAATCAGTGACGAGAAGTGCGCGTGTATGTGTGTGTGTGGGGGGGGGGGGGTGACCTGGAGCTCAACATCTCATCAAAGACAACTTTTGCATCCAACACACAAAAACATAACGTATGTTAAGGTGATGAATCACGACATGTGGTGGTGCTGCTGTTGTTTAAATCCACATCACGAAGCGACTCTCAGGAGCTTCACGAGCTGCTGCTGTGCACAAAATGACCTTTTTCTCTCTTGCAGCTGTTCGAGAGTGTGTGTGTGTATTTCTCTTAAAACTGAACATTCACATAACGCTGTCTGACGGGTACATGATTCTTCACTGAGTAAAACTATTAACAGGTGCTGCTGAACATCAGACAAAAGATCCAAATAAGCCTCTAACAAATTACATGGATCATTATGACAAGGACAAGAACAATGACGACGACGATGATTATAATTATTATTATAAATATTTAGAGATGGGATGATAATTTTCCTTTTCCAACAATGAAAAGCAACAGATATCTCTTTCCCTTTTAAAACTACTAAGCTTTAGAATGACATTTTTTCACTTTTTTGGGATATACATGGACTTCAGAAAAATACATTACAGGATTGGACTAGTTCTTTTATTCTCCAAGATCCAATTATTATTACTATTATTACTACTACTACTATAAGTATTATCGCTATTGTTATATTAATAAATAATTACACTCTTGCTATTTTTCTGTGGTATTAGTCATGTTTCAATTTTTCTTCATACAGACATGTTCATTTACTATGTATCATTTTGTTACCCGGTATTGAGAATGTGGGTCATTTGTGTGTTTCTGTTCGGCTGAAACAGATCTGAGAGCGGCCCGAGGCGACGGTGTTCGGGGCCTCTTGCGTAAGAGTCATAAGCACATTTGCAAAAGGTGAAGCTCTACCCTGAGGAAAAGAAGGAGCCAATCCCATAACACCTGTTTCACAATGACATCTGACTGAGAGAGAGAGAGAGAGAGAGCGAGAGAGAGAGATTTTTTGTGTGTGTGTGTGTGTGTGTGTGTGTGTGTGTGTGTGTGTGTGTGTGTGTGTGTGTGAGATAAAGTGAGAAAAGTGTTCATTAGCAACTGCGACCTAAACAAACTAGCTAACTAGCGGAGTGTGAATAATGTAGCTAGCTGTTTACTGGTTAATTTTATCCATAATATACCGTTAATAGACGATTCAGTCACATTCACACACACACATTTCAGCATCTATAGAACATTTCAACAGCTATTCGTTGGGTTAAGGAAGTGACGTTTTTGTTCCTTGGACGTTTCCGGATGGTTTTCGAGCACATTCAAAACAACAGCGTGAAGCTCTTTATGCACAGTGAGATTGCGATTTCTCATCACTATTTAAGTAGGATGCAGCATAATCTGAGCAAGCATTGTGGCTCCGTCATTGTTCTCATATGTAGCTAGTTAGTGTTTTGTTAGGTTCGTATTTCCGTTTCATTTCTAAATATTCTGTGGGTTTGATTTAGGAAAGTAGCAGCTCACATTAGTTATCTAGTTAGCTGACAGATGCGATGAGTAACACTTTACAATAATTTTGTACTGTGTAACATTAGCTAACTGCATTAGTTTACAAAAGGTAACGGGAGACAACAGTTCTCCGTCACTTATTACGCTTGGTTAATGTTAATGCCAACACGCGCTAATGCATTTTAAACAAAAACAGTAGTGTTTATTAACATTGTGCATTAACCAGATACAACATCCACTAATAACCTCCCCGGTCATCTGAGCACCGAACCACACATTTCTGACACCGTTTGACTTGCTCCAGCTTCACCAAACACAAGACAAATGTCGTCCACGTTGTACAAACCAACGGTCCCAACTTTTCCGCTAAGGATATAATTGTAAGCATCCAGACCGCGATAGGCTTTTACCACATCTCTCGCGTGGACGCACTCGGTATCAACCAGATAATGGTCTGGATGAGTTACTTCATGTAAAACGTTTAATGTTCTGTGTGAAAAGTCGTCACCTCAAAGTCTTATGTAAAGGGCGGTCTTATTTATGGGCAGTGGTAGCTCAGTGGTTAAGACGTTGGACTACTAATCAGAAGGTCGTAAGTTCAAACCCCAGCACTGCCAAGCCGCCACCGTGGGCCCTTGAGCAAAGCCCTTAACCCTCAACTGCTCAGTTGTATAAATGACATTAAAAAAATGTAAGTCGCTCTGGATAAGGGCGTCTGTCAAATGCCATAAAAAATTTAAAGGGTCTGGTAATGCCACTTCATCGTTTATTTTCGGTTTTTGTAAATACCTTTCCTGTTCAGTTTCAGCTAGACCTAAAAAGGTACATGCTGGTCATTTTGTTTTGATGAGTCTGGCTTTTAAAAATGGCGCAACCAGAAATGCTTCAGGACCAGACATGCGCAAACTCGTTTGTTATTGTTTCCGCCCTTGAAATGGTCTATACGATGTTGAAAGTGGTCTGTTTTTCACTACCTAAATATGACGACGCAGTCGGTGTGAGAGACGTCCCAGTTGTTCGACCGGCAAATTAAAAATAAATTCGGGCAAAAACACATTACAACGGAATTTTTACAACCCCGTTCATCAGCGTGACAGGATAATGATCTACTGTAACGCAAACCTCCGATTAATGCACCCGCTAACCGATACACGTGTTGTAAAAAGCATCGGCGTACGACTTGTGTGACTTGTACGATCGTGTCAGAAACACAAGCTCTCCTAAAAGTGCCGTTAGGAGAAAAGTTCGCTCTGGTTATTGGGAAGAGGAAGTCATTTTACATCAGAACAAATCCCAAAGAATGTTGCTGACTCCTGCACTTAACCACAAACACACAAACAGGTACAAACTCATGTAATAAGATGACTCATATACTCCATAAGTCTCCACTTCACAGGCAGGGAGAAGAAAGAAAAAACAAAACAAAAAAAAACAAAACAAAGGAAACATGAAACAAGAGACCGTGCAGCTTTCCTAACCTGGCCTCTGTTACAACACACCACTACACATTAACAAAGAGAAACACAGAGAGAGAGAGAGAGAGATTTATTCATTCGGGCGGTCGTCATCAATCATTAATTCATCATCAGTAAGCGCTTTATTGTGGTCAGAGTCAGGGTCTATCACGGGGCATGAAGCAGGAATACACCCCCCCCCAACCAGGGGCGATTTAACATTAATTTAATTAATTAATCAATTTAATTAAACACGGTAATGTTGGAAAATCGCTGTGGTATAAGCGGAATAACATGCTCCAGACACACTGTCGCTACGATGCACAATTTTACATTTCGAGAATTTCCAATAAATTCTGATTTAGGATATTAATGAATATTGAATATTGAATGAATATTGGTAACACAACCACTTAATTAGTTAAATCAGTTTTGGATGACTAATCAGACAGCATTGTTTTTATCAGGGTGACAATACTTAATAAAATAAAATAAAATAAAATAAAATATACACATGAATATAGCTCTGAATGAAGGCGAAACGAAGATGGAGTGAAACCCATACCACGCATATATTCTGAGAAACCTTTCTGAGAAAACGTCTATCGGTTTGTAATCGCTGGAAGTATTTCAAGTCAGTTTTACAAAACAAAACGTTAGGTGGAATTAATCGGGGAGGTTTCGCTAAATTTGCAATGAAAGATTTCTAAATTAAAGCGGAAAACATCGCCGAGAGACGCCTGCTATGTTCTAATATGCAGCGAGCAATTTATTCATTATTATAAAACACGGGTCATTATAATGTGACTTCAGATGAAATTTCTAAATAAAAAATCCAGTGAGTCTGCATTAGCCAACTCGTCGTATGCTCCTCACATGACATATCTGAAGAAAGCCCTTGGATCGTTTTTCAAGACCGCCATCAATTCGGCATCAAGACGTGCTTTTTTCCCCCCTTTCTTTCATTCCTAAACTGAAGGGACCCAAACAGGAAATACATTCCACATGACCTCAGCGAGAGCAGAGCGCTGCCAAACAGCCCCAACTTGACAGACTCGGTACAATGCAGAGAGCCTCGGTCTGCTCCTGAGAGTCAGTCAGTGGATTGCTCAGCAACATCAGCGATGTAGTATTTACATCTAAACTGATTTTTAGGTCGTTTCTGAAGATGACATCAAGATAGGCTCATAAATTTAATAATTTAATAATCAATTATCATAAATAGAAAAATAGTAACAAGTGAGTGAGAACAAAACACTCAGGGATGTGCTGTTACAGGAAAATAACTGTGGCCTGACGTGAATTTATAGTTACATTTAAAAAGTTGGTTCCTGTCATCACGTGTTAATGCGGCTATAAACAAATCTATTTCCAGTGTGAGAAAACTTATTAAGCTTTACCTCTGACACTGGAGACTCAAAATTCCAAAAATGCAAAATAAATACATCCTTACAGAAAACTGTCAACTGGCTCTCTTAAAAGGTAACTGGGGGAAAAAAAATGAAATGAAGACGGACACAGTTTTTGTTTTACCCAGCTGTATTTACTCAGTGCAACTTATAACATCCAAGTGAAAGATATAACACCAACATGTCAGAACAAAATAAAAATAAAAAACAGAATCACTGAGTTGGAAAAAGGATCACCCCCTTGTGTCTGTATTTTGTTGAACCACTTTTTGCTTTAATTACAGTCTTTATTCTGTTGGGATATGTCTCTACTAACTTTGCACATCTAGACTTTGCAATATTTGCCCACTCTTCTTTGCAGAACTGCTCAAGGTCAGTTAAATTTGATGGTGACTGTTTGTGGACTGCAGTCTTCAAGTCATTCCACAGATTTTCAATGGGGTTTAAGTCTGGGCTCTGACTAGGCCATGCAAGAACATTCACCTTTTTCTCCTTCAACCACTGTGTGGTCAGTTTTGCTGTGTGCTTTGGGTCATTATCATGTTGGAAGGTAAATCTTCTTCCCACTGACAACTTTCTGGCAGAGGGCAGCAGATTTTCCTCAAGAATTTGACAGTATTTTGCCCCAGCCATTTTCCTTCTATCCTGACAAGTGCTCCAGTCCCTGCTGCAGAGAAACACCCCCCTAACAGGATATTACCACCTCCATGCTTTACTGTAGGAATGGTGTTATTTGGATGGTGAGCTGTATTGGATTTCCGCCAGACATATCGTTTGGTGTTGAGGCCAAATAATTCAATTTTAGTCTCATCTGACCATAACACCTTTTTCCATGTGGCCTCAGAATCTTCAAGGTGTGTTTTGGCAAAGCTCAGTCGTGGGTGGCTTTTTTCTTGCAACCCTCCTATACAAGCCACATTTGTGGAGAATTTGTGATATTGTTGTCACATGCACACAATGACCACTCTTTGTCAAAAATTCCTGCAACTGCTTCAGAATTGCTGTAGGCCTCTTGGTAGCCTCTCTGACCAGTTTCCTCCTGGCTCTTTCATCCAGTTTGGAGCGATGTCCTGATCCAGGGAGGGTCTGTGTTGTACCAAATAACTTTTTTTTTTTTTTATATCCATCTCCTGACTTGTGCCTGTCCACAACATTATCCCAGAGATCTTTTGACAGTGCCTTGCCACCCATAGTTGATTGTTTGCTTCAGTTGCACTACCAATGACTGAAAAATGCTCCAGGAAAGCTCTTTTCATGCTGAGCTAATAAAAATGACCACAGCTGATCACAGTTGAAAGTCAAATGGCTTTGTGTGTCAGTGAGAAGGTGATTAGCTACACCTTATTGAGTTTACAAGTCATTTTTAGGAGGGGGGTGATCCTTTTTCCAACTCAGTGATTCTGTTTTTTTATTTTTTTTTTCCTGACATGTTGGTGTTGTATCTTTCACTTGGATGTTATAAGTTGCACTGAGTAAATACAGCTGGATAAAACAAAAACTGTGTCCGTCTTCATTTCAGACTGAAAAGCAACAAAATGTGATTATTTTAAAGGGGGGTGATTCTTTTTTATACCCACTGTATCACCTTAATTTGTAAAAGAAATAAATGAAAAAACAGCATATTGTGCGTTTCTCTCATGGCCCTATTTGTAAATGAAGGAACCCCACATGGGGTCATGACATCACAGTTTGGGAAACTCTGCCTTAAAATATCAAACAAGCAAAAACAAAGTGCGTAAAAATGTTCTGACAGATTTACAAAGGTTTCTGTTTTTCTTCCTGCACACATGAAATGAATGATCAGGGTACAGTCTGTAAGGCAAAAGTGGAAGTTATTTTGACTCACTTCTATGCCAATAAAAATATTCAATAATAAATTATATTAATATTTTTTTAAAAAGCGAGCGCTAAATCTTCGGTCAGCTGAGGTGTTTGTTTAGCGCTTACGGTTCTGCGCACACCGACCGACCCGTCCTCCGTTTATACGCCACTATTTCTTTTATCATAATTGAATGGTTCGTTTTATCTGTCAAAATGTATGGCTTTGTGTCGGCTCGCTTTCTTTATTCATCTGTCTTTTTAAACTCTTTAATTAATGCCAATGAAATGAATCGACCGGTTTTCACAAAATGTTCTCCATGTATATAAGAGCGCAGTAATCCATGAAAATTAGGCTAGACGATGTGAAGTCGATCAAGTCGAGGTTTACGTTAGTCAGTCTTTCTATGCGTACATTTGCACACACTCAGGAGCACGACTAGGTTGCGAAAGTTTTTTCCCCCAAATTTACAGGATTTTCATGAACACGATAAAAAAAAAAACGTACGATGATTTATGAATAAACTGATGAGACTGAACGCTGGATACTCCCCCCCCCCCCCACCCAAGCGTGAGATTTTTGTCTCAGCAAAATCAGGCCAAAAAAAAATCTTAAACTGTAAAACATCCCAGGATCGCAGCACATCGTGAAAATAACGACACGCTTGACCTCAAACATCTTTAGATATCAATCCAACCTGAGAGATCACAGATTGAGAAATACGCTCTGACGAGTCAGGGAACGATCCTGGATTTCTGAAACGATGCTGATTTGAGAACTCGCACCTGCAGGATTATTACTAAAGATAAATCATAAAGCGCTGAGAACTCACCGTGTTTAGAGTAAAGGGGCAGTCTGGCGGTGACGTGCCTGATCTCCTGTGTGCAGGTGAAGCAATAAAAACCACACAGACGTCTGGGTCTGTTCGACATTTATCAGAATGATCTGCAGGAAGTAGTGCACTACAACTCAGTCAGTCAGGTTTTACCGAAACTCCTCACCTCTCAGGGCATGACAGTTTTAGCTATTAATACAGCCTTTAAAAACAGACCCTGCAGTGTGTGTGAGTGTGTGTGAGTGTGTGTGTGAATGTGTGGGTGTGTGTGTAGCAAGCCAGCAGACAATTTAGAAAGCAGCACTTCTCTCCCCAAGGACACACCTGAAGCCTAAACATTTCTACATATCATGCACACTATATTAGTATATAGGGTTACTTACTAGGGCACCTACACAGGGAGCATGGAGATTTACAATCGAGCCCTAGTCGAATAACTGAGATGAACAAAGTTAACACTAACCAAGTTTAGAAGATAATAAACCTACCTGGTCTTTTTTTTTAAGGATTATTTGAAAGAAATGTCCAGTTGTGCTGCTGCCACATAGTTTCCAAGCTAACGCGATTAATCGGCTTTAACTAGCTGTCTTAGCAACGACACCAACACCGACACTAACCCCAACACTTTAAACGTAACAACGCGCCCTGAAATGACCAGCACGCCGATTCATTTCCGTTTGACGCCTCCCGAAAACAAACTGGGTGAAAAGAGCTCGCGCAGCTAGCTACGTACACCCCTTTTGCTAACCAGCTAATATGAACTAATGTTACCTCCTCATAGGCGTTCTTCTTCCTCACACCGTATTCCAAACAAAAATCCCGCCTCCTCCGCTGTGATTGGCTAGTCGCGTTTCGGAAATTCGTACCCCGATTGGACAACTTCCATAAATATGACCGTTCAGCCAATCCTAGAGCTTTAAAACGGAATAAGGGTGGGGTGGATTGTGGAAGAGGGGGGAAATAACGCTGTCTATCGATAGCAGCCTAGCAGCAGCAGATTTTCTCGCCAGCTAACATGTTAGCCCCGGTGCCCTTTAGTGACTCGATTCTTCTTCTTTTTTTTTTAATGCACCGAGAACTTACAAAGAAAAATGAAGCAACGTTTATGCGGTAACAGTCGGTGTAGGTAACAGCGGCGCGGTAACTTCGCTAAAAGTGGACGTTAATGTAGATTTGATTATCGCATCACTTACCGCTCCATGTTCCCACCCTCCTGGCTGACAGGCGCGCGCGAAGATAGCGACTACTAGCGACACGAGAGCGCGCGCGCGCGAAGATAGCGACTACTAGCGACACGAGAGCGCGCGCGCTCCACCGGAAGTGCACGGCTTACAATAAAAGACCCACGAGACTGTTCTTCTTCCTCCTCTACCTCTTTTTGCTGTTGTTGCTGTTGTTGTTATTAAATTTTGAAAATTATATTCACTGTAGTCCCGCTTCTCTTCTTCTTCTTCTTATTGTCATTATTATTGTTGTTGTTATTAAATTTTGAAAACTATATTTATTATTGTAGTCCTGCTCCTCCTTCTTTTTCCTCTTCTGCCTTTTTTGTTTTTGTTGTTGTTGTTCCTCTTCTTCCTATTGCTATTATTAATTTTTAAAAAAGTACTTATTGTAGTCCTGCTCCTCCTCTTCTTCTTCTTCTTCTTCTTCTTATTATTATTATTATTATTATTATTATTATTATTATTATTATTATTATAGTAGTAGTAGTACTTATCTAGGTAGACATTATTATTCCTTCTCCTCCTTACTCTTTCGAGTTTTATCTTCTCTTTGAATTTTTCTGTTTTAAGTTAGATTTTGAGATAAAAATTATTATTATAAATTATTATTATTATTAGGAGTCGAAGTACTACTATCATTAGTATTAGTACTAGTAGATAGATAGATAGATAGATAGATAGAGCTTATGTGATCACTTATTGTCAATTGGAATAGTGATCTTTTCAAAAACTGACGATAAAAAACAGAAATAAATTATTAGAGATGTTAAGTTGAGCTGCTCCGCCCTCTAGCGGTCAGAACTGAAATCACATCTCTACAGCACCTCAAATGTGCCTCATTCCCTGCAGGTGGCGCTAAATACACATTTATCCAGGAATAGGAATATGGTTGTGTTTTATATTCTCTTTTCCAAACGTCAAGCATGTACGCCACTCTGGCCATTTTTCCACATTACATCTCTATATATTTACCTGCTGTACCTAAACCAATAAAACAAGGTTATTAATATTATACAGGATCTTTTACAAAATACATGAATTTGTAAACAGAATTTAATAACGGGTCTAAAACTTAACATTCAAGTCATAATTTTTGTTGTATTTTATTTACAAAAGCCTGCACAAAGTATTGGTGTTTGCCTACTTTCCAAGGCATAGTGGTAGGGTACAGACCACCCCCACTCCCGGGTCAAACCTACACAGATACAGATAATGGCATCACGATTGAGAGGATCCTGACCAACTGTATCACAGTCTGGTCTGGGAACTGCTCTGTCGCTGACCGCAGGGCACTGCAGCGGGTGGTGAAAACCGCCCAACGCATCACAGAGACTCCACTTCCTGCTACTGAGGACGTCCAGAAGAAGAGATGTCTACGCCGGGCACGCAGCATTCTCAAGGACCCCTCCCATCCTGCCCATAGTCTCTTCCATCTGCTACCCTCCAGAAGGCACTTCAGGAGCCTTCAGATCAAAACCAGCAGGTTTAGGAACAGCTTCTTCCCCACAGCTGTTTCCCTACTGAACTCTGCCCTCCGCTGAACCCTCTCTGTCCTCCTCCCATACCACTACACACTCCTCCTCCCTCTTCATCTCTCCCAGTGACTATGACTGTACTCATCTGTCATTCATTGTATATGTACATACTCACATACGTACTACTTACATTGGTCAGTATGTAACATAGTATGTTCTGTTATAGTATGTTCATAGCACTCTGTATATCTGGTATATCTGTTCACTATACATCTGTATGTATGTATATATATATATATATGTATATATATATATATATATATATATATATATATATATATATATATATATATATATATATATATATATATATATATATAAAACACATCGCCCATAAAACACATTGCCCATAATTCATCTGTATATTTGCCCTTCTGTATATTAATGCTAACTCATCCCCACCTCTTACACTGCTAATTTATTTATTCCCACCTGTTACATTGCCCTTATCTGTACATAACTGCTCATTTAACTTATCTGTACATAACTTACATACTGCACATACTGTATATATTGCACTTGCTGCTCTTGCCCTTCTGATTATATGCTAACCTGCATTTCGTTACCTTGTATTTATACATGTGTAACGACAATAAAGTTGAATCTAATCTAATCTAATCTACTCTAATCACACAATCATTTAAGCAAAAAGAGATCAAATGGAAGCTACATTTATGTAAATACGTCATTAAAAGCTATACTGTATCATGTAAAAGTGTTTGGAATTAAGCCCATAACATAATTACATAATTATAGCATTACAAAGTTTTGATTGGTTGTAAAAGCTTTTTTTCCCCCTCTAATGTCTTTGTTATTACCTACATAAAGAGCTATATGTTTTTAAATCTATTTTTTTTTTTCCTGAAACTGATATCAACTCAGATGAGAAACGTATAGAGATGAAATAAAAACAGTTCATGAGATGAATACACCTTACCTTCATTTCATTTGAAAATTACTTCCGGACCCTGTCATGACGTCACGAGCAATACCCCCCTACCCCCCACCCCCACCTCCCTTGGTGTCCTTGTGAGGCGCTCCGGTGCCGGTGGTGTGTCACTCCAGGGCAGGCACGCGCACAGACGGTCACAGCGCTCAGCATGGGACTCAGCAGCGACCCAACCTTCCAGAAACTCCAGCAATGGTACACAGCCAACTGTCACAGTCTCAGCATGAGACAGCTGTTCGAGGCTGACAAGCAGAGGTTCTGCAAGTTCAGGTAAATTCTTCTGCACAAGTTCTTCAACTCTTCAACGCAAAAATATTGGACGTGTACAAAATAATGCCATTATACACTTTAAAGAGCTGGAGGAGCTACATTATTATATCTGTCATTTATTAAATCTGCAGGAGAACTGATATTTAGTTATGTATTATATAAGAAAAAACACTGTATTGCACGCTGCACAACTGCACCCTGTCCATCATCACATCGTGTGTGTGTGTGTGTGTGTGTGTGTGTGTGTGTGTGCTGCCTCTGCTTGATTATGAGACATTATTTGTGTCAATGAAATTAAGTAAAAATAGTGGTTAAAATCTACAGTTATATTATAAATAAAATAAATACTAAACTGATATATGTATAAAATAATAATAATGTTAAAAAGTATATTAATAACATGTATATACAGTCCCCTCTGAAAGTATTCGAACAGCAAGGCAAAACCAGCTCTCTGGTCTTCATGCTGGTTTATCTTTTTTAACAGCAAATGCAATCTTCACAGGCAAAACCCAGGGCTCAAACCAAGAGTAGACATTCAGAGCCATTCATACATTTACATTTATGGCATTTAGCAGACACCCTTATCCAGAGCAACTTACTTTTTTTTTTTATTTCATACATCTGAGCAGTTGAGGGTTAAGGGCCTTGCTCAAGGGCCCACAGTGGCAGCTTGGCAGTGCTGGGGTTCAAACTCTAGACCATCTGATCAGTAGCCCAACATCTTAACCACTGAGCTACCGCTGCCACACAGCCACACAGATTCTTTAAACAATCAATTTACCACATCACATCTGGGCAGCAAGAAACACCTATCGGTCGCGTGTTCCAATATTTTTGATCACTTGAAAAAATGGGTGGGTTCAAACAAAAGGTGCCATGTTCTAAGCTCTTTAACACATCTAGATGTAAATGAAAGCTGAGATTCTCATAAATCATCTCATATTCATCGTTTGATCTCAAACCCAAATGTCTTCAGTGTATAACGAAAAAAAAAAAAAAAAAAGAATTGGCCTTGCTGGTCCAGTACTTTCGGAGGGCTGTAGATACACCGATCAGCCATAACATTAAAACCACTGACAGGTGAGGTGAATAACGTTGATTGTCTTGTCACGATGGCTCCTGTCAAGAGGTGGGATACATTAGTCAGCAAGTGAACAGACAGTTCTCGAAGTTGATGTGTCGGAAGCAGGAAAAATGGGCAAGCGTAATGATCTGAGTGACTTTGACAAGAGCCAGATTGTGATGGCTAGACGACTGGGTCAGAGCATCTCCAAAACAGCAGGTCTTGTGGGGTGTTCCTGGTATGTAGTGGTTAATGAAATGAGATTTGTTTAGACGGTTTATTTTATATTTGTGTTTAATTTTCCAAACAATTATTAGTTTATTAACTTTATAAATGGAGGAGATCATGGACGTGACTGCACAGGATCCCTAAGTGGAGGCGGGCCTCAGGGGAGCCTAAACAAAAAGATGGAAATGGCCCAGGAATTTGCAGAACATTTCTGCAATTGAATACTTGTTAATGACAGTAAATGTCCATGTGCTTTTTTTTAAAACTGTTTTTGTCCTTTCACTGTTTTCCCCTTGTATAAACAGCCTCACACTGAAAACCGATGATGGTGACATTCTTCTGGATTACTCTAAGAACCTCATCAACGAGGACGTTATGAAGATGTTGATTGAGCTGGTAATGACATGAGCTCTAATAAATCATTATTTCACCCACAATATGATATAGCATGGCATAAACAAAACGTCCTGCGGATACAATACTATATCCAAATTCAACTGTGCACAAATCTTCTGTGACTTGCTCAGGTTTTACAGTTTGATCTTGCAGGTTTGGAGGGGGGAAAAAATCTTCCACCTTATATGTTTTTTTGCCTGGTTGTTTTCAGGCGAAGTCCAGGGGAGTGGAAGCCGCACGTGATAGGATGTTCTCCGGCGAGAAGATCAACTTCACCGAGGTTTAAATCATGGTTCCTGCATTTCTAATGAGAACTGGTTCTTTATTCAGAAAGCAGGGGGGAGTTGTAGTTGTACATGATGGTCTCAAAAAATCTCCATTTGTGTGGTTCTGATCTGCGTTCAGGGTCGTGCCGTGCTCCATGTTGCGCTGCGGAACCGCTCTAACACTCCCATCAACGTGGACGGGAAAGACGTCATGCCCGAGGTCAACAAGGTCCTTGAGAAGATGAAGGGGTTTTGCCACGTGAGTTTCATACACTGTGACTAGACCTGAAACACACGAGGCTACATGAGGCAGCCTTATATAAAACTAAAGAAATATTTATTATGTGATTATAACTGATACCTGGATAAAGATGAAAAATAATCATCACTAATGATGATGTAATTGAATCCAAATCCAAATCAATCCATATAGTTCTAGCTACATTAAATATCTAAATTAAATATGTAGTTTCTACTAAATTGAGCATCTGATATACACTCACCATCCACTCTATTAGGAACACCTGTACACTTGCTCATTCATGCAGTTGTCCGATCAGCCAATCATGTGGCAGCAGCACAATGCATAAAATCATGTGGTAAGCAGAAAAGCATCTCAGAACGCACAACGCATCGAACCTTGAGGTGGATGAGCTACAACAGCAGAAGGTTTCACTCCTGTCAGCCAAGAACAGGAATCTGAGGCTATCATGGGCACAGGCTCACCCAAACTGGACACTTGAAGATTAGAAGAAGAAAAAAATCACCTGGTCTTTATACAGTCTTCAACTGTCCAGCTTGGGTGAGTCTAGCTTCATGTTTGATGTTTGACTTGAATGTTATCTGAAGCTCTTGACCTGTGTCTGCATGATTTTTTGCATTGTGCTGCTGCCACGTGATTGGCTGATTAGATACCTGCTTGAATGTGCAGGTGTACACATGTTCCTAATAAAGTGGAGGTGAGTGTTATGTCTGTAAACCACTTTTGCATGGATAGTAGTCATATTTAGACTGCTGGCTGAATTATAATCATATGCAATGTGGACAATGTCTCCGTCTGTGTTTGCATGTCTCATTGCAGAAAGTCCGCAGTGGAGAGTGGAAAGGCTACACCGGGAAATCCGTCACTGATGTAGTGAACGTGGGCATCGGAGGCTCTGATCTGGTAAATGCAATATGTCTGCTTTATCTTTATCTGTTTTTCCTGTTCTGTTCTTTTCCATGTTGTCCTTATGTGGGGATTTAGCCAAAATGTGCCATCATGTAACATGAAGTCCTTGGGTTAAACCAATATGCCTTAAAGGTCTAGTTAGCATTTGTGATGGCTGAATAAACCTGTATCTTGGAAATTCCGATCTCAGACTAGGAAAAAAAAAAACCCCAAAGAAAACGTCCTCTTAACTCGGAACTCCTACTCGTAAACTCGGGAAGGTCTCCTAAACCCGGAGTGTACTTTGTTACTTCCCCCATTTGGTTCGAATGATTTCTGCCATTATGTACTAGCTCATTGTTAGCATCTTCACTCTTTAGGGTCCCCTGATGGTGACTGAGGCACTGAAGCCGTACTCCAAAGGTGGACCACGTGTCTGGTTTGTGTCGAACATCGATGGCACACACATCGCCAAGACGCTGGCGGAGCTCAACGCCGAGACCACACTCTTCATCATCGCCTCAAAGGTATCATCACTCAGATAAAACTTCTCAGAAATGATGCTGCAGAAGGAAAGATTTGTCATTAAAAATGCTTTGCTAATGATGACTAAAAGTTAGCAAGGTTGGGTTTGCTGTAGTACGCAAATGCCCTCGTGGTGGTTTCGGATCATTTTTGAACACATGACACATTTTTGGCAAAGTATTACTTTTGGGATTCTTACACACATGGGTTCATGTTATAGAGATGTTTATTTAACATTTATGGAAGGACCATAAATGTCAGGGCTACGTAACTGTTGGTCAGTTTTCCATCATGGGAAAGTTTTTAAGGTGCGGGAAAAAAACAGAGTACAGTAAAGGAATGACTGTTTATAGCAGTTAGATCCTAAGTGAGAACAAGAACTAACTTGTTTCTCAGACGTTCCACAGAATTGAATGTACCAACAAATGGATCAAAAGTAGGATGTGTAATTCTTTAATAAATAAAAATATACATTTTTGGCATATTGCTTCGATACAAGAGGAATACAACACTTCAGGAGGCACTGGTTGTTGACTATTTTCCTATTACTGTACTGTACATAAAGTGTTTTATTCCTTATGTCAGAGATTGACCAACTCTTATAGTAATCATCCTGAATATATTGTGAATCTACCTGAAGCTTCTTCTGTACATTTCAGACCTTCACCACTCAAGAGACCATCACCAACGCAGAGTCGGCCAAGGAGTGGTTCCTGCAGGCTGCCAAAGATGTGAGTCCTGACCTATGGGGAATCTTGCTATGAATTTTGAGCCTCATTAATTGTGCCCTCTGAGTGTACTTTGTGGACACCAGTCTGGAAACTGAACAATTTATAGTCAAATCTATGTAGATTTATTTATATAGACACCAGAAGAAACCATATCCTGATTTAAAATACTATATGTTTTAATATTTTCCCTCTTTCACTCTTTCAGAAATCTGCTGTTGCTAAGCACTTCGTAGCCCTGTCTACCAATGAGGTACACTGATTCACATTTCATATTCAAGTTTTAAATGCAGTCTGTGCCTGTGTCCTCATTGTAACCTCAGTCTTTTTGTCCTCCAGCCCAAAGTGAAGGACTTCGGAATCGACACGGAGAACATGTTTGAGTTCTGGGATGTAAGTGTGTGTGTGTGTGTGTGTGTGTGTGTGTGTGTGTGTGTGTGTGATGATGCGCTATCTCTATCCTGAGTGTTTGAGCCTGCCTTACTGTAAGAGGCTCATGCAAAGGCTATTATTAGCATGGTCGTTTGACCTGTGAAGTAGGCGTCTAGATCCACACACTGGCAGCTGCATGGTAACCAGAATCTCTCCTCATGTTATAAATACAGCACAACCTTATCTTACGCAGAGGTCACTCGAACGCTGGGTCGCTCCAAAGGTCGACAGGCTGGTTTTAGTCACATTGTTGATATTTGAAGTGCAAGGTCTCAGCTGTGTGTCTGAAAGTTGGGATCAAATAGAAACAAACAGGCAAAAATGAAACCTAGTAGGCTTTTCCGATTTCCTACAGTACCTGGTAGGCATTCAAAGCAAGCTTGATGAATAAGCTTCTCTTAGTTGTTTAGCTACATTAGCCTCATAGCTTCATTCCGAACATGTCGTTGCTGATCAACTTAAACAGATGGAAAAATGTAATAAGGTACAAATGTTTGGTAACTAAAAACAACAACAACAAAGTTTTCGAGAAAGTTCAGTTTATGCAATAAGCGAATGTTTATTTATGTAGGATCAAGACGAAAGAACAGTATGTAGCGTAGGTGGAAGCTGGAAAAAGTGAGATCTCTGAAATGCAGAACAGTGGAGTTTATCATTATTTTTAACAAGGTCATCTACTTTCCAGTGGGTTGGAGGACGCTATTCCTTATGGTCTGCAATCGGACTATCCATCGCTTTGCACATTGGTAAGTCAAAACAGTTACCGTTTAAAATATTACTGTTTTATTAAACTCAAACTTTGTTTCCATATTTTTTCCTTCTTAGGCTATGAGAACTTTGAAAAGCTCCTAGCTGGAGCTCACTGGATGGTAGGTGCTTATTCCTTTATAAATAAAAGTAGGAGAATGACAGTCAATAGATCAGAAATAGTGAATGTTAACAAGTAATCATGACAAGTTGACGGTTCTTACAGGAATATTAACAAGTAGAGAAATAAGGACTGAGTGTACATATATAAATATACAATGAACAACACCGTATTGCCAGCCTGTGAATATTAACGTATTTCTCACACTCTATGAAGGACACTCATTTCCGAACGGCTCCACTGGATCAGAATGCGCCGGTTCTGCTGGCCATGCTGGGTATCTGGTACATCAACATCTTCCAGGCGGAGACTCACTGTCTGCTGCCCTACGACCAGTACATGCACCGCTTCGCTGCCTACTTCCAGCAGGTGGATGCCTGACTGTACTGCTGGAACACCCAGCTTCTTGATAGATGGGTAGATAATAGGGTTGATGGTTGATGGTAGGAACTTGATGATGGATGGTAGGGATGGATAGTAGAAATAAAGGGATGGTAGACATGAATAGAAGGATGGTAGGAATGGCATGATACATGGTAGGGAAAATGGATAGTAGACATGGATGGATGGGTGGATGGGTAATAAGGATGGATTACAGGGTTGGATTGATGGTTGGTGGTATGGATGGATAGAAGGTAGGGATGGACAGTAGAGATACATGGGTGGTAGATATGGATGGATGGATTTTAGACATGAATAGAAGGATTGTTGGTATGGGATGATACATAGTAGGGATGGATGGATAGTAGACATGGATGGTAGCAGTGATGGTAGATATGGATGGATGGTATTGATTTATTGTAGGGATAGATTTTAGGGTTGGATTGATGGTTGGGATGTGTGGTAGGGAATCAATGATGGATACTAGAAAATGTAGTAGAGAATGGTATGGATTGGTGGTAGGGATAGATGGATGGATGAATGGATGGCAGAGATGGATGGCAGGGATGGATGGTATGGATAAATGGATGGATGGCAGAGATGGATGATAGGGATAGATGGATGGATGGCAGGGACAGAGTTGATATACTAGTATATAACATGTAGTATATAACATTTCATTTATAAATTTGATATTTACTTCACTTGTCATGTCCAGGGTGACATGGAGTCGAATGGGAAGTACATAACCAACCATGGCACACGTGTGAACTACCATACAGGACCCATCGTATGGGGGGAGCCTGGCACTAACGGACAACACGCCTTCTACCAGCTTATTCACCAAGGTGACGTCTGCAAGATGTCTACTTTCCAGAATGAGAACACAGACGTGGTGCTATTTTACTTGTAGACATGCATAAAAGAGACTTATTTCAGAGACTCAATCTTAAATAACTTTCCCTGCTAAGCCCTGAGGCCATGAGGGATAAGAGAGAGAAGTGAACCGACTTTGTCCTAAACAAATCTCAACTACTGACTCGGATTTCATATACATATTTCTAGCAGCAGCAGACTCACATTTTGTCCTTTGAGATATCATAAAATTAGAAGGAAAAAAAAAAACAATTCTTAAACCTGATTAACTAATTCAGGACTTGAGAACTTCAAGGTTAGAATATTGTAAGGCTTCAACAAATGGATGCACAAACAGATCATCAGACACGCTTTAGCTAATTTGGAAAGCAGAAGCCAGAGTTTCTCTGCAGAGTCAGAAATAGAATCAAAATCTCTAAAAAGCTTTGCTCAGTCCCATGCTATATCTGTCCAGACATGGTGTGTGTATCCATGGTGTGTGTATCTGTGTGTGTGTGTGTGTGTGTGTGTGTGTGTGTGTGCGTGTGTGTGTGTGTGTGTGTGTGTGTGTGTAAAAATGTTTCATCCTTCTGTCTCCTCTGTAGGAACTCGTATGGTCCCTGCTGATTTCCTCATCCCAGCCCAGACTCAGCATCCAGTCAGAAACAACCTTCACCATAAGGTACGATTAAAGAGAAAATATAATTGTTATACACGTACAGTATATTAGTTCACTCCTGATTATTTGTGTGTGTGTGTGTGTGTGTGTGTGTGTGTGTGTGTGTGTGTGTGTGTGTGTGTGTGTGTGTGTAGATCCTGATTGCTAACTTCCTGGCCCAGACCGAAGCTCTGATGAAAGGAAAGACGACCGAGGAGGCGAAGAAGGAGCTGGAGGCCGGAGGAATGAGTGGAGAGAAATTGGAGAAGATCCTTCCCCATAAAGTAAGAGACCCTCTGTAAAGAACAGTATACTCTACCGCCCCCTAGTGTAGTGGGGATATTTATCATGCCCCCTAGTGGTGGAGCTTAAACTGCTCCCTACAAGTTAATGTCAGACAAGCAGTATTGTAAAGATTTTTCATTTGAAAAAAATTGTAAAATTTGGAACAACTTAGGAAATGTGAAAAAAAATGTAAACATTCAGCTGTAGTTATAAATTGAAAGATATCAGTGATTAATGCCTGATATCAATTATTTAATTTGGTCAGTGATGATCTGATAATGGCTGTCATTGTCGCCAAGGTAACAATAGCTATTATTAAGATGTGTGGGGTTTTATTCATTTATTCTGTTTCATCACATTATCTTGTCATTTCTCTTCACAATATTTAGCTTAACAGGAGTTTTGCTGAATATTTGGAAATGTCCTTCAATCAAAGAAGCTTTTGATAGAAACATAGCTTGTAATAAGACAATTAAACTCATGAAAGCCATTAGCTGAGATTTGTGTCAAATACACAGAATGCAGTTTTGTGGTCCCCTGGGACAGGGCTCTGTATTAGGCCTTGTTCTTAAAATATGAATATGACTACTGTGTGCAATTTTATCAATTTTATTAATTTATAGACTATACTAGACAGTATTTCAGTATACATAACCATCTAGTGTGTTTTGTTTTAAGAAATATAAATAATTGTAGTGAAAAGTGTTGATGATGGACGGTCTAACCTGTCCCTTTATATGTTGCGGGAACAAGAAGAGGAGGGGCTTGTACCAGATAATAGACAGAACCAACATGGCTACCAGGGACTGCACTAGAGAGTTTGTCTATAGCTGTATTTCTGTCTCAAATCTTTTAATGTTACGGGGCATTAAGGTAAAAGAATACACACGTGACTCACCTTGTGATATTGTGGATGGTCTGACGTGGATACCCTAACGTTTTGCACTTCGCAAACACAGTTTATGTCCCAGTGTGCCCTTTGTTTTAGTGACTAATCTCATACGGATACAGTAGATTTGTATCTAGAGTGCTATACAAATAAAATTGACTCTTGGTTTAGTTAATACAATATAAAATGTACCAAACTACTTAACCCTTTCATGCACATGTACTGTGCACACTTACGGACAGTCAATTTAAGATGTTTTTCTCCCCTCTACATTACTGAGATTGGTTCTCGGTGCAGTTTGGTATATCTTTATGTCTAAATGTGCTTTAAAAAACAGAATGAAATTTTTATTATTTTTTTTTTACTCCAATTTAAAATGTTTTAAATTGAAGATAGATTGCTTTACCTGTGAAATCAGCTTGCATCATATAACAGTGTTAAACTGTTTAGATTTTGTACATGTCAAGAATATTGGTAGAATTATAATTATGATTCAAAACAAATGATAATGTATATCATTTTGGCCATGAATGATACATATTTTAGACCTGAATGTTAACAGGTTTTATGTATAAACACATTGAATGATTTTGTTGTTTTTACATTTCAGGCGTGATATTATGCTTTTTCTACACATGAGCAGTCCATTTTTTAAAAAAATGCAAGTGTTTAAACAGGTGAAAATTCATAAGATATGCAATTTAAGTAATACATCTATATTTAAAAACAAAACAAAAAAAACCCCTAAAGAATATGATTTTTTTCAAATAATTTCTGAATGAAAGGGTTAAAGGTATGTTATATGTACTATTGGGACATCATATGTGATTCGATACTCATCTAGAGGTCAAAAAACATTTATACTACAATTAGGCTGCACGTTTGAGCTTTTAACACCAGTTTTAACAAACGTCTCTCTGTTTGAAGGTATTCCAAGGGAACAAACCAACAAACTCTATTGTCTTCAAAAAGCTGACGCCATTCACTCTGGGAGTACTTATCGGTGAGATTTTTAATAGTCCTCTATTAGACTGAAGTTTTACAACAGAAGGATTACCCATGTTCTAGCAGTCTCACATACATGCTCAAGCTAGTTAATAATTCATAAGCATCACAAAGTTAGCGTTGAGTGGGTCAGATCGGGGTCTGTGGTTGAGCTTTCCCCTTAGAAAATGATGTTCATAAATACTGCATCAATAAGACTCATTAGATAAAAGATAGCATAGCTTCTACCGGTTAATAGCTAGTAGATCGTTAGCTATAAATAAGTGAATAAGCAGTTAGCCTACGAGTTAGCACTCTAATTAAATCTACACCTGATGGCTCACATATTGTTGCCGTCAATGTGCTAATCATAGCATAGCTTCCTTCAAACACGACTTCATAACAATCATAAACATTAATGTTGTCTGTAAGCTAACTCACTGCTAACCAGATATACGCTCACAGTGCATTATGGGTAATACACACTGCTCCTCAGCTATCAAAGCTATAGTTTATGAAAAAGTCAAACATAACTATTAAGAGATTTCATTAGACCCGGGTCTAAGTGCTAACATTTCCTAAAATATCAGATTAAGAATATTAAACATGAGGTCTAGCATTAGTGCTAGTTTTAGGCAGAGCGTCACACACCTGAAGCACTTCACTAAGATCTTCATCGGCGTCAGAATACATTACAATGTGTATGACTGGATGAATAAAGAAAATACTCTGACTGCATTGCTTATTTACCAACAACAAATATGAACCCCCATTTGGGTTTTTTTTGTTTTGTTTTGTTTTGTTACTGCAGCAATGTATGAACATAAGATCTTCATCCAGGGGGTCATGTGGGAGATCAACAGCTTTGACCAGTGGGGGTGAGTATAACACACCGTGACTCTAGGGGCTTTATAGCAAACACTGGTGTATTTTTTTTTAAAAACATTAGTTTATTCTAGAAGTTGCAGGACACCACTTTATCTTTTGCCATCGCGATACTGATAATGGCAGCTTGAGTATCAGCCGAGTTGGATACCCAGACGATATTTTTTTTCTTTAAAAACTAGCTAAGCTTTACCAAATGATTTTGATTTTAATTGAAATGATTCACTTAAGAAAATACGTAGCTAAAAATTATTGACACAAAACCGCAGCTTTGTTTAATCTTTCACACAGAAATCACAAACAAGGTGAATCTAATAAATATAATAAAGTATGAAGTATCAAATGAATCAAATCAAGCCTAACAAAAAATACAATGATGTCTCTTTATATGTAAACATTACCAGTTCCAAATTTCCAAATTTCTATTTGTTACAACACTGGATTGAGTTTGTTTTGTTTTTTTCTCCGATATCCATTCCACAATTATTTACTGGTATCACCACGATAGTGATCCTGTGTATCGGATCGATGCCATTTCCAGTTTTCACAGAAAGTAGTCGATCAGCCAAGACATAGTTTGGCGTCCAAAGTTGCGTTGTTTTGTTTGTTTCTCAATGGACCATAGGGAAAATTATAGCTTCTGATTTAGCATAATGCTAAACACACTTGTGTTGCATCAAACTGTATTGAGTTGTTTATGTGTGTTTTTATGTTATGTTATGACAGTCATGACACTGTTATCTATAAAAGATACAAAAAAAGGACGTTCCAGAGCTAAAAACAGGCATAAAAGCCGAAATCACAGAGACCACTGCAAAAGATATTAAGTGAACCCTTACAGAAAAATCACATACAGTTCACCTGATTGTACATTTTCCCCATGTGATAATGTGAGTAATATGAGCACATGTAAAAAAAAAAAAAAAAATTTAAAAATTTAAAAATATATATTTTCAACGCTATACCCTGAAATTACACGTGAACTCAAGAAAACGTGATGTTGTGTGGACAATACGTGATGAGAAAAAGAATTATTCCTGCAAGAAAATCACAAAAAAAATGAAACCACATGCCATACATGTAAAAAAAAAAAAAAAATCATGTGTGATAATGTGTGAAAAGAAATTAATCGTAAATGTTACAAATGTTTAAAAACCACATGAAATCTTCCATGTGAGTCATATCATATTCACATCTGAAGTGACTTTTCTATATCTTAATTATAGATGATAAATTTAATATTTTGATATTATGATAAAACTTTTTTTTTTTTTTTTTTTAGAAAAATTAGGAATAAATACTTGGAAATGAAACAAAGAACATTCACTTTGCAATGAATATCAATGACAATGAGCAGCACATCATGCAAATTTTTCAGTCTTAGTGTTTACACTAATGAAATTCTGTTAACAATCTTGTCTGGAACATTTATTTATTGTCTCCGTGTGCTGAATGGATTCACATACAACCTTCAAATAATCGTCTCTTTGCTTTGCATACATTAGTTGTTAGAATAAATGCTAGTATGAACTTTTTCTCACACACACACACACAAACACACACACACACACTCATGTCTGGACTTTATGCTCTGCTCCATGTCTGTGTGTAGGGTGGAACTTGGGAAACAGCTGGCCAAGAAGATCGAGCCAGAGCTGCAGGACACGGCTGAGGTCAGCTCCCATGACTCCTCTACGAATGGCCTCATCAATTTCATCAAGAAGAACTTTGCTTGAACACACACACAGACACACACATCTCAGAACATGCTTCACAGGCCCCCTGCCTGCCCTACGGCCGCCTGGGATTTCTGGAACCTTCCATCAGTAGCTGTATAAAACCACCAAGCTTGAATGGTTTAAATGTGGCCCGAGTTTGAAACTTTGATTCTTCACGCATTATAATAGCAACACTTCCTGTTAGAAGTGTAACGGCTTTTTATTAAAAGTATAAAACTTTCCCAGTCAAGCATTCGGTTGAAATACCACATTTACTAAACAACATTGTGTATCTAAACCTGTCCTGTTTATACGTTCGCCTGATTTGCATCCTCATCACTGTCTCTCACCACTGAGATTCCACCACATTTACACAGCAGCACTAGCAGGTTCTCCAACATGTAGGGGGAAAAAACCCACTAACCACTGATCCGCTATTTTATTAGCTCACGAGATGACATTTTGGAGGACTGAGGGAGGACTTTGGGAGTTGAACTTTCCCAGAAGTGGTGCAAGCTGGTGCAATTTCCTTTTTAAACCAGCAATAAATTGCAAATGAGAAAACAGTATTTTGATCACATTAGATCTGATTTGCTACTAATTTATTTATGACCATAGGGGTTAAATTGGAATTTGAGAGATGGAGGAACAGTGATTGTGGGGAATATCAAATAGATCATAACCATAACCCATACAGTCGGGTATGAAAATTTGCAAGCATTTGTGAAAATGCTTCCATTTTGCATTCTTTTCTTAATTTAAAATGGCAATTTTCATTATAAATTATATTACTGACAACAGATTGAGTGAAAAGTGAAAAGTAGAATATTTACATATTTAAATGTAAATATTAAAATATGTAAATATTTACAGCTTCTTAATAGTTGGTACGTCCCCTTTTTGCTTTAATGAGAGTGTGACTTGAGCTGGCGTGTAAAACCTGATGATCCATTTTAGATCAAATCCACTGGAGTGCCATCTGAGCACGTGCTTCAACAGAAGAGATTAGACATGAGGAAATTCTGACATTTTGTACAAAGTAATTAATATCAATATCACACATTTGCTCAAATTTAAATAGGGAGCTAGAAATAGTGTAGAATATTAGATATTCAATATACTGAACATTTACTTTGTTTTAAATATTTCAAAACCTTCTGTTTATTTCCAATTTTAAATTAAATATATCTATATATCACATTATTACAGAATTTGTTATGAAATGAAAACGTTCTCCAAGATGGAAGAACAACTTGGAAAATAGATGCCAGTGGTTTACTTTATTACTAGTTACTGCTCATAGTCATTTTTAATATGTAGAAATGATTTATTTCATTATCATTGAAGATATCTTTGCTTTACAGGATTTCTTTCACACACTTCTGTATGTAAGTGTGTAGCCTGCCCTCTGTGCATAAGATGGGGGTATAACCAAATATGAATACACTTATTCAGATTGAACAAATAATGTGTTCTATACAGATTACAAATACACAAGTAGGGGGCACACTGTTCGTTTCCCCCCCTTTCTTTTATTAAATAGCTTCACAGAAATCAAGTTGGGACAAGAAGGGTGTGTTGGAAAAGCGGAGCACAACAAAAAACAAACGTGGTTTCTTCTTCCAATCAGATATAAA
Source organism: Cranoglanis bouderius (assembly GCA_023630585.1). Classification (NCBI taxonomy): domain Eukaryota; kingdom Metazoa; phylum Chordata; class Actinopteri; order Siluriformes; family Cranoglanididae; genus Cranoglanis; species Cranoglanis bouderius. Next base: position 6,262,815 of record CM042557.1, on the reverse strand, counting down.
GCTCGAAGGATAAACAAAGACCACGTTCAATAACATGAACTGGAGTGATGTAGCTGAGGTTGAGGAACTTTCAGAGCCTGAATTCATACACCATGTTGAAAGGGCTGCCATTTCTAACTCAGGGTTTTTTCCAGTGGGCGTAGTGGTAGGGTTCATATTCAACACAGATACAGATACGAATATTTGGAGCACTAAACAGATACAGATACAGATACACATAGTTGCATTCAGTTACGCCGCTGACATAAGCTTCGAATTCTACACTAATATGGAGTCTGAAACAACAAACTAACTCCAGATCAGGATCAGGTTGAACCAGACATCTTTGTCCAGCATGCTATTGTAGTAACTGCTGTAAAATCTTGGGAAGAGCCCTGAAAAAACACTAAAAACACCTTGCACCACACCATTGACTTTGGTCCTGTTTATATGTTAAATTTATTATCTTGGTCTTATGCAGGGGTCTTCAATCTTATCTGCATTGGGCTGCTGTGACTGCAGGCTTTCCATCCATCCATCCATGGATGGATGGAACCACTTCTGTACCACTTATCCTACACAGGGTCGCGAGGAGCCTGGAGCTTATCCCAGGGAACGCAGGGCACAAGGTGGGGGACACCCTGGATGCGGTGCCAACCCATCGCAGGGCACAATCGCACACACACACACACTACGGTCAATTTGGAAATGCCAGTCAGCCTACAACGCATGTCTTTGGACTGGGAGAGGAAACCAGAGTACCCAGAGGGAACCCCCAAAGCACGGGGAGAACATGCAAACTCCACGCACACAGGGTGCAGGCAGGACCCGAACCCCCAACCCCGGAGGTGCAAGGCAAACGTGCTAACCACTAAGGCTGCAGGCTTTCATTCCGGCCAAAATAGGAGGAGAGCTTCCATTTTTGACCACCAGGGGTCACCATGTTTTTTTTTTTTCTGGAAAGCGGCTGATTTCCCAGCGCTTCCACTGTGGAACATAAGGTCGAAGGTCATCTCTTTTCTGTTTTTCTCAAATCCCAAAGCTATTCTTTGTGACAGGGCTTCCTCAGAGAGAGGGAAATCAATACCAAGCGCATCTGGAAAACATCACGTTCCCGGCTAAATTCCTCTTACTAAATCAAAATAAGAAAGGGGTGGATACTGTACGACTCGATACAAATAACTATAATAGAGTCTACTGACTGTCATGAATGTAGACAGACAGATAAAGCCATAAAGTGAGACTAATAGCAGCTATAATGGATTTTTTTTTTTTTTCCTGAAGCAGACAGAGATTGAGATATTGGTTTAGGGAGCCTGTTGCCTGGCAACAAGTCTTTTTTACTTCCAGCCTAACTGCACTGTACTGTTGTTTCATGCTCAGTTCAAGAGCATATTAGTTTGATTTTGTTCTGAAGTGATTTTGATAGAACCACTGAAAACAGGAAGCAATGAAATTGGAATAGGTTTATGTACTTTTACTTCCTGGTTCAAACATTGTCCTCGACATGGCATCATAAGTCACGACGTGTGACATGCATCTTCTTACGTCATAAGTTGTACAATAATTTAGTGCAGCTGTGACTTGCTGTAGGTTTATTAATGAAATTGCTCCAAAACGAATGGCTCAGTAGTTTAAGCTTTTTCAAATCGTAACCACATTTCTAACCTTGTTTAATCTGCCAAACATATAGTATCATATATTAACTAACTTGATCCCAGGCTGCATTTCAATACTGTTTATAATGAGTCTTGGGAGTCTTCTGCTTAAGAGAATCCCAGTCGCCTTCTCACGGGCAATTCTGATAGTTCATTAGATTAGATTTTCAAGACTCGAGATACTGAGTAAACATGAATAGACTCTGGGAGTTGAACTTACCCAGAAGGCACTGCAAGATAATGGGCCCTTTTCACATTACTGGGTTTTTTGCTGCAGGAAGTAGCCTTCGCACTTCCACTACAACAACAAGAACAGCTGAATCGAACACTACGAGCTTTTGCAGCATCCCTTTGTGTTACAATTCTAAACAAAAAAGACTTACCTCAGCTTTCATAGCTTTCCTGTGGATGAAGGAGAAGAGTAGATGAAACATTGGAGCAATCAGTAGGGATTGAGGGAAGGAATTTTGTAATACGCAGAGGAAATACATTTGTTTATAGTTAGAATTTCACCTACGAATGTTCTTGTGGTTAAAGACTGGTGCTCTTCCCAGCCACTTTCAATGGAATCAAAGAAACAGCTTGTATAGAGTTTAGGGGCAAATAAACAGCAACCACAATAAGAAGAAATGGTTGGTTATCTGAAGCTAATCTGACAGACTCTCAAGCCAGCCAGTGGAGTCTAACCTCAAGATCATGTGGCTCTTCATTCCACCTTATCGACTGCTAATATCGACTACATTTAACACTGAACAAACAAAAACACTCTTCAATCTATTGTTATTAACTCTCACAGCTAGCTAGTGTTAGAAAAAGGATGCTAGTGGTGATATAAACTCTATTACCTATCCAAAATTTCTGTAAAGCAATGAGTGGAACTGAACTGTTGTAAGTATGAAATAATACACACCTGATAACAATTAGCTACCTATCTAGCTACTTATCATCAATGCTAACATCATTACCATACCCTGCTAGCCGTCAATGAATTCTTACACTTTATTCGGCGTGGAATCCTCAAATTGCTGAGTTTTTGTCAACAATTCTTAAAAGTTTAGTCTCACAACGATGATGTGAAAAAATCTTTCCATTGAGAACAAAGGTGATCAAAATGGCTGTTTCTGTGGTAAACAACTGGCTATAAGGCTTACCAGAAATCATTTTACCCTGCATCTATGCTGTAAAGAGAAAGTAATTTCTTCACGTTTTAAAAAAAATACATTTTAAAAATGACAGCTTTTATCTTTAATCTTTTTTTTTTTTCTTTTTTTTTTAGCTTTTTAGCTTTATTGTTAGCTATTTAGCAATCCATCTCATTAACATGCTGATAGGACTCCCTAAGTACTGTAATTCAGAGGAAAAGGGAATAGCCTGTACAAAAATATCTTCAGTTGCTTTTTTGTTCTTGCCACCAAGGTCGAGCGAGTTCTTATTAAAACCACTTCCCGCTATGACCACTCAGGGACAAAAGTGTTACACACTTCCAGACCGTGATTGGAAAGTGAACGAGGTCATGTTAAAAACAGTAATAAAATGCTCAGCTTATGTCTAATGTCTCGGTGCTGGTCACCATGGCAACTTAAACTCGTACAATAACCGTTCCATATGACTTCTCTGAATAAAAGTGATAACTTGGATTCATAAAGATGCAATAGTGCCTACTGAATCTAAAGTATTACAGCCAGGACTAAAAACAGACGTCTTCATCATAAAAAAGAACAGCACATGATGTACCTTCAGGAGTGTCCTTAAGAACCTGAATGTGGGAGCTGTCACTGAACATGTCTGTCAAATCTTGTGTAAAGGAAAGGAATGAGAGGAGTCATAGACGTCGTCTGCAATTCCGCAGAATGTCATCATTTTACTGACTCATATGCTGAAACCAAAAATGACATGATTAAAAGAATAGTTCTCTTTTAACCCCTAATGTATCAGCCATGGCATGCTCAGAGGTCGAAGTTTGCTTCTTTAGTTTTGTGTTTTGTGTGGTATGTTACACCGTTATCTATAAAAACGACAAAATGGCATCCCGGCCATCTTGAAACGGTCTCAGAACATAGTTTGGTGTCAAAACAGCAAACATCTCAGGTAGGAGGTGAATACTTGAATACTTGGAGATAATATTTGGAGGTGGAATTGTCCTTTAGAAGAGATTCAGATGATAATCTGGTTTGAATTCAAGTTGTATGTGTAATTTATTTTTTAAAATATATACATACTCTGTGATTTACCCTGCTGAAAAATTCAGCATGTTCAGAGCAGCTACAAGCACAAGCTGATCAAACTGGGAGACCATCTTTGCCAGCTGGTAACATATTCCGAATTACTGCTACTAATGGTACATCATAGAAAAGGTATCATTAAGAAAATATTACGACACCAAAGCAATTAAAAAAAACAACAACTCACATTTATTGATCGACAAATAATAACAAGGCTGTAATAAATAACCTACCAGCTGGCAAAGAGGTCTACCAGTTTGGCCAGCTGAGTGTTTTGGCAGACCAAGCTGGATTTTTCAGTAGGATTATGAAACAGTTCATGTAGAAAGTGCCTTGCTAAGAAAAATGTGTGTGGATTTAGGCTTGCAGTTTGTGTGATGTTGAACTGGTAGCAATAAGCTTCCTTTTCTTGTTAACAGCATTAAGACCAGTCCAGAAGCAAACTTTGGACCTTGAACTTGTCTTTGGCTCATCACCTATATTTAGGATAAAGTGAGAAATAATTAGGTTTGTTTGTGCCATTTTTCTCATTACATTCTGTCAGCAGTCATTAATCATTCATCACAGTCTGACAAACAAAAAAAACAAACAATTTTTATAATGATTCAATTCATCCAAACAACTTGCACCCCAAAATCATTTCTCATAAACTGCCCGAGGCCTTGTTCTCAGACTCACCACCACATTACAGGACTCTACACTGCCCAGTTCTGGCACTGAGATCCATCCAAGATCATTACATTGAGTGGAGCTCTGCATCCAGTTCCCACGGCCTGCATGGTTACACAATTTACGTCAAGGTCAGCGTCACTACATGGCTAATATCGCCCAGGCTTGTGGTCTGTCCAGCTGGGTGGTTTTTGGCACAAAAAAAAACAAAAAACGTCCTGCTGAGAAGGGAACTCCATTTCTGTGGTGAATACAGAGGAGCTGGCTTTGAAGGTAAGTCCAAGTCTTCTGATGGACAAGCGTTGAAGGCCTTCCAAGTGACCAATGATGTCCAAGGAAATTATTATTGGGCTGTCCTGGACTGAGTTGTAAGATGTAAGATGTTATTGGCACGTATTACATGGAAATAAATGGCGGGTGAATAAGATATCCAGATAGACTTCATTTTCATTCAGGGATTTCATCAAAAATGTATACATCCAGTTTTAAATATGTTTATGCTGTAAGTAAAGTTGTTTTCTACACCATCACTAGTGATATTGGTAGTATCTCAATTCCAAGACTCTTCTAGATCCTTTTTCTTTTTTATAAAACCTTAAAAAGTTTCACTCTTGCCTCTTTCTGCCCTTCTCGTTTCCTCCATACTATTAAATCTTAATCTCCTGCCTTGTTTACAATCCCTTTCATAGAGTCTTTTCTTTCACAGGACTTCAACTTTTATTTCTATGGTCCACTGATCCTCGTTCACATCTTGTCCATCTTCTGGGACTCAGATGTTCAGGCCTAAAAAAGGACCAGTTTTAATTCCACTCGAACCTCTGGATCCACAGGGTTCGAGTTGAGGCCATTCCAGCGGGTCATTTTGGTGTAGCTAAATCCATAGGGACGGTGTTTATCTGGCGTCAGGGCAGGGCTAGCAGTTATCTCTGCCGCCCTTTGGGACAGTGCTGGGGGAAAGGGGTTTGTTTGCGTGCAGGGCCGTGATTAGAGCCCGTAATAGCACACACTGCGATATGGAGCAATAACACCACTGAGTAAACATTCTGATCTCACTGATGGCACTGGGCTTTTAGGGACTTCTCATAGAAAGAGGATTTTATTCATAATTGTAGATCTTGAAAGAAAATACGAGAACGATAAAACACACGACTGTTAAAATATTCTTAGAGTGTCTAGATGGACGTGTGCTATAATAACCTAAATAATTACCTTCATAGCCATCTATCATTATAATGTTGTGATCTAATGATACTCTTAGTTTTGTAAGGAATAAAACGCTCGGGGGTGTACTGTTACAGGAAAATAATAAGTAGGAAAATAATCATTACTGTTACACCCTATGACAGCACATCCCCAAGCGTTTTTTTTTTCCTCTTATACCACAGCAATTTGCAGATTACTGCAATTCTTCATCATCTAAAGTATGATAACTACTTTTATCAGCTTATGGTTACATTTGATGTTGTGGATCGTCTGGGAAACAAGTTTGTAATTCATTTATCATTTATGCTATAAAACCTATAAAAGCTATAAACAGTTGTTTTTTCACCAGTCTCATTTTTTATCTGCCTTGTAGTTAATAAGGCAAAAAAAACCCCAACCAAACAAACAAACAAAAAAAAACAACAACTACAAAACGCTGTGTCACGTTACCGAGAAACCATAAATCACAAAGTCCTCTTTCCTGAAGACTTTCCCTGAACTGCTTAATCTCTGACTGTTAGAAAGTGCTGACACTGGAGACTCCTTTCTACAAATGTTGAATAAACTTCTCCTTATAGAAAATATCATGTTAATGAGAACACATTTTAAAACCTGTTCATCATCAGACTTCAGATTGTATGGAGCCTCTGCCATACAAGTCCCTGTGAATGCTTTTACTATAGAAACGTGATTATGTAAGCAATAATGTACTGTAAGTTATCATTTCTATAATAAAAGGAAGATTAGGAAGTGAGGCAATGTGGCTTTGGCACATCCAGGCCTCCAGAGGGGGCTAATGCATAGACTGCCTTTGGTAGTGGCATGGTAGTATGTGTGGTAGCATTGTTGGGGTTTTTAAAACACCCCAGTGTCATGGCTGGGCTGATCATAATCCCAGAATAATCCCTGGGAGTTGGTGGGATTGGTCAGAATTGATTTGGGAGTGGACAGGATTGGTTAGAATTCCTTTGTGATAATGTGGGATTGGTTGGAATTCACACGGGTGCAGGCGGGATTGGTCAGCCGGTAGGAAAAGAAAAAAACAGTCCAGAGCACATATCTAGTTGAGGATGATGAACACATACTGTATAAGACCAACAAGATGTTTAGGAATGTAGCTAGTAAGAACACACAGTGTTTTAAAACCCAGTAACACACTACTATGCCAGTGCCACTACCGGTTTGAATGATGCTGACAAACTATACAGGTACACGTACAATCACACCTGTATTTTGTTATAATAACTCAAAACACGCAGCATCAAGTTAACTACAAAACCACTTTATTGAAAAAGCAGAGTATCTCATCTACGGTTAAATGATATGTCCCAACTTCTCATAACATTAAATAACTTTAAACCTTTTTCGTGTTTAGATAAATAAATCTACTTTCCTTTTTTTTATTTATGAAATATCTAAGGAATCAAAACACTGAATGATACAAAAAGCAGAAGGTGAGATACGCGTTCTGAGAACTACCCTCGAGAAACAAAGCTACGGCTCACCGCCGTGTCGGATAGAAGCAGAGAATAAAAGCTAGCGGTGTTTATTTACAGGGAATCTATCTGTGTTCTATCAAATAGTAGTACATTTTTGTATTAAGTGTATTAAGACATCATGGAGAGGAAATAGTATGCAGTTTTGTAAAGGTAAAACGACCTTTCTGGGAATGATCTGAGAAAAAAATATCAGTGTTGTGTGGAATTCTGAACGTGACATCTTTTCTGTAAGAAAAAAAAAACCAAACAAACAAGAAAAATAATTTCTGTGCATTTTTGAGTGGAATTGTTCGCTCCACAGGAGGTGTGTGTTAGAAATGATGATGTCGGAGACAGGATTGGTTTTAGCCTGCCTGTGTCCACTCAGTAGTGTTACAGCAGGGCTCCTGTATGTGTGTGATAGACCACACACACACACACACACACACACACACGCACGCACACACACACACACACACACACACAACCACAAACATGACAAGGAGACTTTGCTGGTTTGTCATCAGGTTGCCATCAGCGCTTGCATTTTAACACACACACACACACACACACACACACACACACACACACACACACACACACACACACACACACACACACACACACAGTCAAGGCCAAGCAAACATCCACATACAGAACGGCCCTGCCACTGATGCATGTTGGGAATGTTCACATAAACACATCCATCCTGTGGAGCTCAGGTGAAACCAGCACCTTTGAGCTTCAGTTGAACATCAGAACAGGGAGCCTCTCTTCCGGCTGCAACACATCTCCGGTGTGTCCTCCCGGACAAACCAGTGTCGGGAAAATGTACGCTGCGTCGGACTCTAGTACCAGCTCAGAAATGATACGCCAAAGCACTTGAAACTCCAACGGCGGAGCACAAAAATGAAAAACTCTACGTTCGTGTAAAGAAAATGTCTCTGAATATCAATAGGGTTAAATATGATATGTTAAGGCGGTATATGTGTGTCAGTTTGTGAGTGTGGCTGTTCATGTTGACACACAAATTGTAAAGTCTGTGTGTGTGTGTGTGTGTGTGTTTAGTGTGAGCACATTGTAAGGATCTGTATTCCTTGTAAGGATCTGTATCACATCACATCACACATACCGTATATATGAATACATAACGACATACAGGTATTACTGGTGCAACTTGAAGGCAATGAGTGGGGGGAAAATAAAAAGTTAAGTGTGAGATTTTCAGTGAAAGGCCACTTGTAAGGCTTTTCCTTTCTCGGAATGTAGCTGTATATGCTGGTTGTGTCTTGTAAGTGGGACCATGGGGTCAAAGTTCGAGTCTGTGACATCATTCCAGGGTGGAGCTGCACAGAGACAGAAAGAGAGTGTGTTTCCCGTCTGTCTGTGCCTCGTTTCAGTGAAGGTGTGGATGGTTGGAGCAGCAAAGAACGTCACACACATCACTCTTCGTGGCGCTGTCTGGTTTGTGTGCGTGTGTGTGTTCACAGCTCAGTGACATGAAGCGGATAGCTGGTCGGTGGCTGGGAGGGACCGGAAGCTTTTAACCGGTGCAGGTGGCAGGCGTGGCACAGCAGGTGACCCTCCAGAGGGTAACAGCGGTGGCCCTCTTCATCAGTCAGCTGAAGGCCGCAGTCCTGAGATCAAACACACACACACACGCTAAGAAGAGTTCAGCTGTAATGGTTTAAGTCCTTCAGGTTTCTAATCAGAAAGTGCATTACTATTCAACATTAAGATTAATAAAATATTAATTTAATGATAATATTAGTAAATACGTGTGGAATAAAACACATGGGAGTGTGCTGTTATATGACAATAATCAACAATGGGGTGGTCTGATGCGGTTTGCCCTGTGTGATTATGTTCCTTTAACAGCATAAACACATGCATAACAAGTGAATACACACAGCATAAAAAGTGCTGTATTCCACTTAAAATGACTGCGCTTTATATTTACTTAAAAAAAAAAAAAAAAAAAGACATACTTTTTATCCGTTTATTGTTACGTTAAATTTTTAGCGGAATGTCCACGAAATGATTTTTTTGCACTTTAAAAAAAACAAAAAAAAAAACATTTTTATCGAGAAACCACAAAGTGCAATCTCCCTTGGCTGTTAAAGCACTGACACTGGAGACTCCTTCCAAAAATGCTGAATAAACATCTCCTCAAAGAAAATGTCTGCCATACAACTCCCTGTGCAAGCTGTTACTACAGAAACTATAACGCATTACATCGAGCGCATTAATATACACCGTTTATTTGATTCACGGCTGTCGGACTGTCGGAGCTTCTGTTACAGGAAATCGATCACCGCCTTCTGACCAATCAGAATCGAGAATTGGACAGCGCTGTGATATAGCAGATAAATTCTACCACTCGCTCCAGATTATAACCCAAGGTTGATGAGGGCAAACAGTCTTAAATCCTTCATTTTTATTACATTTTGGTTGTTTACAGTGACTGAAGGCTTAGTGTTTATTGGCAAAGCGAAGTGGTTCACCCTGAGGGTACGATAAAGCAGGTTTTAATTTCATGCAAATGAAAAGTGAAGCGATGTAGCGACTTGTTATGACAAGCAGAAATCAAACATTGCAGCGAAATCTAAAGCTTCACCCTGAGCACGACCGAGAGACTGAGAGACGTGCAGCTACGAGACGTGGTCACTGATATGCTAGCACTCAGATATGCTAACAGCACTAACTACGATACATAGAAAAATAATTCCCATTTTAACTATACACAGTCAAATAAAGCTAAAATAATGTTCACAACCAGAGCAGAAAGATTTTTTCCCCCCCACTTATAGTATCAGACGAGAACACGCAGCAAAAACAGTTCAATTCATACCCAAGGCATCAAAAGGCTCTTGTTAGCCGGGAACCGTTTAACACGGCCGATGCAGGGTTCAATTCAACACAATTTAAAGTTTAACACACAGTGGAATGTGGTGAATGATTTACGTTGTGTTCATGCACACATGCTGTGCGTGCTTTTATTTTTTGCTTTTTAAAAACACAGTCATGACTTTAAAACAGATTCAGTGAAGTCTTATCGTAATCACAGTCTTAAAATATTAGCAGCATTTAATCGGACGCTACTGCGGTGCAAACACACATCCTTTTCTTCTTACCTCACAGTGATAACACTCTACATGGTAGTCTTTATCCATGGACACGACTCGTATGGTCTCCTCTGAGCCCTGGGGAAAAAACACACTCAGTGACTAAATAATGACTGATGCAGAACTTGAGCATGAAGAAGGAGTGTGTGATGAGAGCCTTTACTTCAGCTGGGAGGATGGGTTGACCACACGATGCACATTTTGGAGCAAAGACTCTGTAAAAAGCAGAAAGATAAGTCATATATAGAGCTTTTACAGCCATCATGTTTAATAAATGGGTAAAACATCTCATGCTTTACAAACAGAATTTTTAAATGTTTAAAGGGAATATAGTGTCAAATAATAAAAAATGAGATGAAATTTCAGTATTATACTTCACATTCAGCAGAGATCAAACACCTACCCTGTTATACAACTCTGACCGTAGACTACGCTTGCTATTGTTCCCCATTTTCAAATAAGTTTTTAAAGCTATTTTATAATCACAGTGTTGTTGAATTCTCAAATCTGATTGGTCAGAAGGTGTTGATTAAATAATTTTCTATCACAGCAGCTCTGACAGCAGTTCCAGCTGCAAATCACGGGTTTATATTGATGCACTCGTCCTAATACATGACACGTTTCTATAGAGACAGCTTGTTCACCGGTCCCTCCAAGATTTCGCGATTTTGCCTTCGCAGAAATTAATGCAAAAGCAAGCAAACTCGGCAATATTCGGAGGGGCTTGCAATTTTTCAAAATTACCGCAGATTTTCTGCAGATTTGGGCCAAGGCGCGTCATGTGACGCCATCACGACGCGCATTCAGCCAAAGCCCTCTTCGATTCACGTGCGTCGAACATGAGTACAGCTAAAAGATCTCATTTACCAACAGACATTACTGTGAAAGACGATTTCATGCAATCGCAATTTCGCCAAGTTTTCTGTAAAAAAAAACAAACAAACAAACAAACAAACAAAACAAAAAAAACCACAAAAAATTAAGCATTTTTTGGCCATGACAATGAGAAAAAAAACTTGGCGAAATCCTGACCGGACAATAATAAACAACAAATTCAACACTTAACAAAGAAGAACGTATAATCATTTATATGGTGAAGTTTTCAGTAAGACGTTAATCTTATCGAAGGAGTCTCTAGTATCATCACTTTGTAACAGTTAGAGGTAAAGCTGTAACTACAAAAAAAAAATTAATTGCTGGCACACTGCTGTGGTATAAGAGGAATAAACTCTTCAGGATACGCTGTTGTTGAAACTCCGCACACCACCCCATCGTTGATTGTTTTCCTAGAAGAGCATGGATCCGAGTGTTTTATTCCATACATAGGCAGGCGAGGGTTGCGACTGCACAGTTTACATCAAATGTGGAGAAATTCCAGAAACACATGTAGGCTGTGCAAGAACATAAACTTAATTAGAAAGCAATCTCGGATTTAGTTCCCGGTGAATATTTCCTCTGATACGCTTAATTACCAGTGGGAGTCTTTAACACGACTGACTCACTCTACAGTGTAATTTAAAGTGGCTCTAATCCAAGACTATTGCAAAAACATTGCAGCGTTACAGCTTTTGGGTTTATTCAAATTTAACTGATGCGTGTTTGGTAGCGGTGTAAAGATACAACAATCAGAAACGGTGCACAGATCTAAAACAGCATGTATCGTGCAAACCGAATGGATCCGGATGTCCGAAATCACGGCCCGGACCAGGATAAATGAAGACGAAGCACTTACGTGTGATAGTCTTTAACACAGTAAATGTTGTTCTCAACATCAACGGTGAAGGGGACTCCGTCTAGTCCCTCCTTACACACCACACAGCGAAAACAACCCGGGTGGTAGGACTTCCCCAGAGCCTGGAGGATCTACACACACACACACACACATATATACATACATACAAAGAATACAAACACACAAACCATAAGGTTTTGCTGAAAGAAAATTTCTTGCTGTTCAAAAACCTTCAGTTTAATTCACTGCTTTCTAAGGTTACTGTGAAATACTTTTAAAAACTAAAACATCCCCACTGACATCATAGTGAGAAAACATTGACAGAGTGTTACAGTGTGTGTGTGTGTGTGTGTGTGTGTGTGTGTGTGTGTCTGCTAAGACATGGCCGTTAATTACACTGCCGACTGAAGCAACTCATCTGAATACTGATCATTAAAACAGGAAGAAAAAAAACGTACCATCTCCATGATGAGGTGTCCACACACGAAACATTTCTCAGCCGTCTGCTGGAAGCCGGAATACTGAAAAACACACACATTCACACTTTAATTAATACCACAGATCACAAAGACATGAAACAATAATGTACTCAAAGGTATTTTATGAGTCTTTGATTGTAAGGAAGTAATTGTTGGATTTTGTCTGGTTTGTGAAATCGACACAATTGCGACAGGAAGCCTATGACTCACCACACATTTTTATTTCATGCAATAAAACGCATTGATTTTTTAATAACGTCTATAATCAAGCTTTAATAGAAAGCTCCTCTTAATTGATTATGTTTATACTGAAAGTTTTGTGTTGATGAAAATCAGAAGATAAATGTTCTCAGCTTGGCAGTCGCCTTTTACGTCCAGTTATGAATACGTTTTTTTTGCAACATTTAAAAAATGTCTAAAGTAATTTCAATTTCAGATTCTGAATAAATGACTGATATTTACCCTAAACTTGGCAAACTGTCGAAATTCTCCATATGCATAAACCAAATTTATGCAATGAGAGACACACATCACTGCCTGCCATCGTTACCTCCGGCTTGTTATAGGTCTAGATCTAATTCAGTCCCTCCACGATCTCACAATTTTGTGATCATAGAAATGAACGCAAAATCAAGCAAACTCCGCAATATTCGGACGAGCTCGCAATTTTTCAATATTACTGCAGATTTCCCGCAGATTTGGGCCAAGATGCATCATGTGACATCATCACAACAGCCAAAGACCTCTTCGATTCACGTGCATCGGACATGAGTACAGCTAAAAGGTCTCGTTTACCAACAAACACCACTGCGAAGGGCCGTGCAAAACAATTTCGTTCAACTGCAATTTCGCCAATCCAAGTAGTTCAAGCACAAAAAACTCTGCATTTATGGCTGCAACAACCACGAAAAAAACTCCGCGAAATCCTGCAAAGACTGCTAAATCTACAGGGCTCTAAATGAAGTACAAATTTAGGCATGAAGTAGCTAGCATTATTTCTGCAATTGTGAAACTGCCAGTGTTCATATTGTGAAACAGATTTAAACCTTTACACTGTGATTATCTGTCCATTGACAGATTGTTCAATGAATTACCCACCTGTTTCATTCTGATATAAAATCAGTTTATTTATGTTTACATGAAAGTTCATTACGATTGAGTGATGAGACCTGTTAGGCTATATCTGACTGCAAGGTAACACAACAAGTGGCTTGTAGATGTACTCTAGCCTGTCCTGACACTTGTGGTATATGGAGAATGTGCAAATTATAATCTCGATCTGGTCCACATGCCTGTTCTGCTAAAACCTATTCTGTCTCAGGCTACAGGGGGTGCTGCTGGTCTCTGATGGACTACAGGAAGGAGTTAAATAGTTTGGGGACAGTAGGGGGGCACAGCGTGAGAGCGGTCTCCGGCACTCTGCATGCTCCTTACATGTACAGAGCCATACACTAAGTGACTAGCCATAGACCTTTTTTTAAAAGGCTCTAATCTATAGCTTTCACGATACAAGGTCGTAACCAGGGTGAGACTCACATGGCTACATCTTTTGTACCTTTAGTTTGAGAACCTAGTGAGGTGTATTCAACTAAAATTGGTAAACATGCAGCTATAATTGTACAATGATCTGTTCAAAGGTCCATGTAAGCAAGTAACATGGGTGCATGGAGATGGCAGTGATATACCCAATAATAAGTTCATGGATATAAATAAGACAATTTGAATTTTGTTTTGCAGTGGTGCTTCACATCATCACAGAACAGATGAGATCTTTTCTGAACGTCAAGCGGGAGAATAAACTCGTACTTTTATTTGTCCATTCCTGTTTAAAAATTCCGTTTTTGTCCTTGACTTCTTTTGAACAAGCCATGTCTTCACTTCACGAATCTGTGAAGGTCTGTGAAAACCCTTTCTCCAGCTAAATAATTTACACAAAAGCAGAAATGCACACAACCGGGGATGTAATACAGATTCTCAATGGTTCATGTTTAAAAAAACTGAAGGTGCTGAACTACGGACAGTTTTCTTCATACTCCGATCAGCACTGGTACAGTGTTGTTCGAGTGTTTGGTTTGATGAACTAGGGATTGAAGTGTATCTTTAGAACTCTAGGCCACTGTTGTACCTTTGGAGAATTAATTTACATTGCTCATGACCTACAGTAGCTTTTTTTTTTAAATAGTAAATCAGTAGCAGATCTAAAACATCCAAGCATTCACAAACCTTGACCTGAGATTGGCCAGGATAGATAAAAGACTAATTAAAAACCTTTAGCAATCGGTTATTTTGCATATTGCAGCATTCTGGATCAATAATACTGCAACAATTAACAAACAGTACATAATCCATAGCCATAATCCAAAGTAATTCTCCAAAAGTCAATGAAAAAGGCATTGCTTTTTGGTAACGCTGGGCAATATGACTATATAATACAGTTTTCTTAGATATCGTGGGTCATTGTTTTAATCACAGTTACAAACTCTGATATGAAGCAGAAGATTAAATGTTAAAATTGACATTTTTATTAGTATAAAAAAATATGTATTATTGAAGTTTTCCCTGTTATTTCTTTTTATAAAGGCATTACTACTGTGTTCAACATATCTTGTATTATCGAAAGTCTTCAAGTATCATAATATAATATTTTTGTCTCATCGCCCAGCCATAGTTGTAGGCCGATGGTACTGACCTGTGGATTTAAACACTGCTCTAACAACAAACGAGCACTTATGCATATCCATATTCCTTTGTTGTTTGGGTGGACATTTTCAGCCAACAGGTTGCAAGCGTCTTAAGGAAGGAAATGACCTCGAGGGTGACCATCTGCCTGCCCTCTGGCCATCAGGGGAGAAGCTACACTCGGGGGGGAACCGGGAATTGGACTGATACAGCATTCCACAATTGTGAAAATAGCATATTCCATTGTTTGACCTCGATTTCTATTCTTGGAATGTATTCCATAGTTGCCATATGGTCTAAAAAGTCTAATAAGCCATAAATCTTATTGATCATTACATTCCATCCTAGGTGCTACTTGAGTGGGTGGATGGGTGGATGGGTGAGTAAGGGCTCAGTGGTAGCAGGTGGGCTTTATAACAAGCCGTTCAATACCAGGAAACCCCCTCCACCACCTTGTACACTTTGGATGGACCATCTGTCAGACCCCCCCCGGTGTCAGGGCCAATTATCTTAGTAATCAATTCAAAAAGGAGGAGGAAGGGGGTCACACCTACCATATGACCAAGACTTATAAAGTCTACAAGAATGGGGTTAAATCTCTTAAACCCAGAATATTTATGAATGTAGAGATCAATTTTATTCATGGTACAGTGGGTTGCATTGTCACCTCACAGCTCCAGAGTCCCTGGGTCAGTCCTGAGCTTGGGTTACTCTCTGTGTGGAGTTCTACATGTTCTATCCGTGTCCACGTCGGTTTCCTCTGGGTTCGCTGGTTTCTTATTATTTTTCAAGTCCAATCCCTATAACTGACCTTTATGAATCAAATCTCCTCTCCTGTACAGATCATGGAAAACTAACTCTCCTACAGCCAGAATATTAACCAGCTAATAAGTAAATAACAAATCTATGGTAAATATTTTCCATAATTACCCTGCCAATACAGTTTTCTAAATGGTTCTCTTATATTTAATGACAATCTAAAATACATAAGTTAAGGACTGGCTGCTCTTAAATCTGAATAGGAATGTAAATTAGTGCTTTATTTTTAAGACTCAGTGTTAATGTCAGCTGTAGGACAAATTTAAATTGTGTGAGGGATATTTCTCAATATTTTATACTTAATCCTTTCCTTTTCTAATTTCAGAGTATTAAAAATGGACCCAAAATGTCACCAAAAATGCTAAAACTATTCTTCCATGCTCAGGCTATTCAAACATCTGAGTGGCAGTGTGTGTAAATACACGAAACTCCTACTCCTAAACTCCTATCCAAGTTCTTACATAAACTCACATAATAACCAGAGGCTAGGGTGATGTTTGTATGTTGATGATTGAACAAGACCAAATCTAGCAGTCCTATGGTCTATAGTAGTCAATATTTGCATCGTTGTATATTGCGACATTTCGTTGGAAAAGCACCAAAATCATTTAAAAAGACTGTGTTATGTGCTAAAATGATAACGTTTCTGGAAGAAAAAAAGGAACTTACAGGAAGAACAGATTTATTAATGTTTTATGGCTTGTGCAGGAGTCCACAGCAGTAGCTCATCCCTGTGTTTGCCACTGCGATTATGGTTTAGGGATTTCGACCTTATAACACTCCTCTCCCTCCCTGTCAGACTAATAATCTCAGAGCGGAGAGAATGTGCTCAAGGCTCCTATTAGGAAATAGGAAAAAAAAAAAAAAAACTACTGACGATTTTCTCATGCAATGCAGAGAATTTGTCTACTAAGAATGGCTCATCTCTCTCATCCCTCCATCTCTTTCTGTAATTGTGTGTGTCTTGGGGGAGGGTCATTAGTCCCTGTTGGGAGATGGGGGGGGGGGGGGGATGGGACTAAATTGGGCAGGGGGAGGATTTCTATTCTAGCCAGTCACAACATCTGCTCTCCCATGAGGGTTAAAGAATGCGCAAAATGCACTTTATTCTTCTTATCTGCTTATCCATCCATCCTTCAGTCCTTTTTATCTGTGCCT
Source organism: Cranoglanis bouderius (assembly GCA_023630585.1). Lineage (NCBI taxonomy): Eukaryota > Metazoa > Chordata > Actinopteri > Siluriformes > Cranoglanididae > Cranoglanis > Cranoglanis bouderius. The sequence continues at coordinate 6,245,614 of CM042557.1, read as the reverse complement.
CTATCTGTCCAGCCCTAGATCCATCCCTTCACCCCAGCTCTCTCTCTCTTTCTCAGGATGTTTATACTCTAGTCACACTTCCAGTTATACATCTGTCTTATATCTGTCCATCAACCCATCTGTTTGTCCATCCCTATTGCGATCATTTAATTCAATTAAATCCAATTGTATTTGTATAGTGCTAAAAGTAACACTAGATCTTATCAAAAAGCAACTTTACAGAAAACCAGATAGACATTTAGATCCCCAGTGAGCAAACCAGAGGCGACAGTGGCAAGGAAAAACTCCCTGAGATGACAAGAGGAAAAACCTCTTTTAGAACCGTAATGACAAACAGTACAGGACAATCTTTATGATTACAGCAGCAGTTCTGAGGTACAAATCTACAGTAACCAGGTGATATTATCCACTGGAGCAAGGCTGAGACTTGGGCATTAGCTGTTTTGAAAGTACAAATCTTTGGGTTATCCATGTGGGAAATGAGAAGCAGCAGAAGTGAGTTAATTTGTCCATGAATACTGACAGGTGAACTGTACAGCCGTGGCCAAAAGTTTTGAGAATGACACAAATATTAATTTTTACAAAGTCTGCTGCCTCAGTTTTTATGATGGCAATTTGCATATACTCCAGAATGTTATGAAGAGTGATCAGATGAATTGCAATTAATTTCAAAGTCCCTCTTTGCCATGAAAATGAACTTAATCCCAAAAAAACATGTCCACTGCATTTCAGCCCTTCCACAAAAGGACCAGCTGACATCATGTCAGTGATTCTCTCGTTAACACAGGTGAGAGTGTTAACGAGGACAAGGCTGGAGATCACTCTGTCATGCTGATTGAGTTAGAATAACAGACTAGAAGCTTTAAAAGGAGGGTGGTGCTTGAAATTATTGTTCTTGGTTGCCTGCAAGGAAACACGTGCAGCCATCATTGCTTTGCACAAAAAGGGATTCACAGGCAAGGATATTGCTGCTAGTAAGATTGCACCTAAATCAACCATTTATCGGATCATCAAGACCTTCAAGGAAAGAGGTTCAACTGTTGTGAAGAAGGCTTCAGGGCGCCCAAGAAAGTCCAGCAAGCGCCAGGACCGCCTCCTAAAGTTGATTCAGCTGCGGGATCGGGGCACCACCAGTGCAGAGTTTGCTCAGGAATGGCAGCAGGCAGGTGTGAGTGCGTCTGCACGCACAGTAAGGCGAAGACTTTTGGAGGATGGCCTGGTGTCAAGAAGGGCAGCAAAGAAGCCACTTCTCTCCAGGAAAAACATCAGGGACAGACTGCTATTCTGCAAAAAGTACAGGGATTGGACTGCTGAGGACTGGGGTAATGTCATTTTCTCTGATGAATCCCATTTCCGATTGTTTGGGGCATCTGGAAAAAAGCTTGTCCGGAGAAGAAAAGGTGAGCGCTACCATCAGTCCCATGTCATGCCAACAGTAAAGCATCCTGAGACCACTCATGTGTGGGGTTGCTTCTCAGCCAAGGGAGTGGGCTCACTCACAATTTTGCCTAAGAACACAGCCATGAATAAAGAATGGTACAAAAACATCCTCAGAGAGCAACTTCTCCCAACCATCCAAGAACAGTTTGGTGACGAACAATGCCTTTTCCAGCATGATGGGGCACCTTGCCACAAGGCAAAAGTGATAACGAAGTGGCTCAGGGAACAAAACATCGACATTTTGGGTCCATGGCCAGGAAACTCCCCAGACCTTAATCCCATTGAGAATTTGTGGTCAATCCTCAAGAGGCGGGTGGACAAACAAAAACCCACAAACTCTGACAAACTCCAAGCATTGATTATGCAAGAATGGGCTGCCATCAGTCAGGATGTGGCCCAGAAGTTGATTGACGGCATGCCAGGGCGAATTGCAGAGGTCTTGAAAAAGAAGGGACAAGACTGCAAATATTGACTCTTTGCATAAACTTCATGTAATTGTCAATAAAAGCCATTGACACTTATGAAATGCTTGTGATTATACTTCAGTAACAGTTGGTAACATCTGACAAAAAGATCTAAAAACACTGAAGCAGTTGACTTTGTGAAAATTAATATTTGTGTCATTCTCAAAACTTTTGGCCACTACTGTACAGTGTATAAAAGCTCAGGCATTGCCATTAGGCGGTCTCAATACTTACAACACACGTGCACTGATTGAGAACACTGTGTATTGCATAGCTGAATGGATCTGGCCGTCCCAGTATAAGTAAAATTTGTTGCCATATGTAGCTCTTTATTACTAGTGCACATTTACAGATATTATCATTATATTTAAATATATTTGAATTTCTGTATCTCCTGATCTCATGTTTCTCTGAAACCATCAGTGAAAGAGGTGAAAGAGCCTCATCAATTTTGATGAAAGAGGCGTGGCCTATGTGCCTGTTTGACCTACAGATGGAGTGGCCTCTGTGCTTGTCATTTCAAAAAAACAGGTGTAATGTATAAATCAATGCCTATAAATCAAAGAAAAGGAGGTGTGGCCTATGTGCCTGTCGATCCCAGTAAAGGAGGTGTGGCCTATTTCGGTGGATCCCAGTAAAGGAGGTGTGTCCTATGTGCCGGTCAATCCCAGTATAGGAGGTGTAGCCTATGTGACTGTCAATCACAGCAAAGGAGGTATGTCCTATGTGCCGGTCAATCCCAGTATAGGAGGTGTGGCCTATGTGCCTGTCAGTCTCAGTAAAGGAGGTGTAGCCTAAATGCCTGTAAGTCCTGGTAAAAGATGTGTGGCCTATGTTTCTGTTGATCACAGTAAAGGAGGTGTGGCTTATGTACCCATCAGTACCAGGAAAGGAGGTGTGGCCAATGTGCCTGTCAATCCCAGTAAAGGAGGTGTGGTCTATGTGCCTGTCAGTCCCAGAAAAAGAGGTATGGCTATGTGCCTGTAAATCCCAGTAAAAGAGGTGTGGCTTATGTACCCATCAGTACCAGTAAAGGAAGTATGGCCTATGTGCCTGTCAAACCCTGTAAAGGTGGTGTGGCCTATGTCCCGGTTAATCCAAGTAAAGGAGGTGTGGCCTGTGTCTGTCAGTCCCAGTAAAGGAGGTATGACCTATGTGCCTGTCGATCCCGGTAAAGGAGGTGTGGCCTATGTGTCTGTCAGTCCCGTTAAAGGAGGTGTGGCCTGTGTCTGTCAGTCCCAATAAAGGAGGTGTGGCCTAAGTGCCTGTCAATTTCAGTGAAGGAGGCATGGCCTATGTGTATGTCGATCCTAGTAAAGGAGGTATAGCCTACATGCTTGTCAGACCTGGTGAAGGAGGCGTGGCTTTTCACTCTTCAAAGGTAACATTTTTTCCAATTGAAATCAAATCAGGAGCGAATCATCAACTCATCCACATACTGAGACTGTGATAATCTCAGACAGGAAGAAGCACCCGCCATATAACAGAGTTGCTAAATCCTCAGCTGTTGTGCAGATGAGCAGTGGTTTTACAAACTTACCAGGAAGTCCTCCTCACAGTAGACTTTTCCGTTCACATTGTAGAATGCTTTTCCTCTCAGTCTCCTCCCTGAAGAAACAAAAACACAGCATAGCATTAGCCACAGCCACAAACAAGCTTCACTTCACCAACCAGAGCCATAATAACCCACCCACAAGATGTCTTGCTTCTTATGCTCCAATGAAGGAGTGACAGACTTTAGTCTGGTTTAATTAAAGTTTTGCTGAAGGACATGTTATGTCTTGATTTGATGTATGAGGCATGTTAGTCTTCAAGGAAGACCACAAGTTTGACCCTTATGGAAAAAAGTGGAGAATACAGACAGTAGATGAGTTCCTACAACAGCTCAGATTCTGCAGAAACATTTTTCCCCAGCCAAGCACAGCATGTAGCACTGAGTATGCAAAAGAACACAAAGACAGATGATCTACTACTGTGTCGTAGTGCATCCCACAATGCTATGCACTTTATTTTCAAAATAATAAGAAAACTGTGGTGGAAAACATGGGTAACATGTGAAGACCATAACTATTACGTGGTACTCCTTTTGAGTTAAATCACCCTAGTTGACACTTTTGAATAGGGCTAGGGTTAGGGTTTAGGGTCAGGGTTAGGTGAGAGAACAATGATTTCACCATCACAATAATCCACTGCATGGTTGAACAGGGTTAGGGTTTAAGGCTTAGGGGTTAAGATTAGGTGAGAGTACAATGATTTCCCCATCACAATAATCCACTGTGTGGTTGAATAAGGTTAGGGTTAGGGTAAGGGTTAGGTGAGAGAACAATGATTTCACCATCACAATAATCCACTGCATGGTTGAACAGGGTTAGGGTTTAGGCTTAGGGGTTAAGGTTAGGTGAGAGTACAATGATTTCCCCATCACAATAATCCACTGCATGGTTAAACAGGGTTAGGGTTTAGGGTAAGGGTTAGGTGAGAGTACAATGATTCCCCAATCACAATCATCCACTGTGTGGTTGAATAGGGTTAGGGTTTAGGGTTAGGGTGAGGGTCAGAGTTAGGTGAGAGTACAGTGATTCCCCCATCACAATAATCCACTGCGTGGTTGAATAGGATTAGGGTTTAGGGTTAGGGTTAGTGAGAGTACAGTGATTTCACCATCACAATAATCCACTGTGTGGTTGAATAGGGTTAGGGTTTAGGGTTAGGGTTAGTGAGAGTACAGTGATTTCACCATCACAATAATCCACTGTGTGGTAGAATATGGTTAGGGTTAGGGATTAAGGTTAGGTGAGAGTACAATGATTTCCCATCACAATAATCCACTGTATGGTTTAATAGTGTTAGGGTTTAGGGTTGGGGTGAGGGTCAGGGTTAGGTGAGAGTACAGTGATTTCACCATCACAATAATCCACTGTGTGGTTGAATAGGGTTAGGGCTTAGGGTTTGGGTTAGTGAGAGTACAGTGATTTCACCATCACAATAATCTACTGTGTGGTAGAATATGGTTAGGGTTAGGGATTAAGGTTAGGTGAGAGTACAATGATTTCCCCATCACAATAATCCACTCTGTGGTTGAATAGGGTTAGGGCGAGGGTTCCTCTACCATCTTATTGCATAATCACACATTTGTGTCACAGTAGCTGTAAAAAAAAACAACAACAACAAAAAAAAAACCAAACATAATTCTGGTGAGGAAACTGTGCTCATAAGACATTCTGACTGATGCGTGGCCACATGACTGTGTAGTATAGGATATCGCATTTTGCACACTATAGAGATACAATATTTAGTATACAGTGCATACTGCTGCAGTATACAGTATTATGCCATCTCAAATAAAACCCATTTACTGGATCCACTTTCAAGATTTCTTGGCATGCATGCACCTGATTCAGCTTGTGAAGGGCTTGGTAATTATCTGGCAAGTTCAATCAGGTGTGTAAGGCAAGAAAAAAAAAAGCTCCACTGGAGTGTGTATCTGCCTCTAGGTCTTGGAGTTGAATGCGGTTCAACAGTGACGCGAGTGACAGAAATTTTGTTTCCATGCCAATAACACGTGCCAATGCTATTTTAACTCTGTAGAGCGAAACTTTGCGAACAGCCACGAAGAGCGAGTGCAGTTTGAATGAAGCTAATCCCTACACTATGAGAGAAAAATGTTTGCTGTGATTATGTCGACTGTGTAATTAAAAGCATTAAATCATTTATCTTAAGGGACATCAGACAATTAACTCATAGTGCATGAATCAGACAATTAATTCACAGTGTACGAGTCAGACAATTAAACCAAAGTGAGCCTAATGCATGAATCAGCAGAGGTGGCTGTGTGTTTAAATGTGGAAGAACAATGAGAAACCAAACCAAACACCACACACATCAAAACTACCACCATCATCGCTAACAAATGTAAGAACCATGAACATACTGATGATCTCTCTCTCATCCAAATATTGCTATGCTACAGATACAAAAAAATGGTATATTGAGAACATAATATTGTATTTTCGATAGCTTCCTTCCACTGAGAATTTACAACTTGTATTAGATTGCAGATATGGTCTCGTTCCCCGTCTTTCTGCTCAAAAGCAGCCAATCAGTGTGAGTCGTTGCACTTTTGTAATAGTTGTGTACGAATCCCTCAGTTGTCCTCAGTGTGAAAAGATGGATCTAAAAATCATATATCCTCTGTTGGAAAGTGGTCAAATATGCAGAAGATGCTGGAAAAGCAAAGAATGTGCAGGACCTGGAGGATTTTTCTGAAGAACAGTGGGCAGTGTAACTGCTCAGGACAAGGAAGGGACTCATGAACAACTATCACAAAACATAAAAACAGTCGTTGATCATCCAGGTAACAACACACAGTATTAAGAATCAAGCGTATGTAAAATTTTGAACTGGTTCATTTGTGTAAATTAAGTTATTATTGTGTCTTGTGGACTCTAAACTGCCCTCCACTAATATTGGCACCCTAGGTAAATATAAACAAAGAAGGTTGTGAAAAATTGTCTTTATTGTTTAACCTTTTGATCGTTTGTTCAAAACATTCACGAACATACTCTGCTCTCATGGATATCAAACAATTGCAAACACAACACAGGTTTATCAAAAAAAAAAAAAAATAATATATATATATATATATATATATATATACACACACACACACACACACACACACACACACACACACACACACACACACACACACACACACACACACACACACAGGTGCATCTCAATAAATTAGAATATTGTGGAAAAGTTCATTTATTTCAGTAATTCAACTCAAATTGTGAAACTCGTGTATTAAATAAATTCAATGCACACAGACTGAAGTAGTTTAAGTCTTTGGTTCTTTTAATTGTGATGATTTTGGCTCACATTTAACAAAAACCCACCAATTCACTATTTCAACAAATTAGAATATTTCATAAGACCAATAAAAAAAACATTTTTAGTGAATTGTTGGCCTTCTGGAAAGTATGTTCATTTACTGTACATGTACTTAATACTTGGTAGGGGCTCCTTTTGCTTTAATTACTGCCTCAATTCCACTTTGACAGTGGCCTTCAGCTCATCTGCATTTTTTGGTCTCTTGTTTCTCATTTTCCTCTTGACAATACCCCATAGATTCTCTATGGGGTTCAGGTCTGGTGAGTTTGCTGGCCAGTCAAGCACACCAACACCATGGTCATTTAACCAACTTTTGGTGCTTTTGGCAGTGTGGGCAGGTGCCAAATCCTGCTGGAAAATGAAATCAGCATCTTCAAAAAGCTGGTCAGCAGAAGGAAGCATGAAGTGCTCCAAAATTTCTTGGTAAATGGATGCAGTGACTTTGGTTTTCAAAAAACACAATGGACCAACACCAGCAGATGACATTGCACCCCAAATCATCACAGACTGTGTAAACTTAACACTGGACTTCAAGCAACTTGGGCTATGAGGTTCTCCACCCTTCCTCCAGACTCTAGGACCTTGGTTTCCAAATGAAATACAAAAATTGCTCTCATCTGAAAAGAGGACTTTGGACCACTGGGCAACAGTCCAATTCTTCTTCTCCTTAGCCCAGGTAAGACGCCTCTGACGTTGTCTGTGGTTCAGGAGTGGCTTAACAAGAGGAATACGACAACTGTAGCCAAATTCCTTGACACATCTGTGTGTCGTGGCTCTTGATGCCTTGACCCCAGCCTCAGTCCATTCCTTGTGAAGTTCACTCAAATTCTTGAATCGATTTTGCTTGACAATCCTCATAAGGCTGCGGTTCTCTCGGTTGGTTGTGCATCTTTTTCTTCCACACTTTTTCCTTCCACTCAACTTTCTGTTAACATGCTTGGATACAGCACTCTGTGAACAGCCAGCTTCTTTGGCAATGAATGTTTGTGATTTACCTAGTGAACCAAACTGAGAGACCATTTTGAAGGCTCAGGAAACCTTTGCAGGTGTTTTGAGTTGATTAGCTGATTGGCATGTCACCATATTCTAATTTGTTGAGATAGTGAATTGGTGGGTTTTTGTTAAATGTAAACCAAAATCATCACAATTAAAAGAACCAAAGACTTAAACTACTTCAGTCTGTGTGCACTGAATTTATTTCATACACGAGTTTCACAATTTGAGTTGAATTACTGAAATAAATGAACTTTTCCACGACATTCTAATTTATTGAGATGCACCTATATATATATATATATATATATATATATATATATATATATATATATTTGTTAAATATAGGTGTGCAACAATTATTGGCACTCCTATGAATTCATTAGAGAAAAATATATTTGAAGTATATTCCCATTGATATTTGACTTTTTTTTTTTTTTTAAGTACACCTGGGTGACTAGGAACAGGAAATTGTTCAACCATGACTTCCTGTTTCACAGGGGTATAAATATGAGGTAACACATAGTCCAAATTCCCTTAGTCATTCATAACAATGGGCAAGACCAATGAATATAGCTGTGATGTGCGGCAATAGGTTGCTGAGCTTCACAAAATGGGAAGTGGCTATCAGAAAATTGGACAAGCATTGAAAATGCCCATTTCCACCATCAATAATTAAGAAGTTCCAGTCAACTGGAAATGTTATGAATCAACATGGAATTGGACGTGTGTCTATATTGTCTCAACGCACTGTGAAGAGGATGGTTCGAGTGGCCAAAAAATCTCCAAGGATCACAGCTGGAGAATTGCAGAAGTTAGTTGTGTCTTGGGGTCAGAAAGTCTCCAAAACTACAATCCGAAGTCACCTACATCACCACAAATTTTTTGGAAGGGTTTCAAGAAAAAAGCCTCTACTCTCCTCCAAAAACAAACTCAAGCGTCTTCAGTTTGCCAGACACTACTGGAACTTCAAATGGGATCAGGTTCTATGGTCAGATGAAACCAAAATAGAGCTGGACAATGATCCAAAACATATATCAAAATCAACACATAAATGGTTTACTGACCACAAAATCAAGGTCCTGCCATGGCCATCCCAGTCCCCTGACTTGAAACCCATAGAAAACCTTTGGGGTGAACTGAAGCGGAGAGTCCACCAGCGTGGACCTCAAAATTTGAAGAATCTGAAGAGATTCTGTATGGATGAATGGTCTTGGATCCCTTGCCATGTATTCTCCAACCTCATCAGGCATTATAGGAGAAGAAGCTGTTATCCTGGCAAAGGGAGGTAGCACAAAGTATTGACTAAGAGGGTCCCAGTAATTGTTGCGCACCTATATTTAACAAAGATTCATTTTTTGATAAACATGTGTTGTGTTTGCAATTGTTTGATATCCATGAGAGCAGAGTATTTTTGTGAATTTATTGAACAAAAAATCAAAAGGTTAAACAATAAAGACAAATTTTCACAGCCTTCTTTGCTCATATTTACCAAGGGTGCCAATATTAATGGAGGGCACCATATGTAAACTTCTTTTACATTTTGCTCAGCTCTAGTCCTTGCTTTTGCTTTCCCTGTTGCGGATTTTGATTATTCTGCGACAGCATCAAAAAGACTGGACAGAGCCATGATTTGATCCCTATCACGCTGATACGCGTAGCCCATAAAAGTACCACATTTTATGGACTATAACATTTCTTTCTCCTCCAGTAGCTGTTGCAAGATATAAAATGACACAACATACTGTGTATATGGTAGAATTTTGGCATTGATGTAACTGGCCTATTTTTTTTTGTGTTCTTATGTTAGCTGTGTTACTCCAGTAATTATGGGAATGTTACGCATTACATTAAAACAACACGGAAAATCCCACCGGTACGCTAATTCAAATTAATATTATTTCGGCAGCAGTGATCAGACAAACAAAAGCTATATGTAATGCGAATTACACGTTATTGAAATATTCTGCATTAAACATCATCATAGTCTGAGTTTTCTTTGGAAAGATATATTTAAGCTTACTCGATATATAGATAAACAAATGGTAATGGTTGTGACATTTAATAAGGTAGAAATGTACTGTTTGATGGTTAATATTGGGGTTATTTTTAAAGCCTTGAACAAAAAAAAATGGGAACAACAACATATAAACAATTTTGACAAAAAAAATCGACAGCATTTTGGTTTTGGCGTGATGGGAGGGATTAAGATTTAGACTGTAGCATGCTTCATCTTAAGAAACAATAGGACAAACACTAAACTGGATCATGCAATAAGGAGTCTCTAAAGTGTGTTTAAAAAGCAAGACAAAAGAGCAATAAACCTGTAGAAATAAAAATGAGTCCTCACTCACTCACACACACACACACACACACACACACACACACACACACACACACACACACACACACACACACACACGGCGGAGTCTGTAAATCCGTCAGATTGTTGTGTCTGTGTTTAACTGTTCCCGCCAAGCTTGTCTTTTAGTTCCTGGGGTTTGTGGGAGAGACCCATCACTTTTTCTTTTAAACCTCAAAATTTATTCCCTCGCCCCATTTTAAACAGAACCCCAACACACACACACACACACACACACACTCACACACACGTATGCAAGCGCACACACCAGCCAGACACCAGCTCTGAGTTTACTAACAGAGGCTGTGATTAATTCCCATAAATGAGGGCTCTAATGGGCGCAGGCTTACAGAGCGGGTGTTGTCTGAAAGCCTCTGTTTGCTGCCAGCTGCAGAGAATCCGGATTGGGCCCTTTGGACACAACAAAACACCGCTCTCACACACACATACACTCATTTCTTCAGCGGAGACAGGATTCATTAGATAGCGTGCGAAAACTGTTCTACATATGCTGAACAATATAAGGTGATGAAAGATAGGAAGGTGAAACGTACAGACGCACGAAATACGTGACGGGTTGCAGGACGGCGAGCTGGGAGTCACTGGTGGGGCTGACAGGTGGGGCTAATAAGTGAAGAAGAGAAAGAGCAAGCGAAGGAGACACAGATGGAGCAAAAACGGAGAGAGACACGAGAAAGATGCAAAGTGAGTGAGTGAGTGAGTAAATGGGGACATTCCTTTGGTCTGAGGTCACTGGCTGGTCCCATTCACCCCCTTCACTCCTCCACCCCACAGAGAGAGAGAGAGAGACAGAGACAGAGAGAGAGAGAGAGAGAGGGGGGGGATGGTGAAGCTTGATTCTTCTACAACTCCCTGCAGTCTTTGCCAAAAACCTACGTCCATAGTGTCCCCTCAACTCCTCTTCTTTCCTACTTTTTCTCTACTCTACCATAAACATTCTCTGATGCTGATGATATACACTGTTACAACACGATCTTAGACATTGTGCCATATGCGACATATTGAAATATTCAACGCACAATAATATTGCTATGGCAGACACTTCAAATCATCAATACCGCTGTGGTACGTTCGGGTCAAGGATTCCTTGGTAGCCATTCTCAACATCTCTACATATAGTGTTCAAGAAAAAGTTTTTAATGGCTAGTGCTTGTCAGCATCACATTAGCTAAAACTTTTAACAAATGAAACATCCTGAGGAGAAAAACACAGTATAGCATGAAGGTAAAGGCTTACAAAGAGTCTACATGTCTTCGTAGTAATTTCAAGAGATTTCATATGAGGTTGTAAGGAAAGATATGGCCAGTAGCCCTGTCTCTCACCTTAACCTTTTAAAATTGTCATTTAGTGCTATATTTTATAGTAGCCTGCCTAATATCACCCCCCCCCCCAAGTTTTTCACACAAGGGTAAAATAAATTCCACTGACCTCTCAGTACAGATTTATTCAAATGTGCACAATAATATTTTGGATACTTTTTGAAGCCATAGAGCTTTTTTATACGTGAAGTTTGCACTCATTAGGTTCGAGTTGACATTATCTACAGGCCTACCTGTTTTGAGTTACTGAGGTTTGAATTAAACCCATTTAATTTGGCCAAATAGGCTAATAACTCTAGATAATAAATATAATATATAAATATAATAACTTTATTAATGGTGGGATGTGATTTTTGCCACTGTAACAAAGGTTTATGGTGGAGGTAATATGGACATAGACTTGTGCGTGTGTGTTTGTGTGTGTTTATGTGTGGGGTTCCTGGTGAGCTGTAAGTTTCTGGGAACCACACACCCACAGTGTGACCAGAAAAACAGAACATGTGCTGACTACACACCACCACCACCACCATCATTAAACCCCACGTCACACACTTCAGACCTCAAACCCAGTACAGCTGCCACGGGCACACCAGTCGTCTGGTCCTGCTTTAACAGAGGGTTATTGTGTGTGTGTGTGTGTGTGTGTGTGTGTGTGTGTGTGTGTGTGTGTGTGTGTGTGTAGCCAGCACTGCAAAAACATATGTTAGTTTACTGAGCTGTGAGACCGGAGTTAATCCGTGGACCGCTGTAGCACTCTTGTGGGGTTTTATCTATTGAGTCTTGGGTCTGAGGGGGGCAACAGAGCCACAGCACGAACACTCTATAACAAATCTCCCTACAAAATCACTTCTGTCTGCTCTGGAGCTGTAACACTTCAGGCAAAATGTATACTCTGGCTTGCGCGTAGACGTCAAAGAGACACTCTGAGTTTTCTCTCTCCCCTCACTTGCTCCCTCTTTTTCTGTGCCATATCAAAAGTATGAAACACACCAAGCCAAGCATCACACAGCCAGGCATTCGTGGGAAGAATTCTTTAAGATGCTTTTTTTCCCCCCCCTGAGTTATTTTGAAGACAACATGAGAATGTTCACACGGACAGAGACAGAAACATGTCGATAATGCATTCTGATGCTGGCAGAATGAGAAAGAAACCCAAAAGATTCGTATCCATGAAACCTAAGCATTTTATATATGACTGGAGAGGAATTTATATGAAATATTCATTTTGAGGCAAGACGTCTCCTCAGAAATGATGCTAAGAACATCATGTCCCAAATTTACTAATTTAGTAGCATACGCGCCCACAGTACTAAAACTTTAAGTTCTTTTCTAGAAGTTTAACAGGCTAGCTAGCACCGGCTTTATCAACTAACAACTGTCAGCACTGGAAACATTTTCAGCGTACTAGCTGAATAAAAGGCTGTTGTTGTTTTTTTTGTTTTGTTTTTACATTCTAGCTGATAAAAACTTTTTAGCATACGACTTTAAGAAAACATTTTTAGCATACGAGGTGAAGAAAACATTTTTAGTGTAGAAGGTGAAAAAAACATTTTAGCATGCTAGCTAAAGATTTTTCCCACATGCTAGATGAAAAAAACCCAAACAGTTTTAGCAAAGATTAAATCTTTTTAGCATACGACTTTAAGAAAACATTTTTAGCATGGTAACTGAAGAATTTTTTTTTTAGCATGCTAGCTGTAGAATGCATTTGTTTCACATATGATTTAAAGAAAACTTTTCACATGCTAGTTTAAAAATAGTTTTCACATGCTAGTTCACAAAAATACTCTGCTCTCATGGATATCAAACAATTGCAAACAAAACACTGGTTCATAAAAATAAAAATATATATATCTTTGTGTGTATATATATATATATATATATATATATATATATATATATATATATATATATATATATATATATATATATATTTTATTATTGTTTATTTATTTATTTATTTATTTCAATCTCTGGTCTGATTAGTGAACTGAAGACATCACCGGCAGAAAAAACAGAATATTTAAATACAAATGGACAGAGAAGTATGCATTTATTCTCTGCTTCAAGTTGGACAACATCATGTGTCATTTGTTCAGAGTTTCAGAGCCATGAAATACTCACTAATGATTAAGCATTAAGAGGATAATGCTGTCCCGTCACCATTCAGTCATGCTCGTTTCTTATCCAGATCTTTGTATGTAAGGAATTTTATGTAGATGGAACTTAGTGCAAAATGTTAGCATTTGTAGTTTGGTTTATTTTGGTCTAACGACACAGTACATATTGCAGGTTTTGAGGTGTAACTCCTGTGTTTCAGGTCTTGCTATTGTATTTGAGCAATGAGCAATGTTGCCTGTTGTTTTTCTGGAAGTCCAGCATAGTTTCTACCTCACACTTCACTTTCTTTTGCATGTTTAGCATCCTCTGTGTTTGACCTTTGCCTGTTTGGGATTGGCGGTAAAGGAATTTCCTTCGATTAGCATGCCTGCCTGTGTTTTGACCCCTGCTTATGAACGATACTGCATGGAGAAGCCTGTATAAAAAGAGAGATGTGTTTGCAAACCCAAGGCCTCCACCACCTCCACCTTCCCAAAATCATTCACTCCCTTTCCTCCTTAACGTCTCGTTTATCTCCAGCTCATTTATTTCTATATCCACAGATGTGAACATCAAACCGGGGCCATTAGAAAGGAATCTCGGCCCATGTGAGCGATTGCGTAAGCTCACCTGGTTCAGCTCGGTCTCTGCGTAACGCAGCTCTTATCTGCTGTTAAATAAAAGCCTGATTTCTGCTTCTGCTTATTCGGAAAAAAACATCCACAGAGCTGCCTTGTATTTCCCCAATGCTATGAAAGAAAACATGCTCGCTGTAATTCTGCCCTTCCTGTGCTGTGTGCTCCCCTATTCTCCTCACACACACACACACACAGAGCGGAGAACAAGCGGGTCCTTATTACCTGCAGATGGGCACAGTGCATGATGGGATGCGGAGGTGATGACTCACTGGATGTGTTTTATTCGTGAGGGGGAATTCTAGCCTTCGGTTGTGGGCGTGTGTAGGCCTGCTAGTCCATACACTTAACCAGCCTCACTCTCTCTTTCTCTCTCTCTCTCTCTCTCTCTCTCTCTCACACACACACACACACACACACACACGTTTCAGGTCAATGTACTACCAAACACAAGCAGGCGGATGTGCGTGAAATGCCAAGCGCATTTAATCTCCTGTTACCCACAGGAAGCTCTAATCTGAACGCTGTGTCATCTCTGGTGGAATAATATACTCAATAACAACTCGAGAGAAGAGGGGGGAAAAAAATGAGAGAATGGACGAAAAGAAAATAAAAGAGGTGAAAAAAATGTATGAGATGATACAAAATGAGACTTGAGACAGCACGAGAAGGGAAGGGAAAAACCAGACAAACAAAAAGAAATCGGAAAAAGAGACAAAAAGAAAGAAGAAAAAGAAGGATAGATTAGATGAATAGAAAGAGAGTCGAAAATGCACAACAGGAGAAGAGAAGAGAAAAGAAGAGAAAACCAGAGACAAATAAAGGAAAAGTAGAGACAAGAAGAAAAAAAAGGAGATAATAAATAATGTAAAGAAAAGAGACAGGTGTGAGAAAATAGGAAAAGAGAAAAAGATACAAGACACAAAAAGAGATGAGAAGAAAAGATACAAGAAGAGAAGAATCAGAAAAATAAAAGGAAAAGGGAAAAAGAAAGAAAAAAAGAGAGAAAAAGAAGAATAGGTGAGACAAAAGGAAAGAGACAAGTCGAAAATGCACAAGAGAAGAGAAGAGAAGAGGGAAAAGTAAATAAAAGAAAAGTAGAGTCAAAAAGAGAAAAGAGGCAAGAAGAAAAGAGGAGAAACAAAAAGAGAAGAGAAAAGAATAAAAAAAGAAAAGAGATAGAATTGAGAAAATATGAAAAGAAAAAAGATACTAGGAAAAAAAGAGACCAAAAAGAAAAGTAACAACACGAGAAAAAATAGTTTCCTATTAGCCTGTGTGTGTGTGTGTGTGTTACTGTAGAAGTGCTTTTATTGTTTGTGCCTGGCTCTTGGCGTGTGTGCGTGGTAATATGTAAATGTGTACATGCCAGATGTGTGTGTGTGTGTGTGTGTGTGTGTGTGTGTGTGTGTGTGTGTGTGTGTGTGTGTTCCGGAGGGTGGGAGGGAATTCCTGGCTGTTTGATGAGAAAAGGTTGCAGCTGTGGGACAGAGCCAAGAGCACAGAGCAATTACATAGAGCCGAGCTCCTGTACAAAATGACCGTGAGGGTGCTCACACACACACACACACACACACACACACACACACACACACACACACACACACACTCATATACACACACACTCTCTCTCTCTCTCTCTCTTTCCCAAATACACAAACAAGAGTCACTCTCTGTAATGCACATATACACATAAGCATAAATTCAATGTCTAAAACACACACACAAACACACACACACACACACACACACACACACACACACACACACACACACACACACACACACTGCATGTTTCTGCTGCGCATTTAAAAAGGAATAACAAGCAAAAAAGAACTAAGAGAACTTGGGGTTCTGGGCTTCAGTGACACAGTAAAAGACACAACAATGACATCAAGTCCCAAAATGGAGGAAATGCTTAGATTCACTTTATTCCGTTTATCTGAACTGCTGTTTGGTTAACAAACTAAATTTACTCAATCCCATGTAGACACATTTTAAGTGTTCCAAGGATTCAACACAATAGGAATTAGAGGAATTAGAGATGCTTATTGACATGCGGTGTGTGTGATTACAGAGGTGTCAGTATTGCTAATAAGAAAACCAGAATTTCACCACAAAACCCCCTAATGTCAGTGTGTAATGTGTCAGTGGACAGGATTCATAATTATCCCGCAACAGATGTGCGCCAGCAACATTAAGAAAGCATTGAAACTAAAGTCGATAGTGAGCGCTACTTAATAATACGCAGCTCCTGCATTTTTATACAGACCAAAGAGACGACAGTCCTGCCATCATGGTTTCTACTGGCTCAAAAGACCGAGTCTTGTGAATTCACAGGTCGAAATTATCTAGAGAAAGTCAGCGTGGGGTGAAAGTGAATCGCTCCCAGAAGCAAAGGCGTCTTTCGCTTCCCGCATTCTTATTCCTTCAGTGTACTTTACTGCTGGGTTGAATATTATTCGTGTTTGGTTTCAGGAGTCTTCCATAGCACTGTAGAAAGGGGTCAGAAATTACTGCTAAATCAATGCTAAACCAAATCCCGTCTGTGATTCACTATATTATGCAAAAGATTATTTAAAATCCATGAATGATCATTCAACAATGGGGCCACACCTTTTAACTCCTTTAACCAGTCTGTACAGGATTTCAGAGGTTTTTTTTTGTGATGGTTCCAGGCAAAAATGCGTGATTTTGCTTCAGCTATTTAAAAAAAAAAAAATATTTTTTTTGTGGAAAACGACTTGAATTGGCGAAATCGCAATTGCACGAAATTGTTTTGTCTTTCACAGTGATGTCTGGTGGTAAATGAGACCTTTTAGCTGTACTCATGATGCGTCTTGGCCCAAATCTGTGGAAAATTTGTGGTAATTTTGAAAAATGGCAAGCTCCTGCAAATATTGCTTGATCTTGCGTTAATTTCTGTGAACGCAAAATCCTAGAGGGACTGATTTAATAGCTGAAGTTTATCTAACAAATGAATAACTTACTTAACTAAAATTTTAAAATGATAATGGATTATACGTTCAACACACTTCCTTTATATGAAGTATACAACGCAGGGTTTTGAAATAGTCAAAGCTACCCAGCTTTATACAATTTAAGTACACTAAGTACCCAGTACACACTTCAAGTGATGCCCTTGCAGCGGATTACTGCTGCTGTAATCTCAAAGAATGTCCTGTGCTCATCCTCGGATCACAAACTTTCCGTACACTCAGTACTGTTTGACTTATACAGTTGTAGTAAAGGCAACGATTTATAATCACACCGTCCGATGTCACTCAGAAAAGCCTTGAGTCACAAGGTTTCTGCCTTATGTCTTCTCAGGAAGTTTTTCCTTGCCACTGGATTTAAATCTACATCTGGATTCCTGTAAAGCTGCCTTTTGGCTGTGTCTTATTATTAAAACCACTATACAAATAAAAATGATTTTAAAAGCCTTAAACTGTTATAAACTGCACCATGATGGCCTCAACAGTTCCCCATGTCCCTGGAGCTGGAGGTTTAGGTGCCAATGTTGCGCATTCCTGCTCAGAACAATGCGTCCAGAGAAATGCGCAAGTGATCTACTCAGCCTTAATGCAGGAGAAAGCGTATCTCTATTCAGGAGAGACCTAAGAGCTTTCCACTTTTCCATGTGAAACAGTACACCGTGTCAGTGTCAGGTGACACGGCGGCACCGGAGCGGATGTGTGTGTGTGTGTGTGTGTGTGTGTGTCCATACACACTCTCAGAATGATTCAGAAATATGCATGACAAAGTGGTACATTCTTTGCAGGTAGTATCCCAATGACGTGAAAACACATCAGGACAGAATGAAATACAAATACACAAACGCACCAATAAGGAAAGCCCACCTGCGATAAAGTGGGCAGGTGTGTGTACAGGTATGTGTGTGTGTACTCACCACATGAACAACAGGTGAAACAGTTAGTATGGTAGAGTTTCCCCATCGCCTGGCATGCCTGACTTGCTCCGTACACCCCTTTCCCGCATTTTACACAAATACCTGAAACAACACACACACACACACACACACACACACACACACACACACACACACACACACACACACACACACACACACGTCAGAATCAACATTTCAATCCACAGAAAGTGGTTGTAGTGTGTGTTCGTCATAAAAACATGCATTCGACACATTGTTAGACTTGTGAACAAAAGGAAGTTGCTTGACTTTGTATAAAATGGAGAAAACTGTCATGGCACGTATTAAAAAATATGCCAGTGAATTGGACCAGAAAATACATCAAAATTGATCCAGTGCAGAGATTCAGATACGAATGCACTGAAACTTTTCAGTCAAAAAAGGGCAGAAAGTACGCTTTCAACACAAGTAAACTGAATTTCAGTTTCGGACAATAATCTCTGTTTTGGTGCCTTGCTAGGTCCAGCAAAGTGCTTGTAGTAAAGTCTGTCCACTCTTTTGCTATTTCCAGCCATCTAATAAACGAGGAGGAACTTTTAAACCTGAAACAGATGGACAAGGATATGAAACCGCTGTTAAACTCTGACAGAAATGGTGTAAATAACATGCGGCGTTTGGTTCCAGTAACACGTATACACACACACACACACACACACACACACACACACACACACACACACACACACACAAAAAAAACAACCTTTTTTCAGGTTGCTCCTGTAACCGCGACCGCAAATTTCTACATAACAAATCAGGGTATAATGCTTGACAGTAAAAGTAGCACAAGTGTCTTTCTGCTCCCTACATTAGGGCTGCAACTAACAATTATTTTCATAATCGATTAACTGGCTGATTATTTTTTCAATCAATCGGATTAAAAAAAAAAAAATTTCAATACCATTTTTTTCGTATATTTAAAATAAAATCCACAAATTGAGTATTACAAATATGAACTTCAGTCTGAAACTTTCTCATTATGCCTGCTAAAAAATCATTTGGCTCTTTCTGTGGCACTTATACAGGCGCCATGTTGAGCTTTAGGCACTGTCACATTCAAATTTCAAGCAGTGGCCTGTCTCTACTTGTATACTGTCTCTGGTGTCATGCTGATATCAGTGCATCCTACCTGTCTGGCGTTTTGCAAAATAATCTCAAGCTGGTAAATGATTCTGAACTGATTTGTTCCTCAAACTGGTAAATGATTCTGAACTGATTCGTTCCTCAAACCGGTAAATGATTCTGAACTGATTCATCCCTCAAGCTGGTAAATGACTCTGATTCATATATTCATCTCAAGCTGGTAAATGATTCTGAACTGATTCATTCCTCAAGCTGGTAAATGATTCTGAACTGATTCATCCCTCAAACTGGTAAATGACTCTGATTCATATATTCATCTCAAGCTGGTAAATGATTCTGAACTGATTCATCCCTCAAGCTGGTAAATGATTCTGAACTGATTCATCCCTCAAGCTGGTAAATGACTCTGATTCATATATTCATCTCAAGCTGGTAAATGATTCTGAACTGATTCGTTCCACAAGGTGGTAAATGATTCTGAACTGGTTCATTCCTCAAGCTTGATCCTTTCTTTGCACCTGGTCAAAATATTTCGATAAGTTAGACTTTCCCAAAATATAAACAAATAGTAATGAATGCCAGAGCAACCCTCACAAGTATAAAGCTTTTACTGAAGGTGAATTAATGAAAAAACTAATAAATTAATGTCGTAAACAAGTTGCATAGTGCCACATAAGCACCATACTGTGTCCAATATGCTCTCTAATGCTCCATAAGGACTACTTTACTGCTTTAAAGGCTAACGTGCATAACGTGTTTCTGAAATATTTTCTTGGAATCCGTCTCATGGACAAATTTCAATCCACACCTAGCGAATAGCCCAACTCACACATATCAAAACACAACCCCAAACATCAACATAACAATGTTGTGTGTTTTACCCTATACCTTTCTTTTCCACTCCTTTATAAATCTTCTTTGTTGTAAAGGTGATATAAAACTATAACCTACAACAGAGTTCTGATTGTGTGAGCTGTAGTTGAAGAGTAAAGGGAGTTTTCATACGCATTACAGCAACATGGGAAAGCAGAATAAACACAAATATTCTGTTCATCGTCCCATATCACATTTTGGCCCGACTACAACTAATCGTAAGCCCCATCAACATCATTGTACATACGCACTGTTGCTCTATTCCCAAACATAGCACTTGGGAGTTCAAGCTGCTGTGACCCGGGAAGCTTCTTACACTTTCACCTGCGTGTTGCAACCGGAATTCTACGCAACACCTGAATCAGCTGGTTAATGAGTCGATGAGCTTAATAATGTGTGCTGGAACAGGAAAAATTCTAAACTGTGTGATTTTGCACATCAACGAGACTAAAATGCTGTAAACGTATAGTTATTAGAGCTGTAATATCTTATAATCTGTAAATATGTAGATCTGTTGTGCTCATAGTAACTGTAATAATACTCTGTACACATGCTAATCAGTAGGGCGTGAAGGAGCAGCGGTCATCATCGACTTTTAGTTAAAGAGCAATCGCTTGGCATTATGGAAGAATGAATCAGCACAAGGAGCTCCGATGACTGCAGAGCTTTCAGGCACGACATGGCGGGTCTCCGCTGGGGGGTCGCATTCCACAGCGAGGGCAGGGTCAAAGTCTGGGGTCGCTCTGAGGTCACCACGCCTCCGAGACACAGCATCGCACCCGGTGGGGGGGTCGAATCACACGCCACACACACAGATACTCCCCCACATACAACACGGGTGAATGAACAAATAAACAGGAGGCCTGTGAGTCATATGATATGAATCTTTAGAGCTTCAGTCTTCCAGCTCGAGCTGGTAAATGACTCCAGACTGAAC
Source organism: Cranoglanis bouderius (assembly GCA_023630585.1). NCBI lineage: Eukaryota > Metazoa > Chordata > Actinopteri > Siluriformes > Cranoglanididae > Cranoglanis > Cranoglanis bouderius. The sequence goes on along the minus strand of CM042557.1, from coordinate 6,224,545 downwards.
TGATTCAAGCGCCTGAATCTCCATAAACCAAACCACTGGGCTGATATTCACACAGTTCATTACAGCAGCGTTTCCTGTTACTGTTCCTCAAACAAGAACAGCAGCAGCTCAACAAGTCCTACTTAAACTTTTTTTTTTCCCCTTTTTAACTCACTCTCATGCATGGCTCAATAGAAATCATTCAACTATTGTCAGTATGTCTAATCACAAGTACTGTACAGCATAAAATTCGAACTACTCGAATCACAGCACATGCAAACCCTATGTCAGCCACCCCCCCCCCCAAAAAAAACCACATACATCTGTAATTGTTTGGTTGTGTTTTCTGTCTCTTTCTTTTTGTAACAGTAGGTGGAGCAGTGTCATTGGTCGCACAGGTGCTCTGCTAATAAAAGTCAAGTGAGAAGCAAGTACTAGAAGAGAGAGATATAAAACACTCTCTACTCTCCTCACTCTACTCCCTGCCCTTATTACATAACCGAAAGAGACCACTGACCAAACCGACGCTCTGCATCCCTGCTGTGATGCAGCTTTAGGTCGTTTTCACACTTGTGGGGTTTTTTTTCCCAAGACTTGGTGAAATGCAATTGCTGTTTTCAGTCCAGAGACACGATCCCTGGTCCTCTTAAAAATAGTGGTCTGGGTTTCACATCAACCAAACCCAGGTGCGGTCCGCATCATGTGTGGAAATTATCTACGCTTAGCACCGCATGTCGGTTCGACTTGTCACATTACTTCCTGTTTCTACTGTAATTATACTGGGGAAAGGGTTGTTATGGTTATTGATACATAAAACCGGACCTTAAAACCTTCCATTGGACTGGAGCACTGTAATTAGCTCACCTTTGTGGTGTAAGCGCTTGCACTGAGAACATCATGAACAAAAGCACATCTCTTCCTAGCCTGCACGATTAAAAATCTTCTTATAGAGAGGCTGCAGGTTTGAAGGCATTCCTACACAATAGCATCCCGTGCATCTGAAAAGCTTGAGTGTTGGTATCGAAGTGAAAAATTTAAAAAAAAAAAATACAAATCCAGCAAATTGATGAACCTAGAGCCTAATAATTTGCAATCCCGCGTGCACAAAAGTGACGTATGGAATTGATGATCGATCTGGATAGAATTCTTCAATGTGAACAGAAACATGTGATTATGAGCTCCGCCCCCCAAACAAGCCCAGAATCAAGTGTTCAGACCAAGTGTGATTCTTGCAGTAGTGTTAAAGTACTAATAAGTAACATGTTGTATTCTGGAAACACAGTACATTGTGTGGAATAGGTGGTGAAACAGGTGACATTTGTTCATTTTGTCCTGTTTTAGGCCTAGGAAGGTAGGGTAGATATTGTTTTTTTCTGTTTCTTTAGTTTTAGGTTAGTTAGTCAGCCAACATCTTGGTTATTTTTGTTTGTTGTTTTGCCATATGCTGGTCCCTGAAGTGAATATCCAACACAAACTGAAGTGAGAATACAAGTACATCAATTAAAACTTCACAGATATTTTAATAGCCGTTCAGGGTTTTGGGCTTTGGGCGAATGGAGAGTCCAAGTCTCTCTTCTCTCTCTCTCTTTCTCAGAATTAAACTCTGAATCACATTGCCCTAAATCATACAGCATAAATGACTCACCTTATGGACCCAGACACGAACTTAAACAGGTACACAAACACACCCAGACGTATGTATTTACAAGACGAAGACAGCTTGTTTATGGAAACAAAAACTGACTGCCCCAATTTTCTTCCAAACGCACACTCGTTAATAAGGCGAGATATTTTCTGCCAACCTATCATAACCCAGAGGTTATCATTTTCAAGTGGCTGACCAGTACACCTTAAAACTTTTAAGCAGTCGAGAAGAACTTCGAGGAGAATTTGGAAAACCGCCAGCAAATTCCTTTCAATTTCAATAACAGTCACGAGTCCTGACCACCTCACTCCAGCAGTAAGCTGACCCAGGCCTGTCTGAGTGGCTAGACAACTTCCCGCCACACATCAAATCAACCGCTTCCAGCTTTGTTTTCACCCTGATCAGTGCAGCCTCACCTGGTACACACCGGTACACACTTCCTCTTTAAGACTTTGGCGTTTCTGATGAGGAACAGCTGGAGAACTGCCACGGTGTGCATTGTTCTCCGCATGAGCAAAACCTGCGCCGCTTCCTGCTGCGCCGCTATTCATTCCAGTGTCTTACTGAGAAACAGGATCCCGCTGTGCTAATAATATTTTAGCCTGGGGGAACGGGTTATTGTAAATGAAACGTAAAAACATTCCGAATGATCAAAGCTACATTACTGAAAGTGTTCTGAATTAGGGCTGGGCGATATGCACAAAATAATCACGCCACGATACTTTTCTACAATACACATTATGTCTCAGGGTATATATGTTTGCTAACAAAGTACCAAATAAACAGTAATATTGCAGTACATTTTTACACAACCTGCAAAACTGTGAGTTAATCAGTACTTTTATTTATTGTCTACACCAGATGGGTTTGTCGAAAATGTATCACGTATCGAGACGCCACTGTATCGTATTGAATTAGAGTTTTGTGTCTTGCCCTCTTGTTTTCTACTGGCTCGCAGGTCGAAGTTCACCTAGATAAAGATACAATTTCTTTTACGTCAGGAAAATAAAAGCCAGATTCTAGATCTCCATAATATCTGTACTGAAACAGAGTGCTGTATTTATACAGAGCCCAACATGAAGAAACATTAAGGCAGATAACTGTAGTTCCCATGGTAATAAAAGCGCAAGCGTGCACATCCTGCAACTGTCTTTTCAAACGAGCTTGGAAACAAATAAGCAAGCTTTTTGTTACTCTATCCTTCAGGCAAGAAAGTACCACCTGGCTTTATTTACCCACAAGAGAGCGCCTGGGGCTACGTGTGGGTGTAGCAGTGCTGACACAGCCTGACGGAGACACAGCAATGCCCCTGTGCGTGTGTGTGTGTGTGTGTGTGTGTTCATTATCATTCGGAGCAGACAATCAGACTTTACCCCCACCGGTTGCATCTGGAGGCCGAGCCGGAGTCACGTGCCAAAAGTCTGACCACGTGCCTGACCAGGTAGCGAGAGAGAAAATGCTGGAAGAGAGAGAAAGTATAGAATATAGAGTATTAGAAACTGAGAGAGAGACAGAAAATGAAGGAGACAGACGAACGAGGGATAGGAAAAGCACCGGGGGAGAGAAGGCCATAAGTAAAAGAAAGGAAAGGAGTGAGATAGTAAGAACACTGGAAAGTGAGAAACAGGAAAGGGAGAGATTAGAGAGCATCAAAAAGAGAGAGCTAGATAGAAAGAATGAGAGAGAGAGAGAGAGAGAGAGAGAGAGAGAGAGAGATAGGAGGGATGCAGATACACAAAAAGCATTACAGAGCGATGGAGGGTGGAGGGAGATTATGCTACCGTGAGCCACGGAGCCAAACACCCTGCATGACTATCAATTTTTCGGGACAAGGTTGTCACGGTAACCGAGAAGTTTCCCTTTTACAAAAGGAAGAGAGTTTGTGTGCATGGTCACTTGGCTAACCCACAAACACAATACCGGAGAAGACACACACACACACACACACACACACACACACACACACACACACACACACACACCCCTTTCCTCTCCTTAACTCAACACTAAACTCAGAGAAGAGCACTCAGGCAAACAAGGAGAGGTTTTCACTAAAGTCAGGGTTTCATAACACTGCTGAAAAAAAGGGTTAAAGAAAATCGATGAACAAGTATAAGAAAAAGTTGGAACGACTCCACTATTTTCACTCTTCTCTTCCACTGTGTTTGTAGTGTGTGCAATAACCACAGGCAAAAAGCGCAGGAAACTTATAGCAAAACTCATGTATAATGGAAATCTAAGTTGTTGGGGCACTTGGACTCTAAGACCTTGTTTACGCTTGACGTGTGAGTATGTGGACGGAGCACCAACGTGAGCACCATTGTTTGCATACTCACCTGCGTACCTTTTGTACATCTGGAGAATTAAAAGCGAGGGGGCAAGTCAGAGAGAAACTCCGGACTCTGTTATGTTTCCACGACGACAGGTAAAATCTATTTGGGACCCGCATTTGTCTCAATTTGGGATGAGCAGACGAGTTTCTCTTTAAAACTTTCAGACATCACTGTGATTGTTGTGTCTTAAGTGTCTCAAATCGAAAACCTTACACTTAACAGTCCCTCCAGGATTTTGTCATCGCAGAAATTAACGCAAAATCAAGGAAACTCCGCAATATTCGGAGGAGCTTGCAATTTTTCAAGCAGATTTTCTGCAGATTTGGGCCATGTTGCGTCATGTGACATCATCGATTCGGTGCAATTGCAATTTCGCCAATTCAAGTAGTTTTCTGCAGAAAGGCACAAAAACATCGAATAGATTGCATTGCAAATTTTTTAAAAGGCAGCAGCAAAATAATTTTTGGCCGCGACAGTCACAAAAAAAAAAAAAAAAAACCTCAGCAAAATCCTGTACAGACTGATTTAAAAGATTTAATCTAATCTAGCATGCAAAAATTATTTCCGCTTAGGTTTGAAAGCTACATTTATTTATTTAAAATTCAAAGGCATACTCTTTCTCCCCTGTCAATCACAGTGACACTAGCCAATTATGGGCGTCTATGAGCTCATGTATGTGGAAGAGGGCGGATAGCGCTTTCCTCTGAGTGTGTCGTACTGCCTTGTGATGCAGCATTTTGAAAACTTGCAGTTCTCTGGCTTTATGTGTCTCGGTGGAAGCACATGTTAGCCTTCATCCTTCCTGGTTGGTAGCTGTACGATGGGCGAGAGCTGGCTGGTGGCTGGGAATCGGCCAAGACCAAAGACAAATCTGCCAATCCGTCTGCAATTTGATTCAATACAGCAAAAAAAAAAAAAAAATGTTATCCTTCAGACTTACACAACAAAGAGCTAAGATCCTTCCTCCTGAAAAAGTAGTCCCTGAATTATTCATGTTTGGAGTTTAATTTACAATTTTTTTTTTACTAAAGAATTTATCACAACACTCTACAAAAAAAGGGTTTTGCATAAATGTTTAACAACTTGACTTTTGCTAGAAGTCTGAAGTTGAGGAAAGAAACTGACTTTTTTTTTTTTTTTTGCTACAGGGAAAAGTGCCGACATTCCTGTGGTAACGGTGCGATTGAAAAACACCGGAGCATCCCTTTAAGAGAACAAAGCAAGTGTACAAAGGGTTTAGTCATATATAATGTACTGATAAAGAAAAGCTCTTGCATAACTGCTCTGTATGAACCAATGAGCCGCAACATCGCCAGATCAGCCGGGAACAGCGAGCCTTTATTTAGCCTTTTACTGCAGCGAGGATGTGTGCGTGTGTGTGTGTGTGTCAGTAAGTACATAATTATGTCAATGACAGAGAAAACGTGTGTGTCAGACAGAATTAGGATTCCCCTCTTAAAGAAAATACCCATTTGTATGGTTCCAGTAAGAGATCATTTGGGAACACACACACACACACACACACACACACACACGCTCGGCTGAAGCTGGAACACACATGTAAATTGTATATGCAGAACACGGCAGATAAACGTAATCTATGACAGACCAACTGTAAGATTGTCCTGAAATTGTCTCGCCAGTACACAGTCTTAAACCTTCAGAAACAGAGTGAGATCCTGTCCATCTCTGCTGTGATTGGTCAGCGGCCAGGCTGCTGTGACCTGCCTGGAGCGAGCTTAACCAATCAGCAGTCAGCTGGACACACGTGCAAAAGAGCCAGAGTGTTTAGTGAATGCTTGAGTTTGTCGCTGTTAGTGGCCATGAACACGAACACACACACACACATACACAGACACAGACACACATCAAATACGCATGCTGGAGATAAGAAACCAAGCCAACGCATGCTGTTACCGGGCAAACAGTGATGCAAGGAGCAAACCACACACACACACACACACACACACACACACACACACACACACACACAGACAGACAGACACACACACAGACACACATCAAATACGCATGCTGGAGATAAGAAACCGAGCCAACGCATGCTGTTACCGGGCAAACAGTGGTGCAAGGAGCAAACCACACACACACACACACACACACACACACACACACACACACACACACACACACACAATCAGAACACACAGATAGGCTCCAATTTACTAGATGCAAAAAATCTTCAAACAAGGAAACACTGGTTAAGGTTCTACACTTGTGACCACAAAGTTCCATAAAAAAGTTTGAATCCCAGAACTGGTCTTTAACAAGAAGTGATAGAAAAAACAAACAACAACAAAAAAAAACACACATTTTACCGGAAATGTAATCAATTTACTGTCTTGATCATGTTTTGTGTCTGAAGTTTGCTTTGCTTTCGCACTAGAGCTATGCTGCTAATGTGGCTAACTGGTAGATCATGTTTAGCACACTGTATGCTGATATAAACACACAAACACAAAACTGAGTTGTTCTGCATCTCAGACCGACTTCCTTATGTGGTTTTTGACACGGTATAACTCTCTGCTCAGACTAGCAAGAAACAAAGGGAAAGATGACCATTCAATCTCTACGTAAGTGAAAATCAACATGCGACATTTGAACTGGCTCGAATGATTCCTCGGCCAGCCTCGTGGCTCGTGTGGTCAGACGTTTCCTCAGTTCCCCACTCATAGCTTTAGTTCCTACCTACAGTTAGTTGCCATTTACTGTTTGACACTCAAAAATTGAAGAAAAGCTTAACATCATGCGGTGCATCTCAATCAGCTCAGCTAGGTGGTGAATCAGTATATAATGTACATGAGTCGTAGTGGTAAGGACCCTGGCTCACTACACACTGGGACACTGACGACTCAATTTCCGGCGGCATGACTACACTCATGCTGTAAATCATCACCACTGGCATGACCAGTCATGACCACAGGCAGGACTCGAAATCTTTCTAACATTATATGTCATATAAATTTGTTAGCTTAATCACACACGTTTCTGTCACGGTACTTCAAGCAGGATCGTAGGCTAGCTAGTGGGTTTTTTAAAAATCATTGCGCACTTAAAAGTCGCTAGACTCAAACAAACCGTATATAGAACGTCAAATAAGTTCAAAATCGCTAACGTAAGTTCATCATCATTTGAGAGCTACAACAACGATTACAAGCTGTATACATTTGTAAATGAAGTTTGCTGTGAATTGTGGGATTTTTTTTTTTTAGGGAGCGAACATTCCAGTGCACTGGAAGGATTTCGCGATTGAGACAGCCCTTAAAATGGCCGACTATCTGATCAGAGCCCTGACTACTGAACTAGGGAGCTAATTGGGAAGCAGACATGGTGTACAGAGACATTATGAAGAAAAAGAAAGCCTGGAAGAAAGTAGCAGAGATCGTCTGTGCCTCTGGTGAGTGTACATACCTAATATAGTTCGTTTGCTTTGCTAATCTGCAAAGGAAGCAAAACCACGCACACACTCATTAGTGCTGTATTTACTTTGTGTTTAACTAGTTAGCTTTATAAGTTCATGAATCATCTCATCATAACTAAAAAAAAACCAAAACAAAACAAAAAACTACAAGCAACACGAACAAACGACTTATGACTTTCTAGCATGAACCTAGGCTCACTATGATCTATAATTACGGAGCGAAAAGGAAGCTAAAAACATCTGGAGTCATCTTGAAGTTAGGATACGTTTCTTCCTCAGGACATACGTGTAGTTTGGTGTCAATCCACAAGAAACATAAGATTCAAAGGAGGTCCAAAATGTTGAGATGGAATTGTAGGGGAAATCAGAATATAAATACAGACTTTCATGAAAATGTTTATGTATAAATGGCATTACTGAGAGTAACATCTTTTGAGACGAGCGTGTGATGATTTAGATATGCTGGTTGCGCTAAACTGGTGGCTGGAAGCTATCAACAGTGCTAACAAGAAACTGCTAGCAGGCAGAGAGAAGAAAAGTGAATTTTACCACAAAAAACCCTAGTCGATGTCCATGGATCAGACAGATGTGCGCAAAGCAGTAGTATAAAACGAATGATGCAATAGTCTGGTGTGACGCCACTTAATAATAATTACTTAATAAAGTATTACTAATAAGTACTTAATAATAAGCTGCTGCCCTATTTCCATTTTATCCAACCCAAGACATCATGGTCCCACCCACATGTTTTCTGATGGCTTACAACACAGAAGCTCGTGAATTCATACGACAAAGTTCACCTAGATAAAGTCGACGTGATGTGAAAGTTACAGCTACCAGATGCAAATGCACATCCTGTGTCCTTTCCCCTTCAGTGAATCAGCTTTTCTGCTGAGGGAACTTTATTTATTTCATTATATCATTTGATCCGAGTCTGTTGTTTCACCCAATAAAACAGAAAAGTGTAGGTTTCAAGTAACAACGATGTAAGAACAGGTAAAAAATCCATCCATCCATTTTCCATACCGCTTATCCTGCACAGGGTCACGGGGAGCCTATCCCAGGGAACTCGGGGCGCAATGCGAGGGACACCCTGGACGAAGAGCCCGATCACACACTACAGAAAATCTGGAAATGCCAATCAGCCTACAACGCATGTCTTTGGACTGGGGGAGGAAACCAGAGTACCTGGAGGAAACCCCCGAAGAACAGGGAGAACATGCAAACTCCACAGGGCGGAGGCGGGAATCGAACCCCCAATCCCGGAAGTGCGAGGCAAACACGGGTCAAAAATGATAAAGTGTCAAAGTAGATTTGAGGTAAGTAGGCAAACTAAACATTTCTTTTTTCTTTTTTTTTTAAATGTTTTATGATGAACTTTCTTTACATTCCATTCAGTCTCTCAAAACAATGAATCACACTCAGCATCATATGTGAGTAAAGTAAGTTGTGGTGAATTGATGTCTGAAGAAAATCCCACGATTCACACGACAGCCCAGACGCTCCTGTTCACCGGTGAAACGATAAAATAATAGACGTTACCTGTGCACCGCGCTCAGCTTGGTTTCCCAGGCTAAGATTAAGCACGGCCTTTTACAATGCGGAGTCACCGCACACAATGCACCTCAGTCACAATCCCTGGACTGCATGTGGGAAACGACCCCACCTGCTTTTAAGACACTTCTACGCACCACACATGACTCACACGCACCCTTTAAGATGCACAACACAGGGCTTTGTTTCAGCACCCAGACTGTAAACAGTAATGCTGTTCCCGAGCAACTCCCTTAGAAATACAACACACAAACCTAATAATCAAGACAAATCCGCCAAAACAGCTCGGCTTGTGTACTGTACAACAATCTCTCAACTCCCAGACCAACGAGCTCCGTTTATGTGAAACTGATTCAATCTGATTCGATCGTTACACTCTCAGGAAAAAGTACTGCACTTTACCATTCCTTACTGCGAGGTTGTACTCTTGTGTGTACACCTTTTGTTCTTTTGGTGTGTGTATCTTTTACCTGGGAAGGTGCATATTGTGTACCTTAAATCATTTTTAAGCTACGCTGCGTCAGCATTTCAAAGTGAAGGAAGCCTTTTAAAAAGGTACAAAAGTTAAGGGTACTTCCCCTACAAGGAACAGTACAGTTTAGTACCCTTTTTTCTGAGAATGTAGTTTGTTCAGTATAACAATCCATTGCAAAAAAATTTAAAAAAAAATTTAAAAAAAAAATTCCCTAAATGTTCAACTGCAACTAAAGTATCCATATCAACAAGTTGATATGACACCTTCTTTGTTTAAGTACTTAATGGGTGTGTGAATTATATTTCACAAGTCCTAAAAATGCTCCACGTGCATGAGTTAATTTTGTCTACTTTATATTTATAGTAAATGTCGCAAAGTGCATTTTAGTTATGTTGAAAACAGCTCTGCATGCTTGTTTTTTTTTTTTTTTTTGGTGCTACTTTACCGAAATATTCCTTCTTCATGTGCATTTCCAGCTCTCTCTCCAGCTCGAGCGTGAGGGCCTCGAGCCGCCTCTCCGCCTGGCTAGCGCCGCTCTCACGCGCAGGGGTCACCTGGTAAGGCAGCTTCAGTCTCGGACCCGGGGCGCGAGCTCTCGCCGAGGCACCGTGGTGTATTTCTTCCGGCACAGTGAACGGAAGAAGGTGCGCGCGGTGAAGCACGCTGGCTTCACCGGTGTCCTGTAGCAGCGCGTCTTCCAGCAGGGACGCGCGAGGCGAGGAGGCAACAAGCAGCTCCGGGCACGCGCCCATGGAGCCACGCGAGCTCCGCGAGCTCCTGGAGCTGTGGCTCGAGATGCTGGACCTGGGGCTGAGGGTTAGTCCTGCACTGTTCGGACCACAGATGCTGGAACGAGGGCTCGCGTGCCGCTGGTCGTAGCCCATGCTGACGCCGCTCGTGCGGTTGCTGCTGGGTCTGCTCGCGCACTCGTAGACGTAGCCGGGGCTCGAGGGCTTGCTGGCGTCGCTGGACGTGCTCGCGTAGCTCGAGCGCGGGCTGAGAGCGCCGCTGCCGTCGCAGTGCGCGAGACTCGACCGAGGGCTTCCACATTTCTCCTGCTGCCCGGGCGCCGCGAGGCTCGAGCGGGGGCTCGCGTGAACGCATGATCTCCGGTGCCGGTCGCCGCCGCCGTAGCACGGCAAAGCAACTTCGGATCTCGCGCTACAGTACGCATCGTCTACGTAAAAGGCGTCTCTGTGCGCGCGCTTACTCTTGTGCTCAGGTAGCCCGAAGTCCACGTCTGGCTCGAGCTCCGATCTCATGTCCCGGTAAGGCTCGCACAGCGACAGGTTCTCCATCAGCTCGCTCGCTCTGCGTGCCGGATCCTCTTCGTAGTAGCGATCCATCGGTGTTGCTGGTGCACATACAAAAAAAAAGCTCGTGCATTTCACTCTGTAACGTCACCGAAACGCTCGCTTTGTCGGTTCATCATCTTCCTCAGGTTTCTGTCGTGATTTCCTCCTGGTGCATAATTCCTAAAAATCAACAACGAGGAAACAACAACTGTCGTTTAAACAAAGTTTCCGCACGAGGTGCTCAGTGAAGTTGAAGGGTCCTTTTGCAGTCAATGGCGGAGGAATTTCCTCTCTCTCTCTCTCTCTCTCTCTCCTTTCCAAAACAAAACGTCGTCTTTTTCGAAACAAATCCGAGCCGCGTTTATTTCTCGCGCGAAAAGTTTGGGGGCAATTCGAGCAAAGAACCAAAAAAAAGAAGGAAGGAAGAAAAAGAGAAACCCGACGTCACAAAAATGGGGAGTTTAAAAAAAAGACAAAGAAACAGGGGGAAATAAGAGAGAAAAGAAACAGAGCAGCGCGCGGGACTCGTTTGTGTGCGGCAGGAATGCGGGGAGGGAGGGCGGGAGGCGCGCGAGGCCGGGCAGGGGTGCGCTCCGCCGCTCTGGAATGCGCTTTAATGCGCGCGCGGAACAATGACGGCGAGCGAGCTCAGCAAAGGGCGCGCGGGGAGGAGGGGGGCGGGGGATCCTGTCCTGCCAAAGATTAAAGCAGTGGTTAAGGGTTGGGGTCAAATTCATGCATTTATCGCAAAAGCGGGTTTCTTCTTTTCTTTTCTTTTTTGTCAGGTGGTTGTGCTTAAGGCTAACGGAGCTAAACAAATAATATAATAATTATAGGGTGCTAATTTGCATCATGCAAAATCCACCCCAGAATCATATGAGAACTTTTCAGACTGTTCTCTTTAGTGCACAGGTTCCCATTGCTGATCCTGCAGAACCCTTAGTTCCTGTTTCCCCTGCTTTAACACCCCAGCTTCAACTGGGGTCCTTAAAACGCCCAGGTTTCCGAGGTGTATCCGTCCCTTAGTGTTAGACACTGATACAAGAGCATAATACAGAAAACAACAACAACAAAAACAACAACAACAACAAAAAAAACCTCCAAAAACACAAACAATATCATTCTTGTTCTAAGTTTTATAGGTCGTCACTTACAGAAAAACATTTTTTGATGACTCGAACTATACTACTTTTTTTAAATATACATTTTTTAAAAATTCAGAATCTCCGCTAAATGCAGGATTTTGCAATTTTGCGATCACAGAAATTAACACAAAATCTAGCAAACGCCGAAATATTCAGAGAAGCTTGCAATTTTTCGAGATTGCAAGATTTTCCACAGATATGGGCCAAGATGCGTCATGTGACGTCATCACAACATGTATTCAGCCAAAGACCTCTTCGATTCACGTGTGTCGAACATGAGTACAGCTGAAAGGTCTCATTTACCAACAAACATCACTGTGAAAGAGCGTGCAAAACAAATTTGTGCAATTGCAATTTCGCCAATTCAAGTAGTTTCAAGCAGGAAAAGCACACACAAAAACTCTGCAAAATGCATCGCAAATTTTGAAAAAAGCCGCAGCAAAATCAAGCATTTTTGGTTGCAGCAATCACAAAGAAACCGAGTGAAATCCTGTACGGACTGTAGAGTAGCAGCTCGTTAGCAGCAAACATGGGTAGGTTTGTTTCAGCTGCCTGGACACTATTCCCGTTTTTCCAACTGTCCCTTGTTTGAGGGGGAAAAAAATGGTTGGAGTTTATTTATGTTGATGAGATTTGGCGGTTATGTGAGGGGAACTCCTCCTTTTCAGAGGAGCGCTTTACAGCTCGGGTCTGTTTCAATGCCGGAATGTAGCTACATCAGACTTATTCCACAATTCTGTCTCTAAACACTGTTAGAGCTTTTCCATCAGTAAGAGTAATTAATGCCTCCTGGTGATGACCCTAATTAACTGTTGACTAAACATGTAACAGAGGGTTCTGGCCACTGATTTGCATCGTGCAAAATGCACTCCAGAATAATCACATGCTTATGAGAACTTTTCAGACTGCTCTTGCTATATATATATATATATATATATATAAATCAAGGGCTTTTGGAAACCAACAAAACATACGTCTTAGGGACAGAGGTAGGACGCATAGTCTGAGGCACAGGTTGTCCCTGTCCTGAACATTTCAGTGTTTTCCTGCTCGAACACACCCGCTCCAACTAATCAGCTAATTAAAAGCTAGTCCTAAGATCCACGTATTTGTAAGGAATATTTTATACTTTTAAAAATGACCTTTATAAAATTGTGTTAACTTTGCATTTTCCCCCTCAAATTCTTAAAACATATCACATTCGAGTCTTTTCCTGTTTCACATCTTCCCATTGATACTACACCCAGTATCAGTTTCATGTGCTGCCCTCGCTGGAATGAATGGTTTGTGGGTCACGGTGAAGAACCGAAAAAGAAAGTCAGACGCTTGTTTTCAAAGCAAAAATCCTACTCCTCGGTTAGTATATCAGAATGCACTGGGCATGTAAAAAATAAAGATCTATAACCAGGAACATGTACAGGACTTGCAGTGCTATAATCAGTGTAGTAACAGTAACATTTTAGGAATACAGCATTGCCAATTTATTGGGTACATAACTAACTACACTCATTTTATCTCTTCACTTTATTAAACACACTCAACACTTTGTAGGTGTACAGCTAGGAACCAATTTTTTCCCCATGGGTTTTGTTGATCAATCTTTTAGTAAAGTTGTGCGTAAATGTATGTGTAAGCTAAACCGAACTAAAATCTTCTGCCATATTGCTGATATTCTTCCTACTCCTTCGCATATGTGATGTTGATCACCCAGCTCACAGACACAGCTCATTTGCATGTAGTCACACCCACAAAACTCCATAAAAGTTAAAGTGCACAGACAGCTGGGAGCATGAAATGAACAATCAGGGTAAAGTCTGAAAGGCAGAAGTGGTTTTGACTCACTTCTATACCAACAAAATATTTAATGATATATAATATTAATAATAAAAAGCGAGCACTAAATCTTCCAGCAGCTGAGGTGTTGGATTATGGCTTACGGACCTGCGGGGACAGACCGGCCCCGTCCTCAAATTTCTTGTGTAAACGCTTGTACGAACGATTTGCAAATAAATCTGTTCGTATCCCGTTTGATAGATGAGGCCCGTTGTGTGTTAATTGTCCTCAGTTTCTGACCACACCACTGTTAGCTAGAGGTTTTCTTTTTGGCATCAATGCTATAACTGAGAATCAGGGCCATATAAGCAGTTGCTTTGGGACCCCGAGCCACCACAGGACCCCATAAAATCAAAGGATTTTTTCGGGGGGCAGTGTTGACAGCTTAGAGCTCTCAAAATCTCAGAAACAGCTCTGCTGAGAATATTCCACCACCCAGTACAATCTGGTCAGCAGTGGTCCTATGGTGATTGGTTACTGTTGATGGATGGGGTGGAGGGGGTTGAACACTGTGCAGAGCAACAGGTATTTGATAAAATGACAAGTTTTAGTAAATTATATTATTGTTATATGAAAGGACTTAGTTGTTACAATGATAAAGTTTTAACACTGGCTTCCTGAATTGCCTCTTGTAGACAAGATGGTGGCCGCATCTATACGGAGTTCAGTAAATATTAGCGGGCAGTATAGCATGATGTGACATGATATCCATATTAGACACACCGCACTTTACTATACAGATTTTTCTTTTAAAGCTAGTGCTTGAATGGCAGTTAAAAAAACTCAAGTAGCTTTCAAACCTACTGGAAAGTCTGTTTTGCATATCAGTAATCTGCATCTTCTAGATCAGTAGTCACCAATCCTCTTCCTTGAGATCTACCTTCCTGCAGGTTTCTCCTCCAACCTAACAACCTAATCTAACACACATCTTTTAGTTGATCAAGAACTTCTTAAGGCAACGTTTAGATGGTCAGGTGGCACGATTATTGTTGGAGCCAAAGTCTTCAGGAAGGCAGATCTCCAGGAACAGGGTTGGTGACAAGTGTTCTAGAGTATTCTACATTTTTTTTTTTTTAAATGTAAGGCCAAAGTTTTCAATTTGAGACACAGGTCATGACAACAATCTCAATAACAGTGGAAAGTTTTAAAGAGAAACTCAGTCTGTTTGCTTAACATCTCTACGCTGCTGAGGCAAATACGCATATAAAAATAAAAATTGACGAATTATATTGCAATTCAATTCAATTAAAAAAAAATTAATAATTTTTAGGCTTAGGAATCTTTATGCTCTGATGTGCCATATAGGAGATATCGCTTTTACTTCTCCAAATGTACAAAAGGTACGCAGGCGAGTACATGAACAATGATGGTTGCGTTGAGGCTGTGTCTGCATTTTCATGTGTAGTCACATACAAGTAAATCAGGCCTTCAGAAAAAAGGGCAGAGCTGAGAGCCTGAGCCAGCTAGAGGTGGAGCCAACTGTCTGTATCAGAAAAATGTAAACAGTAGCCTGAAACAAAGAAAGTAGCCACAGTAGAAAGTAGTCAGTCGTGGCTTACGAGTCTTGAAACACTACAATTTACAAAGAGAGCTAAAGATCACACTCTTTGGATAATCTTCAGAATGAATACATTCATAGCTTTTGAAGTCAGTGTAAACAGGAGACAAAGCACGCCATGAGGCTGCATTTTGGAAGAAAATGGATTTCTAAGTGGGTCTTTTGTGTACATTTGTAGAACACACACACCTGTCATCGAACACACCCACACACTTACATCACGTCAGCCACCTGTTACACAAAAACCCCTTCATCATCAATTTATCTGTCAGAATAGAGCTGCTTGATGATGGATAAAACAATAATGCCAATTTTTGCTCAGTATTGCACCATTATTTGGCTGGCAATTTAGGAACAAAACAGTTTCACTGCATATACAGTGGGTATAGAAAAGAATCACCCCCTTTAAAATAATCAATTTTGTTGCTTTTCAGCCTGAAATGAAGATGGACACAGTTTTTGTTTTATCCAGCTGTATTTACTCAGTGCAACTTATAACATCGAAGGGAAAGATATAACACCAACATGTCAGAAAAAAAACCAAAGAAAAAAAACAATCACTGAGTTGGAAAAAGGATCAATACCAATCAATACCAGTAAAGTGTAGCTAATCACCTTCTCAATGGCACGCAAGGCCATTTGACTTTCAGCTGTGATCAACTGTGGTCATTTTGATTAGCTCAGCATGAAAAGAGCATTTTGTAGTGCAACTGAAGCAAACAATCAACTACAGGTGGCAAGGCACTGTCAAAAGATCTCCGGGATAAAGTTGTGGACAGGCACAACAGTGAAATCTATTATTAAGACGTGGAAGGTATTTGGTACAACACAGACCCTCCCTGGATCAGGACGTCGCTCCAAACTGGATGGAAGAGCCAGGAGGAAACTGGTCGGAGAGGCTACCAAGAGGCCTATAGCAACTCTGTCAAAAATTCCTGCAACTGCTTCAAAGAGTGGTCATTGTGTGCATGTGACAACAATATTACAAATTCTCCACAAATGTGGCTTGTATGGGAGGGTTGCAAGAAAAAAAAGTCACCCACGACTGAGCTTTGCCAAAACGCACCTTGAAGATTCTGAGGCCACATGGAAAAAGGTGTTATGGTTAGATGAGACTAAAATTGAATTATTTGGCCTCAACACCAAACGATATGTCTGGCAGAAATCCAATACAGCTCACCATCCAAATAACACCATTCCTACAGTAAAGCATGAAGGTGTTAATATCCTGTTATGGGGGTGTTTCTCTGCAGCAAGGACTGGAGCACTTCTCAGGATAGAAGGAAAATGGATGGGGCAAAATACCGTCAAATTCTTGAGAAAAATCTGCTGCCCTGTGCCAGAAAGTTGTCACTGGGAAGAAGGTTTACCTTCCAACATGATAATGACTCAAAGCACACAGCAAAACTGACCACACAGTGTTTGAAGGAAAAAAAGGTGAAGGTCCTTGCATGACCTAGTCAGAGCCCAGACTTAAACCCCATTGAAAATCTGTGGAATGACTTGAAGACTGCAGTCCACAAATGGTCACCATCAAATTTAACTGAACTTGAAAAAATTAAGGCAAATTAAAGCAAAGGGGGTGATCCTTTTTCCAACTCAGTGATTCTGTTTTTTAAATTTTTTTCTGACATGCTGGTGTTATATCTTTCACTTGGATGTTATAACTTGCACTGAGTAAATACAGCTGGATAAAACAAAAACTGTGTCCGTCTTCATTTCAAAATGTGATTATTTTAAAGGTGGGTGATTCTTTTCCATACCCACTGTATTTTAAAGCAAACATTTGCGTTCACATGTTACATTACAAGCCTTCAAATTCTTTGACTCAAAATATTTAGAAAAAAAAAAAGATTAAATAATTATGCCATGACTAGATCAAAACTGTCCAGACACTTGGAACATATGAATGAGGTGTTAGATTAATTAAATAATTTAAAAAAAAAAAACCTTTATTATTACTGAAACAATAAAAACAATCTGACATAAGAATCAGGTCACTTCAGCCAAGTTAACCAAATATTGCAGTATGATGTTAACTCAATACACAACTAAAAATTGTGAATACAAATAACACACAATCATAGGTTGCACAAACATCACACACCCACAAAATATGCACATACTGGATGGTCCAACATGGATACTCTAAAGATTTACACTTTCCAAAAAAAAGTTTCTCACCCTGGATACTGTAGATTTGTACCCAAGAGTGCTTCGTTCTGATTGGTCAAGTTCTTGTCTTTAGTTCATACAGGTTCAAGGAGATTTAAGGTAGTGTATGTGTACATGGTGCTGTGTATTCAGTCATCGGAGGGTAGCTAAAGAAAACATTAAGCCTTATAGCGTTCTGATTGGTCAACAGAAATTCGTACGTCAGCTAACAACGATTGGTTCCCAAAACGTTCTAGGAATGTTTGTTTATGGTTCCTGAAACGTTCCAAGAACAGAACCTTTTTAGTTCCTGTTTAGTTTTCCAGGAATTGTTTTTTTTTTTTTTTTTTTTTTTTTTTTTTACAGAAATATAATGCTTAAATTAAATAAATAAAAAAAAAAATACAAATCTATAGAAAAATTGAACTGGACATACTGGAAGCTCTGCTGTGGCACTTTATTGACCCACGACTGGCAGGAAAGAGAGAACCAACGCCACAATGATGAGAAACAACACAGCATCGAGGATCAGTTTTTTAACTGGTGAAGTGGCTTTCTTTTTCCCATGCCCTCTGCTCCTGAACCACTCCACCACTTCTCCCAGGTCATACTCCTTGGGGTTGTAACCAAGCTCAGCTCTGGCTTTCTCCATACTGAAATAGTGTGTGACTCCAGTCTTGTAAACTTCAGCACGCGTCAGAAGAGGTTGGAAGTTGTAGACATGACCGATGACGCTGTGAACAATCTCTGTGAAGAATGCAAAGAAGTAAACGAGAGAAACCGGAAGCCGTAGCTTTGGGAAAGAGTAACCCAGACCTTCCACTAACGGCCTAAAAAACTCAAAGTTGTTGATCGGCCTGCTGTCTGAGATGAAGTAAGCCTGTCCGGCAGCACGGTGCTGACGTTTATCCGTTAGCGCTTCTGCAGCTAACTCGTGCGCAGAGACTAGGTTATCAACATGGACAAACTCCACTAGACTCTCAGGATCCCCGTACACAAACTTAAAGAGGCCACGCTCAATGTATCCCACAATCCTAGGAAGATGTCTCTCCTCTCCCGGGCCGTAAATCCCAGCTGGACGGAGGGCGCAAGTGCGCAAGACGCCACCTTCACCTGCGAGAGGCGATCCATTAGCCTTTATCACCCGTGTTTCTGCCACTGACTTGGTCCTGGAGTAGTGGTCCGGATGGAGGTGTAAAGGCAGATAAGGAAGTGTCTCATCGCCGTTCTTTATGACCTGGCCACCGAAGACCACGTTGAAGGTGCTGGTGTATACCAGTCGGGGAACCCGGAGATCCACACACGCCTGAATAATGTTTTCCGTCCCCTGAACGTTTACCTCTTCAATCAGCTTCCTGTTGAGTTGCTCTCTCCCGGACATCCCGTACGATGCGATGTGGAAAACACAGTCTGCACCGCGCAATGCATTTACCACCTGCGTGAAATCCCGAACGTCACCCCGGATGAACTCCACGCCCTCGGGCAATGCTTCACTAGGTGGCCTCACATCAAACAGGACGACTCTGACGGACTTCTTGCTGAGGGAGCAAGCAAGACTGCGAAGAAATAAATGAATTCAAATGCATAATTATTTAATAAGTCTGCAATAAGCTTTTCACATTATTATTATTATTAATAAATGACTACTGTTGATTTGCAATAACTAACAATTAATATTAATGACTAATCAGGTTTATTTTGAGGGCAGAGAAAAAAAAAATCTTAGGTGTAAATAATATATTTGTGGCAGTGACCAGGAAAGGAAAAAAATACCTTAAAAATGCACCTTGAACGATTTTCATATTAAAATTTAATATATATATACACAGGTGCATCTCAATAAATTAGAATGTCGTGAAAAAGTTCATTTATTTCAGTAATTCAACTCAAATTGTGAAACTCGTGTATTAAATAAATTCAATGCACACAGATTGAAGTAGTTTAAGTCTTTGGTTCTTTTAATTGTGATGATTTTGGTTTACATTTAACAAAAACCCACCAATTCACTATCTCAACAAATTAGAATATGGTGACATGCCAATCAGCTAATCAACTCAAAACACCTGCAAAGGTTTCCTGAGCCTTCAAAATGGTCTCTCAGTTTGGTTCACTAGGTAAGCCACAAACATTCATTGCCAAAGAAGCTGGCTGTTCACAGAGTGCTGTATCCAAGCATGTTAACAGAAAGTTGAGTGGAAGGAAAAAGTGTGGAAGAAAAATATGCACAACCAACCGAGAGAACCGCAGCCTTATGAGGATTGTCAAACAAAATCGATTCAAGAATTTGAGTGAACTTCACAAGGAATGGACTGAGGCTGGGGTCAAGGCATCAAGAGCCACCACAAACAGACGTATCAAGGAATTTGGCTACAGTTGTCGTATTCCTCTTGTTAAGCCACTCCTGAACCACAGACAACGTCAGAGGCGTCTTACCTGGGCTAAGGAGAAGAAGAACTGACTGTTGCCCAGTGGTCCAAAGTCCTTTTTTCAGATGAGAGAAAGTTTTGTATTTCATTTGGAAACCAAGGTCCTAGAGTCTGGAGGAAGGGTGGAGAAGCTCATAGCCCAAGTTGCTTGAAGTCCAGTGTTAAGTTTCCACAGTCTGTGATGATTTGGGGTGCAATGTCATCTGCTGGTGTTGGTCCATTGTGTTTTTTGAAAACCAAAGTCACTGCACCCGTTTACCAAGAAATTTTTGGGTA
Source organism: Cranoglanis bouderius (assembly GCA_023630585.1). Taxonomy (NCBI): domain Eukaryota; kingdom Metazoa; phylum Chordata; class Actinopteri; order Siluriformes; family Cranoglanididae; genus Cranoglanis; species Cranoglanis bouderius. Next base: position 6,204,433 of record CM042557.1, on the reverse strand, counting down.
CTTCATGCTTCCTTCTGCTGACCAGCTTTTTGAAGATGCTGATTTCATTTTCCAGCAGGATTTGGCACCTGCCCACACTGCCAAAAGCACCAAAAGTTGGTTAAATGACCATGGTGTTGGTGTGCTTGACTGGCCAGCAAACTCACCAGACCTGAACCCCATAGAGAATCTATGGGGTATTGTCAAGAGGAAAATGAGAAACAGGAGACCAAAAAATGCAGATGAGCTGAAGGCCACTGTCAAAGAAACCTGGGCTTCCATACCACCTCAGCAGTGCCACAAACTGATCACCTCCATGCCACACTGAATTGAGGCAGTGATTAAAGCAAAAGGAGCCCCTACCAAGTATTGAGTACATGTACAGTAAATGAACATACTTTCCAGAAGGCCAACAATTCACTAAAAATGTTTTTTTTATTGGTCTTATGAAATATTCTAATTTGTTGAGATAGTGAATTGGTGGGTTTTTGTTAAATGTAAACCAAAATCATCACAATTAAAAGAACCAAAGACTTAAACTACTTCAGTCTGTGTGCATTGAATTTATTTAATACACGAGTTTCACAATTTGAGTTGAATTACTGAAATAAATGAACTTTTTCACGACATTCTAATTTATTGAGATGCACCTGTGTGTGTGTGTATATATATATATATATATATATATATATATATATATATATATATATATATATATATATATAAACAAAAGATGTACTTTTTAATGAAAGTCATTGACACGCTGGTCTAATTTCACTTTGGTTAACATTACCCACAATGCTGTTCGTCTACCTGGTCATATGCCCTTTGCTTCATCTCTACTTAAAGAGAGCAATGCAGTATATTATATATATTAAGTAGAGCTCCTCAACTTTACACTCAAACAGATCAATTTCCAAAGCTTCAACATCGCTGTGCTTGTCATCTCGTAGATCACTAACTAACTCAGTGCCACTGCATCATATAGCTGCATTGCATTCTGGGACTCCACTACTTCTGCGGTGGGTTTATCATTAGTATGACTTGGAAAATGGTTAGTGAGAAACTAAACCCTTGCTCTTTTGTTTTTAGGAGCTAACAGAGAATGCTGACTTATCCCTTGTCTTGTATCTTCTCCTATCAAACACCATTGTAACTACACTAACCATAACAATGTCCCCCTGGGACTTCTCATGCAAATAACAAAAATACAACACCAACCAACAAATTTGCACCAAAATGACTAAATACCTCACACCCTAAATACCTATGTTTTAATATAGGCCTAAACATATTCAATGTGTTTCAGGGTGAAGTTTTCCTTTAAAGGTGAAATAGTCAATATTTTTCTATTTCCTTCTAGTATAAATAATGTAGAAATAAAAAAAAAAGAATAATAGTCTAAGCCATTGTCTCAGAACAAGTGTATTATGTAAAAAAAAACAAAAAAAAAACATGAAAACATGCCTGTCTGGTCTGGAGTGTGTGTTTGTATTTGGATTGGCCTCATCAGGCATTTTAAAGACATGCCCCTAGTGCGCCTTCACATCATCACAAATCATTAGGAGTTTTTTTTTGTGATTGTTGCAGCTAAAAATGCTCGATTTTGCTGCGGCATTTTTCAAATCGTTTGTGGAAAACTACTTGAACTGGTGAAATTGCAATCGCACGCTCTTTCACAGTGATGTTTGTTGGTAAATGTGACCTTTTAGCTGTACTCATGTTTAACGCACATGAATCGAAGAGGGCTTTGTCTGAATGCACGTTGTGATGACATCGCATGATGCATCTGGGCCCAAATCTGCAGAAAATCTGCTGTAGTTTTGCAAGCTCCTCTGAATATTGCAGAGTGTGTGTTCATTTCTGCGACTGCAAAACCACGAAATCCTGGAGGGACTGTATTGTTGTAACTCCGTGGTCATGATAGTCTTTACTGATGGTTACTCTAATTAAACCGACAAGTTTTGGAGGTGGGGCTTTGTGTACATGAGTGGAAATGGGGGCGGGCTCAATGAGTTAAAAAAAAAAAAAAAAATTCAAATTTTATTTAACTCCACCCAGTTAACCGTTAAAGACCTAGTTTCCTCAAATTTTACCTAAGCTTACCTAAATTTTAAGCAACACATGTAATGGTTTAGTGTCTCCACCTAGCGTTACATGTGAGTACTGCATGGACTTAACTATTACCATGTAACATTTCACGTCTAGAAAAAAAAACCCTTCAACAAAGAAACAGATCCGTGTGATTTATTTATTAATTAGAGTTTAATTATTACATACCGGAAGCCAAAATATCCTCCGCCTCCAGTAATGACGTAAGTGTCGACATGCATCTTAAACACACAGTGATGAGAGCTAAAGAGAAAAGAGGGGAAAAAACATGTTGTTTACATTGTGCACTAGTTGCACTGATAAGGATTTTAAATTTGACAGTAAAAGTGTTCTCACTCCTCTGCTCTTTTTAATCATGATTAACTCACATGTAGCTATGCACACCTGCACTAATGCTAAAGCTAAACAGTAAACAGTGTCCCAGACATGGCTTCGGTGTGAAACACGTCATCCTTTCATTTGCATGGACAAACCCGGAATGAAATAAACACTAAAAGCATGCATTAAGTAAACTATATTTACACATAATCACCTGTTCCTGCGGCTACTTCAGCGTCTGAGTTGGAGGACTGCACGCGAGAGTCGGAAGTGAGTGCTTCATTCTGATTGGCCAGGGTCTTATCACGTGACTTGTTTCATGAACGCAGCAGTCTTACAGATTGGAGGAGGTTAAATGTGAAGTACTCAAATATTTTCAAAATGGCGGTGTAAAAAAAACAAGTATTGGTTCCCAAAACGTTCCGAGAACAGTTCCTGTGTAATTCCCGTTTAACTTCAGCTGTGCATCATGGCTGAGAGAAAGTTTCTATAATGTTCCCATAACTTTTAAAAAATGTTAACCTCCTGTGGACCCCTGCGGAAACTCGGGATGGTTTGGAGAACGTTCCCGTACCTTTAAAAATATATATTTGGACCTCTTGGGAATCCTGCAGTAACCCAGGACTGTCTAGAGGCCAGTAACCTGCTGGTTTCAATAAAACATTCCCCTAACACTCTGGTTACCTTTAAATAATTTGTCTCAAGAACCTTGCAGTAAACTGAGATGGTTTGGAAAACGTTCCACAAGCATTCTAACAACCTTTAAATAATTTTCATTTAATTTTTTCATTTAAATAATTCTCAGGAACCTTCTAATCCAGGATTTTCAAAGAATGTTCCCTAAATCTAGGGGAACGTTCTCTGACCCATATCTATACAAATGTGTGAATATATTGATACAAACCTGGTTGGTTGTCATAAGGTTCCTATTATTTTTGTGTCTAACATAACAATATAATATAAATACATTTACACATATAAAGCACAAGAACAACAACAATCATTCATATTCAGTAACCTCTTTAAACTGGTCAGTGTCACGGTGGATCGGGAGCCAATTCCAGGAACACTGGTCATGAGGAAGGGACATACAGTGGGTATAGAAAAGAATCACCCCCTTTAAAATAATCACATTTTGTTGCTTTTCAGCCTGAAATGAAGACGGATACAGTTTTTGTTTTAACCAGCTGTATTTACTCAATGCAACTTATAACATCCAAGTGAAAGATATAACACCAACATGTCAGAAATAAAAATAAAAATAAATAAAAAACAGAATCACTGAGTTGGAAAAAGGATCACCCCCTTTCTTTAATTTGCCTTAATTTTTAAATTAAAGCCTTTAGTCTGTTGGGATATGTGTCTACTAACTTTGCACATCTAGACTTTGCAATATTTGCCCACTCTTCTTTGCAGAACTGCTCAAGTTCAGTTAAATTTGAATATGTGATTATGTGATTATTCTTCTTTTCCTTTCAGCTGTTCCCTTCAGGGGTCGCCACAGCGAATCATCTGCCTCCATCTAGCCCTATCCCCTGCATCATCTTCTCTCAGACCGACTACCTTCATGTCCTCCTTCACTACATCCATAAACCTCCTCTTTGGTCTTCCTCTCGGCCTCCTGCCTGGCAGCTCTAACCTCAGCATCCTTTTACCGATATATTCACTCTCCCTCCTCTGAACATGTCCAAACCATCTCAACCTGGCCTCTCTAACTTTGTCTCCAAAACATCTCACATGTGCTGTCCCTCTGATGTACTCATTCCTGATCCTATCCATCCTCGTCACTCCCAAAGAGAACCTCAACATCTTTAGCTCTGCTACCTCTAACTCTTCCTCCTGTCTTTTCCTCAGTGCAACTGTCTCCAAACCATACAACATCGCTGGTCTCACTACTGTCCTGTTCACCTTTCTTTTTATTCTTGCTGGTACTCTTTTATCACACAACAGACCTGACACTTTTCTCCACCCATTCCAACCTGCCTGCACACGCTTCTTCACCTCTTTTCCACACTCCCCGTTGCTCTGGACTGTTGACCCTAAGTACTTAAAATCCTGCACCTTCTTTATCTCTTCTCCCTGTAACCTCACTGTTCCACTTGGATCCCTCTCATTCACACACATGTATTCTGTCTTGCTGGGACTAACCTTCATTCCTCTTCTCTCCAGAGCAAACCTCCACCTCTCTAGACTTTCCTCCACCTGCTCCCTGCTCTCACTACAGATCACAATATCATCCGCAAACATCATAGTCCATGGAGATTATGTGATTATAAATGTGATAAATGTGATTATTTTAAAGGGGGTGATTCTTTTCTATACCCACTGTACCTTGGACACACCTAGGGGCAATTTAACATAGCCAATCCACCTGGTAAGGGACGAAGAAGGCCTTTTGAACTGGGGGGGTACTGGAATTTTAAGCAACATACATCTGATGTACGCTATCTATATTGTTATTATTATTTTAGCAATTGCAGTTAAAGAAATCCTGAATATTATGGATGATGCAGCACATCAACACCTGCACATCCTGTGTTTTTGCCTAATGGCATTTTTTTTTGTGGAGGAAACTGGAGAACCCAGAGGAAACCATGTACACAGTGGGAAAACATGTGAAACTCCACATAGACAGTATTCTGAGCACAGGATCAAACCAGTGACCATGGAGCTTTGAGGATGCAATGCTACCTGCTGCACCTCCATGCTTCCCAACAATGCTACAGTTTACTTAGTGTTGTTGCTACGTCAACCATTTTATGTCCCAAATGCTAGAAGACCATATGACCATGACCAGTTAGGATGAATTCAAATATGTGCTCTTCTTTCAAACTTTGGTGACTGGAACACCAGCACACTGGACAGAGGAGGACTGGCTTCTCTTGTGTATAGTTTTTCCTTTCCTCTGTTGTCCTAGACATGCGAAACCAGAACCTGAAGACAAGAGGGTCATTTATCTTTTACAAGCACAAAATGATAAAAGCGATTTATGTTCCATATCTTTATATACTCTATGGATATATTTTTAATTGATATTTTTTTCTTTTTATAGCAAAACCCAATTGAAATGAAAAATCTCATTAGGATCATGTTAATAATAATAACACATTCAGTGAAACATGAAAAATAACAAAGTAAAAATTAAAGTAGAAATAAATGTTATTAAATGTTTTTACACATGATGAATGAGCTTTACATCTACATCAACAAAAAATACTAACAAATCTGTAAGATGATGGAAACAATAGGCATCAGATGCTGAGTCACACAAAGCTTAAACATCATATGGAAAGTGTTTCTTGAGATTCACTTCTCCTGGTGAACCGACTCAGCTGAGTCATTTAAAAGAGTCTTTTAAGAAGAACTGTCTCATTTGCAAATCATCAATTAGTAAAAGTATTATACTCATTCAATAAACAAGTGTTAGTCACTTGTTAGTTAAAAAAGAAACTAGTGCTAACTCCAACAGGCCTATTTAATAAAAACAAAACTAATTTCAAAACTGGGTCTTTAATCAGTTCTGTAAAACAGTAAGTATTTTTTTCTGAATGGATAATGATGAGTCTGTGTTTCGTGATACACAAAATGTAAACACTGAGTAAATTCAAAATATAAATACAAACTGGTAAAGCAAAAGTAAAAAACAATAAAACAGAAAATGAAGGAATATAAATTGGTGAGAAATTTTATACACTGCATTACGGCTGTCTTCCTGCTTAGAAATAGTGGCAACAAATATGTCATATAGCTGCAATACTGAATTATTATTATTATTATTATTATTATTATTATTATTATTATTATTAATTTATGCTCTACTGATATCCCTTAACCCTTAAGGGTGTTTCAAGGAATGTTCAAACTTCCATGCCAATGTGAAACATAATATTTTACTGCCAATAGAATGGCATTTAAATAAAATTTATTTAATTTGAATATTTTGTCACTCCTCTAACACAGACTGCGTTGCAAATTACAGAACGGAGCTCATAACTACTCATACACTTATTTTGTCAAGCTTCCAAAGACTTTGTTATTTTGTCATACACAAATAATTTTCAACAATTCTGGCATTTCAATATTGGAACATTGTTAGAATACTAGGAAAGTAGGGGTCTAACCGAAAAAAATGGATGAGATATGGGGGAAACGAGCTCTGGCGACACAATATATGCATTTTAAGGGTTAATTAATATTGCCACAAATAAAAAAAAAATAATACAGAATTGCAATAAAGAAAAAAAGAAAATCTAAATCTGTGTGGAACTTTATTTAAGTGCTGTATTAAAGGCCACTTAAACCCATAGATAAAAGACTCATTTAGAGAGCTAGTATTAACTGTAAAACATAAATGTGGAGAGCCTAAAGTGCCTAATTAGAGTGATAAAGATCCTGGATTTTTCCAATTAGATTAGAGCTAGATTATTCTGATCTTACATTTCTCAATTCACTAAACATTTAATAATAAATATTTCTTGATTCAAGTACACATATTCCATGATTTTTTTTTTTTTTAAAACAAATTTAAACAAAAATGCTCAAATATAGAATGTTCAGAAACTTCTGATTGTCAGTGTAGCTTATAGTTGAGTGTAGAGCTGATGTATGTTTGAATTTTCCCAAATCAATGCAAGTCAAAATGTTATGGTACAAATTCTTCCTTGGCTGCGAGATAAATTCTTGTACTGAAAGTTAATCTACACATATTCACACACACAAATCAAACATATACTGAGCTCCAGAATGCTGTTTTCAACAAACGTCCAACAAACTGGTTAATTAATAATCCTTATTAAAGAAATATCACAAATAACACTTTACAAATATTGCATAAAAAAAGGTATTAAATGTTTTAATAAGGCGAAATATATCAGAACCTGGGTTTGTTTCGCATTTAAAATGATTTTATGTTTTTGTTTTTCTCTTATAGCTGTATAAATCATTCCAAATAAAGTGGTAAAACTCGTTGTGTTGCCTAAAACAGACTGTAATCCAGTCCAGGGTGTGTAGATCAACTTCAGCTGGACTAAAATGAAGAACAGGAAGAACAAATCTTTAAAAGAAAGATAAGCTTACATGATCTACTGTTGCAAAGTGGAGTTACTGATCCCTCCCTATAACATGATTATTGCTGATGATTACATTTTTTAATTTATTAAAGAAAGACATGTTGTACATTTTGTCCTTTAATAGTTATGTTTAATCTTGTGAAACATCCGCGAAACAAGTTAGTTCCTGTTATCAATTACGTTATAGCAGCTATAAACAGTCACTCCCACACCAACCAAGTTACAGCTTTACCTCTGACTGTCATGAAACGCTGACACTAGAGACTCCTTCCATAAAATGTTAAATAAGGTCTCTTTACTGAAAACTTCACCATATCAAAAATTACACAATTATTATAGAAATAATAACCTAATGGAATAAGAACGTTAATATAAACCTGTGATTTGCAGCCGGAACTATTGTCAGAGCTGCTGTTTTAGAAAATGAATCAACACCTTCTGAGCAATCAGAATCCAGAATTCAACAGTGCTGTGCTGTAATAAATACAAAAAAGCTAACTTCCTTCAGCGCAGTATGAACCTGTGTTTTGAGAAATATTTTTTAGATTCAGGATACCACTGAGATATCTATGAACATCGACAACAAATTGCTCTTTTCACACCATAATAAATTCCCATCCACCTTCCTCATCACGTTTATCCATGACTGCCTTCTTAGACAGGAGAGCTTCATCCTGGTTCCAGAGACAAACGGAGCTTCTGCTTTTCCGTGAAGCAAAGTAGACAATTGGGAACCTAATTTTTTTTAAACATTCTTCAGAATGCTTGCTCAGATGTGAGTGGAGTTACTTTATTAAGAACAGTATAAGCATTATAATCTAAGGCTGGGATGATGTGAAAAATGTATAGGTAAAAAAAAAAAAAAAATGATTTGAACTTTAGTGTGTGAAGTGTCTACACTGGATGTGTAGAACCAGTTCTGACTGTGAAATACTGTGCGAGATTCACAGGTACTGGAGTCACTCAGTTTCTTGTCCTTTTGCTGCAAAGTTAATGAACATCATGATCTATAAAGGAATTTACATTAAATATGATACACGCTGTAAAATTCCATACGAATCTGTCCGATTCTTCAGTTTGAGTTAATGATGAAGGAAGCACCATGTGATGAGTGTATTTGGCACGCTATAATCATTGTCCTCTTACACGTATAAATAAATCGTTGAAAATTAACGGGTGCTCTTTTTCCGTATCTCCAGATCAGTCAAGTGATGTACAAAGTGCATTCAAGGCTCTGGACTGTTTCTAAAGAGCATCACATTGCTGCCTTTTTGCTTACTTCCTGCGTCCACAGCACTTAAAGCAGAGCATCTTGCAGTAAGCAGTGTCCGCTTATAGCGCCTGCCAGTGAAGGGCTTGATGTGGGTGACTTCACCATCGGGTCCGTCCTATCTGTAGCTCTTGTTTGTCGAATGTCTCTGTGCCACACGCGCACACGAGGCACAGCACGCCTTCTTATAGTAATCATACACACACAGGCGGGCCTGGACCACCACGTTGCAGTTGAAATATTTGTCTCGGCACTTTTCATCTGGGGAAATAATTGGGAATATTGCGTGAAATAAATATTTGGTGCCATTACTAGGTGGATTCATTTTATGATTTGAAATGTATACATCACAAGTCCATATGGAAATGGAAAATATTGTAATATGTTAATAATATATTCTTATAATAGAATACAATGCAATTTATATTAAATAATCAGTATATTCAACATATTAAATGACATTAATTATTATATTAATACATAATGTAATACTCATTTTATTCTTTAATCAGTGACATTATTTAATAACATTAGCCAATGAAATTACAGATAATTAACTCCAGGCCTGGAAAGTGAGAACAACGTGTCATAATATTTGTGTGTTTTCTCTGCTTCAGAACATACAGAACATCCATACTCTCAACTTTACATACAGCTCAGAAAGGGATGGAGCAACAAGAACACCAAACTGTGCAGTGCTGTGGTTCTGCATAGTTGTGAGTTATATATACACTATCTGACAAAAGTGAGAACACCCCTCACATTTTTGTCAATATTTTATTATATCTTTTCATGGGACAACACTGAAGAAATGACACTTTGCTACAATAACAGTGTAAATTTGCTGTCCCCTCAAAATAACTCAACACACAGCCATTAATGTCTAAACCGCTGGCAGCAAAAGTGAGTACACCCCTAAGTGAAAATGTCCAAATTGGGCCCAAAGTGTCAATATTTTGTGTGGCCACCATTATTTTCCAGCACTGCCTTAACCCTGTTGGGCATGGAGTTCACCAGAGCTTCACAAGTTGCCACTGGAGTCCTCTTCCACTCCTCCATGACGACATCACAGAGCTGGTGGATGTTAGAGACCTTGCGCTCCTCCACCTTCCGTTTGAGGATGCCCCACAGATGCTCAATAGGGTTTAGGTCTGGAGACATGCTTGGCCAGTCCATCACCTTTACCCTCAGCTTCTTTAGCAAGGCAGTGGTCGTCTTGGAGGTGTGTTTGGGGTCGTTATCATGTTGGAATACTGCCCTGCGGCCCAGTTTCCGAAGGGAGGGGATCATGCTTTGCTTCAGTATGTCACAGTACATGTTGGCATTCATGGTTCCCTCAATGAACTGTAGCTCCCCAGTGCCGGCAGCACTCATGCAGCCCCAGACCATGACACTGCCACCACCATGCTTGACTGTAGGCAAGACACACTTGTCTTTGGACTCCTCACCTGGTTGCCGCCACACATGCTTGACACCATCTGAACCAAATAAGTTTATCTTGGTCTCATCAGACCACAGGACATGGTTCCAGTAATCCATGTCCTTAGTCTGCTTGTCTTCAGCAAACTGTTTGTGGGCTTTCTTGTGCATCATCTTTAGAAGAGGCTTCCTTCTGGGACGACAGCCATGCAGACCAATTTGATGCAGTGTGCGGCGTATGGTCTGAGCACTGACAGGCTGACCCCCCGCCCCTTCAACCTCTGCAGCAAAGCTGGCAGCACTCATACGTCTATTCTGCAAAGCCAACCTCTGGATATGATGCTGAGCACGTGTACTCAACTTCTTTGGCCTGTTCTGAGTGGAACCTGTCCTGTTAAACCGCTGTATGGCCTTGGCCACCGTGCTGCAGCTCAGTTTCAGGGTGTTGGCAATCTTCTTATAGCCTAGGCCATCTTTATGTAGAGCAACAATTCTTTTTTTCAGTTCCTCAGAGACTTCTTTGCCATGAGGTGCCATGTTGAACTTCCAGTGACCAGTATGAGAGAGTGTGAGAGCGATAACACCAAACTTAACACACCTGCTCCCCATTCACACCTGAGACCTTGTAACACTAACGAGTCACATGACACCGGGGAGGGAAAATGGCTAAATGGGCCCAATTTGGACATTTTCACTTAGGGGTGTACTCACTTTTGTTGCCAGCGGTTTAGACATTAATGGCTGTGTGTTGAGTTATTTTGAGGGGACAGCAAATTTACACTGTTATACAAGCTGTACACTCACTACTTTACATTGTAGCAAAGTGTTATTTCTTCAGTGTTGTCCCATGAAAAGATATAATAAAATATTTACAGAAACGTGAGGGGTGTACTCACTTTTGTGAGATACTGTATATTTGTGCAGTTGAGAGTATAAATGGCAATATATTTTTGCATTGTTGAAAGTATAGGTCTGTATATTTGCATAGTTATGCAGTATAGTATAGTAGAGTATAGTTATATCAGCTCACCAATCTGTGGAACACAGGGATCGAGGTTGCACTCCTCTTTGTCCTCCGGTTTCAGCTGTTCTTCACATCCCTCGCTTGGCATCATATTGTCAGACAGACAGCGCACTTCTCGCACGCGAAATCCCCCCTCACATGTCTTTGAACACTACACACACACACACACACACACACACACACACACACACACACACACACACACACACACAGAGTAGCTCAGGTCAATGAGGAAAGTGGGTTTTCCAGAACTTAGCATTATAAAACCAAGGAAAATTTTGCAGTGTGTGTGTGTGTGTGTGTGTGTGTGTTCACATTACTCACTGCACTCCAGTCTGTGTAGTACCACTTGGCTCCACAGTTCTTCAGAGTGCAGCTCTGTTGGCTGAGTGGTTTGTCCAGAGAAGAGCATTCGTAGGGTGGCATCACTGCATAGCTGTCATCTGACTTCATCATACACACCACTGTCCTCTGCTGGCTGCCTGTTCCACACTCCGCTGAGCACTGAGATCCCCACACACCATTCATTAACAGAGCACAACCAATCACTCACTACATCATCCTTCAATTTATTTATATCTACTTCAGTGAGGGTTGGTTAGTTTCTAATATTTTTATAGAGATATTTTTATTTTGGTTTTATTCAGTATATTGTACTGAATGTGAGATGAGTAAAAATATGGTTTAATAGGATAGTTAAATATATTACTGTATTCTTTCCTCCCAAAAAACAAAACTGGTTATTAAATTTACTTTTAAAAAAAAGTCAGTTAATTTTTTGGGTTAGTTGGAATTATTTTAATTATTATTACACATCAGGCCATTTATTAACAGCAAGCTGATTGCAAGCCAGAAATTGGACCTTATTTTTATATTTTGTCCTTGAAAAAGAGAACTGCTAGCCCATTTATATCAACTTATTGCATATGACGGTAGATATTTACTCAGAACATATTCCTATGTATGTGCATAATGTTAAAACATGTTAAAGGTGGTAGTGATGGTGGTAGTGATGGTGGTGGTGGTGGTGGTGTGTGTGTGTGTGTGTGTGTGTGTGTGTGTGTGTGTGTGTATGTGTACTCACCTGACCCCAGGGCCCAGTGAACCACTCAGTGCGGCTCTCACACAGCCCGTTGTTACACGGCTGAGCTTGAGGGGGGCGCTCCGTACCACAGCCCTCCAGAGGCACACTGCTCACCAGGTTAGAGAGACACACAACACTGCGACTTCGCACGCCAAAGCCACACTCTGCAGAGCACTGACACACACACACACACACACACACACACACAGCGGTGTGGTGGGGTCCCCAACAAATGTCACCACAAGATCGAAACTGTCAGATATTCCTATCATTGTTAGGACATTTGGTCCTCAACAAGATATAAAAACATTCCCAAACACACATATAGGAATATTACCGCAACATCATCATTATCATAGGTATGATGTGTTACTGTTTTTACCTGCTCACCCCAGTCCGTGTAGAACCAGCTCTTAGCACACGGCCCCATGTCACAGTTCTCAATGTCACGGGGACGAAGATTCATATTGCACTCTTCATCCTCTACAATATCACCCACATTACTGACACAGCGCACCTCACGCGTTCTCTGACCTACACCGCAGGGCATGGAGCACTGACACCACACACACATACACACACACACACGCACGCATATAAGTATAAGTGCACAAGTATATGATCATTAGAGTATATGATTTCAGGGATTTTCGTGAGATTTTGTGTTCTGTTCTTACTTGCGAGTGTAAGTGTGTTTTCACACAGAAACCTTATTATTACAACTATGCAGTAGAGTATAAATATACCGAGTTTCCATTTTAAACCAGACGTACACACAACATGAGGCTAGTTTGACCCAAGCAGCATAATAATAAAGCATAAAAAGACAGATTCAGTAAGAGGGATACACTGGACCCAATTCCATAAAACAATGTGAAAGTTTCCTGAAAGGAAATCATCTTATCTACAATCCAATGTGTGCAGAATGACAATAACATCATGCAACATTGTTTAACTGAGCTGCTTTTGGGAATCCAGAAAATCTTTTTTATTTATTTATTTATTTATTTTAAATCTGACATCCCACAATCCCATGGCCTCCTGACTGAAGACTGTGGTGTGATGGGCAGCTGTCACTCACAGGACTCCACTCAGAGCGAATCTGCCACTCGCTGCAGATCTTCAGCTGACAGGTGCTGCTGCTCTCGGGCCGCTCCAGGTGTTCGCAGCGCTTGGCAGGCACGGTGAGGGTGCGGTTGATGTAAAACTGTCGGCACAGAATCTGTCGGTGCTGCATGCCGAGGCCGCACGTCTTACTGCACTCCGACCACACACCGATATCCCAACTGCTCGAACAAAAAATCATTCAGCATAGTCAAATTATTAATTACAGCTTAGTTCTGTAAGGAATGAAACACTTCTTCATGCTGTTATAGGAAAATAATCCTGGCGTGATGCAGCCCCATGAAATTTACCATTACCACCCAATAGTTGATTATTTTCCAATAATAGCAGAGCCTGAAGTGTTTTATTCCTCTTATTCCACAGGAATTTGCCAAAAATGTTTGTAAAAAAAAAATTATTTATTAAGGAACAACACTTTGCACGTTTTATCTATTTATAGTTACAGTTAATGTTGTGGAACGTCCACAAAACAAGTTAGTTCATGTTATCCGTCTTAAAGATGGATCTTTACTTCTGACTTTTGTAAAGCACTGACACTGGAGACTCCTTCCATAAATGCTACATAAAAGTCTCCTTACTGAAAACTTCACCATATCAACAATTACACACAGTTTTTAATCCGTTTATGTAAAGCGTCTGCCGTACTAGTCCCAAGTTGTTTTATAATGTATTGGAACACGTGCACTAATATAAACCTGTGATTTGTCTTGCAGCCAGAACTACTGGCAGTCAACACCCTCTGACCAATCAGAATCAAGAATACAACAGTGCTGTTGTATAAATAAGAACATCTCAGTGGTGGAGTCCTGGTTTTGGTCTCTACTGTAAAATTCAGTAGAAGACACCTTATGGGAATGGTCTGTAGTGTATATTTGTATATCTGTGTGTGTGTGTGTATGTGTGTGTGTGTGTGTGTGTGTGTGTGTTCTCACAATGCGGGACATGGCTGGACATTGCAGGGCTCCTCCTGTGTGCTGGGTTTAGTAGCGCTGTCACAGTGAATGTCAGACACACGCTCGTGAGTGACTCGATGCACACAGCCGAACACTGTGTGCCTGATTCCTACACACACACACACACACACACACACACACACACACACACACAGAGTTACTAGTTACTATCTGTATATACCTAATTGCCATCTCAGTATAGATATATTGTACTGTACACGTGATTTGGTATTCTAGTCCAGCAACTAATAAACTAAAAAAACAATGTAGATGTAGTCTTCTCAATATCATCTGTTTAAATATTTCCTATTTCCTAATGTTTAAATATTAACTAGGCCTATGTCATATACTATCATATAAATCTATCATTATACACCCCTAATGATGCATTATAAAAATGCATTAAAAGTAAAAAAAATAAAAATAAAAAATGCAAATATAGTTTATGAAGCTTTCTACAGTATATGGGCTCATCTAGGACCATGATTTTGCAAATGTTGTCACTTTGGACGAAATGACATTTGCAAGAATGGAAATTATAGATACTTGTACTAAAACCTTGCAGACTTTATATGAAATCAGCTTTAAAATCTGGGAATCACATGCTAAAGTATTTGGTTCTGACCTCTGCCACAGGAGACGCTGCAGTCAGTCGTGCCCGTGAGTTTCCAGTTGTGTTCTCTGTGCCTGCGAGGCGGTACCTGGTTTTCAGGTATGTGAGGTGGGTTCCTGTGCCCACCTGTTTGTTCATGTCCTTCCTGAGACGGCCTTCTGCCGTACTGATCGTATTCCGCCCCACCGTTCACTGTGTTACCTACAGAAAATAGGGTCCTGATGTACAAATGACCTACAAATTATTAACAAACTACCTACCGAAAGGTTCCATGTTACTTTCAGGGTTCATTTTAGATGCGGGGAAGGGGTTTTAGTTATATTTAAGTATGGGATTGGGAAAGATGACAGGAAAATGTCTGTTGATTAATGTTAGATTAATGTTAGTTTAAGAGGCATTTGGGGATTAAATCAAATTTAGGTAAAGACATGTTTAGTGTCGAAATTTTTGCTTATTTAGTTTTACACTGAAGCTAGAAGGCAGCTCATGACCTATGTGAATATTTTAAATATATAAATTAAAACAAATTCAATTATCTAATAACATTATTATTTTGCACTAGTGTGTGAACCCATTTAACATCATATCCCTGAGTCACCTATTACAGATTATGCAAAAATGTGCATTTTAATTGTATCTCAGCATTCACTCAACCCTGAGTTCCAGTGAAAAATTAAAGAAATGCCTTGATTTATTGACGAAAGCCCCCCCCCACTGAACCATTAATTTAAGTACTTGCACACCAGGTACAGCGCATCTATAAAGTGTTATAGTATGCTTTACGAATGTTAGTTGTTGTTATGAAGTGTGATGATCAGCTCACCCTCCTCTGTGTCAGTGGCCATGCTGACAGAGTTCTCAGAAGGAAGGATGTACTCGTAGTGCACTCTAGGATTGGGCTGCTGGTAGATCATCTGAATGACAAAACCGAGAGGAGAGAGAAACACTATGAAACGAGTGCTTCTGAGCTAAGCAATGTAGAAGACTATAATATGACAATGAAGGTTTAACCAGAATTATTGGTGAAACATTTTTAATTCCAACTTGGGCCACTTTTATATGTGGTACTGAAATCTAGTACATATCTAAAGTGGCCCGAGTTGACAGTCAGATAGTCAAACAGCCCATATCAGCTGTATCCTCATCACAGCAGCAAACAGCACACAACTCTTACAGGGCCTCATTCAGAGTCAGGGAGTTCAAAAGTTTGTCAACATTTACTCAGGGAAAGTTCCACGTATTCAAAGTCAGGTTATGATCATGGTTAAATTTTCTTGACATCCCATTCAGAGTATTAAAATGACGTGGCTTTAGAGCACGCATTCAAGGGTGCCAGTGTGATCACTAGTGTGTCAACCACAGCCTTTAAATGCAAGCAGTGGCTCAGTGGTTAAGATGCTGGGTTACAATACAATAATATATACATGAGACATTGGCAAATATTGAAATAGACATCTAACATCCAAGTCTAATATATTGGCAATACTGTATATTGCTGCCTGAATAGTTGTAGATGTAATCATCACATTGACACTGCAAATTTAGTTTATTTTAACAGAATGGCTTCCACCCTCATTATTCGTCAGCTTTTAAAATAGCACTCGATTCAATGCATCCTATTATTTAGCATTTTATTGTATGATATCGTGATAGTTAACTGTCCACACAAATGAATGAAGTTTTGTGATACTAAATCAAGGTCATTAAATTGTGTGAGGCTGCGTACGTCAATCAACTTTGAAAACATCCCATAAAGATTTGCCTGTGAATATCACTCACATAGACGTCCAGGATCTCACTGGTCGGTCCTTCTGCTAGAAAGGACTCTCCGGCAGTGCTGCTGATCTCATTGGGCCGTCTGTAAGTGAACATCGTCCCTCCTCCTTCGTACTTTCCAGGTCGGTCGATGGCCCAGTTTCCATTAATGATGGAACGTCCAGAGCGACTCCGCAAAGCTGCCGGGAAAACAAAAATGACACGCTAAAACTGGAAGCTTGTGGCAAGTTGTTGGAGTGGGTGTACAAACATCTGGTTTATTTCCTCACAACTAATTATGGTGATTTTACGAAATTTGCTGAGAGCGCATCATCTAGTGGTTTCAGTTCTTTCTGTGACGCAGGAATTGAATGATATTACTGTATGAAGTGCTATAAAAATAAAATCATCATATTTTACATTTTAGAGCAGCAGAGTCTGTTCTTTGGATCTGACTCCAAAGCGATGCACTGGCGTATCTGTGATCTTTTCAGTAATTTTTTCTGACACACGGGGAGTATTTCTGTTTCCAGTTATGTAGTATTGACCATATAACTTTACGATGTAGCAAAATCGCCAGAGACATAATTTACAAATTAATTCAGTCAGCAGAAGGCCTTCAGAGCAATGCAGCTTTCCAGGGAAAATTCTTCAGAATTTTCCAGCTGATGTTAGACATCACCTTTCAGCGAAACCGTTGATCCTGCAGACTTTGCTTTTCTGTCTTCCACAGTAATCTGATGTGATCTGAACTTTTGAAAAATAAAAAAATCTTCTGTATTGTCTGTTTGGATTGAGACTCCTCCACAGCAGCATCTGCGTTTTTGACACCGTCGCCTTAACAGTGGCCGATTTTACTGGAAAATTCTTCGGTGTAATTGAAGTGGCTGCTGAACTCGCGGGGGTAATGGGGACACTAATGAAAGCTTGTTTATGTCCATGACCCCTAAGGCAGGAGAGGAAGGAGAGCGAACACACGGTACTGTCTGCTGCGAGCCAGACACACTGCTGGGGCTCGACGTGGCTCTCATTAAAGCAATGTCTCCAACAATAAAGCACTGACATTCCTCCAGTCACTCCTCATATAGCAGGAGACTCTCGTCCTCTTTGTATCTCTCTCTCTCTCTCTCTCTCTCTCTCACACACATACACACACACACACACACACACACACACACACTGTCATTATAATCTCAGAAACAGACTTTAAATGATCTGACTTTTAGTGAGAATAAAAGATTTTTGTGAGGATAATAACTCTTTTGAGAAATAACCACAGATTCTTTCATGTGCTCACAGTTTTATTTTAATTGAACAGTTCTACCACATACACTCAGTATTTGTTGTCCTTTTCATAGATTTACAGTTAATTATAATTGGCTTCTACTGTATGTCAGATTAGTGTAGTTTATTATACATAGTTTGCTCAAGTATGGCACTGAGATTTTGAAAATAATATAAAGTTGTTGATATTAATATTAATTTATATTACTATTATCATTATTGCAGTGGTTTGTATAGAGCTAATTTATATCAGAAGTGCTGTTTCTGAATGACCAAAAATGGAATGAAGCCCTTTACACCTGAATGTGCAGCATTATGTTCTGCATGTGTGTGTGTGTGTGTGTGTGTGTGTGTGTGTGTGTGTGTGTGTGTATGTGTGTGTGTGTGTGTAAACCTCCACTCACCGAGGTAGTTTTGGCTCTTGACCATCTCAGTGATGTTGATTTTGGTGGCTCCCTGTGGGATCTCTACGATCTTGTGGTAGCCGACTTTGGACAGGCTGTGCTGGAACAGTCCAGAAACCAGCCGACACGCTGTGTTGTCCCCGCCGCACACACCACATTTATCCAGCACCTTCCCTGAACCCAAAAGCTCATCACATCCTGGACTCTGTCACACACAAGCAAAAAAAAAAAAAAGACAGAAAGAATGTTTCATATGACGCATCTGCCACTGATTTTCTCACCACATGATGAGAGTCCTTTCGCTGTGCTGGATGTGGGGAAAAGATGTTTAAAGGTTTCAAGAGCTTAAAGGAATCACAGTTATTCCGACTGTTCATAGTCTACAAAAATGCATATGATAGAAATAGAGATGGCACGATACCATGTTTTCTTTTGCAATACCGATACTGATAATGAAAGCTTCACTATCAGCTGATATTTTTTTCTTTAAAATACTACAAAACTTTAAAATGATCTTTTTAACTTAAGCACTTTACAAATATAGAAAAAATACATAGCTAAAAACCTGACTTACAAAACCACGGCTTTGATTTTATTCAGTTAAACTTTTCCACACAAAATCACTTGCATTGCAAATATAATAAATGTAATAATGTATAAAGTAGAATTATATATTAACAAATCAATCCTAACAAAAATACAAATAAAGTCTTCTTGTATGTAAACATTTTTAGTTTTCCATTTGTTTCAGGATTGGTTTGAATTCATGCATTTTTTTTCTCTAATGTCCAATCCACAATCTTTTACTGTTATCAGGCTGATGCAGATCCTGGGTATTGGATTGTAGCCATCTCTAGCTAGATATACAAAAAATCTGTAGATTTTAAATATAGTATGGATGTATCAATATATTCCTAAAAATATTTCCTCAAGTTTTTTATTTTAATCGTTTAAGGTTCTTTGCTTATTAAAAGCTCCCTACTCTGAAAAGAAAACCCTTTGCTGACTCTACAAGACCTCTGAAGGTCTTAGGTCCTTTAAGTCCTGTAAGTTGTGAGGTGGAGCCTCCATGGATCGGACTTGTTTGTCCAGCACATCCCACAGATGCTTGATCAGACTGAGATCAGGGGAATTTGGAGGCCAAGTCAACACCTTGAACTCTTTATCATGTTCCTCAAACCATTCCTGAACAATTTTTGCAGTGTGGCAGGACGCATTATCCTGCTGAACGAGGCCACTGCCATTACGGAATACCATTGCCTTGAAGAGGTGTACTTGGTCTGCAACAGTGTTTAGGTAGGTGGTATGTGTCAAAGTAACATCCACATGAATGCAGGATCCAAGGTTTCCCAGCAGAAGATTGCCCAGAGCATCACACTGCCTCCGCCAGCTGGCCTTCTTCCAATAGTGCATCCTGGTGCCATCTCTTCCTGAGGTAAGCGACGCACACATCCACATGATGTAAACGAAAAAGTGACTCATCAGACCAGGCCACCTTCTTCCACTGATCCATGGTCCAGTTCTGATGCTCACGTGCCCATTGTAGGCACTTTTGGTGGTGGACAGGGGTCAGCATGGGCACTCTGACCGATCTGCAGCTACGCAGCTCCATATGCAGCAAGCTGTGATGCATTGCGTGTTCTGACACCTTTCTATCATAGCCAGCATTCACTTTTTCAGCAATTTGTGCTACAGTAGCTCTTCTGTGGGATCGGACCAGACGGGCTAGCCTTCACTCCCCACGCACATCAGTGAGCCTTGGGCGTCCATGACCCTGTCACTGGTTCACCGGTTGTCCTTCCTTGGACCACTGCATACCATGGTACCTTTACCTCTGAGGTACCACTGTCACCTTATCCCAAATGTGAATCCCAAATGCCCAAGGCAAGCTTGCTCTTGTGCTACATCATACTAAAACAGACATCATATTCTACTCATAAAAACAATCCCGTTTAATGTTTATGGTTAACATTTTTTTTCTGTTGCATGAGTTAGGCCTTAATGTTCTTTAAGTGGTGGTTAAAACACATAAACCCATGCTCTGATGGTTGGCAACACTCCTGGACAATGATTTCCAGTCATAAAAGACAAGAGAGAGAAGAGAGCAACAAATAAACCCTAACTGACAAGATGATTTAAAATCGACCTCTGACTAAGTAATTACGTGATGACACTGGAGACTTCCATAAATGCTGAATATTGTTGTCATTGCACAACAAAACTAAATGAACCTTTTGTCACAGAAAATGTGACAATATCAACAATTACCTTTTTTTTATTCAGTTTATGCGGATCGTCTGCCGTACAAGTCCCTGTGAAACAGCTGTTACTATAGAGATATAAATAATGTATTAGAATGGATGTATTCATATAAACCTGTGATTTGGCTGATAGAAAATTATTACAGAAAATAAATTATTGAAAATTAAACACCTTCGGACCAGTCAACATAGCTAAACATTTGTGAAAAATAAGACTCTTTTTTGCTTCTCTATTAAATCCACCAAAGAATTGAGACATCTCTTTGTAAAAACAACCCTCAATGGCACAAAGCCTGAGAGAGGCTCTAATAGTTTCTCCTTTTGCCGAGCCTCCCCAGGGCTGAAACTCTCGTTTGACCTTAAAGCATTTCATTTCTCTCTCTACGATCTGCTCTCAGTGGGTGGTGGTACACCGTCAGGCTCCAGAAGAACTACCGATGAACCAAAGTAATGATTTAAACCTTCCCTGAGATCCATTTTCAGCTGGAGACGGTTAGACTGGTCGCTGGTCGTGGGCAGCCTGACTCCCCTTGTGAATTCCTCACCATTAGTGCTGGAATAAATAGCAGTGGTGTCTGTGTGTCCGCTGTAAAATCAGACTCAACTCAGATGGTGAAAGGAAAATGGTAGTCTTGATTTATTCATTTGGCTGCAATCGTGGTTTATTTATGCCCAATTCATTCTGCATCTCGTATAAGTCATGAATAAAATCTATAAAGAGTTCAGTAACTTTAATAACGCAGAAAAAAAGTTCTTGTGGGATCAGATGAACCAGTAAGACATTGAAATCCAATCAAGATTTGTCTGGTTTATATGAACATACTTGACTTGTCAGTGAAAATGTTATTAAATGTTCTACATATAGCACTGCTTTAATTAAATTCCTTGATTCTCAGAAGTACTAAGTACCAGACGCACTTTACAGAAAAGCCACTTCCTGAACCTTTCTGCACCAGCTACACACAAAATTAGATTCTCAGATGTGGCACACTTTGCAACACGTGTAGCTTTAAGAAAGGTTGTGCAAATTTATATCAGATTGGCATAGCTCTATAGTTTCACTGGAATACGAGCTCTTTGTTGTGTCTGGGCGGTCGAGTTCATGGTTAAGATGTGTGAGCAAGGAAAGGTCAACGATCGGAGATACTTCTTGATTAGAATTACAGAAACAGCAAATTTATTTGTGCAGTCAGTCATGGTGGCCAAGCCTCATATGAAGACAGCCAAACCACCAAACATCTAATGTTTTCTACTCATAAGATCTCATAAGGAATATCTGAACTGGCTGGTCAAGTCGTCTGCAAATAAAAATGCTTCAGGCATAACATAAGGAGTAACATCTTTTTTTTTTAGCAATTAAAGGGAAAAATCTTTACTTTCTTTAGCAAATTCAATACAATCTGCATTATATATGTTATATATGCGTTATATATGCGCTATATGTAAGCACAATCTCTCTGGATCTCTCACTGACGTAGGATTGAACGTAAAACCTAACATCACCATGGTTTCTGGTTGAAAAAGAAGGGGGAAAAATGCAATGATAAACACTATTCAGCATATGTATATTACAAATTCATCATTTAGATCAGGGGTTTACATAAAATTCCAGATAGGATAAGCAAATAACATGTTTTAATAGTTACATTTAAATGTTTAATTGTTTGTTTATAGCCATAAATAAAATAATTTGAAGCAGTAATGCTTTGTTTAATAGTTCTGCTTCATGTTACCACTTTTCACTAGAGCCATGGACTCTGAATAGATGAGACACATTTATTTTCAATTTGGCACAGGTATCCATCCATCCATTTTCTGTACCGCTTATCCTACACAGGGTCTGGAGCCTATCCCAGGGCACAAGGCGAAAGACACCCTGGACGAACCCCCAACCCCTGAGGGGTGAGGCAAACGTGCTAATCACTAAGCCACCGTGCCCCACTGATGCAGGCATAATAAACATTTTTTCATATTTCACCGCCAAATCATCTTTAAATGTGTTTTTGTCATGAACATTTTGTTAAAACAAGCCATGTCATCAGCCAGTCCCCTTTTAGAACTAATGTCTCTAGCCCAGTAGCTAGCATCTGGTCTGATGAGCTGCCTTCAGCTAAATAATTTAAATAAATTTGTTATTGGCCACAACAGAGGGGAAATACAGACTGATATATAGGCATGTACAGTTTAGATTACAGGCATACCCTACAAAATGTACAGAAAATAATTTTGTATTTTGTAGTGTATTTTTCTAGTAAATTCACTGTCATCCACTGTCAATTCAGACCTAACTCAAATGGTGGAAGGAAAACAGTTGCCTTGACTCATTCATTGTGCTGCAAATGTGGTGTATTTGTGCCCATTCATTCTGTTATTTATTAGCTAAATGATAAAAACACCGACTGCATTTCATATAAGTAATAAATACAACCTATACACCTCTTATTTGATTGAGAAATCCCGCATGTGATGTCATAAATATAACTTTAGAGAAACAATATGGTTTGTGTACACCTTAAAATGCGTAAATTGTGATTTTATTCATGTTTACATATCTTAAATTTTAAGACTGGCACAAACATTTATTCCAGCGTATGTATAGACACAAAATAATGGCAATAAAAAAACTAACTAACTAACTAACTAACTAACTAACTCTCTATTTGATTCAGAAGTAGCATGGTAGAAAAATAAACGACTGCAAGATTTCACATATTAAGTGTGATAACTGTGCAGGAAGCAGTTGGTAAACATTTTGGGATCTTTCAGTCCTAAATGTAATGGATCCAGAACAGCATCAGCTCATCTGGAAATACAATATTCACATTACCTGAACTCAAGCTGAAAAATGCACTCACAAGACTCACATTCCAGCCAACCATTTATTACCGAGCTGAACTTATACCAAGACAGCTTGATATAAGATGGTAATGATATAACCCTGTGATATTCTCCCAACTGGAGACAGAATAAAAGAGAAAAAAAAGTGCAATCCCATATTTGTTTCATTACAAGCATTTAACCGATCAAAGAACAGCTGACTTTGCAGTTTCCTTCCATCTGTAATAAGCTGTGCATGGAGAGAAACTGCAGTTGCAGATGGCCGACTGTGACCATCCTTACAGACATTAGCTAAGATCCTACTACTGTACTGCAACACAGCTTTACACTGTTTATTCACTAAAAAGAGTCGAGTATAAGGATAAGTCTGATAAATATCTCATGATCACAGACCTTAATTAAGGACTAATTAACTGAGTGATGGGTCAAGACTTGAGCAGTACTTACATTTTTCTTACCTCATTACCGTTCCTTAGATCTTTAACAACTTCCTTCCTAATATTCCCTAGTAGGGATGACCTTAACATGTCCATCAAGTCTGTTAACCAAGATTAAAACCAAGAATAATATATAACTCAAGAGTGGAAGGAATTCAAAAAAAGGAATTAGTCAGAGATGTGAAAATGACTGCTGTAGACCAATCGGTTCAGCAAAGCACCAATTTTTTTTTACTGTTTGATTTAGAGAAAGATCTAGAAATACAATGCCTTGCAAAGCATTTTGATTCCACTAAGACAGTGGTACGTATGGACAAATGTCCTGTGGCTTGCTGGAAACTGACTAGACTAAAAACATGTAGGCAACACGGTGGAGCAGCGGGTAGTGTTGCCACCTCACAGCTCCAGGGTCTCGTGTTCGACAGAGCCCTGTGATGTACATGCACTTCATCCAGGGTGTATTCCCATGTGTTTTCAATGTTCCTGAGATAGGATAAAGCGCTGACTCAAAGTGAGAGAAGGTCAGTGAGTAAGTAAAAAGTGGTAGCTAACATAATGTAGTAATGTGGTAATTTGGTTAGGTAGTTAAGTGCATTAATACAATAACATAGTAATTTGGTTAGCTAGTTAAGTGCATTAATACAATAACATGGTAATTTGGTTGGCTAGTTAAGTGCATTAATACAATAACATGGTCATTTGGTTAGGTAGTGAAGTGCATTAATACAATAACGTGGTAATTTGGTTGGCTAGTTAAGTGCATTAATACAATAACATAGTATTTTGGTTGGCTAGTTAAGTGCATTAATACAATAACATGGTAATTTGGTTAGGTAGTTAAGTGCATTAATACAATAACGTGGTAATTTGGTTGGCTAGTTAAGCGCATTAATACAATAATGTGGTCATTTGGTTGCCTAGTTAAGTGCATTAATACAATAACATGGTCATTTGGTTGGCTAGTTAAGTGCATTAATACAATAATGTGGTCATTTGGTTGGCTAGTTAAGTGCATTAATACAATAACATGGTCATTTGGTTGGCTAGTTAAGTGCACTAATACAATAATGTGGTCATTTGGTTAGGTAGTTAAGTGCATTAATACAATAACATAGTATTTTGATTGGCTAGTTAAGTGCATTAATACAATAACGTGGTAATTTGTTTGGCTAGTTAAGCGCATTAATACAATAATGTGGTCATTTGGTTGCCTAGTTAAGTGCATTAATACAATAACGTGGTCATTTGGTTGGCTAGTTAAGTGCATTAATACAATAATGTGGTCATTTGGTTAGGTAGTTAAGTGCATTAATACAAAAACGTGGTAATTTGGTTAGCTAGTTAAGTGCATTAATACAATAACATAGTATTTTGATTGGCTAGTTAAGTGCATTAATACAATAACGTGGTAATTTGGTTAGCTAGTTAAGTGCATCAATACAATAACGTGGTAATTTGGTTAGCTAGTTAAGTGCATCAATACAATAACGTGGTCATTTAGACATAGTCCTTATCCTCTCCTGAGAGTTTTTCATTTGGAACATTGTGTTTCTGACCTCGACAAAAAGTCAGTGGTGAATATTTCATCAATGTAATGTGGTGTTCTGTCTTTGTATCACAAAAAATAATAATATTCAAGTCTGGTTAGTGTCTTTATTTTCACTTAATGTGAGTAATCACAAGGTGACTGTGTAGTAAGGAGAAGAGTCATATAGCGGCTTAGCGCTACACTTATTTTTCTTAGTTTTGTCAGTATTTCCGTATACCTGTTCCTGATTCAGAAAAACAATATACCACCAGCTGGATCGTGCCTCGCCTGACGTATGTAGTGCAGCAGGAGGTGGGAT
Source organism: Cranoglanis bouderius (assembly GCA_023630585.1). NCBI lineage: Eukaryota > Metazoa > Chordata > Actinopteri > Siluriformes > Cranoglanididae > Cranoglanis > Cranoglanis bouderius. The sequence continues at coordinate 6,178,641 of CM042557.1, read as the reverse complement.
TCAGAACAAGTATTTAGTATGCGTGTAGCATGTTACATTTAAACATAGCAACATACCAAATGCAAGCTTTTATTTTGTGAAAGTCAATAAAGAGTAGGGTTTGTAGTAGTATACAAAATTATATTTGCATTTAATCATTTATTCATGGAAAATGCTTTCATCCAAAGTGACTTACAGTTGAGACACTGAGACAATCAGTTTAGGGCGAAATGTTTAACAGTGGCAACTTGGAGGTTCTGGGATTTGTATCAGTAGCCAAGAGCCATAACTTTTGAGTTCTTACAGCCAAATTATAGGGCTTCTTTTACTGTTTTTTTTTTTTTTTTTTTTTTAAACAGTGTACAATGTTTTCCAGCCGCTAAGACACAAGACTCAAGACATCATCAAACCTGGTGAGTTGAGCCAGGTGTGTTAGAAGATGGAAACACAAACATATGCAGTATCACTGTGTTGGAATTACAGTAACAGGTTCCAAAAACACCACTTTCAAAAAGCACGCTTCTCGCAAGCCAAAGGTAGCATGTGATAACTCTTTACATGGCCTGTCAGATGGCACTTTGAAGGTGAGCTTTAATATGGCACAAGCTACAACAAACACAATTCTTACAGATTTTCCCTGTTATTCCACAACCTTTCTCTCGACTCTGCTGAGGATCACAATATCACCGTTACTGCTCCAGTCTGGTTCGGAAACTCCACCGGGAGGTGTGAAGTCGGTGCGGTTTGGCCCAGACTGGAGCTCTAAACCTCAGCTATTCCATCCCATCCCATATGATCTCCTGCCAATGCTGCATATTTTGTCTGTACAGAGCAGGGAGGTGAACAGGAGCCACTACAACATCAGGAGGTCGATGTTCAAGAAACGTGAGAAGGAATGCATTTGGCAAATGAGAAAAGGAATAAGTGCTGCGTCCGTCACTGAAGATAAAACAGGATAAACATAAAATGCAGCATTAACCAAAAATGTCAGAAGTCTGTTCATCCAAACACAATATCTGATTTCAAAGTCACAAATAACAATAAAAAAAAGACACATGCACTACTGCATTCTGTGCATGTCGTCCTGTCCCGCTGCACTTAAAAGAGTCATGTCATGACATGACAGCCACAACCGAATCCCAGCAAAACCTGTGTGTGTGTGTGTGTGTGCGTGTGTGTGTGTGTGTGTGTGTGTGTGTGTATGCGTGGAGAGCATGTGGCCTCCACATGAGGAGGTAGAAATCAACTACAGTTCTCTTAATGAAGAACTGGACAGCACCCGTTTCTGCACTCGGCTAACATCTGTTGCTAGCATCAATGTTTTCGCATATACTGTAGGCATTTATTATTTAAGGTGATACAAACTTATTTCATAGATTAATGGACTAATCTGCACCTTGAGATTTAAATTCTGGGTCACTTAGGGTTCATTTCACTGGTACTGAATAATCAGCATTACTGTAAACTGTGAGGAAACGCATATATTACTCATATATTGCAATATAAAATTGAACATACTGTACATATATCAAATGAGTGTCAGAATACCTTTCTTCAAAATGAAAGACATCCCAGACACAGCGATATGTTACAGCTAAAGGTATCATCTTCTTCTACTGGGGTTCTCAAATTTTTTTTGTATTCAGGGAACGCCACAGACCTTCTCAGTAGACATTTATTTTATAAACATAATCAAACTATTCAAATATTAGACTCAATAAGTGTCAATAAGAATCTCAATAAGAATCAATAACATTTGGCTATTTATTTGATTCATAGATTGTTCTATTCCTGAACTTGATCCAAGTTGATGTTATTTAAAGGCGGACTTGTTTTTTTTTTTTTGTTTGTTTGTTTGTTTTTTAAAGTTTGAGTTAAAACCATCCAATTCAAGTGAGCAGACAAAGATAAGATATGAAGCTCGCAATAAAAACACAGATCATGTTCATTAACATGTGATGCATTTATAGAGGTCACTCATTCATCCTTAGTAACTGCCTGGTCAGGGTTACGGTGGTTTAAATTAGGCTACTAGTTTGTTTATATTTTCAGAAATAGAACCAACTAAATTCCTTAGAAAATGTCATAAAAAGGTACAAACAAAAATAATAACTGCGAATCAGGATTACAAAAACAGTCCAGTACACATCTGTAGTTGAGACCAATTATGAACTGGAGTGATGTAGGTGAGGTTGAGGAACCACCATACTGACACTGCTGACATTTCAACCATTCTACATTTTCTAGTGTTTCTGGGGAAATAGTGGTTTAACTGTTTTACACACCTAGAAAGTCCTCAATAATAAATATAATAACTTTGGGTTGTGACTTCCACCGCTGTAACAAATGATAAAAATCATGGACCCTGGCTTTGCTGTACAGACCCCACGGTGTTCCTGAATGTTAGTTACTTTGAGAATCTCTATACTATACTATAATATAATATATATATATATATATATATATATATATATATATATATATATATATATATATATATATATATATATATATATATATATATATATATATAGTATATACTGTACACTAAGACTATACTATAGCCACATAGCTTTACAAGCTAACAGCAGGGGCTCTGCTCTTTCCTCACAGGAGCCTTGTTCACAAGAACTAAAAACCTTCTCTTACATTACTCTCTGTAACTTAAGAAATAGAACACAGTGGGGTTATATCCAAAATGGTAGGCCAAGCATGTCGCTGCCAGGAGAAACATAAGTCACTACTGGAAAGCATTAAATCGGAGTCCCGTATCGATGCTGATTAATAAGGCTTCTGGGGACTAACGTGAGGAAGTCTCCTCTTTCCAGCAGAAGAGGCCTATATGTTAGCAGGATGGTCACAGACCGTATATATATATATATATATATATATATATATATATATATATATATATATATATATATATATATATATATATATATATATATATGCATATACACACACACACACACATACATACACACACGGGGGGTTGAGGGGAACCTGAGCGCTGTAACAATTCCTTGTAAGCACGTTCTGAGGCATGACGCCAAGGTCAGCATCACAGCATAAACACACAGCGCTAGTAAAATCGGCTAAAATAGCCAGAACAGTGTTGATCCAACTGGTGTTATGGGCATTGGGTTTCCCAAAAGCTCAGACACAAACCACACAGCAAATTGGTGTAAGCTCAAAGGTCATGTCTATGTAGCAAGTTTCTCAGAATATACGAGCTGCTCTGTAAAGTTTTCTTTCTTCCTCTCCTATGCTAATGATATATTACAGGGAGGATTTGATCCCGCATCAGACTGATATATGTATATATATATATATATATATATATATATATATATATATATATATATATATATATATATATATATATATATATATATATATATAGATAGATAGATAGATAGATATAGAGAGAGCGAGCATTATTAATTTCTATGAGGCTTAGTTTTTTGTTTTTTAAAAAAAGGAAGAAAGAAAACCATGAGATGGCATTTTGGTGCCCCCCAACCCCCTCCCAGCTTGGTGTTTATCAGCCAGTGTGTGGGCTATAGTGACAGCTTAACAACGTGGAGGGTCAAACCATTTCTGAAGCCAGTTAACGGGAAACTGCATGCTGACTTACACCACAAACCAAAATAAAGACAGGGCAAGGTCAGGAGAAGGATGCAGCTGAAAGACCATTGCGCAATAGACCACAATTCTGGGATTCAGGAAATGAATACATTTCCCAAGACTTCAAGACAAGTACACAGAATTTGATCAAAATAATCTCATAACTGAATATGGGTGAACGTGATGATTAAAAAATCCTGGTGAGGTTCTACATTGCCGCCAGTCCTTAATCTACGTAATCTTACGTCGACGTGAGCATGGAGACTGTATGCTATATTCGACTATAGCATGTGATTCAAAATTTCCAACTTCCAGCTAGGAAAAAAAAGAAAACATCCTTCTCAACTTTCCTAGGAAGGTTCAAGTCAACTCAATTACAGAAACACAGATGTAGATTTAGATCCTTAATGAACAAGCCAGGAAAGCTTCCTAAGACAACATGAGGAAGAAACCTTGACAGGAACCGGACAACCCACATGATGTCACATTAAGATGGCTGCTCACACCATCAGCAGTAAATTGACAACACATCTACACTTAGATTAGATTGTAGTTGTATTTGCTTTAGATTAATCATACAGACACATGAAATGAAATCTATAAGATCGTAGATTTCACTGTTTTGAGAAAGTAAATACAGTACATCTTGAATGTTAAAATGACTCATATCACTAATATCCACTGGCTAGTTTGTTGCTAGTTAATGGTCTTTTGTAGCTTGGGCATACAGGAAACAAAAAAAACAAGCCTTCCTGGAGGCGTCTATGTTTCTCCCACTTTGTAATGTAATTCCAAGCTCTGATTTCCCAATTACCAGTTCTGTCAAACGCAATAGAAGCTTAACAGCAACTGACAGTGACACTACAGTGTGGTTTATAGCTAGCTAGTGAAGTTGCTAGAAAAGTAGACAGGATGAAACAATAGAATGTGATGAACAACAAAACTGAAACGGTTTCACACTAGTGAATTAAAATGTATATGGATGTAAAGATTTTGAAGGGAAACCTCCAATACATAGGCTGCTTTTTTTCTTTGTTTTGTTTTGTTAGATTAACTTTGAGGGGAATGTAAAAAGAATCGCTAGTGAGTGAATGTCTGTTTATTGCTGCTATAACATAATGATAACAGGCACTTCTTATTTTACGGGCATTCCACAACACTGCCTGTAACTATAAATGGATAAAATTAAAAAAAAGAATTTGCCGTTCTTCATTTATTAAAAAAAAAAAGTTACCATTGGTGAATATCTGTGGTATAAGAAGAATAAAACACTTCTGCTCAAAGAAAATCCCACCACTCTGTTGTTGATTATATTCCTATAAAAGCACTCCCCGAAGACTTTTAATCCGTATATACTGTAGTTCATGCACATCACATAGGCTGAGACTGAAGGGAGTCCCAGATGTGATGCCAGTGAAGTTAGAAATCCTGCTGTATTAGACCATATTAACCCATATGTTTTTTTTTAGGTGAATTGTTGAAAGAAAAAGCCATGGCATATCATTATGGTGAGGGTATAAACCATGATATGTGGACATTTTTACAGAATATATGATTAGCACATGCCTTCCAAGGACAAAAATTACATGTGTTACATTGCTTTATATTCAAGTTTTTATTCCTCCATATGGACATATTGGATCAGATTCACAGATTCACTGAAATGCAAAAAGTTTTCCAGACATTTTTATACTCAGTTCTAGACAGAAGGTACTCAATTTACAAAACATCTCCATGGTGTGTATCTGTGATAAGCACTGGTAATGAACGTACCTGAGCCGGCCAGGGCAGCACATGTGTGTGAAGGCAGAGCAGCAGCAGGAGAGCTAAAGCCGAGAGCATAGCGGCTCTTTCAGCACAATAGCTATCCACAGAAATAGTCAACTTTCCTGCGTCCTCATCCAGTGCCGATCATCGCTCGCTCACACACTGACATAAGATCCAAGATGTTGTGTGCCTATGAGTAGCAAAAATGCTGCAGCTACAGTCCTGCACAGCATGGGGAGAAGTATGAACTGCTAAAACTGAGAGAGGAGGTACTGCTGGAGGAAGGGGGGGGGGGTGTAGTGGGAGTGGGTGAGAGAGAAGGGGACCGTATATGAAGTCAGGAGGAAATGAGAGAGAAGGTAATACGTGTGTAAGACAGAGACATACTGGAGAGAAAGAGAGAGAGGAAAGAGCATGGAATGAAATCCTGATTAAAAGATACACGGGAAATCAGTTAGGATGTGTGTGCTGTGTGTCCTTCAGAAAAAAAGGATTGAGGGACTGAGGAACAGGAGAGATGTGGTTGTAAAAGCTCACAGAGAGAGAAGAGAGGAGGGAGGTGGAGAAATATGTTCCACTCCAAACGCACCACTCAGGAACCTTTTAGCAGCGGGACTCGGAGCGCGCTCAGCACGTTATAAATTAAGACAATTACTGTTCAATGTGTTAAACACAAAAGGGTATAAAAGGAAGAGGTGGCAAATGATGAAGAGGAGTAAAAGACTAGAAAGCGTTTCAAACAGCATGTGGCCTCTCAAATTGTCAACTGCAATTAGTGTTAATCTCATCCTGATGAAACATCCTCATAGATGAAGCATGTTTTTTCCCCCCGTCAATGGTAACGATAAAATAAAACGTCTGCACTGGGACAATATGATAATGCTTTTATCCTTTTTAAGGGAACACTATTAGGATCTCAATAACGCACTATTTGCACCTTAGAGCCTTAGTGAGATTCGTAAATCAGAGCCAGAGGTTTTTTTTTTTTTTTTTTTTTTTACACATTGTTACAGTGGTGGAAACACCACCATGCTGACCACCATTATCATGGTTTGATTATGTTCCATGCATCCACAAGGCACAAGGCGGGGGACACCCTGGATGGGGTGCCAACCCATCACAGCATTGCACTATCGCACACTCACTCACACACCCATTCACACACTACCAGAGATGCCAGTCAGCTTACAACACATGTCTTTGGACTTTGGGAAGGAAACCTGAAGCCCCTTCAGGTTTCAGAAGAAAGTGCAGGCTCCGTGCAAACAGGGTAGAGGCAGGAATCGACCCCCCAACCCTGGAGGTATGCGGCAAATGTGCTAACCACTAAGCTACCGTGCCCCCCTGATTTATGCTCATAAAATAAAATACATCTATATTATAGGGATCTGTGAAATTTATTTTGCAGTAAAAAGGGTCCCTAGCTCCAAAAAGTTAGAGAACCTCTTGTTCAGTTACTGGATAGTTGTACTGTAATTTGGCATGTTTTTACATCTTCCTATTCTGAATGTGTAGTTAGTGAAGGTGTGCTGAACAACGACGGGAAACCTTATTTTACTGTATAGTTTGCAGTACTTGCAGGATGTTGTATTTGAAATTGCAGGTTATTCCGTTGCAGTTTAATAAGGATATCAGAATATCCTTGTTTTTGTTGTTGAACCCATATGCTATTTGAACCTGTAAAATGGACCAAGACTGATCAGTACGATACGACTAAACACGTTTTAAAGAATATTTAATGAATTTTTTATGAATAGACTAAAACTGAAATTTTACTCTAGCAGGAGTGAAATGTAAAGTAGTTGAGAGTTATTGCAGGTAATCTAAAGTTAAAATTAAACAATATATCTTCATTTATAGTCCCATTCAGGGTGTATTCCCACTTTGTGTCCAGTTTTCCTGGGATAGTTTTCCTCTACAACCCTGACCAGGATAAAGCAGTTACTGAAGAATCAATGAATGATGAATGAATGCAATTAATAAATAAATGAAAACATATCATATTGCAAGCAGAACTAACTGAATTAGAAACAAGATGTGAATAATAATCAGTGACATGTGGGGTGTGTTTAATGTACTTTGATACAACTAAACTACAGCTACATGTAAAACAAACACAACGGTATGCTGAGATAGTAATACTATTTTGAGAAACTATCAGTAGTATATGGTTATGTATTGTGTATTGCTGTGGATGTAGCCATAACTAGTTATGTTGACATCTGTTATTAAAAGAGCTGAGGAATTACGGTGGCTGGAAGGTTGTGAGTTCAAATCCCAAGACTGCCTACTTGTTGGACCCTTGAGCAAGACTCTGAACTCAGACTGATGTCTGGATTAAATTTCTGCCTTCCCCATAAGTCGCTTTGGATGAAAGCATCTGGTGAATGAATCAATGTAAATATAAAGCCACTGCGTCAGTGAATCAGTGAGGGAGCAGGAGCAGCCTGTCTGAGTCTCATCCACTCACTGATGCGTTTTATCATAACTGGATCTCGGGATTATTTCCACATTAAAGATGGATGCGTACACTATATTCATCTGTGTGGCAGTTTATCAGACAATAAAGTATACGGCCATGTTAAAGTCCTCGGTGTGTTGTAGTGAACATAGTCTCTGAAGGAAACCTCGGAATGAACTGGAGAGGTTTTATACTGAACACAACAGAAGAAACACCACAAACACACACAGTACCAGTATCATGTGTAGTCCCTCTTGTTTTTTTAGGACAAATCTGTAATCATGTCATGTCTCTTTCGAATAGCAAGCATCCACCCATCCAGTTTCCATACCGCTTATCCTACACAGGTTCACAGGAGCCTATCCCAGGGGACTTGGGGTGCAAGGCGGGGTGCCAACCCATCAGGGCACAATCACAGGGAACAATCGTACACTACAGACAATTTGGAAATGCCAATCAGCCAACAACACACAACTTTGGACTGGAGGAGGAAAGCCCTGAAGCACGGGGAGAACATGTAAGCTCCGTGCACACATGGGATTCAAACCCCCAAGCCCAGGGGTGTCAGGCAAACGTACTAACCACTAAGCCAGTTAGCCAGCTCTCTCATTCGAACCAAGGAACGTACAGTAAAACTTAAGGTAAGGTCATTTGTTCCTTTGTGTAATTTGTACTCTGTACTGATTACACCATTTACTTCTAGTATGAACTCCCGTGAAACGGGAAACGGGGTGTTTCACTCTACAGTATGTAGTCTTGTCACCTGACACGACTGTCACTTCTAGGCTGCATAAATATACAGTCTCGGCTAAAAAAGGATTCAGCCCCTAGTGCTACTTCATATGTGGATCTTTTCATATTCAGTCCCTCCCGGATTTCGTGGTTTTCCGATCGCAGAAGTTAACGTGAAGTCAAGCAAACTCCACAATATTCGGAGGAGCTTGCAATTTTTCAGAATTATCGCAGATTTGCCGCAGATTTGGGCCAAGACGCGTCATGTGACGTCATCACAACACGCATTCAGCCAAAGTCCTCTTCGATTCACGTGTGTCGAACATGAGTACAGCTAAAAGGTCTCATTTACCAACAAACATCACTGCAATGGACCGTGCAAAACATCGCAAATTTTGAAAAAAAACAAAAACAAAAACAAAAAACCGCAGCAAAACCAACCATTTCCTTTTCAACCAAATCCTGTACGGACTGTATATTATTTTTGTATAACAGCATACTCCAAAGTATGTCATTCTGCTTATACCACAGCAATCTGCACACATTTACATGTTATTAATTTATTAATGAATGACTCAATGTCCATTTCAATGGTTTATATAGTAGTTAGATTTAATATTGTGGAACTTGCGTTATAATAACGAACAGTCGTTCCCTCACCAGCTCAAAAAAAAACACACCTTGTCTTTTTACTGAGAAACCAGAAAGTGTAAACTCTTCTGTCCTTAAGACTTTCCCGTGTTTAGTGGAAACGTTTCACTAAAGATTAAAGTCCTGTGAATGCGCTATAATATAAACCGATGTGCAATAATATAAATCATTTGTGTTACAGTCTGAACTACTGTATAAAATTATATATAAAATTAATCCACACCTTCTGACCAATCAGATTTGAGAATTCAGGCACACTGTGGTATAACGGCAAATAAGACAAAGTGGATGGGAAAAAATTTAACCTTATTTTTATCAGTCCAGTATTTTCACCGGCAGGCCCTGGATACACACATCCATGTATTACATGAACTGGGGGGAAATGGTAGCTCTTAGCGTGTGTGTGTGTGTGTGTGTGTGTGTGTGTGTGTATGTTATTGTCAGCAGCAGGCAGTAATTGGCACGCCCTCTCACCCCGAGGCAACAGGTGTCTCTTCACCATCAAAAACATGGCCCCCTGTTTAACAGCCATTCTGTGCTCATAACATACAGTCATGCCGATCCATTACTGGGGTGGTGACAGCTTTTCATCCCAGCTTTGGTGCACACACACACATGCACACACGCAAACACGCAAACACGCAGACACACACCAACATACAAAGCCCAGGAGCAATAAAAGCAAAGCTATTTTCACTCCAATACACCAGACCAGAAAATCCCTCTTACTCTCTTTCCACAGTATCTGTAGTTTATCATCAGCACATTCATCTCCGTAAAGTGGAAGATAGTTATTAAAGTTGTCGTCTTTCATCAGCTGCTCAGCTCTCTTTAACGAAGGATCCCCACTGAGCTTTCCTGCCTAATGAGGAACTAACAAGCAGAATGTCTTCACACTGCATGCAAAAGTGGCACAAATGCAAATTCTTTTGACACAAATAGTATTTTTCTTTTTATGACAGCATGAACAGCAGAAATTTACACCAACTGCCATGGAATTTCAATTCAATTCAATTCAGTTTTATTTGTACAGCGCTTTTAACAGTGGACACTGTCCCAAAGCAGCTTTACAGAAATATATAAATATATATAAATACAGGTGCATCTCAATAAATTAGAATGTCGTGGAAAAGTTCATTTATTTCAGTAATTCAACTCAAATTGTGAAACTCGTGTATTAAATGAATTCAGTGCACACAGACTGAAGTAGTTTAAGTCTTTGTTCTTTTAATTGTGGTGATTTTGGCTCACATTTAACAAAAACCCACCAATTCACTATCTCAACAAATTAGAATACTTTATAAGACCAATAAAAAAAACATTTTTAGTGAATTGTTGGCCTTCTGGAAAGTATGTTCATTTACTGTACATGTACTCAATACTTGGTAGGGGCTCCTTTTGCTTTAATTACTGCCTCAATTCGGCGTGGCATGGAGGTGATCAGTTTGTGGCACTGCTGAGGTGGTATGGAAGCCCAGGTTTCTTTGACAGTGGCCTTCAGCTCATCTGCATTTTTTGGTCTCTTGTTTCTCATTTTCCTCTTGACAATACCCCATAGATTCTCTATGGGGTTCAGGTGTGGTGAGTTTGCTGGCCAGTCAAGCACACCAACACCATGGTCATTTAACCAACTTTTGGTGCTTTTGGCAGTGTGGGCAGGTGCCAAATCCTGCTGGAAAATGAAATCAGCATCTTCAAAAAGCTGGTCAGCAGAAGGAAGCATGAAGTGCTCTAAAATTTCTTGGTAAACGGGTGCAGTGACTTTGGTTTTCAAAAAACACAATGGACCAACACCAGCAGATGACATTGCACCCCAAATCATCACAGACTGTGGAAACTGAACACTGGACTTCAAGCAACTTGGGCTATGAGCTTATCCACCCTTCCTCCAGACTCTAGGACCTTGGTTTCCAAATGAAATACAAAACTTGCTCTCATCTGAAAAGAGGACTTTGGACCACTGAGCAACAGTCCAGTTCTTCTTCTCCTTAGCCCAGGTAAGACGCCTCTGACGTTGTCTGTGGTTCAGGAGTGGCTTAACAAGAGGAATACGACAACTGTAGCCAAATTCCTTGACACGTCTGTGTGTGGTGGCTCTTGATGCCTTGACCCCAGCCTCAGTCCATTGCTTGTGACGTTCACTCAAATTCTTGAATCGATTTTGCTTGACAATCCTCATAAGGCTGCGGTTCTCTCGGTTGGTTGTGCATCTTTTTCTTCCACACTTTTTCCTTCCACTCAACTTTCTGTTAACATGCTTGGATACAGCACTCTGTGAACAGCCAGCTAATTTGGCAGTGAATGTTTGTGATTTACCTAGTGAACCAAACTGAGAGACCATTTTGAAGGCTCAGGAAACCTTTGCAGGTGTTTTGAGTTGATTAGCTGATTGGCATGTCACCATATTCTAATTTGTTGAGATAGTGAATTGGTGGGTTTTTGTTAAATGTGAGCCAAAATCATCACAATTAAAAGAACCAAAGACTTAAACTACTTCAGTCTGTGTGCACTGAATTTATTTAATATACGAGTTTCACAATTTGAGTTGAATTACTGAAATAAATGGACTTTTCCACGACATTCTAATTTATTCAGATGCACCTGTATATTCAGGATATAGATTTTAAATGTATGAATTTATCCCTGATGAGCAAGTCAGAGGCGACGGTGGTGAGGAAAAACTCCCCGAGACGCTATGAGGAAGAAACCTTGAGAGGAACCAGTCCCATCCTCATCTGGGTGACACCGGATTGTATGATTGTAAATAAATCCCTTCTACATATGTGCTAATACTACATTGTCCAATAGTGCAATTGAGTAACCAGGAAAATTCATTACAGTTTTTACATGAAGTCTGTTTTGTTGAACTTATCCACTGTTCACTGATGGAGACTGGAGTGCAAAACTGTTTGTAGCAATTGCAGCCCTAAAGCTATCATAGCAATTGTAGTCCTAAGTCATCGTAGCATAACTGTTCAAATGAATTGAGGTCCAAAGCCATCTTCATGGTTTTTAAGTGGTACCATCCTCAGTAATCTCATGTATCTTTAGGCTGCACCATGTTGGGCCATCCTCAGCAGCAATTGATGAGAACTCCAACCAGAAGTAGGGCATCAGGATGGATCAGGCAGGTCCGGAGAGCAGAAGGGGTCAGGATCACTGTTGGAATCTGCCACTTTTATTTATGCGTGGTAGTGAAATATGAAATTAAAATATGAGGCAATTTCACCTGTTTGAACAGTCAGATCAAAAGGATGCATTTGCATTTTAGCCAAACTAGGAATCTTCAGCCAACAGTACGTTTGGGACGCCCTTCAGGGTCATCACGTGCTGTCACTTTTAGTATATTAAAAACAACCAGACTACAGTTTGAGGTATAACACCTAGCTGGCTAACGAAAAGTTATTATAAGTTAGCTACATAAGCTATGAGGTAGTGTAACATTCGATAATTTCAATCATGTACAGTATTTCTGACTATAAATGTTCCATGTATAATCTAAGAAACAAGCACTACACAGCAACATTGTGGTCCGTGTTTTTTGAGACATTCATAGAACTCTTGTCTAGAGAATAGTTATGAGAGTTATGGGTTTGCTATAGATGCACTGCTTCGCAAAATAAGGCACCTAATTGGGGCATTTCTTCTCAGGATCCCAAAAACGAGTTTGTGTGTGTGTATTATATTCCTCTTTATAAAAAAAAAACAAAAAACAACAACACTGTCATACGAGCACATATGCTAAGAGTTTGGTGATAAAGTTATAGAGTAGGAGGAAGAAAAACACTCGCATTGCATCTGGGAGATGTATTAGAGTCCAGCAAGGCCAAACAAGTAGCTGTTCACAACGAGGAAACCAGACTGTGCAGGAAGTGCACAGAGTTTCTCTAAATTTTTATTTTTAAGTAACTTAATCAACATGTCAGACAAGAGCTGGGAAGCAGCCCCAGTGTCCAAAAAACACACATTAATATTTGAATTCAATTTCATGCAGAGTTCATTCATTTCATGGTCCTACAGTAAAGTGGAAAAGAAATGTTATCAATCGCTTTTTAACTCTTATTATAATTTGCATTAAGAAGAATGATTAGTCAGAGGAAACATCCAGTAAAGAGGCAACACAATACCCAGAGAGAAAGAGAAAAATAAAAATAAAACACTAACTGTAATACTCCCTAGCAGTTTTATTACATACTCAGTTTAGATTCATAATCGTTTAAAGAAACAGCCCAATAATGGAAAAAAAAAAAAAAAAACCTGCATAAAATGAGACAAGAACCTGCCAGAAAACCAGCCTATGTCATGGTCTCCATTTTTTCACTTAAGTCAGGAGGAACATTACAAAACTTTTATCTACGGAGTGTCCCATAAGTCAAACATCACACTGTTAGTGTATATTTTGTACAGAGCTTGATGTATCTGAGCAAGGAAGATTGAATCCAAATAAATCTACTCATAGGAAATTGAGAAAAATGGTGGACATATTGAGCAAGTTCTGTAAATAAAAGCTTTTGTGGTGCTGTTGTTTTCTTTTTCTCCAATGATGCTGGATTTACGGAACACCCAGTAGATTACAGTCATAATCTACATTTGGTCTGAGTCTCTGCTGATCAGCCCTAATCTGGCCAATCGAGTCGAGTTGAGTCAAGTGCAGGGAACACAGATTTACTGCCTCCTGATCAAGTTTCAGGCATCTAAGAGTGTCCAAGTAAATTAAACATTAAAAAAAAATGTTGTACTTAATTTAATATCCAATGAAAATTGAGAGCGGGAAAAGCAGGAAGTAAATTTAACATTAGCAGCTGCTCTGGATGTTCTCCATACAGGACTTGAAGTAATTGAACTGTAAATTCCTGATGCTTTATTTCTGCCTGGAGCATTATGCTGTGGATGGTCCCACATGGATAAAAGATTTACACTCCACAAAAAAAAAAAAAGAAAAAAAAAAGAAAAAAGAAACAGTTCAAGCCCAAGTCTCACCATTTCTCAGTGGATGATTTCACCTCGACGTTGTAGATTTATTTTAATGATAAAAAAGACGGTGCTGATGTTCTCTGCTCATTCCAGGACTCTTATTCACAATCTTCTCATACTGAGCATCCTTTAAACACACTATTTGTCTTCTACACCTGTAATCTACACCTGTAATCTAAATCTATAGCCAGATTTCTGTAAAGCTGCTATGTGACAATGTCACATATTGTTAAAGTGTTATAAATACATATTTAAATTGAACCGATCACAGGATTTCAGTGCGTCCGAGAGGAAAAGAGATAAAGAAGCAGAGGTCTGGACATTTGAACTATTTCAAACTCTTTGAAAGACTTTCATTTCTTTGCTGGCTCTACCTTCCTACCCCTGTTTTCTCTCTCCCCTTCATCTTTCTTTTGCTCACTTACGAGTACAGGCCAGGTTATGCTCTGGGTTCAGAGTTACAACACTGAGACTAAATCTGAGCAGACAGCCCGATCGCCCACAGAGACACGTCAGCCGAACCGGACGCGATTTCAACACGCTGTTCTTTTTTTTTTTTTTTACCTCACAATTTAACGAGGATTTAAAATCTTGCAAAATCTCATCTGTTCCTCAAGTCCTGTTAGTTTTTTGTTTCCAGAGGTGTGAAATTATTTTTGGCACATTGTAAAGTGACCTGCTGGTTTGGGAGTGTGTGAAATGTGAAATGCCTTCTCCACAACAGCCAAAAGTAAATTTCAAAAAGACATCCACTAAAATGTTGGTACAGTTTATTTCTTGGTGAAAAGTCCTCATACTTTTCAGCAGAATTTTGTAATTGTGTAGATTTTTATGGCAAGTAAAAAAAAAAGTGAGGAAAAGCAGAACACAGTAAATACTATGGATCACACTTTATGTACATAAAATTTATGATGAAAGTGTATGTTTAGATCCATAATGAGTGATCCAGAGGCAGGAGTGACGAGAAAAAATGCCCCGAGATGATATGAGGAAACAGATACACAGAGGAACAAGACACAAAGAGTCCTAGGACGAGCACAGGATAGTCTTTATGATCAGTATGATCAGAGCAGTGAAGAACACTGCATTACATTTATGGCATTTGGCAGATGCCCTTATCCAGAGTGACTTACATTTACCTCATTTATACAACTGAGCAGTTGAGGGTTAAGGGCAGGTGAGTGGTGCTGGGACTTGAACTCATGACCTTCCGATCAGGAGTCCACTGTCTTAACCACTGAGCTACTACTGCCCTGAAGAAATGGCGAGATGTATAGCATTCTGGAGATCTGTAGTGGAAGTAGTAGAAGCAGTAGACGCTCATCAGCCACAAAGAAGCCACAGCAGCAGACGTATTTTAGTGCTGGGATAATTTATGATGCCCGTGAGTCTCTCCGTCCATCACAGATGACCCACACTCCCTCCATCCCTTCCCTGGTTCGGAGCTCAGAGGAGCAACATGGCTGTCGGTGTGCGCTTGTGTGAGACAGAGAGATGAGAGATAGTATGTTCAGATGTGATAGCTCCATAGTGGCTAGATCTCAGATCCCCTGTCTCTCAGTTTAACAAGAGCACCACAGACACACGGGACACAATGCATAAACCAGATGGACATATGGGACAGGGAAGAGAGAGAGAGTGAGAGAGCGCACTGGGGACAACTCAAGAAATGTTATCTGGGTTTTTTTTTCTTCTTCACAAAACTGAACCGAACTGGATTTCTCATACACCCTCACACCCACATGCGCCCTTCTCAACTGCACATCCAAACGCTCACTTCCTTCACAAAAGGAGCCTTTTCTGCTCCAGCGTATGAAACGTCTGGAGGCCGTTTCCCTCTCTGAGGGGAGCCTGGAACACAGGATCGATTCAGGTAGCAGCAGGAAGTTTTGCTGTGGTTACGGGGCAGGCGAGGGGGATTTAACGACACTTTGCAAGTCTCCAGGCATCTTTCAAACGCTACTCTCAATTTTCTTTCCTGGCATTAATCAGAACTGAACTCTTAGAAATCAGATGATGAGTGCACAAGTTGGACAGAGCTGTCAATCAAAACAGAGCTACAGAAACAGTAGATTATTTTTATTTCTATACGATTTGAACAAATCTACCCTTATCTCTATCAGCTTTTCCACAAAGGAGCTGCCTGGGAATGGCGTACAGTAACTCCCAGTAGCTCCTGGGAAAACTGCAGGAATGAAGCTGTAAACTAAACTCTTCACTGCCTAATAGTCAAACCTGATGAAAGGAACAGCTCCAAAAACAACGCTGTTATTCCGGTGCGTAGGAATAACAAGGAAAGGCAAGTGACGCAATCGTGTTAAACACTGTTTAGTTGTGCTGTTTGTAATTCAAATCATAGGTTTATATTAATACGCTCGTCCTAATATGTTATCGTTTCTATAGTAACAAATCAATCACAGGGATTTGTATGATGGACACTGCACGTAATCTAAACCTAATAATAAACAGATTAAAAAGGTTTTGTTACTGAATAAAGAAAAAATCATTTTATGTAAGGAGACAGTTATTTAACTTTTAAGGAAGGAGTCTCCAGTGTCAGTGCTTTGTAACACAGTCTTCAAGATAGAGAAGGTTTCTAAGTGAAATGACAAGCTGTAACTTTTGATTCATTATACTTCAAGAGAGAGACAAAAAAAGAGAAGCTGATGAGGGAAGGACGGTTTATAGCTGCTATAACGTACTGTGCTGTTAGTGAGAAGAGGGGCTTGTTTTGTGGACGTTCCACAACATTAACTGTAACTATAAAAGGATAAACAATAAAATGTCATTCTTTATTTAATAAAAAAAAGGCATCAGTGGTATAAGAGGAATAAAACACTTCAGGATGCGCTACTATTGAAAAAAACAACAACATATTATTTCACCTCATATTCGTTTGCATAGTTGGTCATCATCTTTTACACTAAATACATAAATGAATGAGTATTCAAATAAAATTTACCACAAAGGGCCTTGATCCTGTTCATACACAATGGTTCCTCATAAAGAAGATTCCTTTTAATCTGACAAAACATCCACAAAGCCGCAGGATTTGTCTGACTGTTTTACTCCTTGAGCCGTGTGGAATTCAGGCCATAGAAGGGAAGACAAAAAACAAGCCACAGAGAGAGAAGAAAGAGAGACTTTTCTTCTTCAAGTATTGGCACTTTATTCATTAAGGGCTATATTCAGAGTCTGTGAAGTTCAAAAGGCACATCAATATTTACACAGGGAAAATTTCAGACTAGATTTACGTAGGTGCTTAAGTTGATTTTCTGAGCAGCTGGTATATGCTTGTATACGTTCACAACCAAGGAAACACTGCTAAATCGACGTGTCTATGTAAAACGGAGTTAAACATGAGCAAGGTTTTAAAGGAACAGTCCTCATCCGAATACCAAAAGCAAGAATTTCTACACTTTTTCCTTTATGGAGAAAACAACCACTCGAAACTTACTATAATGGAAGTCTAAGAACAGTTACTGAATTCAACAAACCTTCACACTGGGAAACAACTTTTTGGAGAAAAAAATACTATGCTTTCGGAGGGAATGCATTAAAAGATTATGCATTTTTTGTGGTTGTCCCGTTCAGAAAATCCTTAAAGATTCTGCATATGTAAAACCCAAACCTCAAAGAGTTTCCCTATCAGAAAGATTTCTAAATAGAACCCCTTTAGGAAGCTAAGCACCTTTTATTATCCGTAGAACCCTTGAAGAACCCTTTTCTAAGGCTATGTCCACATTAATCGGGATAGATCTGAAAACTGCATTTTCGTTTTTGTTTTTTTTTTAAATGCTCTCTGTCTACACTGGTGTTTTCAAACGTTTGCCAAAAATTGCTCGTCCACACAGGAACGTCTGAAAACGCTTACATTCCTATGCTGCGCATGCTTAAAAACGTAAGAAGCTTTGGTCTGCATCACTTCCAGCAGGCGTTTATTTATAAATGCAATCTGAAGGTTGTACAAAGTGACATTAATCTTTAACAACACTATCAAACCGGAGAACAAGCACAACAACTGCAGTACGACATCGTCCACCATCTTGTTTGTTTTGAGTCGAATGAGTCACATGACTGCGAATACGTCATTGTTTTTGGGTATCGATGTTTTATCCACTTGGGAGAGCGTTTTCGAATAGCTGCAGTTTTCGCTGGACAAAATCGCTGTCTCAGTGTGGACGGAAGGCAAAGACGTAGAGAAAAAAGTTGCGTTTTCAAATTTATCCAGATTAATGTAGACATAGCCTAAGAATATAGTTGCGTGGGTCTGATCCTACATGGATACCCAAAACTACTGATGCATCAATACCATTTTTTTTAAACTTCTTAATACAGATACTGATAGCAAAATGAATAACCTATTGAGCATGAATCAGTCCAGGATGTCAAAGAACATTTTATTTTCACTCACCTGTAGACATTTTTTTCTAGCTAGCATTTGCTGCAGAGTTGGTTGCCACTGTGTAGTGCTAGCAATGACAATTCCTGTGCTGAATTTTTATGTTTAAGATGTTTCATCAGGTTACTTGTATTGTAGGAAGATGCTGAAGTTTCTCAAGTACAGTAAATGAGCGTGGTTTCGGACTGATACCCAATACCAGTATCAGTATCGATGCATCCCTAGAAAAAGTTAATACTTTTAATGTATTGCTCTAGTGTTGGAAAGTTGGATAAAAGCGAGTGATGGATGGCCTTCTTTCATCGTGCCTCATCGTTTACTCACACAGATACTACAGATAGAGATTAGGTCGGAGAAAAAAAAAACTGGAATCATCCTCCAAAAACTACCAAAAGTTTGATCAAGTGTTCTCTTTTGAAGCTGGTGTACATGCAGCGGGCTGTCTCGTCTTTAATCACTCAGAGCTTACTGGAGTGGGAGAAACATTTATGGATTCTCATCTGAGCCATGTTGAAATTGTCAAGGCTTATGTTGAAATCCTGCTTCTTTACTTCAGGAGTGACTGCTACGTTTAAACGACAAGCTGGGGGAAAAAAGTGAACACGGAGAGTGCCAAAATGCAGAGTTAGAGTCATGCTTAGCACGCCAGACTGCATTTGTCATCTTGGACAGTTTTCGCTCAGAAATGCCCGCACGAAAAACAGAGTTGCACAGCTAAGCCGCGCTGGAGAGTCAATAAGAACAGGGCTTTGCTTTCTTCGTCTTTACAGGATGTTAGAGAACTCCAGCTTGTCTGGAGCCAAGAAGAGATTCAAGAGATTCATGTTTGATCTCCAGCCTGAAGGGCAGTTCCAAAAGCTCTTGTAGTTTTCTTTGCCTGAGAGAGATGAGGAAGCCAGCCTTGTGGGAAAGTCAGCTGTGCCCACTCTCTGATTGAGTGTCTACATCCCTCCAAAAACAAGCGCTACACTCAGCTTCATTATGTACGTGACCACATATGACATTTGTGGTCGAATTTTAGTTGCAGTTTCATTCTGACACTGTTGTGATGTTGGAGACCGAGACGGAGCAACGGGGCTGTAGCATAAAAACAACCACAAGTGCTCTCGCGCTCTCTCTCTCTCTCTCTCTCTCTCTCTCTCTCTCTCTCTCTCTCATACACAAACGAAACATGGTTGAAAGGAAATGGTTTTGGTCTGTAAGGCTAACATCTATATTCTGAAATGAATGTGGCTTGCACTTGTGTAAATTTGTTCCAACATCAGTGTGCTGAAACATGAGATTCATGCTGTAAACACATGTCCTGTAGAAATGCGTGTTAAAGTTAAACTAATTTCTCATCCAAATCACTTACAACATACAATTCTACCTTTCGAACTACAACCTGAGTCTAAGGCTTCTTTTCTATTTGCCTAAAATGGAAAGTTTAAAAAAATAAAATTAAAAAAAAACTTTTATAGTAACCTTTCTAAAGCTTCCCATATAGTGCACCTCCTATTCATATCTTTGTTTGGAACACATCTGTTCATTCTGGAAATTTTTTAAATCATATTCGGTTATATCCCTACTACATAGCAATAAGGGAAAAGTTGTGTAATTTCTCGGTCTCTGCTCTGAATGATGCTGCTTTAGGTCAGAACAACTTCACCATGTCAGTATGGAGGCTTTGTCACAGAACCACCCAGCTCAATGGCCATAAATAACCGATGACACATAAAACACCAGTAGTCCTCCAACAGAGCACACATGACATCATTCATTCAGCTCCACTCAGCCAATCATCTTTGCCACAGCGACGTTGGTCGTTGCTTTGCTCTGTGTGGTGGCGTAATTTACGACGCTGACCTCTAACAATCTCCAACGCCGTGCATTCCCCGGCAGCAGAGACAAATCCGAGCAGCCCCCGCTCACATTCCTGTATGGAACTGCAAGACCACAACCAATGCTGCAGGACATGCGCAAGGTATCCATTACAACCTGAAGAACATTAGGCCTTTACTCAATATCTGCATTTCACACACAGCCCCAAAGGCATCAGTACCTACCAGCGTCCACAGAGTCACAGCCCTTAAAGCAAAAAAGCCCACTAGAATCACACACAGTCCCAAAGACATCAAAACCTCAGTTACATACACAGCCCCAAAAGTATTAAAGCTCTCTGGTGGTCCACAGAGTCACAGCCCTTAAGGAATTAAAGCCCACTGGTAGTCCACACACAGAATCACACATAGCTCCAAAGGAAAAGAAACCTACCGCTGACCCACAGAGACTAACACAGCCCCAAAGGCAAAGAATCCTACCGGTGATCCACAGTCACACAGCCCTAAAGGCAGTGAAACCTTATCGAGGACCACAGTTACTCATTTTCACAAATTTTCTCGCACACAGGAGCACCTAGAAAGGCACTTCATCTCATTTTCTCCCATGTTGGAGAGCCTATAGGGCTTTGTATCACATATTCCCCACTGGAAGGGCAACCTAAAGGGCACTTCATCAAGTTCTCTTGCATGTAGCAGAAAGATCATCATGTTTTGTCCATTGGAAGGGCACCCTAGAAAGATTTGTCAATCCTAAAGGTATGCAAACTTCTGCACTCAACTGTGTCTTATATAAGAGAACGTGTTCGCATTTTGTTTGCATCAGAAGTAGAAACTGTTGAGCCAGCAGTGAGAGTTTCATCAGCCCTCGTGATGAATTAATCTTTAATCTTTAAATCTTTTTTTAAAAAATCAGTCAAAATAAATGCCAAAGCTAAAAAAAAAAAAATATTCAGGACAAAGCCTCAGAACTCTGTGGATGTTTTAAACCACACTCGGTTGTACTTTACTGCCTTCTGCTGGTCACTGAGCACACAGCACTTACTAGACACAATGTTCGTGTATCTACCTATGGTATACACTGCTCTTACTTAAGTCTACAATAAGCTACTCAAATCAGAGTTTCTCTTTTATTAATCATGCAATAATTTATTTATATCAGACAGAAATTATACATCTTTTAAGTTGGATGAAATACAGTCACGGACAGAGGACACACTGCAAAGCCCCGTTTGACAAATTTTTTAGATTTGTTGTGAATTTCAAATGTTTTGCAACCAATGTTAACTAATTTTAAATATATTTAGTGATTTCTACTGATTTTTAAAAATGCTACACTACCTACACTATATTTGTCAAGCAGCTTAAACTTTGATGCAATACATATTCCACAATTTTCCCCCCATGCTGATTAATGTAATGTTGTATTCCACTAACCGCTGATGAACAGTGAGTTTGTATTCCTAAGTCATGCTCCATGTAGGCCACACACATAGTACAAACATTAAAAAGTGCGTTTTGGAGCTCGACGCCACTTTGTGAGGTGTGTATACTGTAAGTAGATTAATTTGCATCGCTGAGGAATTACTGATGTGTCAGTCGCAAACGTTAAGAATCAGCTCACATATATTTTGCCACTGTAGACCATTGTATGCCAACAACTCATCCTTTCTTTCATTTATCTTCTAACTGTTTAAATGCTTCACATCTGAGATATTCTGAGACATGCATTTCACTTTCAGCTGTGTAAATGATGTAATTGTTTTATGGGAGGCAATCAGTTATCAGAATAAATGGAAATAAATCTTCTTAACAAAGCACAGACACAGCAAGACACAATAACAATGCAGGGATTCATAAAGTTTTTACTTGGTGCATATTTATTGTGCCTTGCTGATGTAAGCCTACTTAATTAAATAAATATATTATTTGATAAGATGCAATGCAAAATCAAGTAATTTTGTTAATTAGAAGGTAGAGTAATATTTAATGAAACAATGTCAGCCATACATAAGGCAAAGAAGAGAAATCACCGGTCAAAATATATCACAAACTTTGTCCGGCAATGAGTTGTTTGGTAGCCGAAAGACTCCTGAGTGAAATAATCTGACTCGCTGAAATGAGATAGAATTCCCATCAATTATGAGGAGTAATGTGTTACAGAAACTGACAACACTGTTGGTAAACAGTGCTAAATAATGACCGAGCGAGCAGCAAGTGACATCCATGTACACTTGCGTGTCAGAGACTCATACCTGACACGTCCCACCCACGCAGATGGCCGTCTCGTTCTGTCCACACGGCGTCCCGTCAATGACTCGATCCGACTGGCGGACGTAGAAACGGTATCCGATCGCACGGCAGTTGAGCTCGCAGAGCTGCTCTCCAGGAACTGTGAGGAATTACAGAAAAACACAATCACTGGCCAAATAAAAACAAACCAAACACTCACAGCACAACCGTTATTTAATGCACTAGTTTGGGAATTTTTCCATTTTGTAGACACACAGGACACAGGAGAAAATCTTGTGCATTCATGAATTCCCAGAATGTACATGTAACTGTGATGGGTTAGTGTCCAAATAATGTACACTTGAGAGTACAGAATACGCACAGTGCACTTGGTGTTTCTGGGAATAAGGAGTATTTCAGACCCAGAGACTGATTTAGAATGCAAACAAGCATGTGGGCCATTTCTGTACCAACACTCTCAGATGTCTCAGAAATCTGACCCTGATCTCTTCTGTTAAAGCCGTTAAATTTAACACGATGCTCCGTGGTGTTTCCTCAGCCAGTTACTGAAGAATTGAAATATTGAGCAAATGGATAAAAAGAGCACTTTACTGTCAACAAATATTGAAAACTTCCTTTCACAGCATTTTATTTTAGTATAATAGTAGTTTATGGCTTCAGGGGATAGGGCTAGATGGAGGCAGATGATTCGCTGTGGCGACCCCTGAAGGGAACAGCCGAAAGGAAAAGAAGAAGAAGTAGTTTATGGCTTGTGACGTACCCAGTCATTATATTAGGACATATAGTGAAAGGACATACAGACAGACAGGACGCCAATCACACACTAATCAGGGACCAATTACAGCACATTAGGGCTCAATCGGTGCCAAGTAAAGATGATAACAACATGATAAATGGTGCAATAATTTAAAATCCATTAAAGACTTTTACACCATACCGCTGTTGAATTCTCGATTCTGATTGGTCAGAAGTTTATTATATAACAGCAGCTCGGAAGCAATAACAAAATACCTATATGTATGGCAAATTGCTGTGGTACAATTTACAGATTTAAAAGTATTTCTCTATAAATAGTATGAATTACATCATCATCATCATCATCATTATATTATGACCTTACCTTCTTAATATTAGAGATATGAACCCAAGTGGCCTGACCAAATTTAAGCAAAATTTGTCAAAAAAGAAAAAAAAAAAAAAAAAAACACTGGCCAATTTACTTGAATAAAATAGACTAAGTTTTACTTTGATGGTTTCATTTCCGCCTGCTTTATGGAAACGTGAAATCTCAGCCAGAAATGATCTGCACATCTGAAATATGCACCAACATGACAGAACATTTTAGCACTGGGAAAAACAGCAGGATTAAAAAGGTAACATCACATGTAACAAACCTAATTTGCTTACATTCCAACTGCATTATTCACAATCCTTTCATTCATTAAACAAGCTGACATTTTGACATGTATCTTAAGTGCTCTTCTTATTACTGTCCAAAGAGTCTGTAAATGCTCTGTGTGATTCCTGTTGCTTGGTGACGCTAACACATAATTTGTAGAGCTCAACTGAAGGTATAAAATGCATTAAAGCCACACAAACAGCAACAGTAACATTACATGTAGGTTCGTATTGCACCAACGATGCCAAAATATCTGAAAGACAATGGATTTAAAGAAAGCAACATGAAAATCTCACCTTCGTTGAAAGGTTCCCATTCATAGAGCCGGCCCATGAAGGGGTGATTGTTATAGGAGGAACACTGGATGTCTCTGATATTCCTGCTGGCGGGGGGACAAGGCTGACACACACACACACACACACACACACACACACACACACACACACACACACACACACACACACAAGAGTGAAAAAGTGCTTATTTTGTGGATTTTTGTCATTGTAATCATTGTTATATGTGTGGACGAAGATACAGTATTATCCCTATAACGTATATTAACTGATGTCCCTATAACATATTTTCCCTGTAACTTATCTTGAATTGCAAAACTTTCATCAAAAATCCAACTCATACCCTAAAAAAACCTGCAAATCACAACACCTCATAACCAGAAGCACTTTCTAATACAAAGTCACACTCATTTCACATCTAACAATTAATCCACATATAATCTCTGACCTACGCTCTTAAAGCTGTCAGAGATAGGTGTGTGTTCCTAAACCCCTGACTCTGTAACATTCCCGTCCCCTGGATAAATCTGGATTTTATGATCGCTCTGAGGAGATGTCAGCTCCCACCTCGTTCACACATACGCACATACCAAAATCCTCTCTGCCTCAACAAGCACTGGGACTTTTACACACAATAGCAGAGCTTAAACATTTCAAGGACAAAATCATTAGGTATTAACGTCCTTGGATGTCCTGCACGGTATTAGACATGCTATACCACAGTGCTGCTGAATGCCCAATTCTGCTTGGTCATCGATTGGGAGGTAACTATAAATGGATAAAAAGTATGATGTGCTATAATTCAATTAATATAACATTGTAATTATTGGCATTGCTGTTATTACTTTGGTATAAAAAAGGAATAAAACACTTTTGGACATACCAATATTGGAAAACAATCAACTCCGGTGTGGTAACAGTAACTCCGCTTCATCACACCACCCTTCGTTGATTATTTCCCACACTCCATCATGTTTTATTCCTTACTCAGCTGCCTTTCGGCACATTCCCAAAGCAAATGCTTGCATGCTTGTCATACTTTGCAATAGAATATTTTTAATACGAAATCTCAGTATCATAATCAACATGTTTTAAATATTCAAGATTCTTACATTCATGTTGCACATCTTGTACTGGCTGGCAACTCCAGAGCAGGAGGAGGCTGGCAGCGGTAGCAGGTTATGAGGTCTCCCAGGAGCTGAAGCTTGGCTAAAACCTGATGTCAGTGTGCCAGGAGGGTGCGGATTCCCCTGAGACTGGAGACCCGAGCTGGGCTGGTGAAGGGGAACCCAGGAAGCCTGCTGGTTCATACTGTGATGGGTATTTTGAGGGGGACTTTGCTGAGTATTTCTGTACTTCTTCTGCTGCTGTCTATAGCTGTTGTATCTGTAGTCAGATGGTGAGCGAGGCTGTCGCTGGCTGTATATGGTTTGTCCAGAATCTCTCTGCGAGGAGACCACATATGGCATCTTCCCGTAACCGTACATCCCCGGGCTGATCCGAGTGCTGCCGCCTCGCCTGAGAAATCACCCGATACACAAAGTAATTCATTCCAAAAATGTATTTACATACAAGGGAATTTTTCATTCTGCAGTACTCAGTAGATCTGAAGAAGCCCCTTAGATAAGTGGTCAAGCATACTATAATTTATACCACAAGTCATGTTTCAGTGATTTGGCCAGTTCAAAGACTTTAAACGTTATTAAAATTAACTTTAAACCTGGGTTAAAACCTTAATCTCTTAAATCACAACTTCCTTAAAAAAACACTTAAAATAACAATTATTAAAATAAAAAGTAATACCGCCTCCCAGGCCGTGCTTCACTCTGCTGCTTTCTTGTCTCCCCACGACTGGTATGGTGTGACCCCTGAACATCTGGATGAGGCTTGTGGTTACCATGATGCACGTGCACAGATGGCTTTAATGCTGATATGACAATACTCGGATCCTGGTGCCCCGTGTGAGGACCCTGTCTGGAGGAATAAACTGTGGCTGGAGGGCTGTACATGCGTAAGCATGGCCTGCTTTGCTCCTGTACCCCACCCCCACACGAGCGAGAGCATTCACCCCATGGACCCCAAGAGCCCCACGATCCAGAAGAGTCATTGTCCAAAATTCGAGGCTCGACCACTGGTCTAGGAGCAACCTGCAGCCAAATACAGCATGAAATACAGAAACGTGTTAAATTTTGTGTCATTTTAAACATTAACATTCTATTCGATAATTTTTTATTTATATTAAAACATATTCAGTAACTGTGGGAATGGTTTTTAGCTAGACTTTAAAGGCTTAATAAGTAAAGCCTGCAATTAATCAGTAACTTGAATTAAGATTCACAGTAATGAGATTTCTAATAAGTATTTTTCAAATAAACACGCTTTCATCTCAAATATATAAAGACATAAGAGTGTGTGTGTGTGTGTGTGTGTGTGTGTGTGTGTGTGTGTGTGTGTGTGTGTGTGTGTGTGTGTGTGTTTAAAAAAAAATATAGCACTATATTTGTCTGGTATTATTTTAGAATATTATATTCTCAGTACATATTGAAAAATGTGTATTTTTGCTCTATGGGCTTATTCAAGTTCTCATTTTATTAGCCGCTCATTGCTACAGTACGTTCATCAATTCAGCGCTGTCAGTTCCCGCTCAGAACGGGTGCCCCCTCATACATTTCTCTCTCTCAAAATGAGTACATTAATATTATAGCGGCCTGCAGAGCAGCAAGCAGCAGTGGTCCACCAGAGAATAAAGCTTGGGCAGTAAGAATTGCTGGCACGGCATCCTCGACTGTCTGTCAATGCCAGACGGCTATTCAGAGATCAAATGTGCCAAACCCCTTCCCTCCTGTTCCTGTAACTCAAACTCTCAGTCATCTTCCAGGTCACCGAGTGGTCAAACAGCTGATCCACACAAATTTTTACTATGAGTGGATTCAGCGAGAGGTCAAATCACTTGTCCATCACTAAAAAAAGTTCATTTCAGTTTCTAATCACCCTGTCACGGAGAAATGTTAATGGCAAAAATTTTCCTGACCTCTTCCTCATCATCACCTGTTGAAACTACACCTGTTGGTCACTGTGGTCTCTCTTTCCTCTTAGCACTAATGACCTCTCAATGCTCAGACATCTGACCTCACTTTCTCCACTCCTTTTCTTTTCTTTTTTTTTTTTTTTTTGTTGAAAAAATGTATCCCTAAATGCCTGCTTTGAGATAAGCATTATTTCCCCTAATCCCAACCAGCCAAACTGGTCTCAGATCAGCAAACTATGAATAGCACATCTTTTTTGTTTTTGTCTTTGTATCTCCTTTTCTATCCACGCCACAGATTTGCACCAGGATCGGGTTTCTGAAAGGGTTTTCACACAGGCTGATTACACATTCTCAAGAGCTCAGGACCCCGCTGTGTTTCAGGGCTTTTGTGGTTAAGCAGGAACATTGATGTTAATTGCCTGTCATGTTGAAGCAGCTTG
This sequence comes from Cranoglanis bouderius, assembly GCA_023630585.1. Classification (NCBI taxonomy): domain Eukaryota; kingdom Metazoa; phylum Chordata; class Actinopteri; order Siluriformes; family Cranoglanididae; genus Cranoglanis; species Cranoglanis bouderius. Next base: position 6,150,818 of record CM042557.1, on the reverse strand, counting down.
AAATCTGTATGAAAAAAGGCTTTCAAAATTGCCTCTTAAAAACTTTCTGAGACAAAGTCATATGGACAGATGGGACAAAGAGGAACGTTTAATAGAAGACCTGCTCATGATGATCAGTGAAGCATGTTGGCTTGGGTGTATATAGGAACTGGTTCACTTGATGATTAAATTTTACATTATTAAAGGATTATAACTTCTCAGATCCCAACAAATGCCTCAGAACCCATTGCCACTTGTCACTTTACTTGGCAGGTGGACAATAACCCCAAACATCCACTGAACCAGCTGTAGAGCATTTCAAGGCTAAAAAGTGGAACATTTTTGGGATTCAGAGTAATAGGCAAATTAAAGACAACTTAATTAAATTAAAATTTACAGGCTTGGCAGATGATCACCAGGAAAGACATTCAGCACACCCTGGGACAAGGAATAAATCACTTAGGAGCGTGCTGTTAAAGGAAAATTATCAGCATTACCACCCCAAAGTTTATATCACATTTTTCTATAACAGGACACGGGGTTTTATTTCTCTTACCACAGCAATCTGCTGATGGTAACCATTTTTAAAATATTAAAGAACGTGTCATATGTTTGCAACAGTTATAAACAGTTGTTCCCTCAAAAGCCTCTCTATTTTTTCTTGCTCGAAGCTACATGTCGCTGAGAAAATGGGGAAAAAAACACAAAGCGTCCTTAAGACTCTCTCTTCCATAAATAATAAATAAATGTCTCCTCACAGAATACTTCACCATATCTTCTACATACTGTATATTTAGTCAATTTATGTGGAGCATCCACCATACAAGTCCCTGTGTAAGAAACAATAACGTATTAGAATGAGCACATTAATATAAACCTGTGATTTGCCTTGCAGCCAGAACAACTTTCAGAGCTGCTGTCATAGAAAATTAATTAAATTAACCTTCTGACAAATCAGAATCGAGAATTCAACAATGCTGCGGTATGATTGTAAATTATTTATAACAACAAATACTGTGCAGATTTATTTCTCTAAATTCAAGATTTTTATGTATAAAGAAACATGTTATTCTTAATGGTTCATCTAATATAGATGTAAATCTGGCATAATCTTTGCTTCGTTTAAAATCCAGTACACCGGACTCCAGAAATTGTCCAGTTGCATACAGAATGTACTTTGGTGTTACACTGTGATGAGCAGTTTCTTAATTGTAATGAGACTTATTGATGTTTCAGAATTAGATGAAACCAGAAATGGCCATCTTAACAGCTCCTTGAGATTTACTAAGAAAAGTCCTAAATCAGTTTAAATGTTTTTGTCAAAGGAAAGTTCAAGTGCATCTCTGGTGCCAGTGTTACCTTCTTGTGGTCCAGTGTGAGCTGGCCGCCAGAGAGGTTTGTCCAAAGCAGGGCGATAACCATGACAACACTGTGAATAAAAGCCAATGACTTTTACTGAACTTTCACAGAGCACAACATTTCTGTGTACAAATAGTAGGATGCTGGATTTACAGTGGCTGCTTCAGACCCACTTTCTATTCATCTCACTGTATTTATAAACCATGTCAGCTCCTGTGATTCACTTATGCAAGATGCTATGACTTCTGTCTGGATAAAATTTGCAACAGCTGACAAAGCTTGCGAAAGCATCTCATGGATAGCCTTAGTTTTAATGTGTATCCTTTCTGAAAATTCTGAACACACTCGCTGATAAATCACTGTCTGCGTTCTTACCTTACACATGACACTCTGTTCATGCTGGACAGAAAGTGGACAGCTCTACCTGGGAAATGAAAAACAGTGTGTCAGCTTTGGTGGTCAAGTGCAATGTCCAATTAAGGCCTCAGGCTGGCAACTGTCCTCTCTCTGTGTGGCACAGGACACGACCATGAGCTCTGACCTCTGACCCACGAATGCTCAGGGCTCTTTCACTGAAATGCAGAACCAAATCTGGACAGTTCAGCCCATGAAGCTAACTACTCCATAGGGACAGTTTGAAAAACTTTTTTGTTTTCCTCAGACTGAGTGTATTTCACTTCACCCTGTAGACTAAATGGACATTGACACCATTTTCTCCCTAATTTAGTCTTGGCTGATTCCTACCCAACAGCCAGGTCTCCCCTATCATACAACAGCTACCAACTTGGAACCTTTAAGGAGTGTTTTCTTCCTCTTATACCACAGCAATTTGCCAACGATTTAAAAATTTTTTATTTAAGAATGACGTCACATTTTTATTTATATACTGTAGTTTATAGTTATGTTTGATGTTGTGGAACAGCCATAAAACAAGCTAGCTGCTCTTATTCGTTACTGCAGCCTCTTTTTTCTCTTTCTTCTTTATGTTAATTAAAAAAAACAAGCAGACTGTCTTGTTACTGCGAAACTGGAAAATGTGGCGTCCTCTTTCCTTGAACTTTCCCTTAGAGAAAAGTTTACTGAGTGCTACAAGTGCTGACACTGGGGACTCCTTCCTTGAATGTTAAACCGTCATCATATTAACGACTGTAAAGTGCCCTTCACTAATATTGGCACCCTTGGTAAATATGAGCAAAGAAGGCTGTGAAAAATTGTCTTTATTGTTTAACCTTTTGATTTTTGTTCAAAGAAATTCACAAAAATACTCTGCTGTCATGGATATCAAACAATTGCAAACACAACACAGATTTATAAAAAAAAAAAACATTTTTGTTAAATATAGGTGTGAAACAATTATTGGCACCCCTATGAATTCATATGAGAAAAATATATTTGAAGTATATTCCCACTGATATTTAAATTTTTTTTTAGTACACCTGGGTGACTAGGAACAGGAAATTGTTCAATCATGACTCCCTGTTTCACAGGGGTATAAATATGAGGTAACACATAGGCCAAATTCCCTTAGTCATTCATTACAATGGGTAAGACCAAGGAATATAGCTGTGATGTGCGGCAATAGGTTGCTGAGCTTCACAAAATGGAAAGTGACTATAAGAAAATAGGACAAGTATTGAAAATGCCCATTTACACCATCAATAATTAAGAAGTTCCAGTCAACTGGAAATGTTATGAATCAACCTGGAACTGGACGTGTGTCTATATTGTCTCAACGCACTGTGAGTTGGTTAGTTGCGTCTTGGGGTCAGAAAGTCTCCAAAACTACAATCCGAAGTCACCTACATCAATCACCACAAGTTGTTTGGAAGGGTTTCAAGAAAAAAGCCTCTACTCTCATCCAAAAACAAACTCAAACGTCTTCAGTTTGCCAGACACTACTGGAACTTCAAATGGGATCAGGTTCTATGGTCAGATGAAACCAAAATAGAGCTTTTTGGCAATAAACACCAGAGGTGGTTTTGGTGCACACAGAGAGGTAGCCATATGGAAAAGTACCTCATGCCCACAGTTAAATATGGTGGTGACTCTTTAATGTTTTGGGGCTGTTTTTCTGCCAGAGGACCTGGACATTTTGTTAGGATACATGGCATCATGGACTCTATCAAATATCAACAGATATTAAATGAAAACCTGACTGCCTCTGCCAGAAAGCTTAAAATGGGCCGTGGTTGGATCTTCCAGCAGGACAATGATCCAAAACATACATCAAAATCAACACAAAAATGGTTTACTGACCACAAAATCAAGGTCCTGCCATGGCCATCCCAGTCCCCTGACTTGAAACCCATTGGAAACCTGTGGGGTGAACTGAAGAGGAGAGTCCACCAGAGTGGACCTCGAAATTTGAAGAATCTGGAGAGATTCTGTATGGAGGAATGGTCTCAGATGCCATGTATTCTCCAACCTCATCAGGCATTATAGGAGAAGACTCAGAGTTGTTATCTTGGCAAAGGGAGGTAGCACAAAGTATTGACTAAAAGGGTGCCAATAATTGTTGCACACCTATATTTAACAAAGATTTTTTTTCTATAAACCTGTGTTGTGTTTGCAACTGTTTGACATCCATGAGAGCAGAGAATTTTTGTGAATTTTTTTTAAACAAAAGATCAAAAGTTTAAACAATAAAGCCTTCTTCACAGTCTTCTTTGCTCATATTTACCAAGGGTGTCAATATTAGTGGAGGGCACTGTAGATTTTCTTGGTTAAATAACATGGTTTTTAATCTGTTTATTATTTGTCTTAGATTACTGTATGTGGAGCTGTGCAGTGTTACAGTGTTATAGCTCCCTGCTGAAAAACAAAAAACAAACAAAAAAAACAAAACAATAGAAACCTTCATAGAATTTGTAATGGTTTTAATGGTTATCATGGGAGTTGTATTGGTTTTAATGGAAACTGTAACGGTCCCTGTGGGTCTCTACTGGTAATTTGTTGCCTTCTATTGGTGGCATGTTGTGTCTAGTGGATACCATTAAGGACCAATAATGTTTGTAATGATTTTAATGGTTAGCTGATGGTTTGTAATGGTATTTATAGTGGAAACCATTAGAAATTCTAGGGCTGTGCGGAATTTCGCATGTTTCCGTAGGTTTTCTCCTAAAACATGCTGGTAGTTGGATTGACTAGGTGTGTGTGTGTGTGTGTGTGTGTGTGTGTGTGTGTGTGAGTGTGTTTGATAGGCGTCCTAATCAGGGTGTATTCCCACCTCGCGCGCAGGATAGCCTCCATAAAATAAATGAATGGATGAACATTCCCAAAAATCGCAGTGTAATATTTCTTGTATATCAGTAAAGAACACCCACAAATACTCATTTGGGATATTTAATAGGAAATTGTTACAAATGCTGACAGTGAACCACAGTTCAACGTGTGTAATAATAATAATAATAATAATAATAATAATAATAATAATACAGTAAGACAATTAACAATGAACGATTTCTTGCGCATACGTTATAAACACATTTTTAAAGCATTAGGTTGCCTGATCGAGGCTTTAAACTTCAGAAAACCCCAGTTAAGAACATCAGGAGTGTGAAGTGTGAAGTGTTACCTGTCTCTGGCCGCGTTTCCAGTTTAATACCGAGCTTTCATTTAGCACCGGGAGCTCGGCATAAAGCGCGCGCTCACGGAGTGTAGTTTGGACAGATAAGAGCCACGGATCCCGCCGACCTGCCGCATCGTGACAGAGCATAATCTCCACCACAGAGAAAAGTTACATCCTGAACTTCTATTTCCAGCAGACTGAAAGCCACAAGAAGAAACTTGCTTGCGCCAAAATGCTATCGTTCCGCAGAACTGACGCCTTTCATTAATCCCGAGAGAGAGAGAGAGAGAGAGAGAGAGAGAGAGAGAGAGAGAGAGAGAGAGAGTCCTCAATGGAGAGGATCAGTCACCTGGTAAAGCACTCCAGCACAGTCTGTGAATGTTTTCCCTGTTTAAGGAGGACCTGAGAGAGAGAGAGAGAGAGAGAGAGAGAGAGAGAGAGAGATTTTATTTTTTTTAATCACATACATTTGACACGTGATCATATATTTGCACGTGATTATAAGAGTAATATATGTCCTGAAACTGCATGTGTGAACGTATATCTGAACATGAACTATATAGTTAAAAATGACCATATGAAAATTAATGAATTGTGTAAAAATAATAAATAAATAAATAAATAAAAATCACATGTAGAAAAATTAAAACCACAAATACTATAGGAGCAAAAATGATCATGTGGAAGAAGTAAAAAAAAACAACAACACATACATAAAGTTAAGGTGAAAAATGAACATGTGAAAATAAATGAACCATAAATAATCACATGGGGAAACAATGTGAAAGATGAATCATTTTCTATATGACATATAAAAAAATGTGACTAAATAGAGAAAAAAAAAATCACGTGTAAAAATAAAAACATCAATCACGAGAAAAAAAACCCTGCATGTCACTGCGTGTAAAAATAACAGAATCATGTGGATGGAAAAACAAAATATACACACATGCACTACATGTACAACCCCAATTCCAAAAAAGTTGGGACACAGTGTAAAATGTAAATAAAAACAGAATGCAATGATTTGCGAATCTCATAAACCCGTATGTTATTCACAATAGAACATAAAAAACATATCAAATGTTTAAAATGAGGAAATGTACCATTTTAAGGAAAGAATAAGGTAATTTTTAATTTGATGGCCGCAACACGTCTCAAAAAAGTTGGGACGGGGCAACAAAGGGCTGGAAAAGTAAATGTTACTAAAAAGAAACAATGGAGGAACATTTTGCAACTAATTGGGTTAATTGGCAACAGGTCAGTAACATGATTAACAGTAACAGAAAAAGAGTATCTTAGAGAGGCAGAGTCTCTCAGAAGTAAAGATGGGATGAATCTGTATGGAAGCATATGTTGCTCTAAAACCTGTATATACCTTTCAGCATTGATGGTGCCTTTCCAGATGTGCAAACTGCCCATTCTATAGGCACTAATGCACACCCATACCATCAGAGATGCAGGCTTTTGAACTGAGCGCTGATAACAAGCCAGATGGTCCCTCTCCTCTTTAGTCCTCTTTAGTCCAGAGGACGTGGTTTCCAAAAAGAATTTCAAATTTCGATTCGTCTGACCACGGAACAGTTTTCCACTTTGCCTCAGTCCATTTTAAATGAGCTTTGGCCCAGAGAAGACGGCGGCGTTTCTGGATCATGTTCACATATGGCTTCTTCTTTGCATGATAGAGCTTTAACCAGCATTTGTGGATGGCACGGCGAACTGTGTTCACAGACAATGAGTTCTGGAGGTGTTTCTGAGCCCATGCAGTGATTTCCATTACAGAATCATGCCTGTTTTTAATGCAGTGCCGTCTGAGGACCCGAAGATCATGGGCATGCAATATTGATTTTCACCCTTGTCCCTTGTGCACAGAGATTTCTCCAGATTCTCAGAATCATTCGATGATATTATGTACTGTAGACGATGAGATATTCAGAGTTTTTGCAATTTTACGTTGAGGAACATTATTCTGAAATTGTTCCACAAACTGTAGATGCAGTTTTTCGCAGATTGGTGAACCTCTGCCCATCTTTACTTCTGAGAGACTCTGCCTCTCTAAGATACTCTTTTTATACCCAATCATGTTACTGACCTGTTGCCAATTAAACTCCAGCTGTTTCTTTTTAACAACACTTACTTTTCCAGCCTTTTGTTGCCCCGTCCCAACTTTTTTGAGATGTATTGCTGCCATCAAATTCAAAATTACCTTATTCTTTCCTTAAAATGGTACATTTCCTCAGTTTAAACATTTGATATGTTTTCTATGTTCTATTGTGAATAACATACGGGTTTATGAGATTTGCAAATCATTGCATTCTGTTTTTATTTACATTTTACACAGTGTCCCAACTTTTTTGGAATTTGGGTTGTATAAAAATGAACAAATGAATTCATTATGTGGAAAAAAAAAATCACAAAAAACTCATGGCCTACATGTGGAAAAGTAACGTGGAAAAAAACATGAAAAGAATTACATGGGAAATATTAACGTGAAAATCTTGCATAATTATAAAAACATGTGAACTTCATGTGAAATGCAAAAATAAATGTAGCCTAATCTTGTTAACAAAATCACATGTGGGGGGAAAAATGAAAGATTAATATGAAACATGAAAAAAAATAATAATGTGGAAAAATAAAATCAGCTGCACTACACCAGTGTGAAAAAAAAGTGTGAAACATAGCATGTAAAGTGTCTAAAAACCAAAGATGTAAAATTAACATGAAGTTTGTGTGATGGCAGTAATACTATGCATTGGAAGTGTCTAGTGTGTGTTTGGGTGTGTGTGTGTCACTATGTGTTTAGTAAACACTTCTTTATCAAACACACTTTCCATGTTAATCCACTTTTTGGTGTACAATTAGACAGTAAAGCTCATTGTTTCCTACATGCACTATGTGTTAATCATCCTCTACCCATGGTTCAGTATGTTTCTGACCACAGCATATTGTTGGCTTGATTATTTTTGGTAGGTGGACTGTTTCTCAACCCTTTCCCCGATGGACGACCAGCACATTCTTCAGAGTGACAGATGGGTACCAGTCAGTAATCGTAAACCTGAAAGAGTGTGAAAAGTGACCTGTATTGTAAGCATACCACACCGGTTCCCAACCCTGGTCCTGAAGAACCCTCGGGCCTGCACATTTTACTGTTTTCCTGCGCTAACACACCTGCTTCAACTGATCACATTAAGCAATGTTAACAGCTACGCAACTAACTGAGCAAATTAAACCCACTTCAGAGCCTGCATCCATTGTAATGTATGTCACATGTCTTACAGATTTTTCTTTCCTTATCAAAATTTAGAAATTAGGAAAAACTTTTTCCTGAGTGGTTAACAAAGAGTAAACTATACAAAAAACGGAAAGGTTTTAGCCAGGTTGAGACTATTCATGAATCCAACGTCCATTGCAGTGGATATGAAAAAAATAAAGTTTCTTATTCTCATGTGGGTTTAATAAATCTAGGAAAAATATAAATACATTTTTTTTGTCTACAGGGTCTAAAAGGGTTAACAGCCCTTTCTGAGTTGAGGTGTGTGTGTGTTAGAGCAGGGAAACCCCTGGGGGGGTAAACTTCAGACTTCCACACAACATGATACGATTTGATTTACTAGTCTCTGATCGATATTAGACCAGCCCTGGGGTAGGTCTACCTCAGGATGATGTAGAGAAGGACGATTTTAAATGTATCAGAGTTACAGGCAAATCACATTTCTGTCCTATTTACACATCAGTTTAAAACTATTTTTCACCACCACCAATTGTTATAATCAGTAATAATCAATTTATAATTGTTGCATTGGTTCATTTATTGTAAATCGTTGCCTTTAGATTGATGCATTTTGATTCAAATCATTGGTTCATTACACTCCAAGAAACAGTAAAATGTACAAGACAGTGGATTCTCCAGAACCAGGGTTGGGAACATATGGTGTACTGCATACAAAGGACACTTAATGCAGGTTTAAGATACAGCTTCATTTAAACTTTCAATACATTAAAGGTGGGATCTGCAATTTTTGTTAAAACAATTTAGTGAGATTCTCCACATATTTCAGTAACTGTAGAAGATGTGGACCAGCAAAATCCAACCAATCTTGACGAGGTGGTGCTTCTACCTTCCTGTTGATGTAAAACTCCCATACTTTCACTATAATTCAGGAGTTCTAGCCTAGACAAGGCACATGCATGCGTTTTGGGGGTGTGGCTAAAAAAAAAAAAAAAAAAAAGCTATATTAAACTGAAGTGAAAAAGAGTGAGAAAGAGATGTTTACTGGATGGGAGGCTACAGCTGAACAGCTACATCTAAAACATGTTTTATACATTTCTGTCACATAAATAAAAAAAAATGAGAGAGATAGTAATCAATATAAATATTTTCAATATCTCTGACAATATCTAGCCACTGCGAAACAAAAGCAGCTGCTTTCTTTCTGATGTTGGTTATAAAATGACAGTCTCCGTGTAGCTTGCTTACAGATCTGTGCATCAGGACAGTGAGCTGCTCTGATGTGTTATAGATGAATAAACAGCTGGAACTAAACAAAGTTTGAACCCTAACAGGATCTGATATGTTTGAAATCTCATGGAGACTCCGAGATCCACTGCACTCTCGAGATTCACTGTCAGGCGTGAACGTAAAGACTTATAAGTTCAACAATAAACCTTTTTACATGATGAAGTGTGCTGTTATAGGAAAATAATCAACCTAAGGGGTGGTGTGATGCAACCTGACGTTAAGCCAAGTTACTGTTATCTGAAGATTATTTTCCTATATATGAATGACATACTTTTATGCATTTATAGCTACATTTAATGTTGTGGATTGGATTGTCTGTTAAATAGATGTTATCGCAGCTGTAAACAGTCCAGTCTAATCCAATCTCCTTTTTCTCTCTTGAAGTTAATAAGCCAAAAATGTATCTTCTCATGTTAACCGAGTTCTCATGTTAACTGTTCTCAAGAAACTGCACAGGACAATGTCCTGAAGACTTTCCAGTGCCGGAAACCTTAAAGTTCATCTTCACCTCTGACTTTTACGAAGCGCTGACACTGGAGACTCCTTCCATGAATGTTAAATAAATCTCTTTAGAGAAAACTTACATGTTGTTTCCATTCCATTTGAGCCCAGGTTTAATCTTGGACTTTGAAATGGAAATAAAAAGATTGAAGTCCAAGTCTTCTGAATCACTGTTTGATTTCTGCTGGCTGTTAAAACTCTTCCCTCTGTGCACCACATCAGCCTTTAATCCACACACACACACACACACACACACACACACACACACACACACACACACACACACACACACACACACACACACATCAGTGATGTGAGTTCTTTTGCCTTGGGGTTTTTCCTGCGCTGCTATCGGAGGATTAGAGCTGGATTAGCTCTACGCAGCTTTGACAGCAGCGTTTCACGTTGCGTGACATTTCTGTGGACAAGTCATATTAATTAAAAAGAACAACAAACAGGACTGCAGGTTTAAATCCTACCCCATCCAGTGAAGACATCTCTCATTAATCATGATCCTGGAGTTCTGCTTCGGCCTTAATCGGACAGATTTCATCCAGAGAATTAAGCTCACGGCTCCAGGGTCTGATCCTGAGCTCTGTGGAGTTTCACATGTTTTCTCTGGTGGTCTTGTGTGCATGTGATGGGGTTTCCTCTGTGTTTTCCAGTTTCCTCACACCTGCCAGAAAAAACATGCCAGTAGATGGACTGGCTACTTTAAATGACCTCTAGGTGTGAATGGGGGTATCACACACATCCTACCTTACACCCAGTGTAACTCATTTCCTGTTTTAAACGTATAATTCTTTACAACTTGGGAGTAATTCTGCTGTTCCATCAGTAGACGAGGTTATAAATGTAGAGGTCACTTTTCGGGAACTTATATACAAAATGCTATATAGTAGAAAGTGTTAAGATTTCACCTTGTGAAGGGTTTCCCAGACCACTACCCATTTCTCTTCAGTGCCTTCAGGACGTATATAAAAGAAAATCATTTACAAAATGCCTGATTCTAGCCCGAGTGTGTGACTTGTTGAATGCAGGATGGATGTTGATCATGAGCACACGTGGTCTGACTATAAATCTACATAACCTTGTACATTTCCCTCTTTCATTTTTTTTCTATACCCACCACTTAAACAGTAATTATGTGTATAAAAGTGATCTATCTACAGAGCAACGTACCAGCATACAACCAGCAATAAAACATCTGTATCTGTGTGTGTGTGTGTGTGTGTGTGTGTGTGTGTGTGTGTGTGTGTGTGTGTGTGTGTGATTAAAGGATATGTAGAGAGCCTATGCTGAAACAAAAACACTCCTGTTATACAGATGAGAAGCTAACTACTGCACATTCCTCACCCTGGTAATTACACACCTAAGACTTTCCTGTGAACTTGTACAGATAAAGAAAAACATTTTTCATGCTCTGCCAAGCAACCTGAAAAGATGTATGCAGGCTGAGTGCCACCTTGACAGATTCAGCCGCCTCCTGGTGCACCGTCTCCGGTGGTGGCTGTTGATTTTGGAAACGCACCGTGCTTTTCTTTCATTACTCAGACGCCGAGCAGTCAAGAGTTCATCATTCTCTTTTAATATCCTGTAAAATACAGAACAAAAGCGCAAAAAAAAACAAAAAAAAAACCCTCTGTGCAAGAAAAGTCATTTGGATCTTATCTAGCAGCATAAAAAGAGAGTGAGATGCTAAAACATAAAATTGTCTTATCTCTTCTAGTGTTTCGCAGTTAGACAGCGGACAGAAAAGGAACCAGACTGGATTTTTCACATTGCGTCTGTGTTAGCAGCACCTTTAGGAAGACCAACGTTAGCAAAACGCATTAGTGTATTACTTTCACTGCTCTTCTGGGACACTTGTGAGGGGGTGAACAAGAATAAAAACATCACAGGCATCATGTTTTTTTCAAAGATCATTCCCTCTTTCTCAGTTAGGGCTTAAGTGTGGTGCAATGAGTCTCACAGAAGAGTCAGTCTGTCCCTCCGAGTCAGTTCAAATCTCTACATTTGACTAATCTCCATAGGAGACTGTTTGGAAATGGAAAAAAAAAAAAAACGTCAGGAATTTTGTTTTTTTCCTGGGCGGAGTAAACACCCTTTCATTTCTCTCCACACACTTTCCATTTCATCGCTCTCCTCCCTCTCATTTGGCGTTGGAGAGCGTGTCGAGGCAGGTCCGTGTGTATGCTGGAGTGTCCCTTGTCTCAAGCACGCAGTCCCTCACCATCTCAACAAACATAGTGGGCCAGAGCTTGTGCAGCGCTTCTCTCTTCACGCTGGTGCTGGACGCCGCGTGCACGAGTCCTCGCAGGTACTGATCGACCACGGAGCTGCGCTCCGACACCTCACTGCTGCTCTCCTGAGGACATTTAGAGCTGGTGTTAGAATTGACAAGCTGGACACAATGAGTGAGAGACCTGAGTAAATATACACTGAAATTAATTCACAACTGGCAAGTTACTTCCTATGAAAAGCACAACACAAATATTTGTGGAGTCTATATGTGAATAGAGTTTCTCAGTTTTATGCAAATACGATGCAAATTAGGCTCCAGATCCAATCCTATGGTCTGGGATGTCATTATAATTCTGTACTCTTACAACTTCGGTTCATACATTTAATAGTATCAGGGCAAAAGAATGTAAGAATAAACTAATAACAATAGTTTAATAATTTCCTATGGCTAGCTCGCTAGCTTTAAGTCTTCCAACATGGGAAAGTCTTCACGACAGAGGACTATGCAGTTTCTCTGTAATATGACAACACGCATTATTGCATGAGATTGCATAATAACTTCTTCTGCAGAAGCTCCACAACATTAACCGTCAGTATAAATGTAAAATGTACAACATGCTGTCCTTTACTTAATAATAAATTTGTAATCGTTGACAGATCACTGTGGTATAAGAGGGATAAAACATATGCTGTTATAGGAAAATAATCAACTTCAGGGTGGTAGCAACTTCCTTCGCTTCACATTGGGCTGCATAACACCACCCCCCATGTTTCATTCCTTACTAACAATGCATTTTAGACAAAAGTAACATGAAGATAGGTAAAAGCTATACAGCATCATATTATATAGTCATCCACTTTGTATAAGAACATAACCTGTGCATGAATTACATATACATACATATATCCAGATTCTTTTATATTTTCGATTTTTTCGATGTTATATGAATTGTGTCTAAATATTACTTGCATTAAAAAGTAACTGGATTGTCCATGACTAAAAACGTCTAAAACAGTATACAGTAGGCCTGAAATCATTTTTTTTTTTAAATAGATCTTCAGTATATAATGTGCTGAAGACAAATTTTTTTAGAAAATATAATTTCTGTACATAGAAAATATACATAGTTTAGGACTGTTGCATGATGCAAGGAGCTAAAAAAAAAAAAAATAAAAAATAAAAAAAAACTTCCCAAAAACAAATATACAAAAAAAAAAGAAAAGTTTTTAAAAATCTAATTGAATTTTTTGTTATTTATTTATTTAATTTTATGTCAGAAGTTAGTACAGATTGAGAACAAATAGTTTAGAGAGCTATAGAGGTTTTCATTCATTTACAGTAATGTTCTCAAGTGATTTGGAGATAATTTACATTTATATTTTACTAAAATATAAAAAATTTTAAAAAAGAGCCTTAAATTGACTGTCAAAGTGTGGACACTATGCATTAAAGGGTAAAAAAGCTGGACTGGCCACGCCCATAAAAGCTATACGCCCAGAAGAAATAAACCTAGAGCAACATCAGCAATTCACTTACTAGTGTGAAGCAGGATTAGTCTTACTAATATTACAGTATTCTTAAGGCCATGTGACACAGAATAAACTATGTATGTAAAATGTTCATTAAATGATACTATAATGTGCATCTGTTAATACTGAAAGACGGAATAACTGTTAATATGTATGTATTTTAGATGGGAAATACATTAACTGTTTTGTGTGAGAGTGTGTGTGTGTGTGTGTGTGTGTGTGTGTGTGTATGTGTGTGTGTGTGTGTGTGTGTGTGTGTGTGTGTGTGTGGTGTGTCACCTCTGGACTGTCAGAGCTGGAGTCCTTGCTGTGGTAGTTAAAGAGTGCCCGGCTCATGCTCTCCCCCAACAGCTTCCCGTTCTCCCTCAGCTCTTCAGGGCTCAAACCGAACCTGCGAACTCTGCCCTCCAGCAAGAACTGCAGCTGCCTTTTCCTACGGAGAAAGACAGTGAATCTTCGATGTCAGCGCTCTGTAACAGTCAGTAGATTTTCCGACATGGGAAAGCCTTTGGGATTTTGTGCTTGCTGATTTCTGCATTCTGTGTTTTTCTGGTCTTATTAACTTATTAGAGAGAGAGAAAAAAAAAGAGAGAGACTGGATGTTTATAGCTGCTAAGTGATTATAACTTCATGGACGATCCACAACATCAAATGCAACTATAAATGGATAAAAGGTACAATGTGTCGTTCTTTAATTATTAAAAAAAAAAATTATAATAATTGCTGGTAAATTGCTGTGGTGTAAAAGGAACAAAACACTTCAGGATGTGCTGTTATAGGAAAATAATTCATTTCAGGGAAGTAATTCTGTCACTGATTATTTTCCTATAACAGCACTCCCAAGTTGTGTGTTATTCCTTACAAAGCATTCAGTATGTGTGTGTGTGTGTGTGTGTGTGTGGGGGAAAGATAACACGATTACCCGGTTGTAATATAATGTATACATGTAGAGGAGTGGGAAGGAACAGGAGTAATCGATCATAAGGTGGATGAAATGCAGCACAGAACCAGCCGGCTCCAGTTCCCTCTGCCAGCGATTCAGCACGCTGCCTACCTGCAGGCTATGGCACAAAAAAAAAAAAAAAAAAAAAAAGAGCTACGACTGCATGTGTGAGCGGGTGTGTGTGTGTGTGGCTCAGGTTTTAATCAGAGATAGGAGATGAAAGATATGTGTGCTGTGTGTGTATGTGTAAGAAATGGAGGTGTGAAGCGTGTCCGCCTGACAACATAAAGGTTCTACTCTAAAGCTCCTGAATGAGGAGGTGATAGAATGTGAAACCGATATCTAGAACATTACAGTAAATAGTGAAACATGAGCTCGTGTGTAGGTGATCAAGCTGGAATACCTGCGAGGAGCTGTAGGAGAAAGTATGTTTTAGAAGTTCTCACCTGGAGCCTGAGATGTTTAGCTCGCTCGCTCTCTCGCTCTCTCTCTCTCTCTTTCTCTTTCTCTAGCATGAACTAAAAATGGCAGCTGCCCTGAACAAGCACTGGCCTGCCATCATCACGTTGCCATACAGTATGTGCACAAACTCTCATATACAGCTATGAAATATTCACACACATACCAGACTTCTGTTATACCATTATACCACAGTGCTGCTGAATTCTCAAATCTGGTTAATCAAAAGGTGGTGAAGTTTTCTGTGAGATTAGGAACGAGTCTCCAGTTTTGTAACATTCAGACATTAAAGGCTTCTGATATGAGAAGACTTTGTTTTTTTTTTTTTGTTTTTTTTGTGGTTTCTTAATAACATGCCAAGATGCATCCTTTTGGGGAGGCTGGTGAGGAAACGACGTCTTTAGAGCAAACGATAAACTAATTTGTTTCACGGACATTCCACAACGTAACTCTAAACAGATAAAAAGCATGATGTGTCATTCTTCAATCAATAACATATTGTCAGGTTGGAGAATTGCTGTAGTAAAAAAAGGAATAAAACACTTAGGGACATGCTGTTATAGGAAAATAATCAACTTCAGGATGGTAATGGCGTCAGGCTGCATCACGCCACTCGGTCATTTATTATTTTCCTATAACAGCACGCCCCATGTGTTTTACTCCATACAGATGATAGATACACGGGATATACCCTTAAGGAATACATTTACTAATTCATCACTTTTTTTTAAAGATCTGTCACCATTACACCATCAGTGTGGCTAAGAATTTCAGACATCTGGGGTTTCGGAAAACTGGTAAATGAGACAGCACTGTGAAGCTACAGAGGAACTAATGACTAATTTTGCGCTGCAGTGCTGTCTGGTGCCATAAGCAGCTTTACTGAACAGAGCTGACAGATGGAGTCAGAGGTGGTTTTGGCTGGGATGAGGAACTCCTGCTGATGCCAAGCAGGTACCATCCTGCCCCAGAGTAAATACGGGTCAATATATAGGCATGCAAACACACACACACACACACAAATTGTTACAAATGACAAATGTATTTATGCTTGAAGAAGCATTCTTCAAAATCCAATGCACAACCACACAGTCACTCAAGCAGACACACAGCCTATAACTCAAGCATTGCAATTGCATTTTGGGTAATAAACTGTTACTCAGATATCATTGTGAGATGAAAAGCAGCAAACAGACTCACGAGAACACCATGCACATGTACTGTATGTGTACCACACATGAACACACACCTAGACTCCTCCAGCAGTAGAAGCAGTCGACAGTGTGGTGTTTCTGTCGAAGCCACGTGACCCAGAGTCCCAAAAAGGCGCTCGGCTCCCATGACATCATTCATTGTCACCTGGTAACACAGACAAAAGGATAAGATATTAAATAAAAGATCAACAAAGCAACCATATTTAATGTACTGTATTTACTGGAACCAGAAAATGTCTTGTCAATATGCAGCAAAGAGTAAATACATTCTCACCATCCAGTCATTAGCCTGTAATGACTACCTCATTAGCCGTGAATGCTAAATTACTGTGTGTGTGTTTAATGAATAAGCCTGTCCGCTGTCTGTCTTTAGTGTTTATAATGACACACTGCTGATGATGATGCAACTATCGATAGTATGTAGTGTAGTATGCGCTTGGATGCTGGTGTGTGCAGGTGTGTGTACCTCTGTGCCGTTGATTCTCTGCAGGTTCAGGTGGTTGAGTCTGTAGATGAGGAAGGCTCGCCACAGAGTCAGGCTCACTACGGGGTTTCCTTCCGGATCAATGGTCACCTGCTCCAGCCTCTTTACCTGCGCTAGAGCTGCTAACTGCAGCAGTCGTGTTATATTAGTCTCCATAAAGATCAGGTGCTGAGGAGAGGAGAGGGGAGGAGAGGAGTGGAAAGGAGTGGAGAGGAGAGGAGAGGAGAGGAGTGGAGAGGAGTGGAGAGGAGAGGAGAGGAGAGGAGAGGAGAGGAGAGGAGAGGAGAGGAGTGTAGAGGAGAGGAGTGTAGAGGAGAGGAGAGGAGAGGAGTGGAGAGGAGAGGAGAGGAGTGGAGTGGAGAGGAGAGGAGAGGAGAGGAGTGGAGAGGAGAGGAGAGGAGTGGAGAGGAGTGGAGAGGAGAGGAGTTGAGAGGAGTGGAGAGGAGTGGAGAGGAGAGGAGTGGAGAGGAGAGGAGAGGAGTGGTGAGGAGAGGAGTGGAGAGGAGAGGAGAGGAGTTGAGAGGAGAGGAGAGGAGCGGAGAGGAGTGGAGAGGAGTGGAGAGGAGAGGAGTGGAGAGGAGAGGAGTGGAGAGGAGAGGAGAGGAGAGGAGTGGAGAGGAGAGGAGTGGAGAGGAGAGAAGGAGACAAGCACAAGAGAGATAAAAAAAAGAGAAGGATAAAGAAAAAATAACAGGAAGAGAAGAGAGAGGAGCAGTGAAAAAAGAAAAGAAGAAAAGAAAAGAGGTAGGGGAAGATGTAGGGGAAGGGAAGAGAGATTGCAGGAGAGATTAAAGGCCGAAGGGGAAAGGACAGTAAGAGAAAAGGAAGAGACGAGAAGTGAAGAGAAGCAGAGGAGACAAGGACAGGATAGAAAGATGACAGAAAATAAAATGAGAGGAAGAGTAGAGAAAAAGAGTGAAGAGAAGAGAAGAGAAGAGAAGAGCGGAAGGAGGTAAAGAGAATAGACAAGAACAGAACAGAATGACGACAGAAGGGAAAAGGAGAGGAAGAGAAAAAGAATAGCAAGAGTAGAGGAAAAGGGAGAAGAGAAGAGAAGAGAAGAGAAGAGAAGAGAAGAGAAGAGAAGAGAAGAGAAGAGAAGTTACTGTGACAGCAAAGACACCAGGAAGAGCAAATAACTTCCCATAGAGTCCCATAATAGTTCCAGGTTTTCAGAACTGTCCTTATTTCTTTCACAGAATATTAACCTGTACACATGCACTTGCACAGAGCCACAGTGAACATTAGTGATAATACGAGTCGTGGTGTGGAGAACTCAGGCTGACCGTGAGGTTGGGGAATTTGAGGCGAATGCGTGGCAGAGTGGGCACGATGCTGTCGAACTGGATATAGCGGAATGCGATGGTAGTGACGGTGCTGGCTGTCTGCACCCCCCAGCCTCTCTCTAGAGTCTCCAGAGCCCCCGGTCCGAACAGACGCACCGTCTCGCCGTCCAGCTCGGCCACGTGGCTCTCAGACAGAGACAGACTCTGCACGCTGGCGCCCCCTGCCTCCTGGAGTCTGGAAACGTCAAGACGGAGAGCATTAGCAGGTCAGAGCCTTATCGTAGCTACTTAAGACTTAAGAGAGAGCGTGATACAGTATCATCTTTTACTGATCTTTGTGCTAAAGTGCTTTCGGGATGCGTGCCCAAAAACAATTGCTCGTAAAGTGAGCTTTAATTTAATCACTGAAATGGTATCAGTAACACATGTGCACTTCAAGCACAACTCCTGCATCAAAGGCGAGTCATATCTGTGCTAAAACGAGGATTGCTTTTTAATAACTGCTCCACTTTTAACGCTTGCCAGGACTTGTATCCAACACATGTCTGAGGGTTCAGTTTTCTGGAAGCACAAAGCTAATGTTGCTAAACAAGTAAAGTTATTTATATAATTTTATCCCGCGGCACTGTTGAATTCTCGAGTCTGATTGGTTAGAAGGTGTTGATTCGTTTTCTGTAACAGCACACCTCAGACAGGAGTGACAGTATTGCAGTATTTATGGATTAAAAAAAGTGTTTAAAAATCATTTTCACTAAGGAGATGTTTATATAACATTTATAAACTAGTCTCGAGTGCCAGCACTTTGTAAAGTTCAATGAGTTTTCCGCCATGGGAATGTCTTTCGGACAAAGGACTTTGCACTTTCTAGTTTCTCGGTAACGTGACAAGCTGCATTCTTTAAACGAGAGCTAAAAAGAGAGGCTAGTAAGGAGGAACAACGGTTTATAGCTGTTAAAACGTAAGAGAAAACAGGAACTAACTTGTTTCATGGACGTTCCACAACTATAAATGAATAAAAAGTATGATGTCTTGTTCTTTAATAAATAAACAATTGTAAGTGTTGATAAATTACTGTGGTATAAGAATAAAACACTTTGGGACATGCTGTTATTGTAAAATAATCAACTTCAAGGTGGTAACAGTAACTCTGTTTGGTGTCAGGCAGCATTATACCACTGCATCATTGATTATTTTGCTGTAACAACACACCTGGAAGTCTTTACACAGTGCACACCACATGTCAAAATCAGCACACACTTCTTGTTGTGTTGACGGAAAATTTACTAAACTTTAGCTATAAGCTTGCTTTAATTGTACCACAAACATTGAGCCTTGGCTCATCAGCTACATTTGAGGGAATTGGGAAAGGTGTACACCGTTGTATATTTCTTTTTTTGGTTACATTATTTATTGCCTTGAACACTTCAGCTGAATGGAGCAGAATTCTTTCTGGGATTCCTACAGCAGCCCTGATACAAGACGTCCTCACACAGAGGCCACTGAGTACAGATGTAAACACAGTAGACAGAGTAACACTGCTTACAGCGCTGAGTGCCTACATGGTGCACTGCCAATTCCTATCTGCCTGATCCATTAGCACTGATGCTAATCGGTGAGCCTCTTACAAAGCACTGCATTTGTTTACGTGTGTCAATAGGACAGAGGAACTAAGTGTGTTAGTTAAAACCGAGACCCGATCAGTCTGTAGGATAGAACAGACATCCGTCTGGCCTAATTGGCTCGCCTCCTGGGCGCTGCGCTGGAGAATGTATAGTTAATAATGAAGCCGTGAGAGTGGAGGATCATGGCGAGTCTCAGGAAGGCTCGATATCCGGGTGGAGCTCTGTGACCCGGCACTGCCGTGGCCTTGTGACACCCACATGCCAGCGGATCGGCTACACGGAGACCGGTCTTTAGCATTAAAACACCCAAATAAGTCCAAGCAGCTTATTCAAGTTTCACACACTGGCGGCTCAGACTGCGGCGAGACACGGCGTAACACTAGAGCCACACAGGGAATCCCGAAGAGAACAGGGAGGAATTTGTCCGATTTGTTTCAGGAAGGAGGACGGGTGTGGGAAGAGCGGTGTAAAAGGTGGCCATTGTGTTTGAGGGAAAAAAAAAAATCTATCCAGGTGACTACACAATTAGAGATAGAGAGGGCCAGAAGTACAAAATGATAATGGACTAGGATGAGATCAAAGCAAGGCATGAGGCTGACCACCTTACATAATTATTGTTGTGGTTTTTAAGAACAGAAATCTGAAAATTATATATAATTGGTGACATAGTAAAAAAAAAAAAAAACTGAAACCTGAGAGCCACAAACAGACTTTGATTAAGTAATGATGTGATCCTACAAAGCGCTGAACTCGGCTGAACCCAAAAGCCACTTCAGTGTGCATCGTGCCCTTTATTTAATCTTTATTATCTCCATCCAAGCCAAACAAATCCGAAATAAAACCTGGCCGTTCCAGGAAGCCCTGCAAAGTCGAGAGATATATTCAGCTGAGATAAAGAAGGAAGGAAGGGTGCACCTTTGGGGATTTTCTGGAAAGGCATGTTAGCGTCAAAATCCGCCCAATTATCCTGTAGTGTAGAACAGTCATTATTTAAGTGTAGAAGGACCTTTGACATTCAAAGACACCAGAGAGCACTGTGTATTCCACACACTTATTAATCCATTTGGTGAGTCTGAATCAAAGCGGAATGAATACTTTTGGTTTGTAAAGAAAAGAAAGTTGTCTGAGGGGTGTGTAGGGCCTGAAAATGTCCCTGCAAATCTCTTTTATTCATTGGTCAGAAATGTAGTGATTGAAAAAAATGAAACAAACTTTTATCTAATTATATAAAATAGTTGTTGTATCGCATCAAGTGTTTATTTCCAAAACACATGGCATTTCTCCAGTGATACAGCTCTGTCTTTTAGCTCAGTTTGTGCCTCATGGATCATTTTAGAAGCTCAAAAAAAAAAAAAAAAAAAAAAAAGAGCATGTTTGGTTCCAATCGCTAGATTTTGACTGGAACCAGATCGAGAACCTCCAGAGAACTCATCCTATTTTCACAAGTGTGTTATGTAGTGGGAAAAAGCACAGGTACTCCACCAGACTATGGATAGTTCTGAATTTGAAAATTCAGTGCCATATTGCTCTGTCTGGAACATAAGAGCTTTGTACTGACCCCGTGAGCGGACCTGCAGGCGCCAGGAACTGACAGGAAGCCCTGATCCCTCACCTTAATCAGCCAATCTCAGATCACACACATACATGCATATGGAGCTGCTGAAAACTAGCACACAGATAAATTGGAATCAGCGCTGCAAGGTGTCACATTGTTGCCTGCAATCACACATAATGGACGAGCAACATCCTGGAGTCCCTGGAACAAACGTGCCCAAATAGAACGTGATGGAAAGATGAAAAAGGTGAAACAAAGCCATGTCCTCATGTTGCCTGTAAGAAACTGAATAAGCTCCAGCTGAAACACGTCCAACAATAATAGCTATTTTTAAAGAAGCTGAGGTAGGGGTGTGATGTATTTTCGAATGCTCTGGCTGGCACACAGAGCTGTGTTTGACGTATTTAATAGGTCAAAGCAGAACACTCTCAGAGCAACTCGTCTATCAGGACGTTTATCCTCGCTGACTGGCTGATTGTGTTATCTCACAGAGTCACGGGGCTGGCCTGAGGTGTGGGAGGTAAAGGATGGGATGAGAAACACACTCCTTCTTCTGCTTGTATTCTCTCTGGCTCTCTATCGTGACTTTTTCATTCACGGTATCAGAATTTGTAAGTACATACAGCATATTCCCATCAGTCACTTTTATGAAGCTCTTTCCTTTTCTATAAAGAACACGGCTATAACTTTATGTACTACACAAACAATATGAACAGAATGAAGTCAGGTTGTTTGACGTGGTGGAGTATTTTTTTTAGCACTACTACTGAAGATATATTGGACTGGTACAATTGAGGTCAGACGCTACATAAGATATTTACATGTTTCCCAGAAGACAAAATAATAACAATTTACACCGATCATCCTGTTCGAAAGTTTACACCCCCCTGGCTCTTAATGTAGTGTGTTGCTTTCTTGAGAATCAAAGAATGGTATGAACTCAACTGTATGTATGGAGGAACATCCTGATTTTGCCAAGCTTCAAGCTTCCCTGGGTTAACAAGTGTTAAATTTGATCAACCATGATCACTAGCAATTATTCGGCTCAATGCTAGTGCTTAACCTAAAATACCGGTTTTGGTTACACAATACAATACAATTACACAAAACACAACTAAGCCGCTCAGCTAATGTTAAAACTACCTCTCCATCTCATGTTACACACTTAGGAGTTCTGAATGGCTAATGGTTCTAGATTTTAAAAAGAGATTTTACTTTGTAAAAGTGAACCTGTTGGTGTAGGGTGCCATTTTTCTGAGAGCGTAAGACGCTAAACAAGTTCCTACTCTCAGATAGGAACCCATTCAATTGAGGGTTTCTCTTACAGAAAAATGTTCCAAGTGGAGCCCGTTTACAAAGCTAGAACCGTTAACCATGAAGGTAAACTACTGCGATGTCATAAGACCAAATCTGAGATCAGTTAGGGACAGCACAATGATGCAGCAGGTAGTGTTAGTGCCGCAGGGTTTGAACTCCTGGGCTCTTGTGTGGAGGTATGTGTGTCTGATGTCTTCACACTTCCTAAGAACATGCCAGTAGGTGGACTGGTTACACTAAAATGGCCTTAGTTGTGAAGGATTTTGTGAGTCCAGGTTGTATTCCTGTGTTCCTGGGATGGGTTCGACTACGATATAGGCCAGCAAAAACTCCCTTGAATGGACAAACATGCTTTCTTAAAAAATTCGTAAACATTCCTTAAGTTCATCTTATGAAAGAAATTGATCATCGTATTAATATGTCAAATAAAGCAACATGTTTAAAACAGACAGTGGGTTTTTTTTTTTTGGGTGTATTTGCAACAAATATTTATTGAGGTTAATTAGACGCAGGCTGCATTTGTTCCTGAAGATGACTTTGACTAAACTACAGTATGGGATCATCATTTTAAAGTATGGTATGCGCATATGCGTGTGAGTGTGTGTGTGTCTTCAGAATACAGTCTGAACATTGAATTATCTGTATGATGGGATAAACACACACAACACACACACACACACACACACACACACACAAACACACACAGAAGCAAGTGGACCATGTGTGTGTGAAGAGAGAGTGAAAGCAGATCAAACACTACTGGAATGTGATGTCACTGTGATGGGAATGCAAGTGGAGGAAATGCAGAAACTTCTAGAAGTGATCTACTTAACAGGCATTAGATTCATACTGTATTTAGCAGACTCTATATCTATTCTACAGGAGAAGGATGTTCGTGTGTGCGTGTGTGTATGTGTGTGTGCGTGTATACCTGGGGTCTCGGGGGCTGTTGGGGCGGCTGCTTGAGCGCACTTTACTGTCGTTGCCCCCTGCTGGACGCTCAGGAACATTAAGAGGACTCCCTCTATCTCGTCTGAGGGGGAAGAGAGAAAAATACATACAAAAGAGACAGAGAGAAAGAAATAAACCGCTGTTCCACTTCCACTGGAAGGAGTGGGAATGTCTTAAGTGTAATAGTAAAAACAAACATGGATGATTTTAAAAGCTGTACTTCTGGATTTGAGGACATATTTGACCAAATATGGTCATAGGCAATAATTATGTATGATGTGACACGACAGATACATGTTTTAATTGCTTCTATGTTGAATTCTCAATTCTGATTGGTCAGAGAATGTTGATTCATTTTCTCTCACCTCAGATCGGACAGTATTTCTGGACGCAAGGCAGGTGACGTGTTTATCACAGAACTACGAGTCTCCAGTGTCTGTGGTAAAGCTGTAACTTTAAGTTGTCCATCACAGGACAGAAGACTTGACAAGCAGCATTTTTTTAATAAACTTATTACTTACTACTTCCACAGAAAGTAAAGAGACCATGATGGAGATACTGTGTGTAGCTGATATAATTTAAGTGAAAACAGGAACTTGTTTTGTGGAAATATGAAAAAATGTGATGCATCGATCTTTAATAAAAAAAAAAAAAAATGTATTTGCTTGCAAATTGCTGTGGTATAAGGGGAATCAAATGATTCAGAACTTGTGGTTATAGTAAAATAATCAACTTCAGGGTGATCAGAGCAACTCTGCTTCATGTCAGGCCACATCACACCACCCTGTCGTGGATTATGTACTTATAATAGCATGCCCTGTCCTGTTTTATTCCTTAATTAGCTCCTTTAGTCTGAATGTGTAGCTGCTTAAAGATAGTTACCTCCTGCACTTGTTTATTGTCTTATTTTAAGTGACCATAAAAATAACCTGCTCAAGCGAAATGTTGCTGTTATGTGGATAAAATTACGCTAAGCCTTGACATCACTGGTTTAAGGTATAAAAGGTAAAGCAGTATTTTGCTACTGGAATTGAACCTATTTTACCAGCTTTCGCGGTGGAATTGGGTCATGAGAGAAAGAAGTGTCAATGAGCTATACATTTTGACATGTGCATCGAGGTTAAAACAGAGGTCTGGATGAGAATTGATTTGTTATTAGTTATCTTCTACTTCCATTTTTTTTAATACTCTTCCACCGTCATTAAAATAATCGTTCGTTAAACTACAAGATGTCTTCGACCTCTCTACCTGAGGTCATCGGGAGAGGGCTCCTGAGCGATCCCATTGGTCTGTCCTGGGCTGTGGGCGGGGCTGTTCTCTGGGCTCAGCTCTTCCTTGGCACCATTCTGTGCTGGAAGCTCAAGAAAGCTCCTGGACTCCTCCCACTGCTGAGCTGCATTACGGATGGCAAGTCGCCGCTTCTCCTGGGCGCAGGAAAGAAAACAGCAACATCACAGTTTAACGGTAGCTTTTTCAACATGCTTCCGAATAGCAACTTTCATGTGCCCGGATGATGACGCGGCTCATCCTGGCCACCAGAACACCTGGATAAGCTGAACTTCATTACCTGGGTCAGAGGTAATGGCTGGAACCGATCAGCTGAGACGGAGACCGGTTTAATGGGATAAAGCGACTCTTTCTGCTCACATCGACTGGCCAGAACAGAACCTGATGTACTTCCTCAGAACCTCATTCACCTTTGTATAGCTCTATATATTGTCACAAAGCAGGTTTACAGAAATCAGGATGTAGATTTAGATCCCTAATGAGCAAGAGTGGCAAAAAAAAACCTCCCTGAGATGACATGAAACCATGATAGGAACCAGACTCTCGTGAGTGATACCAGATAGTGGGATTTTGTGTCAGAAGGAGGAAATAACACACTGAGAACTTTTAGCAGGGTTCTACTGAGATACACACTATGATACTATCAACTATGACACTTGACTGGTAATATGTTAAGATGTTAGATTGCATAATGTTACAGCCTGTCCTAGTATCATTTTATTTATTTATTTTTTAAATTTTCTCCTATGTACTTCTTCCTGTTCTGTTGTAAAATGTGTAAAATTATCGAATTTAGTTTATGATTGGTTCTTAATAATAATTCAAATAATACAATTATTTGGAAAAAAGCATTTGATCCCCTGCTGATTTTGTACGTTTGCCCACTGACAAAGAAATGATCAGTCTATAATTTTAATGATAGGTGTATTTTAACAGTGAGAGACAGAATAACAACAAAAAATATCCAGAAAAATGCATTTCAAAAAAGTTATAAATTGATTTGCATTTTAATGAGGGAAATAAGTATTTGCTCCCCTATCAATCCGCAAGATTTCTGGCTCCCAGGTGTCTTTTACACAGGTAACGAGCTGAGATTACGAGCACTCTCTTAAAGGGAGCGCTCCTAATCTCAGTTTATTACCTGTAAAAAGACACCTGTCCACAGAAGCAATCAATCAATCAGATTCCAAACTCTCCACCATGGCCAAGACCAAAGAGCTGTCCAAGGATGTCAGGGACAAGATTGTAGACCTACACAAGGCTGGAATGGGCTACAAGACCATCGCCAAGCAGCTTGGTGAGAAGGTGACAACAGTTGGTGCGATTATTCACAAATGGAAGAAACTGTCAGTCTCCCTCCGTCTGGAGTTTCAATGATCATGAGAACGGTGAGGAATCAGCCCAGAACTACACGGGAGGATCTTGTTAATGATCTCAAGGCAGCTGGGACCATAGTCACCAAGAAAACAATTGGTAACACACTACGCCGTGAAGGACTGAAATCCTGCAGCGCCCGCAAGGTCCCCCTGCTCAAGAAAGCACATGTACAGGCCCGTCTGAAGCTTGCCTGAATGATTCAGAGGAGAACTGGGTGAAAGTGTTGTGGTCAGGTGTGGTCAGATCTCTTTGGCATCAACTCAACTCGCTGTGTTTGGAGGAGGAGGAATGCTGCCTATGACCCCAAGTCAAAACACCATTCCCACTGTCAAACATGGAGGTGGGAACATTATGCTTTGGGGGTGTTTTTCTGCTAAGGGGACAGGACAACTGCACCGCATCGAAGGGACGATGGACGGGGCCATGTACCGTCAAATCTTGGGTGAGAACCTCCTTCCCTCAGCCAGGCCATTGAAAATGACCTTAATGACTTGGAGAGAATCTGCAAAGAGGAGTGGGACAAAATCCCTCCTGAGATGTGTGCAAACCTGGTGGCCAACTACAAGAAACATCTGACCTCTGTGATTGCCAACAAGGGTTTTGCCACCAAGTACTAAGTCGAAAGGGGTCAAATACTTATTTCCCTCATTAAAATGCAAATCAATTTATAACTTTTTTGAAATGCGTTTGTCTGGATTTTTTTGTTGTTATTCTGTCTCTCACTGTTAAAATACACCTACCATTAAAATTATAGACTGATCATTTCTCTGTCAGTGGGCAAACGTACAAAATCAGCAGGGGATCAAATACTTTTTCCCCCCACTGTATAAGTATATATATACTGTATACACACACACACACACACACACACACACACACACACATATATATATATATATATATATATATATATATATATATATATGTGTGTGTGTGTGTGTGTGTGTGTGTGTGTGTGTGTATATATATATACAGTATGTATATATATAAGGAGTATATATAAGGAGTATATCTCCTTATCCCAACATCCTAACTGTCCTCAAAAGAGGTTTAGTGGTGGTGGGTTTTTAAAAAAAAAATCTTTAAAAATGTTTCTATTTTTATATTATTAATGTTTTTTTTAAATTATTATTAATATAATGACTTAGGTTCTTTAACAACATTAAATGTTAAACATAGCTCATAGCTACTACATTTTTGTTCTTGTACTGCTGTCAAGTTATGTTTTTTATTTTTAATTGCTGATTGTGCAACATTTTTGTCTCCTTTTTTACATTTATTTAATTTTTTTAAAAACTTTTACTTGCTTGTTTTCTAAGCACAATATTTTTTGCCTCATTTTTTTATATTAACTTATTCATGCATCTTTCCTTTTTATCTCCCTCTATTAAGAGTGGCATTTAATAGTCCATAAAAATCTAACTATTTATTGTTAAGAAGTCCTTATTGTCCTCTGAAGAAGGAGATAATGGTGGGTTAAAAAACAAACAAAAAAAAAAAAAAACACTTGCGTGATGCCAAAGTGTTAAACCCCATAACTGGTACTTCACCTCATTTAAACACAACACGGGTTTATCCCAAAGTTTGACTCGACCACTTCACACATGTGAAACAGCATTGCATGTAATAAAACTTGGGAAACACAAAATGTGGGACACATTTTTTTGTGATCAATAATGCAATGGTGAAAATAAGGCTTAAGATGATGCTGTTGGTGCCTGTAGCGATGGCAGATATTTTTGGTATCTTTCTGACCCATTTTGGTGGTCACAGATTGTTTTTTGGCAGATTTTAGCAATACACAAACCAAGTTCAGCTCATAGCTGCACAAAACAGAGCCCTGCCATTCTAATTTCTCCTTTAATATCCTCATTGAGCTCTATTAGACTGATATCCTCATTGAGCTTTATTAGACTGATGTAAGTTGTGTTTGTTTTGTGATATCTTTCCAACATTCTGGTACATTCTGCCTCCACATATCTCCACCACAGGAACCAAGCAGCAGTCACTGAGCTCATCACTGGCTGTCAGATGGCACAGGAGATGGTGCTGTGAAACACTACCTATGGAACCCATGTGAGAAAGATGAGATTACTGGAAAAATCACAAGCCTGACTTCATGTGCCCATGACGGTGAGCATCATTGTACAGTGAAAGTGAGATATTAGATGGTTTAATGAATCAAAAACACTAACACAGATAATAATGATGCTCTTCTAGTTCTAATCTCAATTATCTGTCATTAGCTCTTTCTATCATTTACTACGTATTACCCATGATGCAATTCTCAACATAGAGAAACTACAAAATGAATCTACCTTCTTTTTGCCCCTTATTAGGTTTCTCCTCAACCAGGTATGGAATGTACCACTCCCTGTGTGTGTGTGTGTGTGTGTGTGTGTGTGTGTGTGTGTGTGTGTGTGTGTGTGTGTGTGTGTGTGTGTGTAATAAGGCATGAAGGAGTTGAGGTTTTATCAGGGATTAGCTGTCTTAGATTACGCAGAAACCATCAACTCCTATTAGTCTCTCAAACTTCTTTCCCATTCCCCCCCATGGGCACAGACATGAACGAAAACAAATAAATCACACACATACACACACACACGCACACACACATTACACAAAAACACAAGACTCTGACAGTTCTTCAGTTAAAACTAAAATAAGGATAAAAAAAAACTCTAAAAGTGAAGTTGCCTCGGCATTGCTTGCTTCTGCGTTGTTTTCTATTTGTGTGTTTTTTTGGAAGGAGTCTCCAGCGTTTGTAACGGTCAGAAGGAAAGTCCTCAGAATGGTAACAAGCTGCATTTTTACCACTTTTTCTATTCTGATACTGTTACTGGAACCTTGAGTATCAGCTGATATCGATACCCATCTGATATATGTTTTTTCTGTGAAGAAAAAAAATGAACTCGAAAAAGGTTAAAAATACGGCTGTCACACAAATACAGCAAATATAATAAGGTAGAAACATCTTATATGTATAAAGATTTATCTTTATACATATAAAATACAGCCGAGTCTCTTTATATGTAAACATTTCCAATTCAAAAAAAAAAAACCTTCTCAAAGCCATTTTAAGTCTTTTCCATTTGTTACGTGATTTGTAACCCCCCCCCCCTCCCCCCCCCCCCCTTTTTTTTTTGCTGGTATTGCCCCGACACAGAACCTGTGGATCTCTAGCTGTATTGAAAGTGAAAACATGAACTAATGTGTTCCATGGACACTGCACAACATTAAATGTAACTATAAATGGATAAAAAGTACAACATGTCCTTCTTTAAGTAATAAGATTAATTGTAATCCGTGGCAAATTGTTGTGGTATAAGAGGAATAAAACACTTGCTGTTACTGGAAAAATAATCACCTTCTGGGTAATAAAGTATCACACCACCTTGAAACTGATTATTTTTCTATAACAGCATGCCCCATCGTGCTTTATTCTTTACCTAACAATGTGCTTCGAGGGAAAATTTCACAAAAGCACAGTGTTGTTACCAAAGCACTCAGGGCTCTTTAGTGACTCATCTAATGAGTGTCCTTCTTCCTCCCTGCGAGTCTAAAGTGCAGCCTGTCACTGCACGAGCACCAGGATCTCTGCTAAAGATATTACATAAAGATACTACAACAGTCACAGAAAAGATGGCCAGTAATACTTGAGAAATCAAACTGCAGGAAATGCAAAGAAAAGTGACAGGATATTTAGTGTCTACCTTGTGAGCGGCTTGTTTGTGGCTCTCGCGTTTCTTCTCATCCTCCTTTCGCGCTAAAAGATTTGCCGCGCGTCTGTCCTCCTCCTGCGGAACAAATCCAGAAACACTCTCTGTTCACAGATCAGCTATAGCAAGACGTATACTATACATGGACAGAGCACACGGGTTTGAAGGGCGTGAAAAGAATGCGATGCAAGCGTGTGAGTGTGAGAATGATCGTGTGTGGAGTGGATGTTGTGCGTCGACTGTCGTAGCAGAATTCACAATCTGAGATTTTAATCTAAATTAGTGCGATTGTTCCTGCAGTCTCACACCATGTAAAGCTGGCATTACACAGGGATTTGTATGGAAAACTTCATCATCTTCATAATCGAAGGCTAATAATAAACAGATTACAAAATAAAATGATATTTAACAAAGAAATAGTTAGAATCATTGATGCGATGGGTGAGGTTTTCTGTTAGAAAACATTTCTTTAACACTTATGGAAGGAGTCTCCAGTGTCAGCGCTTTGTAAAACAGTACAAGTTTGGATGGATGGCTTTGCGCTTTATGGTTTCTCTGTAACATGACAAGCTGCATTTTTTTTTTTTTTGTCCTATTAACTTCAAGAGAGAGAAACAAAGACAGGCTGGTGAGGGAACGACTGTTTACAGCTGCTATGACGTAAGTGATAACAGTACACTAACTAGTTCTGAGGACGTTCCACAACATTCAATGGATAAAAAGTATGAGTTGTTCTTTAAAATGGTTAATGTTGATAAATCGCTGTAGCATAAGCGCAATAAAAGACTTGCAGTTATTGGAAAATAATCATCCCATTGTTTGTTATTTTCCTATAACAGCACACCCCTGAGTGTTTTGTTCCATACTAATGAAATAAGACCTCTCTATATGTATTACATGATGACTGACGGCTTTTGTGAGGTTTGGTTACACAGTGAGCCTGATGCAATAACTAGCATAACAAAGTGTGTAGCCTTCAGCCATAGATACAGAAAAAACATTCCACAGATTATGATCAGCCTAAACAACCAACACGGAAAAATGAAATCAGAGCAGGCATCTTTGAAACAAAAACCCATCAGTTTATCCTCAGTGCTATAAGCAACGAGATGCAAGTAAAAGTAAAATATTCTCCTGGATTCATTCACAGATGTCAATCAGCTGACAGTGCTTTGTGAAAACCATGTCTGACGGGCATGTCATATCACACCCATACACCTTCCAAGCTTCAACACGTCAGTCAGCACGAGATCGCCACAGGCCAAGGCACTAAAATCTGCAGAGGGATATAGTAAGAGCTGAAACACTCTCCCTTTAGAACAGTCTGGAACTTGCTCTGCATGCCATGCTGAAAAAGAGAAGCGTGGGTGGACCATTACAGCAGCTCAGGAGTTGGGAGGAAATGATCTAGCTGAGCCAGATTTCCCTTTCACAACACAAGCTACACTACATCAGTCACTCCTGATTAACAGGGAATCCCAACAAGATTTCCACTTCTTCACATTTTGCTGATCTGCCATAGCATGCTGAGCTGCTCCACTTTTCTCAGATCATTTGGTTACTGTAAGCAAGTAAGCACATACGTAAGTAAGTAAGTAAATAAGTAATAAGTATGTAAGTACGGAAGTAAGTAAGAAAAGTAAGTAAGAAAGTAAGTATATAAGTAACTAAAGTGAGTAATAAGTAAGTAAGTAAAATAAGCAAGTAAGTGAATATATAAGTAAGTAAGAATATACGTAACTAAGTAAGTAAAGAAAGTAAATACAGTACATAAGTAAAAATGTAAGTATGTAAGTAAGTAAATACATAACTAAGTAAGTAAGCAAGTAAGTACATAAGTAAAAAAGTAAGTAAGTAAGTAGGTAAGTAAATATGTAAGTAATTAAGTAAGTAAGTAAGCAAGTAAGTAAGTAAATACGTACATAAGTAAGTACGTAAGTAAGTAAGTAAGCAAGTAAGTAAATACGTACATAAGTAAGTAAGTAAGTACGAAAGTAAGTAAATACGTACATAAGTAAGTAAGTAAATACGTAAGTGAGTAAGTAAGTAAGTAAATATGTAAGTAAGTAAATATGTAGGTAAGAAGATAAATATGTAAGTAAGTAACAAGTATGTAACATGAGTAAGTAAGTAATAAGCAAGTAAGTAAGTAAATATGTATATAAGTAAGTAAGTAAGCAAGTAGGTAAGTAAATATGTAAGTAAGTAAGTAAATAAATAGGTGCATAAGTAAGTAAGTAAGTAGGTAAGTAAATATGTAAGTAAGTAAGTAAGTAAGCAAGTAAGTATGTAGGTAAGAAGATAAATACATAAGTAAGTAACAAGTATGTAACATAAGTAAGTAAGTAAATAAAGTAAGTAAGTAATAAGCAAGTAAGTAAGTAAATACATAAGTAAGTAAATAAATATGTAAGTAAGTAAGTTTTATTCATAAAGCACATTCACAACAACAATAGTTGCCTGAAGTGCTTGAGATATTTTTACAAACATTTTATATATTTTTCAAAATTTACAAAACTACAGTGCCCTCCACTAATATTAGCACCCTTGGTAAATATGAGCAAAGAAGGCTTTGAAAAATTTATATTTTGTTAAAAAAAAATTTGACAAAAATACTCTGCTCTCATGGATATCAAACAACTGCAAACACAACACAGGTTTATCAAAAAAAATCTTTCTTAAATATAGGTGTGCAACAATTATTGGCACTCCTATGAAGTCATATGAGAAAAAAATATTTGAAGTATATTTCCATCGATATTTTAAAAAAAATTTTAGCACACCTGGATGACTAGGCACAGGAAATTGTTCACCCATAAATAATTAGGAATATAACTGTGATGTGTGGCAAAAGGTTGTTGAGCTTCACAAAATGGGAAGTGGCTATAAGAAAATAGCACAAGCATTGAAAATGCCCATTTCCTCCATCAGGGCCATAATTAAGAAGTTCCAGTCAACTGGAAATGTTATGAATCAACCTGGAATTGGACGTGTGTCTATATTGTCTCAACGCACTGTGAAGAGGATGGTTTGAGTGGCCAAAAAATCTCCAAGGATCACAGCTGGAGATTGCAGAAATTAGTTATGTCTTGGGGTCAGAAAGTCTCCAAAACTACAATCCGAAGTCACCTACATCACCACAAGTTGTTTGGAAGGGTTTTAAAAAAAAAAAAAGCCTCTACTCTCATCCAAAAACAAACTCAAACGTCTTCAGTTTGCCAGACACTACTGGAACTTTTGATGACTCTATCAAATATCAACAGATATTAAATGAAAACCTGACTGCCTCTGCCAGAAAGCTTAAAATGGGCCATGGTTGGATCTTCCAGCAGGACAATGATCCGAAACATACATCAAAATCAACACAAAAATGGTTTACTGAACACAAAATCAAGGTCCTGCCATGGCCATCCCAGTCCCCTGACTCAAAACCCATAGAAAACCTGTGGGGTGAACTGAAGAGGAACAATATTAAATTAATTATACAGAATAAATTGTTATAATAATAATAATTTATTAATAATAATTTTATCATTTATTTTTTGTAAACATTAAATAAAAATATCACTGAACACTTTTTTTTTGCAACACTGCATATATCGTAATACCTACTGGGTATCATATGTGTATCATATCATGTAATACCTACATGTGTATCATATCATGACGTGATATGATATTTTTCTGTCTAATAGTAATACATAGATGTTGGTAAATGCATGTTGAGCTGCTACAGAACGTGCATCTTTCCTGTTCTTGGTATCAATACAAAATTTGAAGCATTTCAGTTTAATTGGCACTTTTCTGACTCATAATTATGGCTAATGAGACTAAAGCAGTGTGTGTAATTCCCCTGTTCTGTTTAATTAAGCTTGGCCTGAGGCATCAGCTCTGAGATCAGATAGAAACCACACACACAGCAGAGTCTCTCAGCATCAGCTGATCTTTATGAAAAGATGCGTGGAACAGCAATTATGACTTCTATATGGGTTTTACAAGTGTCTGATGCTTTCACTGATTTCTCCCTGAAAGAGTGATTAGACAAGATCGAAGCTTCTCAGCTGATAGATGGGTTCTGGAGAAACATCCAGGTAAACGACGGTAAAGCGATTGTGCCTGCATTATTCTGGAAAATTGCAGAAGGGGCGGTTTGTCTGCGGCAGAATACAGTGTGTGTGTGTGTGTGTGTGTGTGTGTGTGTGTGTGTGTGTGTGTGTGTGTAAAATCAGGTACATGCTCAGACTTGGACACTCCCTGCTGAAAAGCCTCTGGATACAACATGCACAGATACAGACCATCAACACCAACACACACACACACACACACACACACACACACGAAACAGACAAGCTGTACTTAATCCACTCACGGTCTCTTGCTGAGACGACGCCAAATACAGGAAAATGATCCACAATGGGATGGTGTGATGTGGTCTAATGCGAAGCAGAGTTATGTTATCAACCTCAAATGGATTATTTTTGTATAACTGAAGAATTTTATTCCTCTTACACCACAGTGAATTTTTGCCAACGGTTGTGATTTTTAATTTATTAATGAACAACACTTCATGCTTTTTAACCGTTTATAGCTACATTTAGTGTTGTGGAACATCTGTTGGTTAGTTACTGTTATTACTTACATTATACCATCTATAAACACCTGTCTGCTGGAGACTCCTTCCATAAATGTTTAATAAACATCTACAGAAAGCTTCACCATATCAACGATTATACCTTTTTTCTTTGCTAAATAATGTTTTCTTAATCTGTTTATTATTAGTCTTAGATTATGTGGAGCATCCGCCATGTGGATGAGCTGTTACTATAGAAACAGGACAAATATATATACCTGTGATTTGAATTACGGCCAGAACGACTATCAGAGCTGCTGTTACAGAAAACTAATCAACAATTCAACAGATTCGAGAATTCAACAGCACTGTTGTATAAATACAGTTAATGCATGTGAGCTTGTATGGACCAGCAAAGGGACCTCCCAAGTACAGACAGACAGACACAAACACAAACACACACACACACACACACACACACACACACTCTCTTACTGTGATACGCTTCATGTCCAGCAGCCGGAGTGGAAGCACGCAGCGCAGCACGGTCTGTTTGTAGCATGACTCCTGAGCTACAGGGTTCCCATCCAGGGTGAGCTCACTCAGAGAGCACGAGTCTCCCAGACAGGCCAGTTCATCAAAACTACTCCCCACACCCACACACACACACACACACACACACACACACACACACACACACACACACATAAATAATCAGAAATGTCATGCTGTATCAATAGTCATTTACATGCACTTTTACTATACATATATTAAATATTACAATTTTACTAAACGTATATAATGCTGTAAGGAAGTTGTGTATTTATAACCTTTAATATGATCTACCCCTGTATTATTCACATACTAATCCCATTAAACTGAACTGAACACATACTGCTGTACTGAATACATGAAAACAGAGAATAAAAAATACAGAAGAAAAAGGGAAGGGAACGGAAGAGAAGAGAAGAGAAGAGAAGAGAAGAGAAGAGAAGAGAAGAGAAGAGAAGAGAAGAGAAGAGAAGACAGCTGGAGCCTTTCACATTGTATTTCTCTCTCTCTCTCTCTCTCTCTCTCTCTCGCCACAGCAACATGAATAAATGATCAACCTGGACCTTTTAACCATTTCTGATCAGTGCTCTCTCTGAGCCCCTCCAACACCTCCTCCATTACACCCTCCATTTCCTCCTCCATTACACCCTTCAACACCTCCACCATCACCTCCATCACCTCCTCCATTACACCCTCCAACACCTCCCCATCACCTCCTCCATTACACCCTCCAACACCTCCCCCCATTACCTCCTCTATCACCGCCTCCATTACACCCTCTATCACCTCCTCCATTACACCCTCCAACACCTCCCCATCACCTCCTCCATTACACTCTCCATCCCCTCCTCCATTACACCCTCCAACACCTCCCCCATCACCTCCTCTATCACCTCCTCCATTACACCCTCCATCACCTCCTCCATTACACCCTCCATCACCTCCTCCATTACACCCTCCAACACCTCCTCCATTACACCCTCCAACACCTCCCCATCACCTCCTCCATTACACCCTCCATCACCTCCTCCATTACACCCTCCAACACCTCCCCATCACCTCCTCCATTACATCCTCCAACACCTCCCCGTCACTTCCTCTATCACCTCCTCCATCGCCTCCTCCATGGCCTCCTCGAACACCTCCTCCATCACCTCCTCCATTACACCCTCCATCACCTCCTCCATTACACCCTCCATCACCTCCTCTATCACCTCCTCCATTACACCCTCCATCACCTCCTCCATTACACCCTCCATCACCTCCTCCATTACACCCTCCAACACCTCCCCATCACCTCCTCCATTACACCCTCCATCACCTCCTCCATTACACCCTCCAACACCTCCCCATCACCTCCTCCATTACACCCTCCATCACCTCCTCCATTACACCCTCCATCACCTCCTCCATTACACCCTCCATCACCTCCTCCATTACAACCTCCATCTCCTCATCACACCCTCCATCACCCCATCACCTTCTCCATCGTCTCCTCCATTACACCATCACCCCATCACCTTCTCCAGCACCTCCTCCATTACCCCATCACCCCTTCATCACTTCCTCCATCACCCCATTACCTCCTCCATCAGCCCATCACCTCCTCTATCACCCCCTCCATAAACCCATCAACCCCCTCAATCATCTTCCCCATCACCTCCTACATGACTTCCTCATTCAACTGTTCCATCACCCCCTCCATTAACCCATCACCCCCTCAATAATCTCCTCCATTACCCCATCACCTCCTCCATCACCTCTTCCATTACCTCATCACCTCCATCACCCATCACCTCCTCCATCACCTCTTCCATTACAACATCATCTCCTCCATGACCCTATCACCTCCTCCATTACACTTTTCCAGTGTCAGTAACAAAAACACAGAGTCGCTCTTTCACTGTGTGTCTCTCTCTCTCTCTTCTCTCTCTCTATGCTCGGCTGGAGGTGGACGCATGACATGGCAAAAACCAGGACAAAGGATTTCAGAGTAAAGAAACAGGACATGCAGAGCTCCAAATATACGCACGCAGAGAGAGAGAGAGAGAGAGAGAGAGAGAGAGAGAGAGAGAGAGAGAGAGAGAGAGAGAGAGAGAGAGAGGGAGAGAGAGATAAGGTACACTAATACTTACATATTTATATATACACACATAAATATATACACAACTTCCTTAGCAACTGCAGCATCTACTCACTGATAGCACAATTATCTTGTAATGTAGTGTCAGTCCTCACGCGTGGGCAGGGCAAAAAAAAAAAAAAGATGTCTACCTCAGCACTTTTGTGGAGTCGTGGAGAGGAGGGGGTTAATGCAGCTGCACTTTCTCTTACCTGCTGATGCTGTTAGCGCTGAGCAAGAGACGCTGGAGACAGGGCAGCAGGTCCACCTCCGTCTACACAAAGAGAGAGAGAGAGAGAGAGAGAGAGAGAGAAACGAGGGATGAGAAAGAAAGAGGGATGCTGCAGAATCCCTTGTGAAGCTATGAGCTCTTACCATCCGTCCAGTCACCTTGCAGTGCCGGCAAACTGCTCCATCCGGCCAGCGCACACGCATGCGCACATGAATAAACACACTCACACACAGAGACTGCTGCGGCTGCTTGGGGAGGGGTGTGAACACAGTGCAGGAGAGGAGGAGGAGGGTGGGGAGAGAGAGAGAGTGGGGGGGGGGGATGCAGAGGAGATGCTCATACAGAGTTAGAGCGAATAACAGAGATGGTCCAGTTTAGCA
Source organism: Cranoglanis bouderius (assembly GCA_023630585.1). Lineage (NCBI taxonomy): Eukaryota > Metazoa > Chordata > Actinopteri > Siluriformes > Cranoglanididae > Cranoglanis > Cranoglanis bouderius. Next base: position 6,113,045 of record CM042557.1, on the reverse strand, counting down.
ACGGAAGAGCTAATGGGGGGGGGGATGTGTTTTGAGATTATCCTGTGTGTGCGTCGATGTAGAGTCAATGTGAGAGAAAGAGAGACAGAGAGAGACAGAGAGACAGAGAACAAAGGAGGGAGGGGGAAATTGGGGAAAGGGAGGGAAGGAGGGTGGATGAGGGGAAAAGGCTATGACTGGCAGATGAGGACACAGCCAGGCGGCAATGTCACAGAGGGCAACAGTTGTGAGGCCACACATGAGTGTGTGTGTGGTGTGTAGTGTGTGTGTGAATTCATGTGCATGTGTGTGTGTGTGCGTGTGTTAAAGGATGTGAGGTGAGCTGCTGAGATCAGACTTCAGACACATCCTTATCCACACACCCACACACACACACACACACACACAAACACACACACACACACACAATCGCTATAGTATACTTTCTTGAGTCAGCACTTAGTGGCGAAGTCTGGCAAATTGCCCTTAACGCCTCTCACAATGCCAACATTCAGTACTGCACTCTTCATGGCTGATTATAATGTTTGCAGGCAGGCGTGTACACACTTAGGCGAGTGCCCTCTTGCCTGGTTGTATAATAATTATGTTTTATATGGCCTCTGGGGATGCACCGCTGTCCAAGATCTAGTTTAGGGAGGCACAGATGGCTCAGCCTTGAACTAGAGATAGTAAAAATAATCGATTCTTAGATGCAATGGGATTCTTTCTGCGGTAAAACATCCTAAACAATGGGCTCCTGAGTGGAGCAACAGAAAAGCGTTCGCCCTATTGTGAGTTCGAATCCTGTCGATGCCGAAGCCATCCATGCCAGGAGTCAAAATTGGCTGTCGGCTCTCACAGTCTCTGTCCCCTGTCAATTACAGCGACACTGGCCAATCTTGGGCATATGTGAGCTCATGTATTGCCAAATTGACGCCAAGATTATATTGCCAAACAAGCTATCTATCTAGCTAATTATCATTATTATTTTATTAACTTATTGTTACTTCCTTCGTCAAATATAGGCATACACTCACCAGGTATTTTTATCAGGAACACCCATATCATGCGATTGTCCAATAAGCCAATAATGTGGCGGCAGCACAATGCATAAAATCATACAGATACAAGTCAAGAGCTTCAGTTAATGTTCACATAAAACATCATCAAACAGAATGGTGCAAAAAACATCCACTGACCACGTGCCACAATTTACCATCTTATAATGGCTACTTCCAGCATAACAATATGATAAAGTCATCTAAAACTGATTGCATGAGCAGTTCAAGAGCTTCCCCAGTGACCTGAATCCAGTAGAGCACCTTTGGAAGAATGAGAAATTCACCGCATGACCTCTTATTATTATTATTATTATTATTATTATTATTATTATTATTAGAGTGGGTGTATATTCAATGTCTTAGGCATGTAGTTATACTTATGCTTGACTTGGACCTTTTCTTTCTAGAAATGTCATAGCCATATTATTCAGCGGGCTGCTTACAGGATACTGTTCCAAGAAGTATATCAGTGGCACGATGATCATTTTATTTCCGCTCCAACTGGTGATTTTATCAACACTTATAATAACCCAGAAAGGGAAAACTGCATCCCTGATCAAGGCTGTGAATCTTAATTACTGCCTGCTTCTGGATGAATATGAGTGTCATCAAAGATTAAGATCTACAGTATGTGATGACAACTTTAAAACCTACAGCACCAAAGCTCCATGCTCAGGTCTCTGTGTTGGGGTGGTGTTACTGCGTAATGTGCATGACGACCTCTAGAGCTGTGTCTGCTCTGTTACATAAATAGATTTATCGATTACACAAGAGGACACACGTGTCTAAAAGGACACTACAGTACAGTAGTGAGCATCAAAAGAAATACACACACACACACACATCCTCAGAACGTTCTGGAAGGCTCTCAGATAAAAAAATTTTTTTAAAAATACACTACGGAATTTGTTATATCAACGCTAACTATATATCTCAGAACAGCATATGCTAATGTATGACGTCAGAGATTAAAGAAAAAGCCCGATACATCTATCCAGCTGTCTCTTTCTCTTTCATTTACTGAATGGCTGTGTCTATATTTAGCAACAGACCATGACATCATCACTCAGCTGATATGGTGCTGGCCAAAAACTCACCAATCCTGAGAAAGGCACCTGGACAGACAAACACAGATGGAGTTGTGTCAAGAGTGAAATGATCCTGGATGATAGTCCTTAAATCAAATAGGTCTCATCAGTACAAGCGCTCTCAAATCCAATCATACTGCACATCGGAAATGCTCTGCTATATTTTTAAAGAGACAAGATGAAAAGACGGCTGTGACAGCTGTGATATGTCCAAGTACAATGTAGTAAAATGATTTTCTTCAAATATCCCAACTTGTGAGGAAGCTCGGGTCAGCCTCAAAGTTCTGATAAGCAGGCCAGAACCTTAATCACTGAACCATCGCTGCTCCGTTTAAAGATATTAAACTAGATAATAAAATGATGAAAAGGGAAACGGCTCTAAGCATGGCAACCTAAACCTAGCACTAAGGCAAGTAAACTGCAGCAAGACAGAGAGAACTAAAAGATCGTGAATCTATTTATTTTACCTGGACCTCTGCAGCTGTTTGCATCAGTTGAGAGTCGAGTCAGGTTCGAGAGTCGAGTCAACTTTCTATAATCATTCCAACAGCAAACCTTTTTTTACAGACGTTACAGTCTCATGTTAGATAGCCAAAAGTATTATATTTTATCAGTCTGGTCCTGCAAACAGTGATAACACCCGAGGCAAGTTTTATGATAAATCCAACTTTTTTTTTTTATCCAATTTTCACATTTTCTAAGCAATTAGCTCTCACATGCAAGAAAAAAATGCATGGAAACAGTAATGTATGAAGTATGTGTGCATAGCACCTGCCTCATCGTCATGGCAACGGTTCATGGGTCAGATTACGGGTCAGATTACATCAGAGATTGTTGAAAAATCATAGCACATACACACGCATGTTCAGTTAGTGAAAACAAACCGACCAACTCCAACATAAGCCTTTTCCTCTATTGGCAGATACTGTAAATTTGCTTCTTTCTAAAAATAAAAGCTTACAATTAACAGAATTAGACTATTTCAAGCTTGAAATGAGTAAAAATATTCAAATTAAAATTGGTTTAATAATCTTATATTTGGTTTACTGTAATCCTATAATAGGAAATACTAGATACATTTGACTATATTCAGGATATTTTCACCTGACAAGCTGGCTTTTTTTTTCTTTGCGTAGTGTATGTTTGATTATATAATGGTGCGACTCATGAACAGTGAAATCAGACCTTTTTTCTTTTTTTTGCCCAGGCACAGTGTCCTTGGAAAAAGGTGCTTAGTTGTAGCTAGTTGGTTTTTTTTCTGCATCTCTCACACTTGTATATGGTTGATTTATTAGGAAACTCTCTCTGTGCTCTGTGCTCAGACAGAATTCATAAAATCTTCTGCGAAATGAATAAATATATCAGAAACTGTCCCTCGTCCCTGAATGTCAGTAGATATAGAGCACAAATATAGCACACCATATGTGTGTGTTATTGTTTTTCAGTACTCACTACAGAGGAGATGTGGTTGTGTCTGAGGTCGAGCTCGATCAGAGATTCCAGGCCCTGCAGGTTCTCCACCCTGGAGATGTGGTTTCCTGCCAAGTTCAGCACTCTGAGTTCTGCTAGGTGAGACACATTCTCGATCCTACTGATCTACAAGCAAAAAAAGTTGGGCCATGATCAGAACTTGTGACTCGTGTAAATGTTTAAAGGTGATATGTCTGGAGCTCTGATTCGTATCTACATTTTGCTTCTGTTGGTTATGTTTATGTCCTATCTTGGAAATAACTCCCTTAAAATAAGTACATAAACCATGACTTCAAACTGAGAACGTTAAGATTTCATGACCTCAGTTTAGTATGTCATGGTTACATAATTGTGATAATTACTACTAGGACTATTCATGCAGCAATATCTTGCCAATACAGTAGATTTCTATTAGATTTATTTCAATGCAATTTTCTCGTTCATATATCATTGTATTATTCTTATTTTATTGTTTTCAAACGCTCTCATGCTTTTATGTTACATCATATAACATTTGACAGCAAAGGGAAAAAATATTATCTGCTTCATCAGTCTGCATTTTCTATCCCATGATTTATTTCAGGTTTAAGGGCAAGGGCTTATGTTTAAAGGCAGTGGTCTAGACGCTACTGGAAAACCCCGTCTTGGACACTTCAACTCAAGAAATATCTGCCAACCATGGAGATGTATACCCCTCTGAGCAATTTCAATAATTTCCAAAATATGAACCTTGTCCGCACTGAATAGATCCCACAGTGATCCTAATAAATTCTCAGACATTCATTTCATAAAGACCCACATAAAATATTACAACATGTGACACAATGAAAGCATGAGATGCAACAAGGAGTGCATTAAATCATTCTTTACCCTGACAACCACAGTCTTCAAAACAACCATGGTAACACCTCCCTGTAATTCAAGCTCTCCTGATGTTTATGAATCAGCCGTTGCACGTGGATTGCAGATTAAGTACAGCTTGTGGTCAGTAAATGGAGATCGTTTAGATGTTAAAAAGACCTCCTGGTGCTTATGAGAGTATCACTTTTAGTCAAATAATAATATCCTTCTTGTCAGTAAAGGAACATTCTTTTTTTCTGGGGGTGAAATAACATGATTCATCCGTTATGAATGCAACAAGCTGATTCATCAGCGTTAGGTGAGTTACAATTCAAGCACGAGATGTTTACTTGCGGTAGAAGAAAGGCCTTGGGGAATTTTTATGCAATGAGGGAAAAATAGAGTTCTTTTAAAGGCAACTTCATAATCATGGTGTTTAAGTTAAGTGCACTCAGTCCATTTCCAGTCAATCAGCTACAGAGAGAGAGAGAGAGAGAGAGAGAGAGAGAGAGAGAGAGAGAGAGAGAGAGAGAGAGTGTGAGAGAGAGAGAGAGCTCACGAATCTAATGAGAGAAGATGGGTGTAAGATGACAAGGACATTGGGGAATGGAATGACAGCACAGAACAGAGAGAGAGAGAGAGAGAGAGAGAGAGAGAGAGAGAGAGAGAGAGAGAGAGAAAGAAAGAGGGGCCACTGTAACCCAGCAGTGTAATGGAAGGCTAATGAGCAGCACTGGTGGACAGCAGAACATCACAGCAGCTCCCACGGGATGAGACATCTCTGGCAACTTATGACTAAAGCACAGAAAGAGGGGAGAAGGGATGTCATGCAGAAAAGCTAGACAGAGAGAGAAAGTGTATGAAGAGAAGAACAGACAACACCGTGAACCTGAAAGCAGAGATCACACTTTTTTTTACACTTCCTCTAAACCTCTCTCTCACTCTCTTTTCCCTATGGCATCTGAATGGGTTCTTACTCTACACAATCTTAATCATTATTCTCCAGAATTATTGACACCCTTGGTAAAAACCCATTAAACTCTGAGAGAACCTAGGAGAGAATGGATGTACACAGATTCTGTATTGAGGATTTATTTATATATCATATATATTATATATTTATATAGTGAGTATGTTTCGTGGTATTTTCCTCAAGCATTATAGGTACTGTCGTGTTGGAAAAGAGAGGTTGCACACACAAGTACTAAATACAGGCGTTCCAATAATTGTGACACATGTGCTTTTGATAAAAAATATTTTTGATGTTTTTTTTTAATGGAGATCATATACCCAGTCTCAGTACTGGACTGATATCAGCAAAAATGGTGGCTCGGATATCGGAGAAAACAGATCGGATATCGGATCCTGTAACAAATGGCAAAGATTGGAATTGGATTTGGAAAAGAAATTTATTTTTGGAACTGGAAATGTTTAATATAACGACATGTTTTTTTCTTTGGTTAGGATTGATTTAATTACATGTATACTTTATGATATTTATTATATTTAAACATAAGCGATTTTTGTGAGAATGAGTTTATCTGCGAAGTACTTCATTTAAAAAAAAAGTTTTAAAAGTTAGAAGGTTTTTAAAGAAAAACACTATCAGTATTGGCTGATATGAAGAAAAAGTGGTATCGTGTTTTTGTTTCAAGGTTTTTAAAAAATATATATTTTCTTAGAGAACGGTTAGATTTCTCTCATACTGTCAGTTTAATATAATTAATCACATTTTTTGATAACCTCTTTGATCCAGGGTGCCAATAATTCTGGAGCTGACTGCCTAATTATCCTGCTACTGAAAGACGAAACTATATTAGCATGCATAAAACGTACACAATGGACCAGTCTGTAAAACAATAATTGTCTAAGAATTACCCAGTCATTATTCAGAAACTCAGAAAACTCAGAAACTGGGAGTAATTAAAACACAGCCATTGCTGCTCTTGTAAGCTGATTTAGAAGGAACTCCTGCGTGGAGCTTGTCAACACTGAGCCAACCCGCCATTATACATAACTCAGAACTGATGAAATGAAAGGAAAAAAAAGACCACTGCTGCTCTGTGCTTTTAATCTGAGTCATTCTGAGAAGCTGTTCTGGGTTCATCTTGGTTATGTCACCTCTGCTGGAGTCCTCAGCATGCAAACACTTCCTCACGGCACGACATCACTGCCGACCAGCCAATCAGCGCTGCCCTCCTCAACCGGCATCCGGAAAGACGGAGCTAAACTCACTAAATGTCACGCATTCAGACTGGCAGCAGGTGGAAAATCAGACTAGTACAGTCTGGTGGCGAAATACATGTGGTTTAGGGGCTTTAATAAAGGACTCGATAATTCGATACCTGGTTTTCGTGCAAGTCCAGCACATCGAGTTTTGTCAGGGTGTCCAGACCACATATCCTCTGAATTCTGAAAGAACAAGAGAGAAAACAATCAAGCCAAAATGCATTACATGTCTTTCTTCAAAAAATTGTTATATGTGTGGTGGTCTGGGAAAATCTGCTGGATATCACGGTGGCTATCGAGTTTTTCAGCCAATATACGCTGTATATCCAAAAGTATGTGGACACATGACTATCACACCCATCTGTGGTTCTTCCCCAAACAGTTGGCACAAAGTTAGAAGCACATTATTGTATAGCAAGGCTTTCTATGCTGTAGCATTACAATTTCCCTTCACTGGAACTAAGAGGCCCAAACCTGTTCCAGCATGACAATGCCCCTGTGCACAAAGCTAGCTCCATGAAGACATAATGTGTTAAGGTTGGAGTAGAAGAAATCCTGTACAGAGCCCTGACCTCAACCCCACTGGACATCCATAGGATGAACTGGAACACCGATTACACCCCAGACCTCTCTCAACCAACATCACTGCCTGACCTCACTACTGCTCTCGTTTCTGAATGAACACAAATCCCCACAGCCACGCTCAAAAATCCAGTGGAAAGCCTTCCCAGAAGAGAAGAGTGGAGGTTATAATAACAGCAAAGAGGGAATAAATCTGAAATGGGGTTTTCAATAAGCACATATGGGTATGATGGTCCAGGGTCCACAAACTTTTGGCAATATAGTGTACTTTGATCTCTACTTTAGGAAAACATAAATATAGTTTACCAAAATGGAATGGAAGTGTTTTCATCATGTTGTGTAAGGAGTCGATTTAATAAACATAACAATAAATGAAGTCAGTCTTTAAAATGTAATTTCTTCACACAGTAGATGTCACACTTTGATCAAGTTGCGAAATGGACATAAGCCTAATCAACTCAGTTTATAATGCCAAAAAATATCTGCGGTGCTCCTGTACCCTCACATCAAAACAGAGAACACTACTTACACATTCTGAATTAAATCTTTAAATGAAAATTTCTCTCTTTTAACTTTTGGAAATAATTAGAGTTTAGAGGGCTAGAACTTTACTTGTGATTGAAATTCATGCAAAAGAGAAACATGTTTCAGTTCAGGGTTTCAGAATACAGAGTTAGAAAAACAGTGTAGATGGAGTCGGTATGCTGGCATTTAGAGGTCTGCAGGCTGCTGTGCCTCGACAGGACTGTCCTTTGTATGAAGGGTGTAGATGGGAGAAGCCTTTCAATGGGGAGGAAATGCCGGCAGAAACTTAACACTACTGCGTGTTTCGTTATAAGGCACAGCTGGCAGCTCAGTGGCACAGACAGAACAAGGTCTCGGTTTGTAGCCCCGGAGGCGAAGGGCAGACCTGTGCAATTAGATCTCGGTGGCATTTAATGGCAATTAGGCAAAGACTTCAAAGCGAAGCGAGCAAGAGAGGCGGTTTTTGACTGAGGCGAGGTTCAGTCAGGGGTTAAGTGGGCTGTAAATCACACCTAAATTATTTATAGCATAATAGAATGTTATATTATGTAGAGTCTATTACTCCACCCTTCTATTAGCGAAGAACACGAGGAAGAGAACGGCTATGAACAAGCTAAAATGTTCACAGCAATCAAAAGGAGAGAGCTATTATTTATTTGAAAGCCTCCCTACAATCGAAAGCAGGGGTGTCAACTCAACTCATCTTCAGCAGCAGGCCACATTACACATATCCTGTGTTTGAGTACAGCTCATAACACTAAAGAAAACACTCCTCAACTCAGAATTCCTACTCGGAAACTCGGGGCCCAGGGTACATCACATGACATCAAATCAACATGACTGCTCACAGCATCAACAGTAAACGAAGTGGTACTTATTATTTTTTATAAATGCGTCCTTCTGTATGTGCAAACATTTTCTTTAGATCAGTCAACATACAGACCTATTTGCTTGTTATATCTATAACTCTACATGACTCTACAGTTCACCGCTTTGGGGAGGTAAATATACATCGCTCATATCACTAACATTAGCTGGATAGATAGTTGCTAACAAAAAACGAACATAGAGGCATCCATGTGTTTCCCCAATTTGTACCTCGAAAGCACGAAGGTCGAAAATTACCCACTTATGAGTCACGTCGAAGGGAGCATTAGTCTAACGTCAAGTGGGACCAAAAATAAATCTGTTTAGTAGACCAATACCCAATGTCTTAACTCCTCTTAAATGTGTTCATCTGTCAGCAATCAGCTGAAAGGTACATTCTGAATGCACAACATACTGTATATCACCTACAAACAGATGAACAGACACAGAAAAAAAACAAATCCACACAAATCGATAGGGTTTGCGAAAATATAAAATGTCAGAGTGATTGAATATTCACCCCCACTGCTGCGAAACTCTTAAATAATTTTTTTTTTTTTTTTTTTGGAAAGAGATACAATTACAGCATCACATTTTTAGCGAATAAAGAATTACATCATTAGCACGGTTTGTCAGTAGCTTAGTAACTACTTTTGTCAGTAGTAGTTTATGGCCTTGGGTTTAATTGCTCTATTTTGCCTACTAGTGGAATAACAGAGAAACTCTTTATTCAAATCTTGCAATTCAATTAAAGTTCAATAGATTATTTTAATTGAATTAGAAAATCCATTTGCTGGACCGGATTAGATCCGGCCGTATGTTTGACCCCCTGCTCTAAAGAGTCTATAGCAGCAATCTTAGGTGGTCATTAGAAAAACAGGAGTCTCCAGACAGGGTGGACATGCACCATACTCATACACACACCACCTGTTTATTATTCTCTCAGTTGGACTGAACCTGCAACCTGCAACTCCCACAGCATGTTTTTATTATTATTATTATTATTATTATTATTATTATTATTATTATTATTATTATTATCATTATTACTGCAACCAAGCAAGGGTTTCCCTCCGAGTCTTGAAACATGGAGCATAAAAATGATAGAGCACATCTCTGTGTGTTTTCCTGACTGGTTTATAATCATGAACATTATGATTAAAAAAAAAAAAACACACAGGGGTAGTTCCCTCAGCTATGGTGGTTGTCGTGGATTGCATACGTCGCCCCAAAATCTTCTCAGACACATTTATGGAAAATAAAACAACAGTTAAACGTGCCAAAGTTAAACAACTCACCTAATATCTAATCTCTATTTGCACTAAAACCCTTAACAGTTACGCTTTTTGTGTCACCACATCTCCATATACAGAGGTCATGTGACAAATACTGTAGATATTATACAGTGCACTGCATAAGTATTCACCACCCTGGAACTTTCCCACATGGATTTATATGTCATGAATCTACTCAACATAGCCTATATTACTGAAATCAATATAATTTGCTAAATTATTTATAAATATATCAAATAAAAGGTGGGATTACATAAGAGAAGCAACACTACATGTGGAACAGTTCAAGGGGGTTAATACTTATACAAGGTCCTGCCTATGTAGATATTCATAGGAAAGACAGCTCTGCTCTATATACAGTAGTGAGTAAGTTTACATACTAAACAGGAAGTCCAATAAAAGCACTTTCGTGTCTTTCCTGCTCGTACACACCTGTTCTTCCCGAGCATGAGCACACGAAGGGAGCAGAGAGGTGATGTGGCCGACATGTCAATCAAGTGGTTGTCATAGAGATCAAGGAAGACGAGTTGTCGCAGGTGAGCCAGGTGTGGGAGGTGAGAGATCCGGTTGTGCTGCAGGTTGAGGAAGCGGAGCTTATTCATCCCGTCCAGGTTCGGGCATTCCATCAAGCCACGACTACACACACACACACACACACACACACACACACACACATAATCAGCGATTCAATCTAAACTCACCACAAGAGCTGTGATGAGTACACTGAGGTGACATGGTGGTTATTTGTTAACAGGGTGTGTCTGCAAATTAATATATTGAGGCCATGAGGTAATATTTTAAGGCCACAAACCAAAAAAAGTATCATGTTGCTGCAAACTGTATAACTTGAGCCTACGACTTAATATGTTGTGGGACGTCTACTTAATACGTGGCATCCAGTTAATTATAGGGGGGGGGAAAGTCTTTTCACGTTTAAGGTGATGAGGGTAATGGTATATCCATGTTGCACAACCAGTGACTCCAGTATGTCTTCATGCCTGAAGGAAAGTGTAATATTATTAATCATCTCCATGCTTAGGGTCATGTGATCACAGTGGTCTAATGCTATTCATTGTTTAAAAAACAAGAGTTTCTACAAATTTCCTTGACACAAAATAGACCTCGATACGCTTATACCATGGCCTTAATATATTAAATTGGCCTATTTGAGGCGTATTTTCTTCAGTGATATTTCAGTTAAAGCACGGGTGTCCAAAGTCCGTCCGGCGGCTGATGTACGATTGGGAAATTTGTGATATACAGTATATACAAAATACATGTTTTAAAATACAATACCTTGGGTATTTTGATGAACTCTAATCTGGCACCCAATGAAAAAGGTTTGGACACCCCTGAGACAAAGGATCTATTGAATCTGCTGACTTTCGGGTTTGGAATGAGCACAAGAATGAAAACCCTTGTTTCTATGAAAGGTCATTGATCATTCTGCCCCCTTTGCTGGAACTTTGCTTCCCCCTTTTGGCTCATTATTGAGTTTCATGCCTCATTAAATAATGACTCTGGATAGTGTTTCCTTCTGCTGGACTAGAGCAGTGTTGTTTCCTCTACAACCTACAATGCACCTGATTCAACTCACTTACAGATTAAATATTCACAGAACACCAGAGGAATTACATGTATACTGTGGATGGACCATAAAAAAAGAAGCATACCACTTACACACCGTGATTGTGGCACTGTATTACAATATACACCAAATATTTTGTTTGATCACACCAAATCAATTGTAATCAAAATAGAGACAGGAAACTTGAACCTTATCTTGTACAGAATACAATAATTCATTTCTTGAAATAAAAGTTAGTTAGATGAGTTTACATTTGCATTTTGCAGGTTTATCAATCAATCCAGTTACACAGACTGAGGACTGATGACCTTTAAACTGTAGACTATATTTAAGTAAAGAATAAAACAGAACATAACATCACATAAAACATCAATTCATATGATGGAAAAATAATCAACGACAAGGTGGTGTGACACGGACTGACGCGAATAACACCCCGGGTTTTTTCCTATGACAGCACGTCCTGAAGTGCTTTATTCCTCTTATACAGACAAGTACAATTTTTATTATTACAGTTTTTTTTAATTTAGAAGCCTTTATTTGTCACGTATACATTATAACACAGTGAAATTCTTTTCTTCGCATATCCCAGCTTGTTAGGAAGTTGGGGTCAAAGCGCAGGGTCAGCCATGACACGGCACCCCTTTATTAAAGAACGACACATACTTTTTGTCCGTTTATAGTTGCACTGAATGTTAAGGAACGTCCAGGAATCAAGTTCCTGTTCTCATATACATTATAGCAGCTATAAACAGTCATTCCTTCACCTGAATCTCTCTTTTTCTTTCTCTAAAAGTCAATTAGACAAAAAACCCAGCTTGTCATGTGATAAACCGCAAAACGCAAAAAGCCCAAGGTACAGCTTTACCTCTGACTGTTACATAGAGCAGACACTGTAGAGCTCTTCCATAAATGTTAAAGATCTCCTCAAAGAAATCTACAGTATATCGACGAATATACGTTTTTCTTTTAACGCATTTATTATCAAGCTTAAGATTATGTAGAGCGTCTGCCAATCATGTCCCTGTATTAGTTGTTACTATAGAAACGATAACATATTAGAACAAGCGGACTAATATAAACCTGTAATTTGCAGAAACCGCTTTCAGAGTCGTGCTCATCTTATTACATGCTTTTTATCTGCTGTATTTGTATCTATACAGTGTCACTGAAAGGCCCTTATGAATTAATGTATATTATTATCATATGTGAGCTGCTGTACCTCTGCCTTTACGCTATATAATTATACCTCCATTTGGAATGTCTGTAATATGTCTGTAATATGTTTTTGTGTAGAACTGTCAGCTATTTCACTATTTTTCACTCTCTTGCACTTTAGTATTGTGACTGCGTCTAGACGTCGTACCGTGGTCTGTATGTTACACACGTGAGCTGAGCGTAACTAAACCGAGCTGAATGGTAAAAAAGGGAAAAGACAAATCTGTGCCTGCCTAAGCTGAGTGCCTGTGAGAATCACACCTCTAAATCACCCTATAAACACGTACTGTACAACACAGAAGTCGACTGCACAACGTACCGGTCGAGGTCGAGTCGGTCCAGGATGAAAGGATAATCATTCCTACAGCAGAAGGAGACGGGAAACCCTGGAGCAGGTCTGTCATTCAGTGCCACTGGATCACCTGGAGGAGGAGACATCACAATGTGTGTTAAACATTTTAATGACCACGGTGCTGCTGAACTGGCGATTGATCAGAAAGTGTTTCTATAGTGCTTTCATTTTCTATAACAGCAGCTCTGACAGTAGTTACATTATCATTTCTATAGTAACATCTTACACGGGGACTTGAATGATAGGTGCTCCTCGTAGACAGATTTTTTTTTAAAAAAAAAAAACCATGTACTTATCGATACAGTGATGTTTTCTGTGAGGAGAAAATGTTTATTAACATTTTTAAATGGAGTCTTTACATTTTCCACCATAGGAATGTCCTCAGGACAGAGAAAAAAAAAGAAAGACTGATGAGGAAATGACTGCTGCTAACTTCTAAAGAACTAACTTCTTTTGTCAACGTTACATAACATTAAGTGTAACTAAAAACGGATATGATGCACGACATGTCGTTCTTTAACATAGAGAAATTTTAATCATTATCATTTTGCTGTGGTATAAAAGTTATAAAACCTTTCAGGGTGCCGCTTTGCACACACTTGCATCACACCACCTTATCGTTGATTATTTTCCTATAAAGGCATGTAGCAAAGTGTTTTACTCCTTGCTTATGACTCAAAACAGACCCAAAATATAGTTACAATATGGTTTTTACCTTCATAAATGGTAGATATATAATCCTATATCACAGTATTTTATGATGTATATGGTGTTTATAAGCAGGTTATCAAGAGTTTTTTTTTCTAAATAAGTATCTCTGAAATCAGGAACTATTGCTACTCCTACATTGTGCAATTCAGTTATAATGCGTGCACGCTACGCAGGAAGAATAACTGTTTCTGTTTCCAGAGAAAGTGTTTTTTCACACGCTCTCACCGACTGTGTTTAAGACGACAGGGGCCTTGCTGTGTGCGTAGGTGAGCTCTGCGTTCTGGTTGACTCGCTTTGCCTTCCCCCTCTTGACGGTCACTGGAGGGGGCATCAGAGCACGCTCCGCCCCTGTGAACTCTTTCACAAACGCCAGTACTGGGGTATGAAGGGTTTTACCATACATGGCCAACTTGCAGTCTGCACAAAGGACATGTGTTAGGAAGGATAAAGTGGAAAGCCACTTATAACATGTAACACCAGCAGTGGTTGAGATTATTTTCATAATAAGTGTGTGCTTTTTAATGTAGCCACTGGTTGCAGAGACTGAGTGCTGGCCTGCTAATACCCTGCCTCGATGGATTGGTCCTGAAAACGTCCAGGTTGGTTTTTGTGAGGTCTTTCGGCAACCGTATGTCAAGCTGCGAAGGAAATAAAGTGGTGTGTAACCACTGCCTTGCTCACAGTCTAGATAACAGTGACATCAGAAGAACGCACTGGTTGACTTACAGGCCTGGGTATGAGTTTCTCTGGCAGTAGGGATTTCACTGCTGCTAAATGCATCTTGTAGCTGTTTACCTGTAGGCATGCATGAATGAAAAGCACAATCAAATACACACGCATACAAAATTTTCTGTTCCTAGATAAACAGTAAAGTGTTCAGTAAAGTAACCCTTGTGTTCTGTTCAAGTCGAAATGACTCAATTTGAATTTTTACTTAAAGCGATTAGCACATTTGCCTCGCACCTCCGGGGTTGGGCGTTTGAATCCCGCCTCTGCCCCGAGTGTGTGTGCGGAGTTTGCATGTTCTCCCCGTGCTTCGGGGGTTTCCTCCGGGTACTCCGGTTTCCTCCCCCAGTCCATCAGACATGCTGATTGGCATTTCCAAATTGTCCGTAGTGTGTGAATGTGTGCGCGATTGGGTTGGCACCCTATCCAGGGTGTCCCCCGCCTTGTGCCCCGAATCTCCTGGGATAGGCTCCAGACTTCCCACGACCCTGTGTAGAATAAGCGGTACATAAAATGGATGGATAAATGGATGGATGGATGGAACCATACTAAAAAAAAAAAAAAAAAAGTGTTTTTCTACATAAAACTTTATGTGCTTGGCTCATTCCCTCTATGGAACATTGCAAATGTGTTTTTTTTTTTTTTAGTGCATCTGCTATACCAACCCCTTATATTGCATAGGTTATGCTTGTTACATTTTGACCTGAGAATAAAACAAAAAAAAAAATTAAAAAAAAAATGATGAAATATTAATAACTGTTTTGTTCAAAAATAAAACATACAAGTGAATTCACTCTATGCTACGTTAGCACCTGTTGGCCGGAGCATCCCCAAGCATGAGGAGTTGTTTTTTGTGATTTTACTGTTTCCCAAAAACATTGATGTTTGGTCATTTCAAATATAATCATCTATCTCAGCTGCCCAAAGTCAATATGAGCTGTAAACAGTAGGCCTATTGCTAAATAAAAACCAGAACATGAGGGTTAAACTGTCTAATTTAGTCAGATTTTTTTGGGAAAGCAGCATTTACTGTAGTTTAATTGTTTGGGGAGGAAAAAAAAGACCATGTGGGAATAATTGGCACAAACAGTAGTTGCTCATATTGTTCATTTCTGTGACTCTGACTCAGCTTTTTGACTCATGTTCAGCACTTTGGCACCTGTTGCCTTTTTCTTTTTTACCGTGGGTGTAAGAAATTGTCCTTGGGTGTCGCGTCCTTGCTGTTTACGAGCCTTCATGTCCTCTGAAAAATAAAAGAATACAAGTAAAATGACACTTAGCTAACTAGCTTCTGGTCTGGACTCAAGCAATAAGTATTCGCCTTGAATGCGTGTTAATTGTAATTCATCGCGTTGCCAAAATATATATATATATATATATGTATATAAAACGATAAATGCTTTTTGCGTATAATTATGATTAAAACATCACACGACAGTTTTCAATGTTATCGTTATAACCAGAGCAGCTCTTCTGTTTATTTACAAATCGCCTCCTTAGTAACCAACATTAATGTATTGGTTACGGTCACTTCCTGTGTCACCTGAGAAATGTTCCGAATAGAAATAAAGGACACAATGGGTGGTTCCGGGAGGAAGTTCTTCTGAGGGCGTACATTTAGTTAAATGGTTTAATTATCTTTCTGTGTTTAGGACTGCAATGCCGGTGACCTTTTAAATGGGTGTGCATGCGGACTTTAAATAAGTCTGATTACTCATCTTTAATTACAAAAACTACAAATGACTGTAAACCTGTTTATATGGAATAGGCTACACCGGTATTTTCAGTCGAAGTGTGTCCTGTTGTTAGCACTGGGGTTTGAAAGTTAATTGATGGTATACCTACTTATCCTGCCAGAATCTAGATGTAGCCATTCACAGAATTCATTTGAGTCTATTTCTGACATAAAACAAAGTAGTACGACTTGCCTGGGTAGGTTAAATAAACATTACAGTGAACAAATGATGATGACTCGCTCATCAGTTTGGAAAAAGGAAACATTTCCAAATAGAGAAATAAACACTCAATTAACATCCAGATTACCCTTTGAGGATCACTAAAGTGCATCCATACATCTATCTATCTGTTTGTCTATCTGTCTGTCTGCATAGTACAGTATAGTATAACAAGCTATATTGTTATTTATACCACAGTGCTGTTGAATTTGTGAATCTGATGGGTCAGAAGGTTTTGATTCATTCTGTATCAGCTGCTCTGACCGTAGTTGTAGCTGTCATTCAAATTATAAGTTTATATTAATATCTTTATTAAGATCCTTTCTAAAGTATCAGCTCATTTACTGGGACTTAGGAAAGAAAAACATACAATGTCATAAGGTGAAGTTTTCTGTAAGGAGTCTACAGTGTCAGAAGTACACTGGAAAGAAAGTCTTCAGGTCAGAGGAGTCTGTGCTTTCTGGTTTCTTGGTAATATAAACTCTTTGTGTGTTTTTTTTGTTTGTTTTTTTTTGTCTTTTAACATCAAGAGAGAGCCTAAAGAGGGGCTGGTGAGAGACAACTATTTATAGTTGCTATAACGTAAGTGATAATATAACAGGAACTAACCTGTCTCGCTGATAAACACTAATTGTAAAACAGTTAAACAGTATGAGATGTTCATTAATAAATTGAAAATGGCATTCATTTACAAATTGTTTGGTATAATAAGAATAAAAGACTTCATGTTGTGCTGTTATTGGAACATAACCTTTAGGGTGGTAACTCAGCTTCACACCACCCCACCATTATAACAGCACATCCTGAAGTGTTGTATTCCTTACATTTTGACAATATCATGACAAATAAATGGCATGATATTGTGCTTTTGCTATTCCTAGAATATTGGTGGAATAATTACCCATAAAGCAAGTCTAGTTCTTGATTAGCCACTGCTTCTATTTGTGCATTACATATGATGACTTGGTTTGTCTTAACTCTCCAGGGTGCAGGAGTCTGTCTATAAATATCCTGACTGAGTCAGAGACAGGGAGGGAGGTGCGGCGCTGCAACATGTATCCAAGCAGCACGCCATCAAATGGAGGATTTAAACACAAAGGAGCAAAGGCATGGCCCGAAGAAGGTCAGAAAAACACACTAAGAACAAGCCACACGGCTGAAGCAGTAGGGGAGCTTGTAGAGGAGGACAGCATGTGCAGTGCAGGAGCAGCCTATGAGCACAAAAACACAATGATGTCATTAGTTTGCATGTGGAGTGGTGCTGGGACACAAGGCCTCACATCCACAGCATGTATAGATGAATATAAGGCATCGACAACGATCTTTGTCCAGAATAATGCAATTATGCCCGTCACATTTTTAAATAGCGTTCAGACAGAAAAAGAGGACTGCCTTTTATTGCATGCAAATTCTCTTTCAAATGAACCCCCTTCCAGACAGCTGTATCTGCTCAGCTTTGCTTTTGCACATCATCAGCATTCACGTCACAGGGCTGGAGTGACGTACCACTGGCTGCCTTCTTAAGTGTGCAGAAGGACTCGTCAATGACACACATCAGCTTGAGTCATGGTATTAGTTGTGGCCCTTATAGATTAGGCCTGCACTATGTATGTCTTGTTTATTTAAAATCAATTTTGCAATATTGGCTTTTGCAATCCAAAGCTAGAGCTTACAGAGAGTTGCAATATGCAAATCACCTTTTCTACTACATGCTGTGGCCTGATTTCTCATGATCCTGGTGTTACCCTGGTTTACACCCATGCACCATTTTTACTGTGCAAATATACTGCTGCATGAAATTAAGTTTGAATACTAAAAGAGAGAGAGGCTTATTTTTTCTCCTTGCCCCAAAAGCAAATCCTATCACTGCCCCAGTGGGAAAGCCTCTTAACAAATTGGCATTAGAAGAAAAGTGGGTCGAGCCGTTTAATTGCTGCAGCTACTGCCTCCTAATTGCTAAATTGCATTCAGGTGAAATTTGCAGGACCTTATAAGCTATATAAATCATTTGCACAAAAATAAAACGCCGGGCTCCTATAATCTAACAAGCAAAAAAAAAAAAAAAAAAAAAAAAAGAGCAAAGAAAAAAAAAAATCCCCACAGTTACAACATCAACATCATCAACAACAACAACAACAACAACATCAATAACAACAACTACAGCGATGCAGGTTTTAGTGAACGCCTTCTTGCGCTTTCTCTGCTTCCTGCTTCCACCCTCTTGGCTCCAGCTCGCATTTCGGTGGTGGGTTGGGGGAGATGAGTGCGGAGGCTCTCCGTGGCCCAATCGCGGTGCTCCTTTCGCGCGCAGAAAGCCTCTTATTGCACACGAGGAAGTGACAGCGCGAGGCGACTCCCGTCCTCCCGGTCGTGTCTCGATCGTCGCTGCCACCGCTCCTCCGCCTGCTGCTGCTGCTCCAGCGGACGGCCCGGGGTTTCCGTGGTGCCGAGTCCGGGAAGCCGCGGGGCTCGTCTTGGCGGCTCCGTTCGTCATTTCCGAGCGCCGGTGCCGAGAAGCGCGAAGCTCGCGGTCGCCGTGCGATCATCCGGGAGACGTCGCCGAGGACACCGAAGCACCGTGTAGAGCGCGCTGGTCCGCCACGGTCATGAGCGCGGCTACGGAGCTGCCGAACCCGGTGGAGGTCGTGGGCGCTGCCGCCGCCGCGGGCTTCGCGGACCAACGCCTGCGCGAGATGGGGACTCCGGTAACCATAACTGTGGCCATCCAGGCGGCGGAGGACGAGGAGCCCGACGAAGAGGAAACGATCAACAGTGAAGACGAAATTGTGAGGCACGAGAAATCGAGGTATGTTTTTTGTTTTTGTTTTAAACAATCTGTGATCTTAAGTTTTATTTCAGTATTTTTATTAGTGTAACTCTTGAACGCTAAGAAATGTAGCAGTTTTATTTGTATTGTTTGAATGAATGTTTTGCATGTTGTCCTTATTTGAATTGCACATGCAAAAAAAAAAAAACCTTCTCCAAAACAAAGCTAACGTTATTTACGCGTTGTGTAATTAATAGACCACAGACCTGCTTTGACGCATTCTTTCAATAATTTATATTTGTTTAACAGGACTAATATCATGTCATGTATCAGGTTATTATTCTGCTTGTGTGTTGCATAACTCTCGGTCTAAACTTGGCCTATAATTATTGCCCCTGACTAAAACTTCTGGCACAGCAAATAACCGAGCACCTGTAAAACCTTGCTGACGTCACCGGCGGGAATGGTACCAGACCTGTTGCTCCATTTCCCCCCTTTGCGTCATCAGGCCTGGATTATTTACTATCCTCTGCCTTACAGACCGCCTTACTAAACACCCAAGCTTGTGTAAGATATTGGCATTTTCATGGCCAGTGCTTCCCAGTCCTACTTGTTTCATTGTGATTGTGTTGCCCTTTTTTATAAATAGCATTTTGTCCACCCAAACACGCCTGACTCTTTTTAACAGGTTGACAAGCATGTAACGAGGTTAAAAATGGGTGGGTGTGTGCAGAGCAAGCAGTATAATGTGAATTCAGTTGGCAGGATTGGGGAAACCGTTTCAACAAGCACTACCTCGTTCCCTAACGAGCCATTTTGGCAAGTTGTCACAAGTTTTCTGGACTGCTTGTGGAGCTCAGCATAGGCCTACATAATTGCACTATATTGATTTGTAAAATATGGTATTGTCTCTAACATGGCTGTGATTCATAGGCACATGAATTCTGGTGTTTAATTTTTTTCTTTTTAAGTCTTTGGCTGCATGCAAGTCATTGTTTGAGGGAAAACCTTTACATTTTTCAGCTCCTTTTGTCTGTGAAGGATTTCCCTCCTGCCATTCACTTGTTGAACGTGGTGAATGTTTTCACTTGCCTAGATCCAGCTTTTAAAGGGTGTAGGAGTCCACAGAAAGCCAATGAGTCATCAGTTTTAATTTGATTCCTGGCTCTTATTCCGAGCCATCAAGTAGGCAACTGGTGTAACCACGAGCAGGTGGTTTTTTTAATTGCAAGCTGATAGAGGGAAGATTTGTGTTTCGAGTGCACGCTCCCCTGTTGCGGCACATCACTGAAGGCTCCTGGCAAGATCGTGTGCTCATGATCATTTGGCAGCCACCATAATGTCAGATGGAGAGGGCTTGACTTTTGTTGGCCTGTGTACAAAAATCCCAGCGTTGAATTGGCTTACTACAGACTTGGAGTCTCATTGTGTTTCGGAAGAAATGGTGTTTAAGCCTAACCCTTATTTTCTGTCCTCCTCAGCGGTGCTGGCACGAGTGGTGGCGAACTGGAGGAGGAGAGCTGGCAGCCCCCTGACCCTGAACTGACCCAGAAGCTCATAGCTCAGATCGAGTACTACCTGTCCGATGAGAACCTGGAGCACGACGCCTTCCTGCTCAAGCACGTCCGGCGCAATAAGCTCGGCTTCGTCAGTGTCAAGCTGCTTACGTCTTTCAAGAAGGTTGGTTGTGAGCACGGATCTGCTCTGAGAATCTATTACTGCATCCGGGAGAACTGACAACTGTTGCGTAAGCTGTCAATTGGGCGTGTGAATCATGTGTTGAAGAAAAGCTGCACTTCAGAGATGCAGCATTTGATCGAACAAAATGCTTGCCATCTTCCCGGCTTTCCATTGACACTGATTGGCACTTTTATTTCAGTATATAAATAGAACTGTATCTTAAATGTCCAGGGTCAGAAGCCATAGTTTAATTCTTATGTTTTCTGCAACAACCATTATTTTAGACTAACTGTATTTGTTTTTGCTAAAGTAGTGTTGGAATTGCAAATAATTCACCTTCATAGACCGCTGTACCATCTCTTGTACAATACATGAGTGCTAAGTGCTACAGAAGCAGTTCTGGTTGCTTATCTGTTGAAACCTGCATTCTGACTTCCCCTTTTATTTCCTGCTCCTGCTTATGTGATGCAAACGTACAGTATGGGAAGTTAACGGTCACAAAACTTGACAGAGGCTTGATTCGTTACAGCTTATCAAATGTGCAGCAAATTCACTAGATTTATAATTGTGCCATTTGTGCCTAATTTAACCGATATAATTATGGAGCAAGTGAGAAGCGGCCCTGGTAATTGGCAACCTTGTAGGTAATTGGTAACACTGCGTGGGCTGTTCAGTGAAGAGGTTTTGCCTTTTTAAATTTATTTTATTTCCTCTGCCTGTGCCTCTGTCAGACACCTCCATGTCCCAGGTTTGCACATGCACAGTCTGGTAATTGGTTAATGATTATGGAGGTTTCCTGTGTATTAAGGCCACACATTTGATATCTGGCCGTACATTGCCTAAATCTGTCCCAAGTAATGTTTTTGTCTAAAATGGAGTTGCTAATGAACTGCTAATGATCCCCACCCCCCCCCCCCCCCCCGAGTGTGTCATGCTGCACTACTTTAAACAGTTAAATGTGAGGTGTTGATCTTTTTCTCTCAGGTAAAGCACTTGACAAGGGACTGGAGGACAACGGCATACGCGCTGCGTCATTCCACCCTGCTGGAGCTGAACGAAGAAGGTCGGAAAGTTCGCCGCAGGACGAGCGTGCCGGTGTTTGCCAGTGAGTCTCTGCCGAGCCGCATGCTGCTCCTGAGTGAGCTACAGCGCTGGCCTGAGCTAGGTGTGGCTTTGGCAGGTGGGGGTGGGGCTGGAGACGGGAGCCCTGGGGCTGGAGACGGGAGCCCTGGGGCGAACCCAGCCCAGCAGGAGCGTCTCATGGAGCTTCTGCTCAAGGCCTTTGGTGCATATGGCCCGATCGCCTCGGTGCGTGTGCTGAAGCCTGGCAAAGACTTGCCACCTGATCTAAAGAAGCTGAGCGGGCGCTACTCCCAGCTGGGCACTGAGGAGTGTGCCATCGTCGAGTTTGAGGAGGTCGAGGCAGCTGTGAGGGCCCACGAGGCCTACACAGGCCAGCAGGGAGATGGGAAGGGCTCAATGGGGCTCAAGGTGGTGCTGATTGGCACCAAGCCACCTAAAAAGAAGGTACCCAAGGACAGGCAGCGGGAGGAGAACGGAGGAGGAGGAGGATTGCGTAAGAGCCGCTCGCTGAACAGTCGTGTGCGTGAGCTTCAGTATCACGGAGACGACTCTGCCTGCAGCTCCTCTGAAACGGAAAGCAACCCGACTTCGCCTCGCCTCGGCCGCAAGTCCCGTTCGTGCAACAAGCTGAGTCCTGGCGGCTTCCACTTAAGCCCGGCCGTGTCTCCCCGCTCCAGCCCGTGGAACAGCCCACGAGCCAGCCCTTGTTCTCAACGCAAAGCCCCTCCTAATGCCCGCTCACCCCTGGCCAGTGAAGGCAGGTTGAGCCCTGAGGCTGGGCGCCGCTGGGCTGATTATTCCTCGGACAGCAGCTTGACTCCTTCAGGAAGCCCGTGGGTGCAGCGCAGAAAGCAGGTGGCCAGTCAGGAGAGCAGCCCAGTGGGGAGCCCCATGCTAGGCAGAAAGATCCAGAACGCAGACGGCCTTCCCCCTGGAGTTGTGCGCCTGCCCAGGGGTCCGGATGGCACGCGTGGGTTTCACGCAGTTTTGGTGGCAGAACGGGGCAAAACTGCAGCCACTCAAACCTGACTTGAACCAGGGGGAGCCTCACTTCTCCCAAATCGGCGGCACTGAACTATAGCAGTGAGGTTTATGCATCGTATACCACACTGTCATCACGGTGAAGCATCATTCTGCAAAAATAGACCACTGATCTGTTACACATCATTGTCTGTTTTGATTTGTCTTTGTAATACCTTTTTTATATGGATATTTTTGTTTTTGTTTTATATGAACATTATCATCAGACTTGGTTTGGTATTACAAGAAAGGGATGAGTGCAAATGTCAAATCACTCCATACTGGATATATATATATATAAAAAAAAAAAGAAACTTTTTTTGTGTTTATTGATGTGGACAGTGGTTTAAGCATATGGATTTGATTGATCACTTAATGCCTTGTTGCACCCAAAAAGCAGCAATGAAACAAATTTTGTGGCCATAGTTTCTTTCCTGGAATTAGGCTTGAATAGTAATCACTTAAGAAAATGGTTGTCCTTCGTTTTAATTTGTTTTTTTAATTCTTTTCTACCTTTTCTGGACTATTTTGTGTTCTTTTAAGGGATTACTATTTTAGCAGGGGATGTGGTTCATAGAATTTGAATCCTATCTGAGGCCCTATCTGTTTTGTTCCAGTGTAGATCCGTAAAGGACGGGGGGTAGTGAGGCTCCAGCGTGTAAATATGCTTTGCTTTTGCCTTTACAATTGAGTGGAGGCAAAGTACTGCACATTTCATACTGTACAAAATAAATCACTGCAATGGCATTCATCTGGTGTTCATTGCCTCTTCTAAACTTGACGCTGTGTTGCTCTGTGGTTTATTTGTATTCATTATGTTAATCTCGTAAAACAAAACAAAAAAGTGGTTCGGTGCGGTGCATGGGGATCACCAGGGGCAGTTCATGATTTGTTCCACGCCGCGCGTCAAGCCGAGGATCAACCTGAATTATGGTTTGCTTAAAGCTACAATGAAAATAGTATTAGATATTTATTGAGGAAATGCTGGGGAGAGCTTAATCCAAACGCTAAGTGCAGCATATTTCGTTCCTTTCTTGGTGGACTTGCAATCGTGCTGACCTGATTATTCCAAAATCGGCACCGTAGGTTGCCAGTAGAAATGCTGCTTGGCTCGGTGCTATTCAAACACTGAGCACGCAGGGTGTAAATGCGGCACAGATGGACGGAGTTCTTATCAGGATTTGTCGGACGTGGGCCGAATCAGAAACGCTGTATGAGACTGCAAACGGTCAATTGTTCAGCTCCATTACCCCTGATGATAATGTATTCCCCACTGTGAAAAAGGTATCATTTTAAATTTCCTTAGCAACTGCTGACTGACTACAGGAGGAGGAGGGGGGAGGAATAAAGCTTGCTGATGAGAACTTTTTTTTTTTTTTTTTTTTTGATCAGGTTGAAATAAGGTTAAAGATTGCAAGCATTTGTTTGAAATGCACTTGCGTAACCGATATGATTATGCTCTTTAAAAAAAAAAAAAAAAAAAAAAAAAAATCCTTTCAACAAAATCACTGACTAGCAAATTAGGAGAATGAAAACTATTGTGCAATTATGGCAGTCCAGTCAATGTCAAATTAGCTAAATTACCACATAAGATATCATTAGAAAATAATGACTAGCGACTTTTTTTTTTTTACTTTTTTTTTTTTATTCAAGTAATAAGTCTGACCTAAATGGGACATTTTCTGGACGTATCTTGCACTCAAATGAAACCACAGCAGCTCAAAATGGTCATGGGAACAGACACGGTGTCTGTCTGCAGCCCTTGACTAGCTTTCTTCTTTCTTCCTTTCTTAAAAGAGTTAGGAGCAGAATGTACTAATAGCACAGTGCTGTGGTCTGAAAGCCTCTGATGAACAAACTCCACCAGTTCCTGAAAGTCTTCTACCCACAGCCTAGATTCACTGCATCCCAGGGCACTGTTGTTGTATTGATGTGTTCGTGATCTTTTTGGGGGAGTATCTGTCTAGTTCTCGGAGCTTGTATGATGCACCTTATATAAAAGCTTTTGTTAGAACAGCGAGCAAAGCAGGCTGGAAGCTGAAGAGAAACTTTTAGTGGGCGTAATTGCCCGGGCTACCTGAGGTATTATTGTGTGTGTGTGTATATATATTTATTATTATTATTTTTTGCCCCAAGTTGCTATAATTACAGCCGTGGGATAAAAATAGACCGAAATTAGTGACCACTACCAGGATTTTGCTGAGCCTGACCACAAGCTACGTGTTTGAATAACTAATACCCTGTTGTCTGTAAGCAAGACAGTTTCTATTGTTCTTCAAATACACAAACTCGAGCTTGTTCTTCAACAGGCTTGTAGGGTTTTTTTGGTTCGGGTGTGAAATGCAAATATTTCTCAAACTAAAACCAGAATTTCTCTGGAGTCCCAAACCTGGTCCTGGAGCAGGAATTTCAGCACTTTAATTAATTAATTTATTTTTTGATAAATGCTTTATAGATTTACAAATGAATCCGTAACGCATCAGTCCTGGGATCCACAAATTAAACTCGGTGTTCTAGATTTGAAAGCCATCAGAAACTGAATAATTTACAGGTTGCAGTGTTTCCAGTGGCCTTGAGCTATCAATAGTAAAATTGGGCTCCATTGATCAAACTGGATACAAACATTTATTCAGAAATTGCTTGCAAGCTTATTTACACAAGACGTGTAGTGATCATGCAAAAAAAAAAAAAAAAAAAATCCTATCCTCCTATTTATTTATTTATTTATTTTTAAATCTGGCAGGAATTTTTCATACTCATTGATATTTTCTTTTTTATATCCATGTGTGTAAGTTGATAAAATACCAATCACTTGTAGAAGTTCATGGCACAACTGATTTACATTTAGTAACGCCCATGAAACTCCATAAAAGGCACAAAGCTCACAGAGAGTGGAAAAATGATAACTAAATGGTGAAAGGGCGTCTCCTGAGCATGATGTGCGCTAAAGCTTCCAGTAATACAGCTCAGACATTACACTGCGTTGGCTACCCAGACACACACTAGCTACTCCAGTCTCTGTGCATGTTTTTTTTCCAAATCGCATTAACTTTGCCAATTATACGATCTTTAGCTGATCAATTGTGGTTCACATTATTGAGTCGCCTTATATGTAAATTTACACAAACTCTTGTACGATACGTAAATTTTCCCCCTCAGAGGAAAATTGCATACGTTTTTACGTGTGAGTTACGTTACGACGTTATGTATTACGTTATCTACGTTACGTGACAAAAGTGAAATTGCATGTGAGTTTAAGTAAACACGTGACGTGATAGTGTGAAAGATAAACGTGACGGCAAATGAATTATGTGAGAAAATAAACACTAGATGGGGGAAACATAAAGTGAAGTCTTTAAGAGATACGTGAAATGTGATCATTTTATTTATTTATTTTTTACATATGCAGTTTGTAGGACTGGAATGTCTTCTCTAAATGCTCATGTGAATGATTTACTAATAAAGTTGTTTGTATCCAGCTTGAAAAATGAAGCCCAATATGTGAATATTTAGCTATATTTACTTTATTTGGAAATAACTGCTTAATCTTAGAATGTGTAAAGTAACAGAAAACGAACAAATGAAACGCACCCGAACAAAGAGAGTCATTTATCCCGCTAGCACAAAGTCGATGCGCACAAGAGGAGAAAATTACTTGGCGGAGGATTGTATTTTTTTTCAATCAGTCGAAAAGGAAGCGATCATCGGTGCCGAGCTGCTCCTGAATGAAATCATGATCTTGAACTCACGGGTGGATGTAGGTGTGTGTGAAAGACTTGAACCAAACTCAGCACTACTTGAAGATCAGTTCACAAAACCATGACTTCAGATTTGTAGCACACCCACTCATCACCTCTCCTCCTCTAATTAGTCTCGGGCTTGAGTGGAGGTGTCATGGGGAGAAACTGATCACGGATCAGAGGCTGAGCCGCAGGCAGCACCAGACCCTCAGCGTTCGGAGGAGAGAGTGGGAGTGAGTGAGTGGTGCTGATAGCAGGCGAGCTGACATTATACTCACTGAAGTACCAGACTGAAGCATTCCTAAGGAGAAGTGCATAAATGTAATGTCTTAGTCAGGTTAGATCTTCACTCTCACAGGTTACTGGGACTGAGATGTATAATATTCTCCATATACACTCACCAGTCTCAGATTTCCTGTTCTTGGCTCATCGGCTTCAAGGTTCAGCGTGTTATGCGTTCTGAGATGCATTCCTGCTCACCACGTTTGTAAAGAGCGGTTGATTTTACCGTAGCCTTCCTGTCAGCCCGAAATATTTATTTTCTCTCGCTATTCACATCTAAGCCCTTTCGTCAACAAGGCGTTTCTGCCCACATCACTGCCGTTCACTGGATGTTTTTTGTTTTTCGCACCATTCTGTCTAAACCCTAGAGTGTTTTAACCCTTGGCAAGGCTCCAATCAGTATGTATTGAGTGAACATTTTAGGGGGCCGAGATGAATAATAGGAGGGCTGAAGCACCCTTAGATAGGGTTCACAATTGCCTATGCTTGAGACCCTGACCTTGCGTCTATGGATTTGACCCAAAGAGCATGAAAATCAAGACTCAAACTCTGCTTTTGTGCTACTGCAGTCACCAGAGCACATGAGCAGTGTCATGACTGCTTGACTCCTGCAAGAACGAAAAAGAAAATATCAATTTAATCTTCATTGCTGATGCATTACGGACTGTAATTTGTGAAGCTTATATCCCACAGGATGGCACTGTGGTGGATAAGATTTGAAACCTGACAGCACTGGAGATCTGGTTAATGTCTGTGTAAAGGTTTATGTTTTCCCAGTGGCTGCATGGGTTTCCTCTGGGTTGTCTTGTTTCGTCCCACTTCCAAAAAGCATGCTGTTAGGTGGACTGGCTACACTAAATCGCCCCTAGATCCTAGCTCCTTGTGTTCCGGTGTAGACCCCGGATCCACCACCACCCTGAATATATCCCGCAGCATGGTCATTCGGCGGTGCAGAAATGGACCAAAAAACATTCTGAAGGGGGGGAAAAAAAACAAAAGCTTTTAATTAATCATTTGTCCTGCCAAGTTTTTCTTCACACCTGAAGGTTTGTTGCAGAGAACAGAAGACACTTTTATTTTAGATATTTAAAGTAGCTGGACTACTTCTTGTTTACCAGCCATCTTGAGAAGGATTCATAAGAACCAAACCAGAGTTCTTTTTTTTTTTTATTTCTAGGTGAATGCTCTCGTTACTAAAACATACCAAATGGTTCAGTTTGTATCTTTGTGAACACAAGAATCCTTTCCCTGTGGTGTAGGCCCACTGGCTTCAGATAATGAATGTTGGCTGAGAAGATCCAAAGTGTGTACGGAACGCAGGAGGCGAAGCAGCGTTCACTTGGCACGCACAGATGTCCGCCTTCAGCTTTCCTTTCCAAACAGCAGCACTGGCACGATGCCAGCTTACAATGAAAAAGATTACAGTTTACAAGGCTGATATTTACAGGTCAGCACTAGAGAAACGGGAGTCCGGTTCAAAAGTTGGGCGCGACAGCTTAACATTTTGCTTATAAGAGTTTCAAATGCTTAACATCCCTTCTGTATCCTGTTCCAGAAAGTTATATTCGCCATTATTTTCTTCTAAGAACCCATAGCTACTTTTCCATTTTGAGGTAATTACACTTCCTTTATTGACTTCACAGACCGTGTACGGAAACAGTGTGTAAATGATCATAATCCAGCACTACAGAAACCATTCTCCGCTGTACCAATTCCCAGCAGTTCCTTTTGTGCTTTTTCATTGCAAAAGAGAAAGTGATATTGTTCAGGGTCTGATTTTTGCATGGTTTATTTCTTGAATTACTCCCCATTCATGCATCATACGCGCTCGGTCCTTTAAAAACACACCAGACTGAACATATTTGCTTAGTGAAACCTAATGAACCTTAAGAATTGATAGTCATATAACCATTTGCATTTGGCAGGAGCTTATTTGTTCAAAAAAAAAAAAAAAAAGGAAATGAGAAAATAAATAGTGGTACAAATGCAATTACTGCCTAGACAAACACATTACAACAAACAGACAAGCATAATGTTACACTGCATAACAGCGTAATGACACTGTGCACCTTGAGGTTTTTGTTTCTTTTCAACATTGAGGAAAAAAAAAAAAAGGCAAAAAGAATCCCTGGTGTCGTTTTTTTCCTCATTTTCTCAGCTACAACTCATTTTCCTGGCTCTAGAAGACCGACAGAACCACTTACGCACCTCTGAGATACGAAGTGGCATTACAATTTGTCTCTGAGAGACTGAGGATCTTTCAGGGTTTCATACTTTTCGTATGAAATAAAATCTCACTCACCTCTTCACACAGCTCAGCACAAACAGAGTGTGTGAGTTTTTCCCCTCATAACCAACGAGCACTCTCGTACGCGCACTAGGTCTGGGAATCATGCAGACGGCTATGAAGTCATTCACCTGTAGTGATATTAAGCTACACCTTGTGTACACAACAATGATGTTTTCCTGTAGCCTAGTTTTGGTGAGAAAACCAGATCAAGCTTAATCTCACCTTTTGTGTTTTATAGTCCAGTCTGAAATTCCCTTTCTGTAAAAAAAAAAAGAAAAAGAAAAAAAGAAAAAGCCTGCATAATGTCACTTTACATCTCAGATATAGAGCGATCCATCAGCAGGCCCCACGTAGCCCACGGCGATGAGTAGGACGTCAATGAGGGTCCAGATGCCCAGTCCTCCGAAACTGAAGAGCTTGCCCAGTCCCTCTCTCCACTGACCCAGATAAAAGCGGTCGGCTCCAAACCCACCCAGAGTGATGCTGCGTGAAACCGGGAGACAACTTCTTTTCATCTTTCTCAAATCATCTTTAAAATTATATTTCTATCACATATATTGTAGTTTTCAAAGCCACTGGACAAACACGCAGGCAAATGATTTAACAGTCTGTTCTGTATTCAATATATTAATAAAACTTTATGTGAAAATAATAATCATAATAATAATAATAATAATAATTTCACTTGTAATCTGGTGTAGATTATATGGATTACCTGAGCGTCAGCGCTGTGGACCATTTATATCCTCCAGTCCAGTTGCAGAAGAGGCGCTTCTGAAATTCCCTTTTTCCTGTTCAGAGCAGACAGAGATGGATAAAATGTCCATGATTTGCACTCGGATAAATATTTTAGAGCCACACATTCAAGGCACAGACACTTTACTGAGCCCACAAGTGTTGTTTGCGTGAATGAACAGCAGTACCCGAATACGAACATATTCCTCAGACTGAACACACAACGCGCTCTAAACAGATACAAACACAGATATGAATAGCACTGTTTTGTTTTGTTGTTTTTTTTTTGTTTTTTTTTTAATTAAAAAAAGCTTGCCAGAAAGGTTCACAGTGCATCTAGTTGAGACCATTGGACTTGACTGGGAAAAGTCACACGAGTGGGAGGTTTTCACTTTCATGCAGGAGCAAATGGTGAGATATGAAACTTGCGGGACAAAACAAACAAACAAACAAACAGAAAAAACACATTCATTGACAGAAATGTCTGGCGCTGTGCGATGCGTTTACAGCATCTTTAGTCCCTGCCTGGTCTGGATCAGAGTGATTTAAATGAGGCTAAAACTGAACCAACTAAATTTATTTGAAAATATCATGGACAAAATAATAACCGCATGAGTGGGATTTAAAAAAAAAAAAAAAAAAAAAAACGGGCCTGCCCACGTCTCTAAACAAGACCAATCATGAGCTCGAGTGATGTAGCTGAGGTTGAATTCCCACCCCAAGCTGACAGCACTAGCATTTCCACCTGTGGGGTTTTTTCCCCCCAAGAATTTTCCAGAGTTTCTGGGGATGTAAGGCTTACATTTCATTAAAAAAAAAAAAAAAAAAAAAACACCTTTTGGTTTAGGCCACACCCACTTTTGATTAGATATTAGATATTAGCATTATGTTAACGCTCCTGATATCCAAGCAGCAACCAAATAAATATACTTTATCTGAGACCAACCATATTTACTTGGCATATTTATCTCTGATAAAGTATATTTATTTGAGATTTATTGGAGCTGTATTCATATCCAAGAAACACAACACAATCAAATGCCAAAAAAAAAAGCTATAAATGCCAATACCATTCAAATGTCAGCCTTACTTAAGAAAAACAAAGCTGTGAGCACTAGAAGAAAAAGACATTTAAATTTTAAATTCCCCACTTAGCATTACATTTACCTGCACTAAAAGAACTGATAAAATCTACTCTTGTGCTTGCGCATACCAATAGAGACACCACTTGTGCATCTCTTTCATATCTTAGAGCTTCCTCTCCTTATTCACTGTGCAGCTCGTCTAATGATAAAGTCAGCTGCACAGACAGAAAGCCTACCGATTTTATTCAGGCTTCCTCGCATGAACGGAGGACCTTTTCAAACGCCATATTGTATCTGTATGAATGTAATACCCAACACGTTACTCTCGTAACCTGAAGCTGTCTGGAGTTAAACGACTGAATGAAATCTGAGAAACATGCCACTGGAAAACACTGTGAGGATGCGAGTGGACCGATATGTCAGCGGCGTGAGGGGATATTAGAGAAGCGCGTGCTCTGCTGGAAAGCATCATCCGTAAACTAACTCGGCAATCGATTTTCCTTTTCTTCTGATCTCAAACCTCTTTGAACACCTGAAACTAGGGCTTAGGGCTTAGGATATATATTTTTCCTTTATCGCGATTTTTTTTTTATGTTTTAAAATATCACGAAAAACAATTTCATCACCCAGAACCACCTTAAAAAGACATTAAAATCAGCATTTCTACCATTTCAGTTCTGAGGAGAGTAGCGGAGGCGTAATAATATTAACAGCTGTGAAGAAACAAAAACAGAGTATTAAATCACTTTCTAATTATCGTCACCATTTACATTATTTGTAAAGTGTCAGACTTGACACTTCGTTGTTGACGTGTATAATCTTTTTGGTTCAAAACCTTTGTTCGTTCTTTCTCTTATTGCCAGCTAGGTTGAACATATTAGTTGAACAAATACTAACCCCATTTCCA
This sequence comes from Cranoglanis bouderius, assembly GCA_023630585.1. Taxonomy (NCBI): domain Eukaryota; kingdom Metazoa; phylum Chordata; class Actinopteri; order Siluriformes; family Cranoglanididae; genus Cranoglanis; species Cranoglanis bouderius. The sequence continues at coordinate 6,080,970 of CM042557.1, read as the reverse complement.
GAAAAGTTGGGATTTTTTCTAAAATCCAATAAAAACTAAATTCTGTGATTTGTCAAGTCTCTCGAAACTTTAATAAACTGACAAAAGTACTGCCTTCAACACACAAAAAAAAAGTTGGGACAGAGGCAAAATAAGAGTGAAAAGTTTATACAATATTCAAGTAGTGCCATTTTGGAGGATCAGGTTAATTGGTAACAGGGGAGGGGATCATAAAAGGATTGGGCATAAAAGGAGCATCCAACAAAAGCTCAGTCTTTACAAGCATGGATGGGTCGCGGCTCACCACTTTGTGCCAAACTTCGTGAGAGAATTGTCAGTCAGTTCAAAAAGAACATTGCTCAACACAAGATTGCAAAGAATTTAGGTCTTTCACCATCTACAGTGCATAATATTGTGAAAAGTTTCAGGGAATCTGGAGAAATCTCATTGTGCAAAGGGCAAGGCCGGAAACCACTGTTGAATGTGCGTGACCTTCGAGCCCTCAGGCGGCGCTGCCTGAGAAATCTTCATGCTACTGTGATAAATATAACCACATGGGCTCGGGACTACTTTGGAAAACCCACTTGCAAAACTGCAACAATTAGTATCCTCAGTTCCCAAACGATTAAAAAGTGTCATTAAAAGGAAGGGTGATGTAACACAGGGGTAAACATGCCTCTGTCCCAACTTTTTTTTTTGAGTGTATTGAAGGCATTAAATTCGAAATTTGTTTATATTTACAAAAAACAATTAAGTTGGTCGGTGAAAACATTGTAAATCCTTTCTTTGTATTTTTGTCAGTTGATTAAAGTTTCAAGACACTTGACAAATCCCAGATTTTTGTTTTTATTGCATTTTAGAAAAAAATCCCAACTTTTCTGGAAATGGGGTTAGTAGTTGAACAACTAATGTTAGCTGAATTCCACATATACCAATAGATTTTATTTCACATTATGAACTCAAAATATTCTCCATTTACCTTGACAGAAAGCCAGACTGCATGAGACCGAAATCGTTTGGTGTCATCCCTAATAAATCTAGTAAATTGATGTTTAATATATACTTGTCTAGCATTAGGTAAGTCAAACATACACAGATGGATAATGAATTTAAAATAGCCTCCATTTACCATGAGCACACATTTTTTGGGGGGTGGGGGATTCAAAACACAAGCGCGGATCAATCCAGATTCACATGTCGATTAGCTCATCTCTCGTTTCACTGGGGAGAAAAAAAAAAAAAAAAAAAAGACTCCCCAATTTTAAAATGTTTTTTGAGTGATAAATGAAAAAACAAAACAAAAACACAAATTTTAAATAAATGCTGCTTGGTGCCTAAAAGTAAACCCACACAGTGCTGTACACATAAATACTAGACCTCATTAGTACAGTGTACTTACTGTACCTAAAAGCTGCTGCTGTATTCATACACGCTGTCCTGTGCTCATTCCAGGACTCTTATTCACATTCTCTCAGCACACTCAGTACCGCTTGCCTCTGCAGTATACAGTTATAATTCCACTATCCGATGTTCCCTTTCATCATCGATGTTCGATGTTCCTCACATCATCTCAGGGAGTTTGGTGTTTTTTTTTCCCCCCTCCACCACCACTCTCGTCTCTGGCTTGCTCATTAGTGATCTAAACCTACATCCGGATTTTTGTTTTGTGCTATACTAATAAAAAAATGTTATTTTATTACGCTCCTCCTGAATTTTCTTTTCCACTAGAATAAAAAGATGGAAGAGGTCATTTTTGTAGCACATTTCATTTACAAAAGGGTAATGCGGTGTGCCGTACACAGACGTGGATAAAAGCATACAGGGGCTTTTCGGAGAAGTGCACCAGACAAACACAAGTGAGTCTAGGGTTGCTCAGTTTAGGGATTTATCAGGACACAAGAAGAAATGTTTTGATACAGTTGAATATAATACAGATGCAATGATGGATAATGGAGCAGTCTGAGGGGTTTCCTGCTGTAAAGACCGAAGCTGTAAAACACTGTTCACATTTTGTTGTAATTCTGTGCGATGCAAGCTCATCTGTCCTTATTGATCTGAGAGATGTACTGAGGTTTTTCACTTCCAGCATGTCAGTGTAGTTGAGTCATGGACTGTTTAGTGCTTAAGTAGCATTTGGAGTTGTTCCTGTAGCTGACTGGATGATACTGTGAGGCAGAGTCTGGCAATATGATGATATAGTATCGCAAGCTCTCATTGGAATCAACCGATTTGATATTACATTTTTGCACAGAAGCTTCAAAATTGCTTAAAATGTCTTTTTAAAATGGAGTTTTTATTGTTTTTCTATTCTTTCCCAGTTTTAATACACTACATAAGAAGATCATCAAACTCTACACGCTACATACCATGCATCACAGAAGCGTCTCCGATTGTCGTCGCGATATGATATACTTTTGTAATTTCGCCCAACCTTGGTGCGAGGATCTGAGAACTAGGGTGATTGTTTTCCTTCCCCAGCGTACTGAACGTGTTGTCTGCATTTATACTTAATTTAAATGCAGAGGTTTTCAGTTCCACTTCAAATGTTGTTCAAGACCAAACCTGTGCAGGTGTGAGGCATCAAATATAAATCACGCTTCCAAACAGCATGTGTAAGGAAAATTGCCAATTTATGGTTGCCCTACAGGTAGAAAATAAACACTCCCTACACGACGTCCTCCTCGGAAATCATGCCATCATTGTGCTTAAGGAAAACAAACAAAAAAAACCCCAAAAAAAACCCACAAAGGTAGCCTCGGTTTAACGCGCACGTCACGTGAGCGAATCGGATTTAATCGTATATAGATAGATAGAATAAAACAAAAAAATAAAACTGCGATAAATAAATAAAGCCATCAATCAATCAATTAAAATAAAGTACTTGATGTGCGTCTCAATCAGCTCCCTCGTTCAGTAGTCAGAGCACTGATCCTTTAAAAGTCTGTGATGACGACTGCATCATGTCTTACATATAACGAATAACGAATCAGGAATTACTTGGTGTAGTGATGTCTTATTGCAGAGATTTAGAGCTTAATGGGAACAAATATTGATTGAAAATCCTCTCCAAGATTCACAGTTTAGCAAAGAAACTGTTCTTTTTTTTTTTTTTTTTTTGTTTTATAAAACAGCACTCTGTGACATTTTTGTATTATTATTTATTCGCTGTTTGATTTTCAAAGTGGACGTTAGTTGTACTATACACAGCAGGGCGTTCAAACAAGACCCTCTGAACAAATCAATCATATGTTTTGTTATTCAGTCTGGTTTGTGTGGACGTCATCAACCTATCTCTGCTGACAAAAAGATACAAAGCACCGCATATCTACCTGAAATGCGCAAAAAACAAACAAAAAACGACCCTCTAAAGGCTAACCCTTTGAATGTGGCTATATTTTACAAAGATTTTGGTATTGCTCTGATCTGAATCTACTGTAGCACCATGCATCTGGAAAAATACAGTGATTCAGGGCGATTAATAAAGTCTGACTCAGTGCAATCAGAAAATCAAACAGCCTCATGCCTAGTAATAGAGCAGGAGCTATTTTTCTATGCAGTGCTGTTAAAAAAAAAAAAAAAAAAAAAAGAAGAAGAAGGAAGGACGGAGTGACTAAACCCTGACTCTACACTGTAATATATTCGTAATCGTTAAATATATCCGTCCTAATTATGTATTCGTACTACATTTTAGAATTAGCCTTTTACAAACAGCAAGATTTGACTACATCAGCAGATCCGGGTTTCTCTCCTTCATTACATTCATGCATTATACATCCATAAGTCCATACCTAAGCAGTTTACATGGGCCAGGACGGTACAGGTGGCATTGTAGCGCTTGCGAGGGCAGGACACGGTCATGCAGGTGGTAGAAATGTTGCAGCGATACTGAGCTGGATCGAGCTGCCAGCAAAACTGACAATCCACGGTCAGGTTGAAGACGGTCTGCTGTCGATCCGAGGAGTCCTGACGAGCACACAGAGAGCACACAGAGAGCCGTTATAGAAGCGCAGAACCGCTAAAGCATCAACGTGTATCGTAATGTATCGTTTACATGATACTTTTAAAGAGTACTTCAATAGTATTCAGAAATAACAGGCAAAATATTTTTGAAAATGCGTTTTTGATTGGAAAAACAAAATGCACTAGTTAAGACCTTTTTGAAACATGTTTTTGTAAAACTAATCAGCTTCCTTATATAATACAATTTAAAAAGATCACTTACTGCACATTTTACGTATTGATATTAATGAAGGGTGCCAATAGTTACGCAACTGACTTAACTATTAATTGTACGGCCCTCATTTATTGATGTACTGCATATTTTTGATGTTTAATTATAGGGACTATATTGAGCCCTGCTTTAGGACAAATAAACAGATTCTGGTTGACTATTATGGTCTGTTAAGGCTAAAAAAAAAATAAAAAAAAAAAGCAAAAACAAGAGCCAAATACCTCTGCCGTGACTCGACAATAATTTACTGCGCTCACTCACTTTCGGGAATAAAGAATGAAAGAATGGTGTGATTTTCTGGCATACACACCACGCAGTGAACTCCTTTCTTGGTCTTGCAGGTGAAATTGGCCGGCCTGCCGTAGCTGCAGTTGTGATGGTACGCGCACGTGAAGCAGTCGGCTGGTAACTTATTGCACAGTCCTCCGCTGGGACACTTTGCCTCGACGTCAGCCAGAGACTCTGAAAGAAATCAAGTCCCTTTTTTATTGTCAGTTCCAGTACAGAATGTGCAGCATGATACAGTCCCCTCTGAAACTATTGGAACAGCAAGGCCAATTCATTTATTTGTGCTGTACACCAAAGACATTTGGGGTTGAGATCAGAAGATGGATATGACACGAGAGTTTAGGATTTCAGCTTTTATTTCCTGGTGTTTACATCTAGATGTATTAAACAACATAAAACATATAGAACCTTTTGTTTCGGCCCACCCAGTTTCGAGGTGAGCAAAAGTATAGGAACCGCTCAGAAGTCTTGAAGTAAAATAAAGTAAATAACACATAATACCTGCTTGCATATCCCTCGGTTGCGATAACTGCATCAAGCCTGAGACTCAAATTGTTGGTTTCTTCTTTTGTGATGCTTTTTCAGGCTTACCACAGCCTCTTTCAGTTGTTTGTTTCAGGGTTTTCTCCCTTCAGTCTCCTCTTCAGGAGGTGAAATGTTGCTCAACTGGGTTAAGGTCTCCTGATTAATTTGGACGCATTCCTCTGTAAATCGGCAGACAAAATGTTCCTGTAAACTTCTGAATTCATTCTGCTGCTACCATCATGAGTTACATCATCAAGAAAGATTAGTGAGCCTGTTCCAGGGACAGCCATGTAAGCCCAAGCCGTGACACTACCTCCACCATGTTTCACAGATGAGCTTGTATGTTTTGGATCATGAGCAGATCCTTTCTTTCTCCACACTCTGGCCTTTCCATCACTTTGGTAGAGGTTAATCTTGGTTCCAGAACTTTTGTGGCTCGTCTCTGTATTTCTTTGAGAATTCCAATCTGGCTTTCCGATTCTTACTGCTGATGAGTGGTTTGCATCTTCTGGTATGGCCTCTATATTTCTGCTCTCAAAGTCTTCTTCGAATGGTGGATTCCAAACCATTCAGTGTCTGTTGCGAAATACACGAGTGGTTTCTTTCTTTTTCAAGACATTCCAAATTGTTGTATTGGCTATGTCCAATGTTTGTGCAATGCCTCTGATTGAGTTTCCCTCTTTTCTCAACTTCAAAGTGGCTTGTTTTTCTCCCATAGACAGCTCTCATCTTCATGTTGGTTTATCCTTTTTAACAACAAATGCAGTCTTCACAGGTGAAACTGAAGGCTAAAACCAAGAGTAGATGTTCAGAGACATTTATTGTTTAAACAGTCTGCCTAACGAGACACACCTGGGTAACAAGAAACGCCTGTCAGTCATGTGTTCCAATATTTTTGCTCACCTACAAATTGGGGTGGTTTGAAAAAAAAAAAAAAAAGTGCTATGTTCTATGTCGTTTAACACATAAATGCCAGGAGGAAATAAAAGCAGAAACTCTAAACTCTCTTCTCATATTCGTCTTTTGATCACAAACCCAAATATCTTCAGTCTACAGTAAAAAAAAAAAAAAAAGAAAAAAAAAAAAAAAAAAAAAGAAAGAATTTGCCTTGCTGTTCCAATAGTTTTGGAGGGGACTGTATAATACAAGCTCAGGACAAAACACAGCACACACACATACTGCGCACGACAGTTACAATTACACACTGCATCAAGACCAAAACCAACCCGCGTTCTCACATCGCAAACATAACCCTTCATCATGACGTCAAATCGCCCAGCATTCTGTTGTACCATACGATCTTGATATTGTGACCTTTTGTTTAACAATGCCCTTTTCAAAAAGTATCGTCGGTATATTTATAACCCTGACTGACTGCATTTTTATTCAAATCCCTTAATTGCTGATTGGACAGTGAAATCTATTTTTGTCACAGCTGTTTAATTTTCTCCAACTCTTCCTTGTTAAATCACTTATTTACATGGACGTTAAATAAAAACCTTATTTGTCTTCTTAGTTTATCCGTAGTTCTCAGACGCTATTTAAATCCGGCATTAGTCGGTCAGTGAAGCTAAACATCATAATGCACATGCTAGAGCTGGGCGACAAATGCCTTGAACTTGTCTCTTACCTGATGATGATGATGATGATGATGAAGAGGAAGAGGAGTGGGAAGAGGATGAGGAAGAGGAGGCGGCTGCTGCTGCTGCTGCTGCTGCTAGTGGTGCTGCCGATCCGACTGGACCCGGTACTGCCGGGCCATGCTGAGGTGTGTATGCAGGATCCTGACCCACATGCGCAGAGCTCAGGTACCCTGTTAAACAGAGAGATGTGCTGATCTCGGGAAACAAGAGTTACGAAATTCAGACACGGATAAATGTGTATAGTCTAGGGACGGGCACGAGTACTCGAGTAATCGGAAGAGACATCAATGATCGATCATTAAAACGATTTTTTTTCTCCATTTTTCCGCATTGGCTTTTATACATTTCTGTCAGCCACGCAAACAGCTGTGTGCGCATTCTACTATAATTACGGTAACTGGGGAAACAGTAGAGAGAAGTGCTTTCTCTGCAATAATTTACTGATTTTGGCCAGCAGGTCTTCACATTATGACTATATATGATGCTTGTATTTTTATTATGCTGTTTTTTTTTGTACTTTTTTGTACCAAACAACATTATAACAGCCAATCACCTATCAGCAGTGTCCCCAAGGCCCAATCACCTATCAGCAGTGCCCCCAACGACCAATCACTTATCACCGTTGTTTCCAACGACCAATCACCTATCAGCAGTGTCCCCAATGACCAATCACTTATCACCATTCTTCCCAACGCCCAATCACCTATCAGCAGTGTCCCCTACACCCAATCACCTATCACCATTGTTCCCAATGCCCAATCACCATTGTTCCCAACGCCCAATCACCTATCAGCAGTGTCCCCTACACCCAATCACCTATCACCATTGTTCTCAACGACCAATCACTTATCACCATTGTTCCCAACGCCCAATCACCATTGTTCCCAACAACCAATCACTTATCACCATTGTTCCCAACACCCAATCACCATTGTTCACAACGCCCAATCACCTATCAGCAGTGTCCCCTACACCCAATCACCTATCACCATTGTTCCCAACAACCAATCACTTATCAACATTGTTCCCAACGCCCAATCACCATTGTTCCCAACGATCAATCACTTATCACCATTGTTACTAATGCCCAATCACCATTGTTCCCAATGCCCAGTCACCTATCAGCAGTGTCCCCTACACCCAATCACTTATCACCATTGTTATTAAGGGTATGCTGTTTTTGAAAAATAATCGAAATGCTAAAACTTGATTGTTTATTGATGTTTAATTGCGTATGCACTTTGTTTTCTGATTAAACTCTACTCTGAAGTTTTGATGTGCAGACCATCATGACGATTCAATTAATAAGCTAATTCGCGCGTGACGTCATATGGAGACTTTTAGAGCATGTATGTAGAGCATGAACCTTCCCCTGGGTGGTGGACATTTTAGCATTTCCCTGTATGCCAATGGATCATTAATGATTCAGAGAGAGAGAGAGAGAGATTACACAAACTATTATAACCACCCTCTTGTATTTCTACTTGCTATCAAACATCATTAGTTGCTAACTATGCGCTAACTAGCTAAATAAATGGAATAAATTGTTTATTTTTAGTCGGCTAATATTTTAAATGGTCATATTTTTACACTTGGTTTGAGTAAAAGTCATGGTGACAGATACAACAACAATAACTAGCATTATAACTAGCTACAGAGGTGCTTTGATGGCCAAATCCAAAATGACTCCTTACTCCCTATACAAGTGCACTACATAAAGTAAGAATTAATGGCTTCTGTACACTATCTAGTGCACTACTATAGAGAGGCGGGGGTTTGTAATTCTAACGCTAGCCAGATAAAGGGAACCTTAGCTTGTTAGCTTCCTGGTCAGGGATGACACAAAAACAGAAGACGATAAACATACTCTGTTTCGATTCTCAGTCTTACCATTTGCGGATCTGAAGACAACATCAGCGAGGAGCAGGAATAAGACGCCATATTTTCTCATGATGCTCAGTCCCCTTTGAAAAATCCGCTTGAAGCCGTTAGCGACCATATCTACAGTCTGATTCGGATTTCTTCCCCACCCGTTTCGAGGGAACTCACGCCTCCGAAACTAATTGGCTAGTAGGACATGCTACGTGCGCAGCGAATGGCTCACAAGTCGGGCCTGAGTACGAAACACTAGCCAATCATTGACAAGGAGGCGGGATTTGCCAGAATACGGGTGTGGAACATAAAGTGAGCAGTAATTCCTCTCTAAAAATGTAACTGCAATTTATATTAAAGGGGAATAAAAAGACTTAACTGAGATTTTATGTAAATAACCAGTAATACTGATGTTGGGGGTGGGGATCAATATAGATTGCAAAATTTTTTGCAAATAAAATGGTAAAAGTTGTAATTGCATAAGTATTTCCCCCCCCACCCCCAAATATATGAAATATATTTGCCTAATGTGCCTCATATTTGAGTAGCTTGAGTGTTTTATTAAATAAATGTTTTGAAACAGGGCCACTTGTTTGTTGTTGTTGTTGTTTTTTAAAAGAAACGGTCAGAACTATTTAATCTGGAAATGCTACATGATTTATGAAGGCAGGCCTCGATGAATTAATACATATCTGAATTCTCATCTCTCTCTCTCTCTCTCTCTCTCACACACACACACACACACACACACACACCTGAATACTGAATCAAGATTAAATCAGGAGTCTCTGAAAACGGTTTATTCTTCATGATTCCCAGCAGTCATCAAGGCTTTACGTCACCTTTTCCCATCATCACATATCACTCCATCAAACCTTCCCTTTAACAACACAATTTACAACATAACAGTCTGGGTGAACTTTACCGTCTGAGTTCTTACATTCAGTGCAATTGACAAAAAAAAAAAAAAAAAAAAAAAAGCATCATTGCAATGACATTTTTTTCCAAAAAGATTTTCTGTATTCACAAGTGTTCAAGCCAAATCTCACCTCTACCAACTGCTTCCCACGTGTCTACAGGACTGTTCGGATTCACACGATGCACTGAAGAATAATCTTTCTTTGATCGTACGTAACAGAAATTTCATTTACTTTCACTAATACATTCCATCTAATACCGTTTTCCTCTTTGTCGAACACCGCACGTCATCACGTCCCACTTTCTATAACTGCGGCTGCATTTCCTATTACAGTTTGTCCTGGTTTTGTCCGTTACGCCTGATGACCTGATCCCAATCCTAAGATCCAAAGATAAAGCCTTTTCTCACTTCCTCTTATTCCTCCCACTTAGGAAATAGTGTTTAATAATCGAGTCTAGGGGTGTTACGGTTTGAAATGTGAACAGTATGATAACCTCATCTTTAAAAAAAATAAAAATAAATCACGGTGTCCCAGTTAATCGACCATTAAACCAAAAAAATAAATAAATAAAAAATCTAATCGAGTAAATGTTCATTATTAGAAAGATATTTTTGATAAATGACTTCTCCTTCACTGTCAGTATTTATCACTTTGGTGTTATAAACTGAAAGAGTGAGCGGGTTTCTGAGAAAAAAGCCAAAAAACAGGTAGTTGTTTGGTTAAGTTCTGGTCAGCAAATGTTGTGTTCTCCTAGGTGTCGTGTTTATTAAAGTTGGGAACATGCTAGAAGTGTGACAGTAGAGGTAGCAACGTAACGTGTTTAAAGCAGCAGCAGATTAAAGATTAAACACCGCTAAAGGGCTTGGATGGATCCATCCATCCATTTTCTGTACCCCTTATGCTACACATGGTCACGTTGGAGCCTGGAGCCTATCCCAGGGGACTCGGGGCACAGGGCGGGGGACACCCTGGACGAGGTGCCAACCCATCGCGGGGCACAATCACGCACACATTCGCACACTACGGACAATCTGGAAATGCCAATCAACCTACAACGCAGGTCTATGGATTGATGAGGAAACCGGAGTACCCGGAGGAAACCCCTGAAGCACAGGGAGAACATACAAACTCCACACACACAAAGGGTGGAGGCGGGATTCGAACCCCCAACCCTGGAGGTGCGAGACGAACCACTACGCCACCGTGCTCCCTGAAGAAAGGAACTTGATTGGGTTTAAAAAAAAATAATAATAAACGTAGGCAGTAAGAAATGGAAATGCAGTCAATAATGAAGTAAGTGTCCGATCGTACACGGTGACTAACCATGAAACCATGACACCGTAACACCCCTAGTCAAGTCATTATCTTCTTCCAAACAGCTGCTACTGAGGGGAAAAAAAAGACGTAGGAGGCTTTTTTTTTTTTAAAAATCTGAATTGGAATCAGGCCCATATATTTGTTCAGAAGACCTCCTCGGCATTCCTGCAGCGCGACTGTTTGAGCAGAGAGAGCCGAGCCAGGACCTCGGGCACCGTCAGCTCGCCGTGGACCTTGTTGTCCCTCGTGCGCACATTGACGCTGTTAGTCATCTTCTCCTTCTCACCGACCACTGCCAAGGACAACATCAAAAGAGCGAGGGGAAAAAAAACAAATAATGCATAATCATTTCCATGTTAATTTCTGCAGCTGCTCTGCAAGAGCAACAGTTGGCATAACAGCATTGCGTGTTTCTCTTGCAAACAGACCGAAGCTTCATTCACAGTCAGAGAATGTACACACGTGTCAAAAACATCGCACACAGTGAGTGGGTGGGGTGCTATCGTACTTTTTCTAGGCGTATAATAAGTGTATTACATTTAAAGCAATAGATTGTCTAGTTTCTAGGTTTGTGCGAACGTTCTTCCAGCCCTGAAATAAGCTCCGCCCCCCCGCCTCCCCCCCAGCTGGAGCTGTTCAGCTCTTTTCCCTTTTCACTAAAGGACATTTCACAAGGCACACACAGTTTTAACATTGGATTGGGGACATAAGGGGAAAATGATCTACATTTCATTTTTTGGCTCAACTTAGCTTTCAAAGAATTGAAGACTGTGAAATCAGACTTGTGAGGTGTTTACATTTAGGATTTTTTTTTTTTTTTTTGCATAGCTAATCTTGATCGAGGAGATCAGGTTAGAATCGGACCATGCCACAGAAAAACAAATAAACCTGGCTGTGGAGTGGTGATGGCTTGTGCCTCGGAAAACTAGTTTAATCTGTAAATAGTTCATGTAATAGTATTATGTAGAACAATTACGGGAAGCCACAGAGACCACGATTAACTTCATAAACAGCCTCTTGATTGTTAGTAGAAACGCTATTTGCGGTCGCAGTTTACTGAGGCATTATACTGTGGTGGCCGACTTCATGGCACCCTGTGGATTTATTGGATTTATTTTTAAAAGGCAGGCCTCTAAAACTCAAGAATTCATTCATAAAAATAAGTAGTTCATAATTTAGTTATCAGTGTACACACACACACACACACACACACACACACACAATAATGATGATAAAAAACCCAAATTATAAAGAGCAATGCTGTTCCCGTTCTTCAACAACAAGCGTCTCCTGTTGGAGTTGTACATTGTTCCAGAACCACCTCTGATCTGATCTTTTCTTACCCAGAATGAAGTTGTACTGAGCCAGTTGAGCATTGCGGATTTTCTTGTTCAGAAGGCAGCCAGAGTCGAGGTCTGCGTCCGCCATGAAATCCGCCTCCACGAACTGCTTACACACCTACGGTGGAACAAAGTCCTCTGCAGTGACTCACCAAAAAAAAAAATCTGCACCCACCTTTATCGAGCATCTTACAGTCAGAAACACTGATCTAGCATCAGCAGACCTTCCCTGAAAATTTAACTGTATTTATTAGAAGATATTGTACGTTAGCATTGCTGATTGGTTGATTTATTTTTTTTGCGTTCGTTCTAATACGTTATCACTTCAATAACAGCAGCTCTTTCACAGAATCTAAAACTAAAACGGGTCATCATTTAACAAAGACAAACTATCGATATGGTGAGGTTTTCCTTCAGGAGATATTTCCTTAACATTTATGGAAGGAGTCTCCAGTGTCAGTGCTTTGTAAAATTCAGCATGTTTTCCCAACAGTTGTGTTTTTCCACTTATTAACTTCAAGAGAGAGAGTCAAAGCGAGGTTGGTGAGGGAACGACGGTCATAACACTTACTTACTTGTTCTGTAAATGTTCCCCAACATTAAATGTAAACATAAATGGATAAAACAAACGATGTGCCATTCTGTCATTTGTAATAAATAATAACCTGTAATAAAAAAATGTCATCATCGGCAAAGTGCCATGCTAAGAGAGGAATAAATCACTTCATGGTGGTATCAGTGTCTCTTCTTCACAGCAGGCAGCACCCTATCACTGATTATTTTCCTATTACAGCACACCTCCGAATTTATTCCTGAGATGGCTAGAAATGTCTATGCGTCATGAGCACAGAATTTTGCATTTCAACACATTAGTTATACAGTTATCCTGGATACAAAGGATTTTCTGAGCGTCAGCCCAAGATTAGATTTAATCTCTTAAACTGACACAATAAAACAAATAAAAACACAAAGACTCAACAAAGACAGAGTAGCCTACCTCACTGGCATATTCTTCAAGGGATGGATTAACAGGCACTACCATGACCTGGCGAGGAGATAACCAGAGCGGCCTGAGAAAACATTAAGACCACGAGAGAAGTTAAGCCATGTTTAGACGTACTGCATGTTCCTACTAGTTACTTGTTTCGGCCGATGCGGCCATTTTCAAGGCTGTAAAATTGCAAACAGGCACCTAATACTAGCTAGAGTCACTTAATTGTTAAAAGTTTTTTAAATATCTCTTTAAAAAATATATTTAAAAGTCTGGATGCCTGTTGAGCTGAATTGCATTAATGAAATATTTATATTATTATTATTATTAAGAAGAAGAAGAAGAAGAATTTCACTTATCAGTGTTTAACAGTGTGAGAAATATATAAAGGAAGAAAGAAACAAAGAAAGAAAGGCAGTCAAAAACAAAAGCAAAAAAAAACTAAAAGTCTGGAAACACTTAATGATGCCTGTTAAACTGAATTGCATTAGTGAAAATTTTATAATAATAATAATAATAATAATAATAATAATAATAATAATAATAATAATAATAAAAACAACAAAAACAACAGTAAGAAGAAGAAGAAGAGGAAGAAGAAGACAAAAGAATTTTTATTTATCACTGCTTCACAGTGTGAGATGGACGAAAGAAAGAAAGAGTTAAAAATAAAACAGCAAAATAGGCAAATAATAAGAATGCCACAAATAATAGCAGAAAATAATAATATAAAATATAAAAATGTGTAAAAATTATATATATATATATATATATATATATATATATATATATATATATATATATATATATAATGTATAATAATTAAAAGAATCTAAATATTATAATATAAAAGTTTTTAGCAGTAAAATCAGTGACCGATGGAGCCTGACGATGAATACTGACATGTTTCAGATACTTCATGCATAAAAACTAATCAAATGGTTTCACCATTCCTTTTTAAATTCAGTATATTTGTTTTTACAGAAATAAGGTTATTACCATTTCCCAGCGTAGTTTTCTGTGAGAATGGCGATCATTCTCTCTACTGAGCCCAGGATAGCGCGGTGGATAATCACAGGCCTGGCTTTGTCATCTCCATCTTTCCTATAAGGATATTTGATCATAGTGTTGATCAGTGAGAACACCATTATAACACACTGTAAATGTACAGAAGGGTTAAGTAGTGAATAATGTGAGAATTAGGTTATTTTCCTCACCCTATGTAAGTTAAGTTGAAGCGAATAGGCAGCTGGAAGTCCAGCTGGATGGTGGCACACTGGTGATAACGCCCGATGGCGTCCTTGATCTTGATATCAATCTGTGGTGGCAAACAAAAGACATTTTTTTTTTTTAAATGCTACGAAGTTATTTCTGTTATTGTGTGATTTGTGATGTCAGCACTGTCAAGGTCTCACCTTTGGCCCATAAAAAGCTCCATCGCCTGGGTTTAGCTTCCACGGTTCTCCAAACTCATTCAGACTGTTCTCAAGTTGCTGCACAATACAGAGGTAAAGTCATCAGTACATTTGCTTTGAAGTTTTCTAGAGGAGAATTTTTGCTTGACTTTTTGTAAAATTCATTGGAAATAATTCTAAAATCTAGCACCTTCTCAGCCTGGTCCCACACAGCAATGTCCCCCAGGAACTTCTCCGGCCGGGTGGACAGATACAGCTGGAAGGAGAAGCCGAAGACGTCGTAGACGCAGCGCAGGAAGTCCAGACAGCCCTTCATCTCCGACTCAATCTGGAAGGAGAACAGGGTACAGGAAAGCCGCATGAGGACTCCACGGCTCAACACAGAACAATGCTCTAGAACAGAAACTAAGGAAGTTAATATGCAGCGTATCTACAAATGAAAACGTATACTCTGTGTGAACGGCCTGAAACATATACACAGAAAGCCTTTTTTCTTTTCCATCTCTGAAGGAAGAGAATCCAGATGAACGGAGTCTCTACTGTGAGACTCGAGGGCGGAGTACCGTACCTGCTCCATGATGCAGAAGATGTGCGCGTCGTCCTGCTGGAAACGACGGACGCGGGTGAGTCCCGTCAGTGTTCCTGAGAGTTCGTTACGATGTAGCACGCCAAAATCTGCCAGCCTCAGGGGAAGCTCCCTCCATGACCGGGGCCGGTGACAGAACATCAGACTGAGAGAGAGAGAGAGAGAGAGAGAGAGAGAGAGAGAGAGAGAGCGCAGCAAGTGCAGAGAAAGGGTGGGTAGTGAGAGAAAGAAGGAGTGAGAGAGAGAGAGAGAGAATGAAAGAAAGAAAGAAAGAAAGAAAGAAAGAAAGAAAGAAAAAGAAGCAGCGAGAGAGATAGCAGTAGAGGAAAGGGTGGGGACGAAAACAGAGAGAGACACAGAGAGGTAGAGAGACAGGGAAAGACAGAAAGAGAGAAAGAGAGAGAGAGAGAGAGAATTGAATTTGAATTTTAAAAGACGTTTATTACAAAAGCTCAAAAGTGTAACACCAATAAATAATAAAATGAATGGTATTCCATTAATTAAATTAAATAAAATAAGAAAAAAATAAATAAAACAGTACTACATTGTTTACTTAAGACAGGGTACGTGCAAAAAGCAGTTCATTTTCAACAACACAACACAGCGCTCCTTTATAACACCAAATCCTTTCAAACATTGTCAGGTTTTCTGTCTTTTTATAAAAGAGAAAATCAATTAAAATCCTAGACTTTATCATCGCTGTAAACACCATTATTGCATTATGGCTTCCTTTTTGTTCGACCTTATTCTTTCTGCTGATATAAATGGCCATCTTCGCTTGGCCCAGGATAAAGTTCAAGAGTTGACATTCAGCTTGCCTTGTTCGTGTATATTTCACACCCAGGATAAAAGTTTGCATTGAGAACGTTTTGGTAAAACAGGAAAAAACAGTCTGCAAGAAACTAAAAAGGGGTTTTAGTCTGGAACACTGCATAAAAGTATGAAAAATGGTCTCCCTCTGGAGGCAAAAAGGACACCCATGACCTGTCTCTGGACACAAGATGGAGATAAAAGCATTAACAGCGATAATTCCATGTAAAATTCTCCACTGTATATCTCCAGCTCTTTTGGCGGCTTGTACAGTGCTCTCCACTGTGGTCGCTCATCCTCACTCAACTCGAGGACAGAGCGCCAGGGTGTGTCAACTCTGCCATTGAGCAATTTCTTGTTAAAAACCTTCACGCAAGCCTTGTAAAGTGTTTTACCAGAAACAATCTGCAAGTTCGTATTTAAAATGTTTTCACACTCTAAAAAGTGACCAGTGCTTCCCTCTAGGTCTGGAGATAGAGTCAGTTCGGGGAAAGGATCCTCTTCATCTGGAACCTCCGCTCCTGCACAGTACTCCACAAGCATTTCTTTTTCCTCACCTGAGAGGAGAGAGTTCCACTTTTGGAGTTGTTGTGCTACAGTCCGTACAGATCTCAGTCCCAGTGCAGCTATTCCATTGGTGTTCTGAAGGTTGTGGCCAGCCAGGTCCTCCAGGTGTCCTAGCGTGGTGAGACCGGACATGAGGAGGGTCCGGGTGAACGCGCTGCCTCCAATGTCCAGACGTGCTCCATGAATCAGGGGCTCCTTTAGCAGCCAGTACAAAGAGTCTGTGGTTGCAGCCCTTTGGACCCTAAAAAGTTTCCATACTTTGAAGAGATTACGGTAAAACGCAGGTAGTCTGGAGATGTTCAATCTTCTTGGGTCAACTAAGAATAGAGACTTGTCAAGTCTCAGGTCCCCAAAAGTTCTTAGGATAGCACTGGTCACAGGTTTCCAACTAAAAGGCATTGAACTGGTTAAAAATTTTTGTACAAACTGTAAACGGAAGGCAGCAGTTCTGCTCTGTAGGTGCACAAGGCCTTGCCCCCCTTCTTCTTTAGGTAAATATAAAACACTGTGTGGCACCCAGTGTAGCTTGTCCCAAAAAAAATCCAATAAAATTGACTGAACTTTTGCTAAAAGTGTCATTGGTGGGTCGATGCAAGCTATTTTGTGCCAAAGGGAGGATGCCACTAGATCATTAATAATTAATGTGTGTCCCCTATAAGACATTTTGGGAATCAGCCATTTCCATTTGTCTAGGCGACCTTTTATTTTTTCAACAGCCCCTTCCCAGTTTTTCTGCACAATTAGATCATCGCCCAGATATACTCCAAGATATTTAAAACCTTCTTTTTTCCAAAACAGTCCTCCTGGGAGTTTTGGTCCATCACCTGACCACTGTCCAACTAAAAGGGCCTCACTTTTGTTTTCTATTGCTGACGATATAGTTCCAAAGTCTTTGGAAACATTAAGTAATGTATCCACATCACTCTGTTCACCCACCATTAGCACAACATCATCAGCATAAGCTGGCAGACGGAAGGCGTTTGGACAGTCAGGGATTGAAAGCCCTTTTAAATCAGCTCTCAGTTTGTTCAATAGAGGTTCTATTGCTAAGGCATAGAGCATACCAGACAGAGAGCACCCCTGCCTTACTCCCCTACACACCTTAAATGGAGCACATAAGCTACCATTAAACTTCAGTACACTTTCAATGTCACAGTAGAGAGTTTTTAGTTTGTCAGTGAAATTAGTGCCAAAACCAAAAGCTTTAAGGGTTTTCCACAAATAATTGTGTTCCACCCGATCAAAAGCTTTCTCCTGATCTATGGAGACCAAACCCATATTCAGTCCAAATAATTTTGAGACGTCAAGAATGTCTCGAATTAGGGAGATGTTGTCAAATATGGACCTCCCAGGAATGCAGTAGGTCTGATCAGTATGGACAATCTCTTCCAGAACGCTTCCCAGCCTTGTAGCTACAACTTTTGAGAGCAGTTTATAGTCGCTGCATAGTAAGGACACAGGTCTCCAGTTTTTTATGTCAGTGAGGTCCCCTTTTTTTGGCAGCAGCGTGAGGACTGCTCAACGGTACATTGGTAGCAGCCCTCTGGCTAAGCTGTTGTTCAGGACTTCCAGTAAGTCCTCTCCTATGGTAGCCCAGAAAGACTTATAAAATTCTGCTGGAAGTCCATCTACACCAGGTGCTTTACCGCTATCCATACGCTGTAGGGCTTTTTGCAGCTCTTCCATGGTTACTTCCTCACTGAGTGCTGCATCTGTGTCTTTTGAGACTTCAGGCAGTCCTCCTAGGAACCTCTGCTCTGTCGCCTGGGCCTCTCTGTATTCGCCAGTATACAGTTTTTCATGAAAACTGACTGCTCTTTGGCGCATTTCAGCTGGCTCAGATAAAATGGCTCCAGTTTCAGAGCGCAGGTTGTAGATGAAACGTTTCTGCCCGTTCTTTTTCTCAAGGCTAAAAAAAAACTTGAAAGGTGCATCCATTTGGTCCACGTTCTGGAAGCGTGACCTTACTAGTGCCCCTTGTACTTTAAAATCTAAAAGGTCTGATAGCTTTTTCCTTTTAGCTGTAAGGGTCTGAATCTGGTTTTGGTTGCCTGATGACAGTGCTAGAGTCTGAAGCTCTGTAATTTCTTTCTAGTTTTTTAAGTGACTGAGCCAATTCCCTTGTGACATTTGCAGTGTACTGTTGACAGAATTGTTTAGTGTGTATTTTACCAAGGTCCCACCACTGCTGTAAAGATGTAAAACTTCCCTTTTCTTTTCTGAAACTGTTCCAGAAAAAAGTAAAAGTGTCTCTAAAACGTTGGTCATTTAATAAGGCTGTATTGAAATGCCAATATGCACTCTTTGGCTTAATAGGGCTTAACCCTACTATGCATGACACTAAACTGTAGTCTGAAAAACCAACAGGGCTAATGAAACAGTTTTTAATGGTGTTTAAATGGTGTTTAAAAACATAAAACCTGTCCAGCCTTGCAAGAGACATGAGTTTGTTACAAACATGAGCCCATGTGTACTGTTTCTGGGTTTTATTAAAAGATCTCCAAACGTCGGCTAGTTCATGTTTTTCGACTGTATGGATGAGCCGTTTGCGAGAAGGCATGTGGGGCTCTATGTGGTTACGGTCATTGTTCTCTAATGTGCAATTAAAATCACCACCGACAAATAAATATTCTTCATTACTGCAGGTTTCTAGTGTTTTGCATAGTTTGTCTAAAAAACCCCAATCTTTCTACTGGTGAAGTTGGGGCATATACACAAATAAAAACAAAAACTTGTTTCTCAAATTGGACTAACAGTCTGCCACACACAATCTCCTCTGAGCTGTAGGAGATTGGAGTAAGATTCCTGAAGAATAGGATAGCTACTCCTCCGCTAGTGGAAGTGTGGTGGCTCAGGCAAGAAAGGCCAGCCCATTCTCGTGTCCAGTCAACAACAATTGTATTATCACTATGGGTTTCTTGCATAAACAATATATCTACTCTTTTCTGCCTCGTCATTTCATACAGCTGTGCTCTCTTCCTATTGTCTCTTGCCCCATTAACATTTAGGGATGCAATATAAATGTTCTCCATTAAAAAGCAGAAGAGAGTAAACAGCAATAAAGTTGCGAACAGCCAACAAGGACCGAAAGAGTTGGGACGTTTCACTGTCATCATTATTGAGCAGATTGTTAAGTCTTTGTACAATTTTCCTTAAACGATACACTTCTTTATCTTCAAAACACCCTTCATTCATTAGTTGTTTTATTGTTTCTAAAAGTCTTCTCAAGTCTGGGAAGTAATCACTGATTTTTACCATTCTCATGTTTTTAGTCACTTTCAGAAATTGTTTAATTTCATTTACATTGTAATCTTTACCAACCCATCTGGTCGCAGTGGTGACCGAAACATTAGGGACAGAGAAAACAGTTTCATTTTCCCCATCATCACATTCACTTTCCACATGCTCTTTTCCGACTTTTTTTGCTTGTTTTGTTACTGTGTCTTTTTCGTTCTTTTTTCTCTTTGTAGATGTTTTAAAAACAATCTGCTCTGCTTCCATCATTACATCTTCTGTGTTTCCTCCTAAGAGGGATATCATATCATCATATCAGATATATCAGGGATATCATATCACCAGTAATACTATCCTGTGTGTTAGTTATAGCCCCCTCAGTTTCTTGCCCTGCACTATTCTCATGTGAACACTGCTCAGCCTGTACAGTAATCTCAGTTTCACTCACCCTATTGCTGGGTACTGGGTCGGTTTCAGTGCTTTCAACGTCAGATCTCACCTCTTGCACCTCAAGAATCTCCTTTGTGGCTTTCACAGACACCCCTGTAACTGTTCCTGCTCCATCCGCGGCAGGAGAGTCTTCCCCGACCACACCGTCTGCTTGAGCAGTCTGTTTCGGCCCGTCACAACCCCGAGCTGAAACACCGCTTTCACCAGCTGTGCTCTGGGGGCACGCGCGCACGAGGTGCCCTGTTTTTCCGCAGCCGAAACACTTCATTGTGTCGGTGGTTACGTAAATAACGTAATCAAACCCGTCGATTTTGAATGTTAATGTACGCTCCAGCTCGGTGTTGCTGTTTAGGATCATGTACGCGAATCTTCTAAAAGATACCACATGCTTGACCAGGTCAGATTTACTCCCGATTGTGATCTTTTTAATCGGGGAAATGACTCTACCATAGCGAGAGAGCTCTCTAGTTAATGTCTCATCTTTAATGAAAGTGGGAACGTTTGAAAGCGTGACTTTTTTGGAAGGAGTTGAGAGAGGGAGCACGTTGGTAAGCGACCCACCGATTACAATTCCCTCTGCAGCTAACTCCCTCGCCCTTTCCACGGCGTTCAAAAATAAGACCACCGCAATATTCATTCTGGACGCCGCCATTATATTCTCATGCCCGATCACCTCCCCTGCAGCCAGGCTGCAGTCCTCCACACTAGTGCCGCTCACCACTTTAACTCTGTGATGACGTGTTAGTGAATCAAACACCTTGCTACCCTGGGCCGCCATGCTCTCCAGCGAAATGCTGGTGCAGACGCCCAGACACCCTCCTCTAGCACTCAGAAACTCAGTTTATTTATTTATTTATTTATTTTTTCCCTTCTTATAGCAATATATTAAGTGCTCTTTTAAAAAAAACTAAATAAACAAATTGATATATAGAGATAGAGAAAAAGAGGTTGATAGTAAACGACAAACACGCTCATACTCAACACACACTCACTCCACGCGCTCCGCCCACTCGCTCCCAGCATGCACTCACAGAGAGAGATTGAGAGACAGAGAGAGAGAGAGAGAGAGAGAGAGAGAGAGAGAGAGAGAGAGCAGAAGTAGAGGGAGAAAGGGACAGAAACAGACAGGTAGTGAGACAGAGAGAGACACAGAGAATAAAAGAGATGTACAGAGGGATAGACAGACAGACAGATAGAGAGAGGTAGAGAAAGAGACAGTGCAAGAGAGAGAGTGAGAGAGACAGAGAGAGAAAGAGAAATTGCTGTTTTTATAAAAAGATGTCATTTCAATGTTTTGCCAATACTGTAACTAGTGTAATCATCGTACCAATAAAGCTTACTGAACTGAATTGAATGAGAGAGAGAGAGAGAGAGAGAGAGACAGAGAGAGAGAGAGAGAGAGAGAGAGAGATACACAAGGTTAAAGAAATGAGAGAACCAACTAGAGAATTCTAGGAACTTTATTATGACGACACTGTAACGTGTATATAAAAGTTAAAGTCAGTGTTAAGTCTGTTTAATGCTCTCCTCCAGACAGGCTTCTGAAGCTGCGACTCTGCTACTGTGCTGAGATGCTCATATTTGGTCAGCTTACAAACAGCTGCAACCTCAAACCGTTCTGAAAAACCACCAGCGTTCCCGGCTTTCGGAAAGTTTGTTTTGTCTGGTTCTTAGCAGCACTAAGAGTTCACTTCAGAACAATTCATAAGGATCATCCATTGTAATTATCAGCCGAAAAACTGTAATATCAGCTGTTCCAATAATAATAATAATGATGATGATGATGATGATGAACAGAAATCTCAAATGTCACATCTGGGACATGGGCTACAGTCGTCAAGATCACCACTCTACAGAAAAATCCCAGGCTGGATATTTGTGAAATAAAACATATACTAACAGTTGAAAGAGAGAGAGAGAGAGAGAGAGAGAGAGAGAGAGAGAGAGAGAGAGAGAGAGAGAGAGAGAGAAAACCCAGTGTCAAGGCTGTGTTAGCGAATGAAGACCACAGTTATCTACTCCTCACTGCTGGTGTGTGCACGGCTTTACCAGTGTCCAGGGCAGTTCATGGGCTTGAGGGCGAAGATGTCCTGCTCCACGGGGAAGGAGAACATGTTCTCACTGTAGTGCTGCCAGTGGCCTGACGTCTCCCACAATTTGCTGTTGTAGATGTTTGGAGATGCCACTTCCTGAAAACCTCTTCTCCAATACTCCTCCTGTATGTACAGAAATCACACACAGGATAAATCTTACACAGGTTAAAAGCGCTCAGCGACAGAACATGGCTTAAAATATTAGTTGAACCAAAAGATTAAATGCATACAATTTCCATATACACTAAAATAGTAGATTACTGTAGCCGAGCTATTACTTGTTGGCTAAACTACAAAAAAAATAAATAAATAAAAATTAATTCCGCCAACAATCAAATCTCTATCTCGATCGTTTGGGGAAATTTCACTTTTGGCTAAACAATCCTGCTCAGCACTCTATAATAGAATAATTTTATTTTTTAAACAAAAAGTATGCAATGCAAATGAAAAAACCTTAAATATAGGAATATGTATCAGATATGTATAATTGTTAGATTATTATAACTAAAAAAAATATTAATCCTGTTTCTAGACTTTTAAAAAAAAACAAACTCATTTTAATCTAGAAATTGCCTTATTTTGCTTATTAATATTACCTTTATCGATCTTATTAATATAATTGTATGATCTGAAAATTAAAAGACAATTTCAAGCCTGAAATGGAAAAAAAAAAAAATGCTTATAATACTTAAAATATGTGAAATACTCAAAATGTTGCGTATATTTAAGCTGTTTTCGCTTTCTCAGATCGGTACGTTTATACTAATACACATTTTAACATGGTGATGCGGTTTTGTATCATTACCGCACTACTGAATATAAAATGGCCTGCTATCTACAGAAGTTCCCAAATGAACAGCTTAAGGGCTGATGAAGAAAAGCACATGCAGACTTGCATCCTGTGTAGACGAGAATCTGCCAGTCATACGCAGGAACAGCGTTGTGTAATGCGTGCAGATGGTAATGTATGAATGTGTGGAGCAGATTTACCCTGATGAACTCAGTGAGAGTGTTGTAGATGTAGGCTCCACGAGGGAGGAAGAAACAGCTGCCTGGACTCAGATCATGAAAGAAGAACAGCTCCTGATCCTGAATCATACCATCAGGGAGGGAGGGAGGGAGGGAGGGAGAGAGAGAGAGAGAGAGAGAGAGAGAGAGAGAGAGAGAGAGAAATGGTCAAATAGAAGAAAGATAAAAAATTTTTAAAAAACAGCAACCATAAACCCTTTAACTGTGTTTCTATTGGAATATTTTTGATGTGTTTAGTGATTCTGGTGCTAAAGATTTTGTATTTTCATTATTCCTGTGAGGAGTTTGTGGTTTTCTGTTGCGTTGTCATCACCGGGGGACATTGTTATTGCTGGCACAGTTAAAAAACAAAAGAGCAAGAACTTCTTTTCTCATTCACTTTTCATTTTCAGTAAACGTTCAAGGTCATATTAACGAGCAATCCAGCATAGAACTCAAAGTCCCAGAATGCAATGCGACTATATGACCCCGAGTTACGGCAGAGACTCGGCTTGGCTAGCTGGCGAACGCGATGGTGTTGATGACTTGACTGAAAGTTGGAGCTTTGAGCGGAGTGCACAGATGAGGAGGTGAGAAAGCTGGACAGATGTAAGGACTAAAGCGCCGCTGCATCACTCCCTTTAGATAGAGATTAAGTGAAGTCTAATGCTGCATTCCACTAGAGGTCTTAATCGCTTCTTGCTAGCAGAAGACAAACACAGATGCGCCCATGTCCCCCCCCCCCCACTTTGCAGCTCAAAAATTACCCGATTCTGATCTCATGTATAGAAGTTAGTCGAACAGCATTATGGGTAACATAGGACACCATTAACCAAAGTGAAAACAGAGTAACATGAAATAAAAACTTTCATTTAAAAAGTCAACTAAGAAATTAATTCCATAATAACACTAGGATGCAACTGAAGTTCAGATGTTGATTATAAAGATTGATATGAAAATCATTCAGGGTGGACAGGAAGAAAGAGGTCTCAACGGCCACTTATGTTCAGTAGGAGGACACGCAGTGCCAAAGTTTTCCATCTCCACAGGGAATCGAGGGGACACATGGCATCAAATCTGCTCTCAACTCCCAAGACAAACTGTTCCCAGAACCCTCCAACTTCAGACTACTAGCGTATGGCAGCAGGACAGGACATGACACGACACTGCGCACCACAGAGAGAATTAAAATCAACATTAACCTTGACCCTACTACAGTTTTCCAGTCACATATACCTCTATAAGAGTAAGAGTAAGAAGGAACAGGAAGTCTTCTCTCGAAGAACCAGCTGGTCATCTCGGGATCAGCAGGAAGCTTCGATCACACGCTAATCGAGAACGCGGCATAAGCGGAGCCTTCGCTTTTCACGGAGATGGGTAGGGTGAAAATTTATTCTGTGCATTTCCAAGACACCGTTGCTTTGATCAGCTTTCTTCAAAGCATGCAATATCGAGACCATTAGATCCAATACTGCAGTTCTCTGCGTCAATCTGTTTGCACGCAGATTAAAGCAACCTTCTGATTTTAAAGGATGAGCTGTCGTTCAGCTCAATTCAACCCTCATTCCAACTCAGAGAAATGGACTTCATTTCCTCTTAGGAACTTCCCATTGCTTGGGTGGGTTGGCATGAAACATAAAGCTACACCTAATCATTTCACATGAAGCCGCTCAATTTAAAACTAATGAGTTCTTCCATTGTAATCCATGAACATCATTAAACAAAAAAAACAAAAAAAAAACTAAACAAAACAAAACAAAAAAAAAAGCACTGCTCCAGTCCACAGATACCCTAGCACACCTAGCCTTGGATTATCCCGCTTATACCATGGTCACTTGCCAGCATTGACAAGTTAAAGCTGTCATTGATGTTTGCAGGGCCTGAAAATATAAAAACAACGGTTAATTTTCGTTAGTTATTTTATAGACGGGTCGTTAAATCTAGAATTCCACCTGCTCTAAATCAAGAGCAAGCAAGTGAGCGAATGAGCGAGAGAGAGAGAGAGAGAGAGAGAGAGAGAGAGAGACTGACTGTGAATTATGGTGTCCGTCTACCAATAATGAAGCTGTGAGTTTAACTGTATATTAATATAGTTATACAGTTGTTTAAAGGCAGGACATTAATTTAGAACGGTGATTCAACTGACTGGAACTACCTGTGGTATACACGGTCTTAACACACACCTTCCAGCCAATCAGAATCGAGTATATGGACAGTCCATGGTATAAGTAAGGGATAAACCGCTAGGGGGTGTGCAGTTGTAGGAAAATAACTAGCAACGGTCTAGTGTGTTGAAGAGTTACTGTTCCCATCCTGAAATGTATTATTTTCCTATAAGAGCATATCCCGAAGTGTTTTATTCCTCCTATACCACAGCAGTTTGCCAGGGATTATAATTTATTAATAATTTAGTACAACACAACATACTTTAAAAAGAAATCTGTTTATAGTTCTATTTAATGCTGTGAAATGTCCAATCATGCTTTTTATCCGTTTATAGTTACATATAATGTTGTGGAACATCCAATCACTATTTTTATCTTTTTATAGTTACATTTAACGTTGCGGAACGTCCAATCATACTTTTTATCCGCTTATAGCTACATTTAATGTTGCGGAATGCCCAATCATGCTTTTTATCTGTTGATAGTTACACTTAATATTGTGGAACATCCTATCACACTTTTTTTTTTTTTAATCCATTTAGAGTTACATTTAATCTTGTGGAACGTCCAAACATGTTTTTTATCTATTTATAGTTACATTTAATCTTGTGCAATGTCCAAGAGACAAGTCCCTTTTATCACTTGCATTATATTAGCAGTAAACAGTTGTTCGCTCAGCAGCCTTTCTTTTTACTTTCTCTTAAAATTACTGTATGTAACTTGTCATGTTACCACGGTATCATAAAGTGCAAATCCTTTGGGTTCATGAACACATGGCAGAAATCTTCAAACCTCTTCAAATGCAGACATGGACTGATGTCCTTTTACATAAATGTTACAGAAAGCTTCACAGGACTTATATGCTTTTCTCTGTTAAATAATAACACTTTGAACCTGTGAATGAGCTGTTGCTGTTTTTGATTCGCCTTGCAGCCGGAGCTACTGTCCAAGCTGCTGTTAGAAGAAAATGATCTAATTATCTAATTATTAATATAATGAGAACATATTACCTTTCTTCAGTACACAGTTCTTTTATGATGAACTCTAAAACAGGACCCAAGCGTTCCTGACTCCGCTGCCTTACCTTTCCGATTTTCCGGTGGTCTCGGTTCTTGGCCTCTTCCTGAAAGCGCTCCCACTCCTTCAGCATCTTAGTGTCGGGGAAAGATATCCCGTAGACTCTCTGGAGCGTCTCCATGTCTGAGCAGCCTTCCCAGTACGTGGACGAGTTCTAGACAACAGCCACAACCAGATTAGCTGTGAACGATCTGTGAAACTCACGCGTCTCTATACAAAACTACCATGCAATGATCTTACACATCATTTTATATTTAACATTACACTTACAGTAATTATGCTACAAACATGTTGCGACAAGGGAGTACAGAAATGTTTTACAATCTGGTTATTCGATGCACTTGAGGTTTTTTTTTTTTTTTTACAGAATTGCTCGACAACCCGACACACACCTTATAGATCTTCAGTGCTTTGATCTTGCCTGTATGCCGTACATGAGGGCCTCGGCACAGGTCAATGAGAGGGCCACATCTAAAAATACGAAACCAATCAGAACCAGTTCAAGCTGGATCACAAAATATATATATATAAAAAAATAACACCGGTGGTTTCATTTACCTGTACACAGTAGTGGTAGGGGTGGTCACTTTTTCATTCAGGATGCGACATTTAAACTTATTGTACTGTGAAACAAACACAACACAAAGATAAATCTTCAAATACAAATGAATAAAGCTGCATTTAAAAAAAAAAAAAAAAAAGCATTACAGGAAAATAATCAACGATTGAGCGGCGTGATGAAATGGAACTCCAAAAATTTATCATGTTCCTCTAAGAGCACGTCATGAAATGTTTTATTCCTCTTATACTGCAGCAATTTGCCAACAATTAGTTTTTTTTTTAAATATAAAATTGGCAAATTGCGGCAGTATAAAAAAAGCTTATATAAAAAAAAAAAACCCTGTTTTTAATGAATCAATACTTTCTGACCAATCAGATTTGAGAATTAAAACTGTAAGTAGTAAAATGTAACATCAGTGCACACTGGAGAAAAATAAAACAAGCTCACTGAATTTACTTGATTTAACATCGGTTCCACGTGAATGAACAGGGTTACATTAACACAAATTTGTTTTCGTACATCCAACATTATTTTATCATGTTTTTTTTTTCAAATCCCTGGAATAAAATCGAACTCTGTACTTTCACCTGAGCTCAGGATCAAACCCGGGTCACTGGTGTTATGAAGCAGCAACATTACCTGCTATGTTGTTGTTTAATAATTTAATCATTTAATACTACAGTTATTTCTTCCTGTTAGTGCCAACATCCTAGAACGTAATTGGATTACGTTAATATGACGTGAATTGATCACACTCACTCAACGTGATTTAAACTAGTACATAGAAACGTGTTTAAATTAAATGTTGTATAAGCAATGAAATCACGTTTTTGATGAGAAACTAAATATTTTTCTTAACCCTTTCATGCATAGTGTTCACACTCATGGACA
Organism: Cranoglanis bouderius; assembly: GCA_023630585.1. Taxonomy (NCBI): domain Eukaryota; kingdom Metazoa; phylum Chordata; class Actinopteri; order Siluriformes; family Cranoglanididae; genus Cranoglanis; species Cranoglanis bouderius. The sequence continues at coordinate 6,053,006 of CM042557.1, read as the reverse complement.
GTCAGTTTAAGGCTCTTTTTTTTATGTTTTTATGTATTTTTTACTGTAATTACTGTAAATTAAGATAATCCTCTATAGCTCTATAGTCTTTTTGTCATTCTCATTCTTTGATAACTTTCTACAGAAGATAAAAAAAGAAATAAATATGTTTCGAAATTATATTTTCTATATATACACACACACAGCACTGTGCAAAAGTTTTAGGCACCCTAAAACCTTGTTATAGATTTTTTATTTTATGACTTCTACATTATCAAGTTAATACAAAAAACATTTTAGATTCCCAAACATTAGTTTTCTAGCACAAAATTAAATGTTACAGAAAAATGTTTGTATGTCATTAAAGAAAGCAGCTTATTATGTAAGAGACACTTTTCAGACAAAAAACACAATGAAGGCTGCTGGGTTTTGCTGCAAAAATAAGAAGCGAGTGCGACAGTCAAAGTGTCCAGAAGAACTGTGGCTGGTTCTGCAAGATGCTCAATAAAACTTACCAGCTCATTTCCTTATAAAACTGCACTAATTGTACCAGAGACTACTATTTTAATTTTAATTTTTTTGTCACACCAAATATTGACTTTGTTTCATTTACTACTGTTTACTGCTCTTTACGGTATTTTTTTTTTTTATGTAGAAACATTTAATTTCATTATTTTGAAGGCATCTTTGCTCTACAGCATTTCTTTGCTTGTGCCTAAAACTTTTGCACAGTACTGTGTGTGTGTATATATATATATATATATATATATATATAAATTGCATTTTTGTCTTCATTATGACCGATTTTAAGACCTGAATCTTACAAATTTTGAACATTAACTTTATTAATATTATTATTATTATTTCAGAAATACTATTTAATATAAGTAATATTTCAACAGAATCACAATTCTCACATCATGCAGTTTTAAGTATATAAAAAAGAGAAAATATAAAAGAATCTGGATATATGAATAAATCGTATGAAATGCATGAAAGGGTGAAATGTGACTGACCACATACTCCCTTTTCGTCAGTGTATCGGCGAAGGATTTTACCTTGAACATCTCCAGCAGTGTTTCCTTGCTAATCTCCAGTCTCTCGAACGGCTGCTTGTCCTTCATGATGCCCTTACAGAGTGCTTCCAGATCTCCAAACTCTGTGCTCGACACTCCTCTGACACAGACAAAACAATATCCACCATTTACTTTTTTAAGGGTTAAACTACCACCAGATCAGTGTCATATACAGTGTACAATACAAGCACAAAGTATCCACCAATGCCAGTTTATTAGGTACTCCTACATTATGTAAAGTTGGCACTTAAAAAGAAATGAAATAAATCTAAGTCATTCATTTGTGCTGTGTTTGTGCCATAAATATTACGGTTTGTGCTGGTTTGGTTATTAAGTAAATGATAATAAAACAAACTGGTGTGCTGTTTATATGAGGTCCAGTCAAATGAAAACCTTAATTATTATTTTAGGGTTTTTTTTTTTGTTGCATTGTTTATTGCAAATAGGTGTCACAAAAGTGTATCATTTTTCTACATAATCTCCATTTCATTCAACAGAAGTGTTCCAGCACTTAACAAGTGACTGGATTCCTCTAGAAAAAAAAAAAAAAAGTTCTAATTAATGTTACACTTTTAAGGTTTTTAAGATTTGGATGATTATTACAGCATGTCCTGAAGTCTTTTATTCCTCTTATACCAGCATTTTACCAATTATTAATTTTTAAAAATGTATTAAGGAACGAATCCCAGTACATTTGATCCATTTCTAGTTATATTTAATGCTGCGGAATGTCCACGAAACAAGTTAGTTCCTGTTAGCACTTAAATTATAGCCTTCCCTCACGTAGACAAGTTAATAAGACTGTTATAAAGCTCTAACACTGGAGACTCCTTCCAAAAAAGGTCTCCTTAAAGAAAACTTGTTTTTATTATTATTCTTATTATTAAATGGTAAATAAATATTACTATTTTTTATATTACATGCAACGTCCATCATACAAGTTGCTGTGTTAGTTGTTACTATAGAAACGACGATGTATTAGAACGAGTGCATGAATATAAACCTGTGACTTGCAGCTGCACTACTGCCAGAGCTGCTGTTATAGAAAATTAATCAGCACCTCAGATTTGAGATTTCAACAGTGCTGTGGTATAAAAGACATTATAACAGCTATATTACGATTGAAAAACTATTGAAAGCTCATTGTGAGATCACAGCACAAATTCAAAAGCAAACAAAAACCTAAACAAAAGCATGCTAATTTGTTCTGTACAAAAGGTTTGTCGGTTTGATTTATTTAATTATTTTTTAAAAAGAAAGAAATGACACATTCCTTACTCCATATTACACAATAATATTATTCTGCCATCGTCCTACACCGACATAAATGTAATATTAATATACACATAATATCATGGCTGGTAAAATATCTCAAAAACCAAATCAGCACATAATATTCTTATAGCACAATAAAAAAAACAAGGTTTTATTTTCTTTTCTTTTGTATTTAGATGCATGTTATAGAGAGTGTTGTGACTTTTTTGGCCTTCAGAGCAGCATGACTTTACCTACCCATGAATTCTACAGTACTGTTTTACCCGATGTGGTCCTGGGGTGTTGAAGCAAATTCAAAACAAATCTGATAAGCTGCTTGTTCTGAGATAACATGATCTGCCTGGTTTGTAGCCCATCTGTTCGCTTGCACGATTCTCGTCTTTATCCTTTGACCCCTTCGATCTACAAGCTGTTTCATCCACACAATCGCTACCCGCTGCCAGAGTTTTCCTTTTCATGCTATTCTCAATAAACCCTTCAAGTGCTGTGTGTGAGAAAAGCCCAAGCTGACAGCGCTGAATAATCACACCGTGTCAAAAACCTCCTAGTTTTATTCATTACAGCGCTTAACTAAACACTAAGTGATACTCAAAACGCTATGGTCTACCTTGCTTATACCACACAGTCATGCGGTGTCGGTTCCAGACATTGTTCGGATTTCTTGCTAATTTTTAAACAATCCCATCATGGAAATAAAACAAAACATGAAGTACGGAGAATAGAAGAATGTCTATAGACACTGAATTTAGAAACATAACACAACTTAAAGTTATAGCTTTACTTCTGACTGTTACAAAGCACTAACACTGGAGACTCCTTCCATAAAGGCTAAATAAACCCGTGATCTGCCTTGCAGCGCGGAATCCTGTCAGAGCTGCTGTTATAGAAAATGAATCGTCCAATCAGAACTGAGAATTCTGTGGCATTATAACCCAGGCACTCACTTCTGGCCATCCAGGAACATGTCGTAGTAGAAGCCGTTCTCGATGGGAGGCCCGTAACACAGGCAGCCTCCGTAAAAACGCTCCATGGCTTCTCCCAGGATGTGGGCGCTGGAGTGCCAGTATACCTGCAGGCGCAGAGAGCGAGACGTGACAGAGATCATAGCAAAAATCAAACCACAAATTTAATTTACGATCCTTAAATAGATAAATACGTACAAAAAAAAAAGTAACGCAGTTAAACCAAGGTGACCTAGTGCTTGAACTAAAAACCTTTTATTGTACAGAATTCCATTATACAGTACTGTATAAGTTTTAGGCACGTGCAAAGAAATGCTGTGGAGCAAAGACGCCTTCAAAATAATGAAATTAAATGTTTCTACATTTTAAAAAAAATACAGTAAAGAGCAATAAACAGTAGTAAATGAAACTAAGACAATATCTGGTGTTAACCAGACACAGTTCTTCTGGACACTTTGACTTTCACACTCGCTTCTTATTTTTGCAGCAAAACCCAGCAGCCTTCATTGTTTGTTTTTTTTGTCTGAAAAGTGTCTCTTACGTAATACGCTGCTTTCTTTAATGACGTACAAACATTTTTCTGTAACATTTCATTTTATGCTAGAAAACTAACGTTTGAGAATCTAAAATGTTTTTTGTACTGACTCGATAATGTAGATAAAGTTTGTACTAAAAAAAAAAATAGGGTGTCTAAAACTTTTGCATAGTACTGTACATTTAAGTGTCTTAGAAATGATGTATAATCCAATCAAGCGAATTTTAAGGGCCCAAATGCAGCTTTCTGTCAAGAAAGTTTCCGGACTACAATGACGATATTTTACTTTAATTAAAAACAAACAAACAAATAAACAAACAAACAAAAAAACCCCAGCTACCTATACATTATCAGCTGAGGCAAGCAATTGCTTTTCGTTTTTCTTAGTCTTATTGCTGATTTATTATTATTTAGATCTGATCTTATTCGGCTAGGTCTGAGCCAACAACGTAAACTCATACATACGGTAGCTGCGAGTTAATTTAAGCTACGTTCACACAAAGCGACTCGCAGCGACAGAGCGACCGGAGAACATTAATTTTCAATGAGATCTGACGACTTCCGGCGACAGCGACTGTTGGTGACTAGATGTGGGCGTGTCCAGAGACGCGACAAAGTTTAACTTCATGCAAATTTGGAGCAACTTGCTGCAGCGACTACCAATGGGAGTGAAGACAGTAGAGCGTACGTGATCCGCCATGCTGCCTGCGAGTCCGAATCGTTTCGTTGATCCAGACAGTCCGGCGCTTGCGGTTTCGCCACAGATAGATGGCCGCAATGGCAAAGAGCTCACACCGCTTCTCCTTCATCTCGTAGTATATGATGCATATATACACTGGTGAATTTTAGATACCAACGCTCTCCCTTCAGAATGTAGTGGATAAGATTTGTGGATAAATGTTACTATGGCAACCTGTGCTAGGAACACCTTCTGGCGACTTCATAGTACAGCGACTGGTGACTTGAAGGGATAAAACCGCTGTGTGTACCTTTACTGAGGATACAGAAATCTGGATGTAGACTTAGATCCCTAATGAGAAAGCCCTAGTGAGGAAAAACTCCAACTTAAGACGACACAAGTAATAAACGAGGAACAAACGTCGAAAGGTCATATACTCACAGCCTGGGCGTCTTCGTTGTCGAAGCGCAGCAGTTCCAGAGAGCAGTCTTTCTCGAGCGGTCGATCCAAATCCCACAACTCGTCGTCCACCCGGGCGATCACACAGTTATCAGCCAGACCCTGACTGCAGGAGCACAAACACCACCACAACACGGTCAAACCGCATACACGGCTGAAGGAAGCTTTAGGTAACACCATCTCAGTGCTTTATCTCTCATTAACCCCTAGAGTGTGAGTAAAAACTGAACAGCCAAAACACCTCCAGGTGATAAAGTACAGGATCTCATCAGATTATTTCTGTTAATAAAAATCATCAGTAACTCCCTCTGTGGATACAAACATGGTTTTCTTCAGCTCCTGACAGATATAATTATAACTCTCCAGGAAAAGGTGCAGAATATAATTAAAAGAAAAATCAGTAAACCTGCCATTTCATTAGTTTTGCTTCTCGACATCTCGTTACATTACGCAAGACTACGAGTGTGCACATGAATACCAGGTGAAAATCTACCCAGACAGCACAAGAGCAATGACCTTGCTTGCTGTGGGCACAGTGTTGTTCTTTTTTAAGATCACTTGTTACTTTCAGCCATCCTCGAGTGTTGTAAGTGTTGTAAGACAGCACCATCTCTTGGTGAATATATATTTTTTTTAAAAAATCTACAGACTCTCACTGTTAGTAAATCAGATCATTTGACTCACCAATAAGAGTCGACTCTTTCGGCTCCCAGACGACTCATTTCCATCCCTAAGCTTGCGATATGTTGACCAGTCATTGTTCTTTTCTGACTAACTACGTCTAAAACTGTTTCGCAAATACACTATATGGCCAAAAGTAAGCAGACACCCGACCATCACACCCATATGCAGTTCTTCCCCAAACTGTTGGCACAAAGTTAGAAGCATATAATTGTATAGAACGTGTTTGTGTGCTGTAGCTTTACAATTTCCCCTTCACTGGAACTCAAACCTGTTCCGGCATGACAACGCCCCTGTGGACAAAGCGAGCTCCATGAAGACATGGTGTGTTAAGGTTGGAGTAGAAGATCTTGAGTGTCCTGCACAGAGCCCTGACCTCAACCCCATTGAACATCTTTAGGATGAACTGGGACACCGACTGCCCCCCCCCGACATCCTCACCAACATCAGTGCCTGATCTCACTAATGCTCTTGTAGCTGAATGAACACAAATCCCCACAGCCACGCTACAAAACCTAGTGGAAAGCCTTCCCAGAAGAGAAGAGCGGAGGTTATTACAGGGTGACGACAGATCTGGAGCCTATCCTAGGAATACTGGCCGTGTATATGGGACTCCAGTCCATCACAGGGCACCATGATTTAATACAACTCCAAAGAAATTATGGTTATCTTAAACAAGACGGCTTTTGCTCCTGGATAAATATGATGATTTGTAAATTTCCACTTAATAGAATCAGAGACTCTGATTATCATTTAGCATTTTGTGATCCTTCAAATTATGATTCCTTTTTGTCAAAATGTAATTTGTATGTATATTGAATTGCTGTTCTTAGAAGCAAGAATGTACGTAAATGCCAAGATCTTTTGTTGTCATTATTAAATTGTAAATATTACTAGTTTAGGTCCATTTGTAGATTTCCGAAACTGAATTACGGTCAGTCAGACGAAACCCGTTATATAATAAAACGGCTTGCTGTAATGTATGTGTGTTATCTTGATAAGGGCAGGAGTGGATCCAAAGAACACTTTGTGCCTTAATCATGCTGTAAAACCAAACCGGCCTCTACACTGACATTATTTGCAAATATGACCTCTTACATTACACCCACAGACAGACAACTCTAGGTCACTATGTGGCCTTAAAAGGTGACAAGTGCACAGTTATAAGTGGAAAGCTTTCTCCCAGCAGCCCACCTGACACCGCAGGCGAGTTGGTAAGGAGTAGTGACCCAGGATCGAGCCTCCAATTTTTGTCCATCAGGCAGCCGGACGGAGATGGGCTTGCTCTTAGCTGCCTGCTTGGCCAGATTGCCATCACTCTCCTTCTTCAGTCTCTCATAGAGCTCCAAGCGCTCCGATATGTAGCCGGGCCATGGGTTCAGCTGCTCCGGGACAAAAGACGTGCGTTAACGTCAGGTACTAACAGATCGATTCATGGTTAAATTAGATCATTTAACTCGCACTAGAACTCCTGCAGTGTCCTACAAGTCTATTTTATAGAGTTAGAAGTTGTTAAGACATTTAGTTATTACTCTGATCCAGGGCCAGTGTGTTATAATAGATATAGTTAGGCTTCAGGCAGACAAAACTGGCTGCAGGTCTCTATAAATATGACCATGCCATATTCAGTCTGATGTCACTGATGCAACATTAGTGCAATAGTATTCTGGCAGTGCATCACGTGCTGCCTTTCTGTCAGCTATGTTGATGATGAATGACGACCAGAAGAGAGAGAAAGAAAAAAAAATCTTTATTTTGAAATACCTCCCCTACTCCTCCCTGTCCTTTGGGTTTCTCCTTCTTCTTGCTCTTCTCTGTGGTGTTTTGGACCTCTGGAGGCTTCGTCGGTTCAGTACGCTGGCGTGTGTATGCCAAAATAAAAAATACATTACAATACAAGAGCAACTTCAATATTTGTGTTGATGCTTAATAATTATATTCTGGATCGGCTGCTTATAAGAGACACAGAGAGCGTGCACACAGATTACTGCAACAATGGCAATATTTGCGTCATGAGTGGTGACGTCACACAATATTACTACTACTATTACTACTACTACTACTAATAATAATGGGCCAACCTTCTGGGGTGCATTTACTTTTGGCGTTTCTCTCGCGCTCGTCGCGTGCTTCTTATGAGCAGTGTTGCTTTTGTTCTCACGGCCTGTGCGCGCGCCGGCCTGGCCCTGCGTCTCGAGCTCCAGTTCGGCCCGGAGAGCACGCTGTAGGTGCACGAGCCGGTACCGGAGCTTCTCATTCTCGCTCCGCAGGTCCTCGAGCTCGGAGCCGCTCGCGAGCTCGGCACTAAAGCAGCCGCCACTGAGTGCATCACGGAGGCGGCTGATCTCCTCACTGAGCGCCTCGATTTGCCGTTCCTGAGCGGCCAAACGTGCAGCCACGCGCTCCGCCATGTTTAAAGCCCCTATGTGTGACAGCTGGAGACGGATTTTCCCCCAACCAAGGGTCGTTTAAAAAAAAAAAAAAAAAAAAAAAAAAAAAAAAAAAAAAAAAAAAAAAATAGTGCAACAGCGACCTCTTGTGTACATCCGAGGTGATTCAGCGTACTGACACACTGACGTCACGCTGTTGCCGGAAGTACATTTCTCTCTTTCATTTATTTCAGATAATTTTAAGAACTTTAAAGACATATCTCGTGTTTTATGGACGTATAATTAAATTAAATGTGTGGTATGTATTGTTTTACTACTTCGTTTTAAACAACTTTGGATGCAAGTTAATGAATCTAGTTTCACTAATACCGGAAGTAGTTCGAGTAAAGGACTACAAAAAGTTTCTTCCGTTTTAAAAAATATATATTTTTTGTGGAAAAACTTATTTACACACTATGGCTCTTGAAACAAATCTAAATTTATATAACGTTTAATAGAATTAATAAATATCTTATGTTAGGAGTTCATTTCCGGCACTGGTGTGACGTCAACGCGTCTCCATGGCGGCCTCCTGTGGACATTATAGTATATACTATAGTACTCACAATAACAAAAATCCCGGGCACAACATGCAGAAAATGTTCCCACTTGGTATATAATAAAAGTATTAAATGTCTGCATATTATCTTATTGTTTGATAATACTGGTTAAAATGATCTTTTTTGTTTATTTTTTCGACGATACAATATATTTTTTTCTCGCCTCTAGGTGGCAGTATTGTGTGTTTTGAGCCGGTTGCCTTTTACGTCATTTTTAACTGACAGCAAACATGCCAGGAAAGAAAACACAGAAAAGGAGTTATTTATAGAGCCATTGCGGTAAGAAAAATTAGCTAAGGTAAGAAGAACGCTAACATATATGTTTATTCGCCGACGGAAATAAACTTCCGGTTTTAGAAGTCTCGGTTTAAAGCAGGGTCGTCGATATAAAAAGCGATCTTGCATGTGGAGTTGCAGGTGCAGATGAACTTCGAGGGAAAATAAATAAATGTACAGATTCACTTTGCAGGAGGAAAACAAAACAACTGGTGAACATCCGCTGATTCGTTCCGTCGGTGTGTCGACAAATCAGCCTGTTATTAAGACGTGTTATGAACTGTTTCCCCCTTTAGGAAGTGTTGGATGTCACGCGCAGGGGTAACATGGCCTCGAGCTTTGCCCCGCCGAGGCTCGCGGACTTTCTGCTCACAGAGAAACTCGGCAGTGGCACCTACGCCACGGTGTACAAAGCCTACAGGAAGGTGAGAAGCACAGAGCATCTCCATTTAGGGTTCCCTCAGTGGTGCTCCTTCAGGTTCTACCCCAGTGCACATTTTCCTGCACTGATCCACTGATCTCTCTTGAGCCATTTTGGCCTTGGCTTAGTGTACACACTGATAGAACAGTTATAGTCAGACCTCAAGCGGACAAAACTGCTTTCAGGTCACAATAAATATGACCATCCTGTATTCTATCTTGAAGGAAGCTTTATCTTAATGATACAACAACAGTGCAATAATACTCCCACAGGGCATCATGTAACGGGGCCGGGCAAGAAAATACCTCCCTGACTCCTCCATCTTCTTGCTCTTCTCTGCTGTACTTGAGACCTCTGAAGCTTTAGTTGGTTCAGTATGCTGGAGTGTGCATAGCAAAATTGAAAAAAATAAAAATAAAAAAATAAATAAAATAATAATAATCCACAAGTAACATCAGTGTCTGTGTTGATTCCTCTGGGCCAGCCTTCTGGGGTGCATTTACTTTAGCTGTTTCTCTCATGTTTGTCTTTTGTGCTTCTCGTTTAAGTTTTTGCTCGTGTTCTCATGGCCTGTGCGTGCGCTGGTCTGGCCCGGAGAGTGTGCCGTCGGTACCGGAGCTTCTCCTTCCTCGCTCCACGTTTGCTTTTAGAGTTCCCTTAGTGCTGCTCCTTCAGGTTCATTTCCTTCATTCATTCATTTCCTTGATCCCAACCGTCCCCATTTTGGGCTTGGCTTAATATACACATTAGCACAAATTTCATTTCAGTTCTAAAATTTAACCACGAACACGCCCAACACGAACCAATAACACGCACCAGTGCTGATTCTGATGGTCCTACACAACTCGTATTATGAACTGAAATCCTGAGGTTAGTAGAAATGGATGCTGTCCACTGATGCAGACGCAACGAAAAAGGGTTTCAGTGGGCAGAACAATATATATATATATATATATATATATATATATATATATATATTTTTTTTTTAAATACTGTAGCAGAGCTGATGAATGTATTTTAAAGAGCTCGCTGTAGTTTAATGCCTCTAATTTTTATAATCATGAACCATCTCAGCTTCTGTAGCAGATCATCTGTTGCAGACAATTCAGTCATTTAGCCGAAGGAAGCTCATCGGACCAGAGTCTGGCTACACGGCTAGAGATATTAGATCAGAAAGAAAAGAGTTTTCACACAGTTTTCATTGTATTTACCTTTTTTTTTTTGGTCTGTATAGCTTGGTTAAAGAAAAGTCGCAAATGAAAATTGAAGATGAATAGACAGAGAAGGACGTGTTTATGTTCCTGGCCCTTGTCCAAAGTCTAAACGTGAAGCACTAGTGCAAAACAAAGCATATAATCGCTGCGAATTGTCTTATTCATAGCTATTGATGGTTAAGAATTAAAAGGTATCTGTTGTCACTCAATATTCAGTCAGAATTTTATAGAACTTGAACACCACCATCGTGTTTATAGCGTCGAATCACTAAAGAGAAGTCCAGGAACAGGCTTAGAAAACCCGAAATTAGACACAGAGGCCATCCATTCATGCTCTGTGAAGTACAGGATTGTCCTACACGTTCTCTGGTTACGTTATTATAATCCTGACGCTGGCTTGAAACCGGATCAGTTTGTATCATTTGTTTTTGTTCGTTTGTTTGTTTAGACGGATAGCAGGGAAGCCGTGGCCGTGAAGGTGGTCAGCAAGAAGAGCCTGAACAAGGCGTCGATGGAGAACCTGCTGACGGAGATCGAGATCCTGAAAACCGTGCGCCATCCGCATATCGTGCAGCTTAAGGACTTCCAGGTAGAGGCAGAAATGCTTAGTAGAACTGAACATTTCTGGTGAGTGAGGTTCAACACAGTTTTGCGATTTACATTTATGCAAAGTGACTTCCGATGAGGCAGAATCAGACACGAGCTCTAGTGAGAGAGGCACATAACCACTCCTGTTCACGCAGCTGTCAATCACAGCTGCAGGAAATGCTAATGTGGCACTAGGAGAGTTATTTGTATCATTATAACGGTATGAGATCAGATCAGTGCAGGGCAGCGAACACATCACGAAGGTCTGCGATAACAGAATGGCTTGGAAATAATGGAGCTGCTTAGAGTGCATTACTCATGCACGGTGATGTTGGATCGGTCATTTAGTGCACAGAGGCGTTACGTCACGCCCTATGTAGTGCGCATGAGTAGTGAACGGAAAGCCATTTGAAGTTTGGCCTTGCTGTCTTTTTTTTTTTGTTATTATTATTTTTTATAAAAATTCATTTAGCAGACCTTTTTATCCGAAGTGACTTACAAATGAGGAAATACAAGCAAAAGCAATATATATAAAGCAGAGAACAATCCAAGTAGTGCCACCATACAAGACTTTTAGGGGCTAGTTAAGTGTTCACGGAGGAGGTGGGTCAGATTCTGCTGTCCGGATTGAGGTTGGAAGTTCATTCCAGCACTGAGGGACAGTCAGTTTGAAGGTTTTGGAAAGGGACCTCATGCCTCGCTGGGTTGGCACTACCAGGCGTCGGTCGTTAACTGATGGCAGGCTGCGTGAGGGAACATAAACCTGCAGGAGAGTGTTGAGTTAGGGAGGTGCTGTTCTGAAATTGATTCGGGTGGCTACAGGAAGCCAGTGGAGGGAGACGATGAGGGGTGTGACATGGCTTCTTTTGAGCTGGTTGAAAACAAGGCGTGCTGCGGTGATAGCTCAGTGGTTAAGGCGTTGGACTACCGATTGGAAGGTCGTGAGTTCAAATCCCAGCACCACCAAGCTGCCACTGTTGGGCCCTTGAGCAAGGCCCTTAACCCTCAATCAGATGTATAAATGAAATAAATGTAAGTCGCTCTGGATAAGGGCGTCTGCCATATGCCTTAAATGTAAACGCTGCTATATTCGGAATCATCTGAAGGGGTTTGATGGAGCTGGCTGGGTGGCCCGGGAGTAGGGCGTTGCATTACTGGACTGGTAGCTGCGTAGCCTGTTCGGTGGTGAGATAGGGTCTGATTTTCTTGATGTTGTACTGAATGAACCTACAGGTCAGAATGAACCTACAGAACCCGCCTACAGTCTTTTGACGGGACATGATAATTGTCCGGGTTTGGAGGACTAATAGTTGCAAAAGTAACATTTGAAGTCAAATATATTGATGCACAGTATTTATCCATTTATTTTCACAGTCTGTATTTTGTTGCACATTATTATACTTATTCTTGCATAATTAGTATTTGCGTACGTGTTTAAATATACATATTTTATTTACAAAAATTGTTGAACACTTGTTACGTAAATAGAAGGAATCTAAAATGACCAGTACATATACAGTATAAACTATGTAAACGTTTTGTGTGTGTGTGTGTGTGTGTGTGTGTGTGTGTGTGTGTGTGTGTGTGTTGCAGTGGGACAGTGAGAATATCTACCTCATTCTGGAGTGGTGCTCCGGTGGAGATCTGTCACGCTTCATCCGGAGCCGGCGGATTCTCCCCGAGCGAGTGGCACGTCTTTTCCTGCAGCAGATGGGTGAGGCTCACGTGTACACCAGCACACAGGAGTGTAATTAAATGAAAGCTCGGTTGAGCCGAGTGGCTTTCAGAGGTTTTGTACAGCAGGTGGTGCTGATGTTCTGGTCGGTATTGACACTAACTTGAACAAGCACTGTTACTCACTGCACCGAGTGCCAAGGTCACGGTTAATGTAAGTCTGTGTTTTTTTGTTTTTTTTTTTAAATTACATGTCCAGCCTGTGCGCTGAAGTTCCTCCATGAAAGGAACATATCTCATCTGGACCTGAAGCCCCAGAACATCCTGCTGAGTGGCAACGTGCTGAAACTCGCAGGTACACAGGGCATGAGATTACAAACACGAAGTGAAAACAAGGTTGCAGACTGATCGCTAATTCCTGGGAAATAATTTCAATGTTCTAAGGAAGACTTTATATTAAGGATCATTGGAATTTGAAGGTTATTTTTCTTTTTTCTTTTCAACCAGATTTTAATGCCAAGAACTTTAGGATTCAGCCTTTATCTCTGATAAGTGTAATAGTTTCTTTTTAAATCACAATCCTCGTCACTTATTCAGTTATTTTTTTATTTGTGACAGTTCCTAATGAATTTAGTTGGCTCTGTTTCCTAAAATATAAACAGATAAGTAAGTCATTTAAACCAGAGCAACCCTGACCAGGATACAGTTACAGTTATGATAGATAGATAGATAAATCTTCAATAACGGCTTTATCTCGGCTATGATTACTGTGGTTTAAACTAATTATCATAATTAATGAACAATAAAGGAATTCCTTCTTTAAAATATAATTTAAAACTTCACCACATTTGTTAGACTTTAGAAAGTTTCAAGAAATGAAAGCTTAGTCTTTACTGTAGTGTATGGTGTGTAGCATTGCTGTCTTAAATATAACACCTTTACAACGTGCTTTTTTTTAAAATAAAAATGACAGTGACATATTTTGTCTGTTGTCTGTGCAGCGTTATTAGAAACGTTCCAGTCCTCATGCACATGTAAAGTGTGACCTGTTAGTTGCAGCTTCAGCTACTGAGAGAGAATCACACACTCACACACTCCAGGACAGCGTGAAAGTGAAACTAAATCAGTGCAAATATTTACAGTGGTGCCTGAAAGTTCTTTCTTTTTTCTTTTCTCTTTAGAATTTCCTACATTTTTGCATAACGATGACCTAAAATATCATCAGATTTTCAATGAATTCCTGAAAGTAGACGACGAGAACCCAATTAAACAAACGAGACGAAAAATCAGCCTGATTAGCATCAACAACTCTTTTTTTTCTGAGGTCCTCAGAAATCTCCTTTGTCCGTGCCATGATGCACTTCCGCAAACGTGTGTTGTGAAGATCAGACTCTGATAGATCCCTGTTCTTTAAATAAAACGCGGCGCTCACTCACACCTGATTGTCATCCCATTGAATGAAAACACCTGACTCTAATTTCACCTTCAAATTAACTGCTAATCCTAGACTTTCACGTACTTTTGCCCTCACAGATATGTAAAATTGGATCGTTTTCCTAAATAAGTAAATGACCAAGTATAATATTTTTGTCTCATTTGTTTAATTGGGTTCTTGTTGTCTAATTTTAGGACTCGTGTGAAAATCTGCCGATGTGTTAGGTTATATTTATGCAGAAACGTAGAAAATTATACAAACTTTCATGCACCACTGTAGGACTGGCCTGAATATGTTAAATTGGTGTTTGTTTCTGTATTAATTATTCAGAAGCTTCATCTTTACCTTCCTACTTACATATATACTGTAAGCATGTAACAGTAAATTGCGAGTCATTTGGGATTCATCCAAAGCAGATGACTTTCTGGAAGTCATGTGACCTGAATCATGCGCTACTAATCACATAACTATAATTACTGATCAACCTTTCACTGTGTAGTGCTGCTGAGCAGTACACAGAGCCCTGCTGGATTATGGTAGCCTAGAATGTTTAATATGAAATGAAAGTTTATCTGAAGTTCAATCAGCGAATCTCAAAGCAACAGCCATGACCGAAGCTTGTACTCGCTCATCACTTTCTCTTTCACCCTTCCCATTATCTCTCCCCCTCATCTCTCACTGCGTGTAGATTTCGGCTTCGCTCAGTACATGTCTCCGTGGGATGAGCAGAGCTCCCTGAGAGGCTCTCCTCTCTACATGGCTCCGGAGATCGTGTGCCGGCGACAGTACGACGCCAGAGTCGACCTCTGGTCCGTCGGGGTCATCCTCTATGGTGAGAGAGAGCCTTGGGCATGTTTTTTTCGATCTGGATCGCAAAACTATGGCAAACTTTCCTGTAATTAGACTGGAATTATGGGAAGTATCAACAGAAAGCACAATCAGCCATACAGGCTGATCTGATTTAGTCAAGAGCAAAGAGCAACCGTGCAAAATCCAGAAAACGTTTCCTGAAAGACTGAATGCCTTTTTATGGAAAGGTTCTCAGTTTTTTTTTATTTTTATTTTTTTGTATGCTGTTGTAAAGAAAAGCTTATATATTTTAAATATAATCCATTACCATATGTTCTGTTGAAAATTATGTACAAAAAAAACACCAAACAAACAAACCAACAGGTAGTATCGATTGTTTTCCAGTAACAGCATGCCCTGAAATTATAACACAGCAATTTACCAACACTAATAATTTTTTATTCATTAAAGAACAATTCATCATTTTTATCCTTTTATAGTTACGTTTAATGTTGTGAAACGTCCATGAAACAACTTAGTTCCTGTCATCACGTACACTATAGCGGCTCTAAACAGTCGTTCCGTCAACGTCCTCTCTTTTTTCCTCTTTCTCTTGAGGAGCAGCTTGTCACATTACTGAGAAATACCAAAGAGCTGGAACTGGAGACTCCTTCTGTAAATGTTAAATAAAAGTCTCCTTACAGAAAACTTCACCATATCATATAAGAGTTACACACGTTTTTGAAATCTGTTTATTTGGAGCGTCCACCGGCATTAGCTGTAACTACTGTCAGAGCTGCTGTTAGAGAAAATTAACCCACACCTTCTGACCAATCAGAATGGAGAATTGAACAGTACTGTGGTATGACTAGGAATAATGAAATCTGTTATACTTTGTCTGAAGTGGTAGGTATCTGAATACTTTGTCTAAGTGTGTGAAATAGAATAAACATGCAAACTGGTTAGATTATGTCTTACTCATTAACTTGTATGTGTGTTTGTGTTTTCTACTTCAGAGGCGTTATTCGGTCGTGCACCGTTTGCTTCTCGCTCTTATGCCGAACTGGAGGACAAAATCCGCAGTGATAAACCCATCGAGGTGAGATTAAAACATCTTCACTGCTATACGTGGGGTTCGAAGTATTAACCATCAGCTGTGAGGTCCACTGATGTGCCGTGCTCGAATTAATTAAACCCAGAGAAAGGCATGGAGCCTGTTTAGTAGTTGAAGTTTAGTATATTGAAGCATTAAGCTCTGTAGTGAAGCAGAACAGATGCTGGACACACTGGATTGTACTTCTGGATTAGACACACTGGATAGTTTAACGGTGCATGTTTAGTGTTGCGTGCGTTGCTGAATCAATGCCGATTGTTTGTTTTTTTTGGAATAAAAAAAAAGATTGAGATCGATATTCAGATCTGTGTGTGTGTGTGCGTGTGTGTGTTATTCAGCTGCCAGCCGGTGCCAGAGTATCCCGAGACTGTCGGGATTTGATACTCAGGCTGCTGGAGAGAGATCCAGACTCGCGCATCTCATTCGACGAGTTCTTTCTGCACCCGTTTGTGGACCTGGAACACATGGCCAGTTCTGAGAGTCTAGATAAGGCAGTAAGTGTGTGTGTGTGTGTGTGTGTGTGTGTGTGTGTGTGTGTGTGTGTGTGTGTGTGTGTGTGTGTGTGTGTGTGTGTGTGTGAGTGAGAAAACGATTTTATATTCGGAATATTACTCAGAATACCGTAATTTTATACTTACACAAACAGGACAAACATTCAGTCAACACCATCTGACCAATCAGAATTAAGAATTCAACAGTTTAAGTGTTTCTATCACATAAACTATTGAAGAGGCTTTTTCAAGGAATGAAAACCCTGACTGGGCAATTTCTTAACTCTATAGTAAACTTTAATATTTCATATTTTCTTTATCCATGCAACATAAAGTCATCTCAGGTCGAAATGTGGCTCGATTCTCTTTCAGCAGGAATAATTTTAAATGTCAGCCCCTCGAACACAGAGTTAGACTAAATCCCCGATGACTTCCTATTCACTCTCTGTGCTCACTATTTACGGTATGACCTACATAGAGTACTATATGTCTGAGAGAACTCCGTTTAAGATACAGCCATGGGAAAAAGCTCCTTAAATACATGTTGGAAATTATCTACCTACATGTAATATCTAACATGTTTACAACACTTGCTTTGTTTTCCTTTTTAAAAAAAAAAATAAAAAATTTATGTTATGCATAATTAAAAAAAACAGTCAGAGGTAAATAGAGATGGACGATATTTGATCGTTTGCGATATACCGATAGAAATTCTCCCCAAAAATGAGAATTAGTCTTCCCGCCTGGTTATAAAGCCTGGTTGATGACGTATTTCCGTGTGCGACGGTCTGCGACCCATTCGCAGCTCGCGTGCAGAAGGTGGACGTGAAGCTGAGGAGGAGGTTATCACTAAACGAAGAGCCTGGTGTTTTGGATTTTTACTGTTTTTTTTATTCTTTTATGTAATTGGTATATTTCAGGAGCCTATCTGATGATTGGTAAGTTTTACTTTTAGATCAATGTTTGTGTTTCTGAGGCTCTCACGACTGCATGCAGCTATCACTTGTAGCCAAAACAGTGGCGAATGGTGCTATATTTATATCGTCACTGATATCATTATCGCGATAAATACCAGAAAATATCGTGATATAGTTTTAAGTCCATATCGCCCATCCCTAGAGGTAAAGCCTTTCTCCTTTACATGTTCTGACATGGGAATGTCTTAATGATGGAGGAGGTTGTGATGTCTCGGGACATGGAACTTTTTTCACGGACATTCCACAACATTAAATGTAACTATAAATGGATAAAAAAGCATGTCATTGTTCAATAGGTAGTGGTGGCAAATTGCTGTGATATAAGAGGAAAAAAACACTTTTCAAGTTATAGGAAAAGTATCGATTTCAGGCTGAGTCTTTGTTTATTTTTGTATAACAGGGCACTGTGTTTTTTTTTATTTGTTAGATAAAGTATAGAATGAAATACAAAGGAAAAACGTGTTTTTATAGAAATACGTTAGACAATGTATGCACATATGGAAATTCAAGAAGTATTTGAACAGATTAATTCATTGTGATAGCCATTATGTGTGTGTGTGTGTGTGTGTGTTTGGATATTTCAAAGAAAGGGTGTGTGTGTGTTTTTATTAAGGCATCTCCTCCACTAACAGTCCTTGTTGTCTGCTGTTAGTCATTTACACGCTCTCACGGGTTTGTTTGAAACAGCGGCTGCTCCACTTAGATCTTGGAGAGCCTTGACAAACTCTGGCGGAGGATCATGGCGTTTTTACAATTCGTGTTTGTCTTGTTTGCTTGTGCGTTTGCAGCTCATTGTAAATACGAGTGTCGTAATTAAATCCATACACGTCTGCGTGAGCGCTTGTTGGATGTGAGTGGTGCCAGCGTGCTAAACACACCATTAGTTCTCTCTTCTTCTGTGCCTCTCTCAGAAGGAGCTGGTAGTGCGGGCGGTGCAGAAGGATCAGGAGGGGGAGAAAGCTGCCGCTCTGTCTCTCTACTGCAGCGCACTGGAGCACTTTGTGCCTGCTATTCACTGTAAGACACACACACACACACACACACACTCATACACACTACATACTGTACTTCTAATGTAAATTCTTGTTAATAGAATTCCACCAACCTACAGTTTGGCGCTAACTATAAGTATGATGACGAGGAAATATAAGAAATGTTATACCATATCACAAAATAATTTCCAAATATATTTGGTCCATGCATGTTACGTGCATTTGTTTTTCATATGACAAACACGTATGCAAATGAGATGCTCAAACAAAAAATGTTTTTGGCTTTAAAACAATACATATTCCAAAATATTTCTCCTTTGCTTGTTTTTCACAATTTCAGATTCCTTCCGGGGGTAAAATTGACTAAGGATCTTGAATGACTCAGATATGTATCAGTGATTACTGGGTAGCTTGTAGCTTGTTGCCTGATGTACTTCTAATATGGATTACTACATACTTAAAATAAATAAATAAATAAACTGATTCAAAAAATAAATAAATAAAGCAGGATGATGACATTAAAGGAGGACGATATGACGGCTGAAAAAATGCTTCCAGGTGCTGCCATTTCAGAACATTTATTTGTGCATATGCTGATCCCATTTTTTAAATGATCTTTTTTAAGAATAATATTCCAAAGTGCACATCCAGAGAATAACCAGAGAGTAGTCTGTTGAATAGCTGACTTGTACTTCAAGTTCAAAAATAAAATAAAATAAAAAATCTTTCTTGTTTTTCCAGTTTCATTTGAAATGAGAAGCGAATGAACGCTACACGGACCATATTTCTATCAGTTTTAAGAAAACCGAAGACTAAGCACAAGAGCGTTTTCCCTGAATCAATTATTTATCATGCACCAGGTTAAAACAGCAACAAACAAACAAACAAACAAACAAACAAATAAATAAATAAAGTAGGTGTAGACTTAACTCACCTGACATTATTGGGGAATTGTGGCAATATCTGTAATTAATCAACTGAGATTAATTTTAGTTGGTGTTTAGTGTTTTCCCTGCTCTAAGACACCTGAGTCAGTTAATAACTGTATGTGAATCATAGTTGCTTGAAGAAAAAAAAAAGTGTTAAGATTTTGAGCACATAAGCACATTTACACACTTAATTACTTCCTGAATTCTAAAAATAAACTGAAATAAAATCTCTAAATATGATGGGTATTTCTCAGTGGTGTTAGTAAATCTATCATCAGACTTTCAGTATGCACACACTTCTTTTGCTTTTTTGTGTGAAGGAGGAAACCTGCTGAAACAATGCTGCTGATTGGTTGATTTTTTATTTTTTAATCCTTTTTGTTTGATTGATGTCGTCTTTCTTTCCTCAGATGAAACAGACAGGCAGAGGAAAGAGGCTCTGAGACAGAAGGTGAGTAAAACGTGATGTATGATGTACGCATGTATGAGCAGAGTAAGGTTTGTTTCCCCTCACATGCCACGCTCGATATAACCAACACTGCCAACAGTGTTACTATAATTATGTCCACTTTTGGTCTATCGATAGACCATTATGAATGTTTTTTTTTTTTCCCCAATTGAGTGAAAACGAACATAAAAAACTTTTCCTTTGGGCTCCCGAGTGGCCCAACAGAAACGCGTTCATCGTATGGTCAGGAGATCGCAAATTCCAGTCCTGATGATGGCACAGCCGTCCGTGGCTGGGAGTCCAAGAGAACAAAATTGACTGTGCTCTCTGGGTGGGAGGAGCAAACTCACTCTCCCCTGTCAATCACAACAACACTAGTTCTTCATCATGAGTTCTTGTATGCGGAAGAGGGCAGGTAGCATTTTCCTCAGAGTTTGTTACTCAGCCCTGTGGTGCAGCATGAGCAGCAGATCAAAACAGTACAGTCGGGTAGTTTCACGTTTGGTCTTGGAGGAATCACGTGTTAGTCTCCCCCCCCCCGGGGTTGGTAGCTGTTGCATGATTGCTGACTGGTACGTGGGAAATGGCTTTTAAAGCTTAGCATCAGTTTTTGTTTCCATGCCTATAAAGTTAACCATGTTGCTGTTGGTTAACCATACTAAATGATCATTTGAAATTTCTTACAGGTCAACCAGTATGTTTCTCGAGCTGAAGAACTCAAGGCTCTGGTGGCTTCAGACAACAAAATCAGCTTTGAGAAAGCCCAGTCAGCCCGGGACATATTAAGAGGTACATAATATTTCATCTACCCAATAAAAAAAAAATATTAAAAAAAAAAAAAAGCACACACACTGGCCTCCCAATAAACACAAATGTCTGGAATCAGTGAGTGGTTTTTAAAGTGAATCGAAGCTGATGTGGAAAATCTGAGCAGCGATTCTCCGCTATTATGGCAGCTCTCTTGGAGTGAACGGAAAATGGCTTTATTCTTGACATTTAGACCATTTCATGGGTCATGGGCCTGATTGTCTTTATTCTCCCTGTCAGAAATGTCCCGGGATCATCCCCGCTTACTCGCTGCACTGGATTTAGCTGCCTCTGCTATAGCGAAGGTGACGCTCTATGTTTGGCCATTATAAATCGTATCTGTTGCGGTGCATTATGGGTACTGTACATCTAACCTGCTGTATCGTACAGGAGGCGTGTGGGATAGAGGACTACGAAACGCTGGATATGTATCAGCAGAGTTTGGGAGAGCTGCTGTTGGCTCTGGCTGGTAAGAACCTCTAACTTTCTGTAACTCACAATTGATGTTCTACAGAGAACTGACTGATCCTAAGCCCCGCCCATGCATGGCTACTGTTGCTATCTGAATAACAGAGACCAGAGTCAAGCAGCTACCACAAGACGTTATTTTGGAGATCAGAAAGGTTTCAAGTAGAAGCCGACACGAGATACTTAAATCACTTTAGCTAATTTAATCTGTCTACTTGATTAAGTTACTGCACAGCGTTAATAATACTAGTCAAAAAGTATTAAAGTCCCTGTTAACATTATTCCAGAGATTTAGAAATATTGACAATCTGTCACTTAATATGCATTTACAGAAGATGGATTCAATGCATGTACTGTATATTTGCTACAATTCAATCCTATTTAAACAGTACATAAAGTATCTTCCATGTCACGTGTATGGAACGTCGCTTGTGCACATACCTAGAAATTAACACTACACATCTGCATGGTGTAATACCAACGTAAATAGTGGAGGCAATATAGCACCATGTGACATTGTCTCCACCACTGACTAAACAAACTAGCTCAAATCACACACTTGTCTACTGTTCTACACAGTTATCGAGTACCAGTTTGCCTATTATGTTTATATTTGAATTGTTTGAATTAAGGAACCTATCCTAAAGCTCTATTTTGCGTAACGGCCTTCGGGATTTTCTAGATTAGTAAATACTTTTGAATGTAAGGTCAGAGTTTTCGATTTGAGATGCAGATCATGACAACAATCTTGATGACAGCAGAACATTTTTTAAATAGAAACAGAGCTCATCAGTCTGTTTGACATGGCTGTGCATGAAGTCACTAAACATTTTACAGTTCCTGACTTGGATTCCAAACGGACAAGGATGTTTTGGCTCTGACATTCCATCTAGTGAATGTCGCTGCTTATGAACACACACACAAAGTCACGCAAACTGGCCAGAAGAAAATAGCTGGTAAATAAATCTCTCCACTGAAAGGAAATCTTTCTTTTTTTTTAGTCAATTTCTCACAGATTCTATAGATAATGGTAAGAAATTATGACAGTAGGCTGTGAGGGGATTTAAACAGATTTATGCTAGCACCTGTATGCAACAAGTTGGATGGTTTAGCAAAGATAAGCTAGCCAAGCTGGTAATTTTATCCAAGTTTCAGTTATTAAGGCAGTTATTTTCCTACTTTTACGGTATTACCATCTAAACTACAGATGAAATGCATCACCTCTGAGCTGACAGAGGTGACTTTGGTTATGGTAAGGTGTCCATGTTCAGCTGAACAACACCCCCTACTCTGTCAGGGTGTCAGTTTAGGTCAGGTGCGCCTTTTGACCATATTTGGAGCTTTTAAATCAGGCTTTAAAATATCTGATTGACATGATGGGTACCATTGTTGCTAAGCAGTGACTGGACACTTCAAAACATAAAGCGGAGCTTGGGTTTGGTCAGTTACCCCCTGAGCAAGCCACGTAACCTCCACTTTAAGCTTTGAATGAACACATTGTCCAGAAGATTGATTAATTTCCTGTCTTAGTGTGTGCAGCCAGGCTGTTATTATAGTATGACTCTGGCTGGTGACCTCATGCTGGAGTTGGTCCTAAAAGTAACGACAGATGGAGGAGGAGGAAAGAGATTAAAAAAAAAAAAAACGGGAACCAGAGAAGGAAAGAGAGAAGTGGAGAGAGTGAGACAAGGAGCAAAGTGGAGAGGAATAGACAAAGAGTAGAGAAAGATGCAGGAAACTGAATTGAGGTTAAATAGAACGATTCAGAAAGGGAATGTGGAAAAAAAAAAAAAAAAACGAGCGAGAGTTGGAGAGAAAGTTAAAAAGCAGATGTGTGTGTGAGTGGTATGGAGGGAGCGAGGCCGTGCCGGTGCCAGGGCAGCGTGTGTGGTACCGCTGCTCTGCCATCTGGATCCCATTCAGCTCCACTCTCCTCCACTCACACTGTTATTAAATACTGGAAACAAATGAAAACTGTTATCTCTGAGTGTACACTGAGCTTGAGCCAACGGCCCAGAGCACAAAATGAGCTGCACAGCACCCTGAGACCACCCAAACCCACAGAATTACAGCATGAGCAAAGGAATCATTCAAGCAAAAATGTTGGCAGGAACGAGTTGGGATCAGTTAGCACTGTGGCTTTTAAATAAGACCATGTTGGATCCCAAACCTTGTTAACACTGTTAACAATTAAGAGGGAGAATAAAAGATTTAAAGGAGCAATAAGTTGCATTTTATTAAGATGTTGGTGACGTAGTTGGAAGACTAATTGGATTACAATTGTGACGCTGTAGTATTTAACACTATTTAACTTTTAATACTTCATGCAACGCAAATTTGGAATGAATTGTGCTTGAGTGAATCAAATGACTCATCAAATGATTCATTATGAAGGAAGTGAAGTTTCATCCTTAATCTGCTCTTAAAAAAACTGTACACAAGGTGTTTGAAGCGTCAGAGGTGCTTGAAATGAGCTTTTTAAAATGTAATTACTCAGGGGAAAATATCCCATTTGTTGGATAAATTACTTTAAATGAATGACATTTGATTAGTAACATTTTCAAAAAAAATTTTTTTAAACCTTATATATTGTTCTTTTCATCCCCCAAGTTATTAAAGCCCTCTTTATCCACTGGCTTTGAAAAAACCCGTGTGATCATACTGAATATAGAGCCTTGTTTGAAAAGGAAAATCTCTCTAAAGCCTTGAAATAATTGGAGAGTTAAAACCTTGCCTGGAAATCAATAGTTCTGCTGAAAATAAATTGGCATGATTCATTATTTTGTTCTCTCTCTTTCCCTGTATGTACAGCCGAGCCTCAAGGCCGCAGGAGAGAGCTGCTCCATAATGAGGTGAGTCAAGATGCTGCACGTTGTATAGCTATCATGTGTTATAATACACTCACCAGTCACTTTAATAGGAACATCTGTTTACATGCTCATTCATGCAGCCAATCATGTGGCATCAGCGCATTGCATAAAATCATGCGGATATTGTTCAAGAGCTTCGATTAACGTTTACATCAGACATCAGAATGGGGGATAAATGCGATCTCAGTGAGAACCATGGCATGGTTGTTGGTTTATTTTAAAAACTGCTGATCTCCTGGAATCTTCACTTACAACGGTCCCTTGAGTTTATACAGAATGGTACGAAAAACAAAAAACGCATCCAGTGAGCGGCAGTTCTGTGGGCTTGAAACATCTTGTTGATGAGGGAGGTCAGATGAGAATGGACAGACAGGAAGGCTACGGTAACTGAACAACTCTTCAGTTACCTTACCAACTCTTTACAACCGTGGTGAGCCGAAAAGCATTTCAGAACGCAGAGAAACAGGAATCCATGGTTCAGTGGGCACAGGCTCACTGAAACTGGACAGATTGGAAAAAGTCCAGGTGACATTTTTCGTGCACATTCTGTGTAAACTCTAGAGACTGTTGTGTGTGAGATCTGTAGTTTGTGAAATCCTCAAACCAGCCATCTGGCACCAGGGAGAATGCCACGATACAGGACTACGAAATGCTGGATATGTATCAGCAGAGTTTGGGAGAGCTGCTTTTTGGCTCTGGCTGGTAAGAACCTCTAACTTTCTGTAACTCACAATGATGTTCTACAGAGAACTGACTGATCCTAATGCATGGTTACTGTTGCTATCTGAATAACAGAGACCAGAGTCAAGCAGCTACCACAAGACGTTATTTTGGAGATCAGAAAGGTTTCAAGTAGAAGCTGACACGAGATACTTAAATCACTTTAGCTAATTTAATTTGTCTACTTGATTAAGTTACTGCACAGCGTTAATAATACTAGTCAAAAAAGTATTAAAGACCACTGAGATCACATTTTCCCCCACGTTGCTGTTTGGTGTGAACATTATCCGAAGCTCCTGACCTGTATCTGCATGATTTAATGCACACGTGATTAGCTAACTGGACAAATGCAGGTGTTCCTATTAAGATGGCCGGCTAGTGTGTTGGTATATGAAGCCCTGAAGCACCTCGGGCCACATTAGTGTGAGTCAGAAATGCCATGCAGATCTGGCGCAGTACATTAGCATGTGTTTAGATGTTATAATTCCACCTTTCCTTTGTAGGAACCACACTAGTTAATACCTTCACTTTATTTATTGTGAGACTGGAGACCAGGAGGCAACAAACTTTCATTAGTTTGATTGTGTCTAGGTTTAGAGGCTGCAAAATACAACACAAACATGTTTCTGTTCAACACAGAAGCTTCGTACAGAGGAGGAAAAAGAAAGAAAGATGATGAAAGAAAGTGTGGCTTTTAGAGTGTTCCCATCTGAAGTTTTATGAGACCTTAAATAAACTCAGATGTGGCCATGTTAACCAAAATCAGCTCTCTCTCTGTTTCTCTCTCTCACTGTACACCAAAAAGGACTAAATGTCCTCACAATAATAATATCCTCACAACTCACCAGGTCCTCACACAATAGACTTTTTTTTAAAATAAAAATCTGTAGCTCTGAAAAACTAAAAGAGTCATAAGACAAAATTTTTGGCTACTAAGATTAAAGTTTTAGGTTTAGGGCTTAAGTTTAGGTCTAACACAGCATTAATTATCTTCAACAATGTTTGTCAATGAAATGTCTTCACCAAGAGGATCTTTGAAAGATAGTAAGATGATAACAATTTGGATGTGTAAAATCGCTGGCTTATAAATTGCTGTGGTATAAGAGGAATAAAAAACATTGGAGCATGCTGTTATAGGAAAATAATCAACTTCAGGACGGTAACAGTAACTGCTTCATTTTAAAGATCTTGTAGAATATTTCAAAGGGGACACAACACCTGAAAATAATATTTGATTATATGTTATCAATATGGCATAATGTTATTATTGATCCTATTTCCGATTTTCTGACTCCTTTATGTGAAGTTAAATAAAAATGATCCTGTTTTATCTTACAGATCAAGAGTTTGATGAGTCGAGCCGAGTACCTTAAAAAACAGATCAAGGTAAACTTACGGTTTCCAGAAAATCTGGTTTGGAAAGCCTGCTTAGTCTACAACGGGTTCCTGAATGGATCATTAATCTGTCTTACTCTTTTATGTTCTTTCTGTAATAAAAGACAGCTCATAACCTCGTAAACAGTCTTACACTCCTCACTCTCAGATCTACACACCATTACTGAATAATGTGCTTTAGCTTTACTGATTAAACAGTAAGCCAAGAGATTAAGGGGTTAAATCACTGGTGGGTGTGTGTGGGTGTGTGTGTGTGTGGGTGTGTGTGTGTGTGTGTGTGTGTGTGTGTGTGTGTGTAGATCCGAGAAACCCAGACAGATGTCTCGCTGGATAAAGATCCTGTTGCTGAGTCTGTGCGAATGTGTAAGTGCACCACATTTAAAACAGTTTATATAACATCAGTGTCCTGCTTACACACAACAAATAGGTCTAGTTAAAGAATGATCATAAAAATTAGTTGTTGAAATGGATTTATGGTTATGTCCAGGGTTTTAATGATCGGTTATACGATATACCAGAATATTATATTATTATTATTATCATGGATGATTTAAAATTATTTTTGTATAGTTCTTTTAGATTTTGTTAGTATGTATGGATACATTTGGAAATTTGGCAATGTAATGGAAGACCAAATAGCCATTTGGCTTCTAATTCGCTGAAATTCACTTTAAATGAATTTACTGTCATTTCATAATTGAACTGATTGTGGAATTGTAAAAACATGTAACAGTAATGTGTTAATACTATATTGTGATTAAAGGTTAAGTGATTAATTAATGAATAAAACACTTGGGGCATGCCATTATAGAAAAATCATCAATGACAGGGTAGAGTGATAAAAAAAAAAAAAGGAGTCACTCTTACCACCCTAAAGTTGATTAATTTCTTATAACGGCACATCCCGAAGTGTTTTATTTCTCGTATACCACATCGGTTTGCCAATGCAAAGTTTTTGTTAAATTAAAAAATGGCACGTCATACTTTTTATTTGCTTATAGTTACATTTAATATTGTGGAACATCTGTGAAACAAGTGAGCTCCTGTTATCACTTACATTATAGCAGATATAAACGTTCACACTTTACAAGTTATTAAGACAGAAAATGTAACTTGTCATGTTACTAAGAAACCAAAAAGCACAACCTAAATTTACCCTGTGTCAGAAAACTTAATAATAATAATCAGCTTTACCTGAAAAATGGGGTTTGTTTGTGTTAAATAGCATGTGTTTTTTTTTTTTTTTTTGTTGTTTTTTAAATCAGTTTATTGTTGGTCTGGGATTTTGTGGCATCAATATAAGTTCCTATTAATGAGTTGTTACTATATATAGAAACAACAATGTATTATTAGAATGATCGCATTAATATAAACCTATAATTTGAATTACAGCCAGAACTACAGTCAGAGCTGTTCTGAAAATTAATCGACACCTTCTGACCTGATCAGAATTGAGAACTGAGCAACACTGTGGTGTAATAAACTGTAATATGTGCTCATGTCTGTTTCCATTGAACCTAAAATATTTGCCATAAAGTCTGTGCAGCAAAACCTAGTTAAAACTAGTGAAGTTATGCAAACGTAATGGAGTCACTGGAGACCCATAATGCTTTGCTGTTTTGTGTCACACAGCCTGTTGCCTGCAGTAACCATGGGGACATTCAGACTCATCAGTCACATCACATGACTAGATCGGTGCTGTGAAGGTGCACTTTGGATCGGAGGCAATCTGATCGAATCCCCGCGAGACTGACTGACTCCGCCCTCGAACCATGCGACGGCAAACACAAGCTGCTGCTTCGTTACTGTGTACTGTGTAGAAGTAAAAGTAGTCGGTTGGAGTGATATGTATACGGATTATCTCCACATTACTGTATGTGATTTTTTCCTCTAGTCTGAAGCATAGGGCATTCCTGACATAAATATGCTGACATCTTAAAAACAAAAACACAAATCTGCATCTGCTGTACAGAAGTAAATGAATCATTAGAGCACTCTTTTTCATTCACGCTGTATCGCTTTGCTTTAACTAACACACACACACACACACACACACACACACATATCCCTCCCTCCTCTCCCGTCTGTGCAGTGGGGTTCACCGCAGCTCATCCACATAATGATTGCGCTGTGTGGTGGTGAACGTGGCTCTGGAACCATGTGGTTTCCTCCCTGTTCGTTCTGCTCTTACATTTACTTTGCGCCGCCACACATCGAGTTATATACCATTTTCTCTGCCCGCCTCATACACTGCCGGTTAACACTTTAGATTGGTGATGCAGCAGTGAAAAACTGAAATGAAGCTCTGAAACTGGTAAATGGATCACTTAAACACTGGAGTGTTGTAAGGAAAATGTCTAAAGTGGTGTCTGTTGAGGCCTTTTTATATATATATTTTTTGCTGTAATAATGTATTGTATATTTTATTACAGGGAATAAATTAATCTTTCTGCAAATGCTGTTGGTGTGTGTGTGTGTGTGTGTGTGTGTGTGGACTGGCTAAATTAAATTCTTTTGGGTTTCCTATAACCCTCTAACACATTCATCTCCCAGGGGAGTGAATCTTCTTCCCACATTAGAAGTGTTAAATTCAATTTCAGTAATGGACCATGTTACACTTAGTCCAATGTCCATCTATAAACATGACACACTTTTTCATTCTTAAAAAGCTATTAAACTCTTTTACTTACATTGCAAACATATAAAATGTAAATATAATAAAATCAATCCTAAAAAACAAAAAAACTGTCCTGTCTCTATATGTAAACATTTCTGATTTAAAAAAAAAAGTTTCCAAATCCACTTCCAATCATTTCCATTTGCTACGGAATCAGATTGAATTTGTTCTTTTTCTCTGATCTCCAGTCTAACGTTTGTTTGTTTTTTCTTTTGTTTTTTTTTGCTGGTACTGTATCAGTGCCATCTCTACCATTAACACATCAACAACTCCTCTTAAATGTGTTTATTTTTGGGAATGTATTTGAAAGTTATATTCTGAATGCACAAATGGATTAAATATACATCATATCACCTACAAAAAACACAAATAGTTTTTTCATTCATTGCCAAGAAAACAAATTGTGGTTTTAGCATAGTGTTTTGCGCAAGTATGTGCCCTCTTGAATTTTCCATATTTAGCAATTTTACAACCTGGACCTAAAATGGAATTAATTGGGAATATATTTCAGACTCTTAGCGAAGGATTAAATATCATTAGCATATTTTGTCGGAAGCGGAGTTTACGGCCCTGTGTTTATTTTTCTATTTAGTCCCCCTAGTGGTATAACAGAGACTAATGCTGCAATCGACTAAACTCTGACCTCCAATTAGGGAAAGAAAAAAAAAAAAAAAAAAAAAGGCCTCTCATTTCCTATTAGTCAAATCAAGACGGTCTTCTCGACCCCGAGTTCAGCAAGTGATGTCAAATCAAAATGGCTGCTCACAGTGTCAACAGTAAACAGTAGCACTTCTTTACTTTTAACTGAGTTATACTGTATATACGCAAATATTTGCTTTAGGTCAATCAACATACAGACATATTCACTTGTAAAATCTATAGCACTGACTCTACAGTTTACTGTTTTCAGGAGGTAAGTATACATCACTCATCACAGGTAGCTGGCTAGATTGTTAAACCTGGAGGCGTCCATGGTTTTTCTCCACTTTGTAGCCCGAACGCATGGAGGTTGTGAGTTCTGACTTCCCACTTCTGAGTTACATTGAATAAAGCGTAATGCTTTCCCAAACTTTCAATTCAATTACAGTCTACAAAACGATTTTATTTTAGAACACAGACTAAAATTGTTTGGAGGGCTGAATTAAAAACTTTATTGGGGCTGCAGGTTGTATGTTTTTTACACCCCTGTCCTAGATGATATAATGTGCATCTCGGTATGTAAACAGCATTCTTTACCAATAGAAGTGAAGGATCAGAGCAGAGTTTCCCAAAAGCATCGCAGCACAAAGATGGTACAATGAGTATCACATTGAACACACACACACTCTCTCTCTCTCTCATCTAGTTAAGATGATTTTAACTTTGCGACACTATACCCTGTTTAGTTACAATCGACCTCAGAAGTGATTAATCGAGACCAGTTCACCTATTTGAATGCCTCTCAAAAGTCTCTTCTTCTTCTCAAGTGCATGGTGATTGCATTCAGAACATGTGATTATAGGCTACTTATCTCGGTCTCACCCTGGTTCAGCTTGCAGGGATTGTCAGTGAGACTCTCCTACATGGTCATATTGTCCAGTGGCACACACCGTGTCGTTCTGTCACACACATTACAGCGTATGGACTGTAATGTCCTCCAGAAGACAAAGCTAAAAGGGTTAAACCTTGGAATGGGGGGAAAACCTCATCTCACTACACACAGTATAAATCTTACTTGGACATCGCCGGCATGAATAGAACATTGTTCCCACGGGACACTAAAATCTGAAACGACCATTTCTCAGGGACACTAGAGCTGTGTGTATATTGGGAAGGGTGAAATATTGGTCTGTCCCAGCATCTAGATAAATGAGACACCAAGGCCCAGGTCCTGAGTGCGAATAGCTCTCCTGCTTTTGTTTGTTTTGATTTTGTTCCCAGAAGCAGACCAGAGGGGGCGAGGGTAGGGGGGGGTCAGAGAGGCCGAGATGTTTCTGCCGACTTGTTTTCACAGCAAAATTACCTTGTGTGTATTGCACACTTCATCGCTTAAACCGCTGCAAACATGACAGAAGCATGTACATAGAGAAAGGTGACAAATTAAAGGGGGTTGGGGACAACATAGTGTGTTGGTAAGGCGTTGGACCACTACGAGCCAGCAGAACAGCTTCACTGTGCCTTGTAACATGTAGATTCTGCACATCTGTGGAACTGCGTCGTTTTTCCTTGGTGTTCTGATGGTGGTGATGGAGAGCGTGGTCCAACACATCACTCCAAAATCTCCCACTGTTGTTCATCCTGGAAGAACTTGCATTGACGTTTCCCTCAAAGAGGACATGTGGATAAATAAATAAGTGAAGAATGTCTAAAGAATACGAATCCTCTTTACAATAAACCAGCTTTAATCTTAGCTGTATTTTAGTAATTGTATTATTTTACTAATATTTACACAACTTTTCATATTCCTATACTATATAAACCAACTGCACAGCCAAATTACATGAATATCTCACAAAAATTTATTACATATTTCCAAATCATAAATATATTGCTTTCTGTACAGAGAACGTTTATGGCAACTCAACAATATTCAAACTATAAAAGTTAATGCACCTAATGCGGTTACTTCTCGATTTACAATGCACATGACAAGAAGCTTCAAAATTTAGGAATTAAAAAAAAAAAAAACCAAAAAAAAAAAACCTGGTGATTTAAATCAAAGCATTTTGGGTCAAAAATAAACCTTCCGTCTTTCTGAAGACTACAAGTGTAAGATATCGTTCGTTCATGTGCCTTCTCGAAACAAACCAAAAATTCAGCAGACTTACAAACTTTACAAACAAACAGAGAGATACTACTGCTTTTAAACAAAAGCATAATGTGTCTGTATTTTCTCACAAATCACAAGCAAAACGGAAAATGGCTTCTTACAAGACAGTTGTGCAAATGAAATCCACTTTATACCAGAAACAAAGGCCCATCTCAGAACCGAGAGAGAGAGAGAGAGAGAGAGAGAGAGAGAGAGAGATCAAGTATTTCCTCTAAGGTTTGGGGGAGGGAAGGAAAAAGGAGAAAGGAAAGAGGGAGAGAGGAAAGGGGTCACCCCAGGGGGAGGATTCATTGAGCTGAGGCAAAACAGACAGACAGAGAGTGAGAAAGAGTGTGAGAGAGAGAGAGAGAGAGAATAGACAGTGAGTGGAGGGGGATATTTATTAGCCTGTGAAGAGCCTCTCCACTTAATTTAACAACTCGATCCTGAAAGCTGCTCTTTTCTCCGGCCGTTCACTGCAAATATTTGAAGTGTAATCATCCCAACAATGAGTGAACGGGCAACGAGTGGTACTCAAACACGCGGCACACGAGTTCTCTGTTTGTCTTAAGTCTTACTTAAATAAAAACACACACTTCGGGAAGCACTTGGATTAAACAAACCAGACAAGGACAGAGAGTAAAGTAAGAGAAAGACAGAGTACAGTTTGTGTTTTTATTCTTTCTCACACTAGCTACTGAAGGTTCTGGGTCAGTTTTGAATCGTGAAGCTTAAGGCGTTATATGATAGTGGTCCATTATTATTGCGTCACTCTTGGAACATTTCTTATGTTTCTGTAAGACAGAACAAAACAAAATCCACAACAGACAGTCAAGCCTCCATGACGGCTGCACAGTGTATCAATTGTAAGTTGTTATTTTGCATTATTACTGGTCTTTGGCGTTACAGAAGCTCGGTAATTGCTTTACTGGATACTGTGATCATCATGATTGTTTTAGTGTGTTTGGATGACCGACCAAGTACATGCAAATCCCAGTGAGAATAATGCAGGCCCATCATTAACCATGAATATAAAGGGTTCATCAATATATCGCAATGCATATTGCAATATGGAACTATAATATTTAATCGCAGTATCTGTATCATGCAGTAAATAGTGAGTTAGTATTCTCTGGGCATGCGCAGAAGAGCTTTTCCGCGGGTCAAACCCCAACAAAGGTCAGCGCGAGCGACCCCAGGTACAGGACCAGATGGCCAGAGGAACGCCAGGCACGTGAAGGCGAAACCACAGCACCAGTGTCCACCTCGTAATCCTCGTCCTCATATACGTCATCCAGGACATCCTGGTCGGGGGCGAGCTCGCGGTCCGAGAGCGCGCACAGGCGGCTCATGTTGTCCTTAACCACCTCACAGAAGGGCCGCTCCACGCCGTCGCACACGCAGCGCTCGAGTAGGGCGCCGTCGGGCAGCAGACGCAGCTGCTCGATGGTGCCTCTGCATCGCGCAGAGCACTTCCTCCCGTTGAACAGCTGCCCGCAGTGCGCCAGGTACGCGGACAGAGCCGCGCGGCAGACGGCGTCTTCCTCGCACCGCTGCCGCGCCTCCGTGCACCCGATACCGCCGGCCTCGCGAGCGTGCGTACGCGGCAGGCACGGCTCGATGGCTCGTTTGGCGCGCCGGCACTCCGGGTCGGCTCCGCAGTCGCAAGTCTCCAGGTCCGGACCCCGAGCCGTCTGGTTTAACCGCACGAGCGCGCCGACGCAGTGACTCGGGCAGCGGCGCAGCGCGCCCCGGATGTTCCCGTCACACGCGGCCATGTACTGGTTGTAGGCGAGCTCGCACTCGCGCTCCTCGTGGCACCGGAGCACGGCCTGCCAGCACGCGGGCTCAGCGTTCAGCGCCACCGCGAAACACAAGAAGAACACCGCGGGACCACGCCAGGTGCCCATACTCGCGCGCGCTAATTGTTTCACACACTCACTTCCGGTCCACATTTATCAGCGTTTGGAGGTTATAAAGCCGTCTTCACTGCTCATGCTGAACGCGGTTATACTGTAAACATTACAAATTAAAAATAAACAAAAAAAAAAAGAAAAAAAAAAGCGAAAAGGTCATTATCAGTTTGGGCGAATCTTTCAGCCCAGTGTTTACAACCAATTTTCTTAATAGTAGTTACCATAGAAACGACTTCCCGAGTGTCCACAAACTTTCTAACAGGGAAAAAGTTTAGATGTTAGATTATATCCACTTTACCGCTTGTGGGAGCGTCTTAAACCGCCGAAATGCCCTTTTGTTTGTGGTGGTGCAGATATCTGTCCTCTCGCTCGAGTTTACACTTTCACCGCGTCGCTTGTGACGGAGAGAAGAAAGAAAGAAGAAAGAGCCCCCTGTCTCTCCCCCTTTCCCCCATTACGCATTCTGTTTTACGATTGGTCGTAAAGGGGGACTCGTTTCCATAACAACGTTGTTTTTTTTCTCTCGAGCTGACATGCACGCGGAACGCTGGACTTTTTAAAACAGTTTAAATCTCAAAACTTAACGGTCACCGTGGCGAAAGCCCAGAACAGATGTAATTAGGTATAGGAAAAGTTCCCGGATGTAACCGTAGCGTAGGTGCTAGTGGTTTGAAAATGCTACCAAAAACCACAGACAGACAGACAGACAGACATACAGACAGAGACTGTACTACTGTGTGCCAAATAAGTTAATGATCAGGAGTAGGCCTCCTATTTAGCACGGCAATGTGTGATGTTTAGACATAGCTGATTTGTGATGAAATTTGCGGGGTCTGTGTTTGTGTTCCACCACAAATATTTCTCTTTCACCACCACACTCCTTTTACCAGACTAATTCCAAGCAGACCAAAACAAAACAAAACAAAACAAAAAAAAAAACCCTGCCCTCGTCCATCTCCTCCTGTCCCCTTTCCCCCATCGAGCGGTTTAATCTGGTATTGAAGAGGAAATGAATGGAGGACAATAGCGTTTTCTGGCCCGTTTCACCCTCTTTGTGTTTAACTGGCCATGCAATGGACAGCAGGGCCTTTCAATGGGCCTCAGCAATAGGGAAAAGTTTTTTAGCATTAATATATTTTACGACGCACTCGAAAAACATTCACAGACCCCAGAACCTCTCTGCTATTGAAATGGAAACTATACTGCCTGGGACGGGTTTGGGTTGGACTGCTTAAGAAAAGCTTGGGCTACACTGTTGTTGGCGTTGTTTACAGTGTTTGCATTGTTTTCAGGGTCTACAATGAAAATCAAGCAGCTATGCCCAAAAATAAAAATAAACAAAACAATTGTATAAGGAATAAGTACATGTTCTTGTGAATTCATGATAGACTAAATATTCTCAACTCTAGCTGCGGTGATAAGATTTGCCAGCCAAGACTTTTCTGTTTATAAAAAAAAAACAACTACTATTTAATTTCATGCTCATTATACTGTTCATGGTAACACTTTAGAATAACAGTATATGAATAATCCTGCACTAATGCCTGAATTAATACTTACTTAAATATGAACTAATGATGAGTTAAGGCATGTACTAATCACGAACTAATGAAGAGCTGACCTTAACTACGACGTGAGGCTTATGAATTCATAACAACCGCCTTAAGTACATGTTAGTACATGTTTTGTTAGTTAATGTATTAATTAACATGTATGAGTAAACCAAATCAAACCTGCTCTGTAAGAAAGAATATGAATTACACGTGCATAATTTCAAATTGTTTATATAATTTGCCATATGCATATTATATAAACATCACTGGATGGCTCTGGATTACTTTCATAATTTACACTGATCCTCAGAAAGACGCACTAATAATAAACACCGATAATTTCAGCACGTTTTGCGTCATGCTCCATCCATTTCTCTTGATGTTTGTGTGTACTAACATGTACTAACATGTACTAACATGTACTTAAGGTGGTTGTTATGAATTCATAAGACTTGCATCGTAGTTAAGGTTAGGTCATCATTAGTTCGTGATTAGTGCATGCCTTAACTCATCACTAGTTCATATTTAAGTAAGTATTAATTCAGGTATTACTACATGATTATTCATGTACTGATATTGTAAAGTGCTACCCTGTTCATTAAGAACATATGCAGTATATTATTAGATATAGATCTGAAAATAAAATCAAGACAGTTCTCTAAATTAAAAAAGAACAAACAAATGATGTGTTCTTACCTTTAAGCAGCACCATACAGAAATTGGGAAGGTCATGAGAATGAGAAGAAAAGACAGAGCCGTGAGGAGAAGCCCACAGAAACCCGAGCTCTTTGACCGACCCACATCTGTATACACTGAACAAAAGTATAAACGCAACACTATTGTTTTTGCCCCCATTTTTCCTGAGCTGAACTCAAAGATCTAAGACTTTTTCTATGTGCACAAAAGGCCCATTTCTCTCAAATATTGTTCACAAATCTGTCTAAATCTGTGTTAGTGAGCACTTCTCCTTTGCCGAGATAATCCATCCACCTCACAGGTGTGGCATATCAAGATGCTGATTAGACAGCATGATTATTGCACAGGTGTGCCTTAGGCTGGCCACAATAAAAGGCCAATCTAAAATGTGCAGTTTTATCACACAGCACAATGCCACAGATGTCGCAAGTTTTGAGGGAGCGTGCAATTGGCATGCTGACTTCAGGAATATCCACCAGAGCTGTTGCCCGTGAATTGAATGTTCATTTATCTACCATAAGCTGTCTCCAAAGGCATTTCAGAGAATTTGGCAGTACATCCAACCGGCCTCACAATCGCAGACCACGTGTAACCACAACAGCCCAGGACCTCCACATCCAGCATCTTCACCTCCAAGATCGTCTGAGACCAGCCACCCGGACAGCTGCTGCAACAATCGGTTTGCATAACCAAAGAGTTTCTGCACAAACTGTCAGAAACCGTCTCAGGGAAGCTCATCTGCATGCTCGTCGTCCTCATCGGGGTCTCAACCTGACTGCAGTTCGTCGTCGTAACCGACTTGAGTGGGCAAATGCCCACATTCGATGGCGTCTGGCACTTTGGAGAGGTGTTCTCTTCACGGATGAATCCCGGTTTTCACTGTACGGGGCAGATGGCAGACAGCGTGTATGGCGTCGTGTGGGTGAGCGGTTTGCTGATGTCAATGTTGTGGATCGAGTGGCCCATGGTGGTGGTGGGGTTATGGTATGGGCAGGTGTATGTTATGGACAACGAACACAGGTGCATTTTATTGATGGCATTTTGAAGGCACAGAGATACCGTGACGAGATCCTGAGGCCCATTGTTGTGCCATTCATCCACGACCATCACCTCATGTTGCAGCATGATAATGCACGGCCCCATGTTGCAAGGATCTGTACACAATTCCTGGAAGCTGAAAACAACCCAGTTCTTGCATGGCCAGAATACTCACCGGACATGTCACCCATTGAGCCTGTTTGGGATGCTCTGGATCGGTGTATATGACATTGAAGAGGAGTGGACCAACATTCCACAGGCCACAATCAACAACCTGATCAACTCTATGCGAAGGAGATGTGTTGCACTGCGTGAGGCAAATGGTGGTCACACCAGATACTGACTGGTTTTTGGACAAAAGTATTTGGACAGGGAAAAAGGAACACAAAGCACCTGAAACTAATCATGAAGCAATAAACAATAAACCAATGAACAAACAGGGGCGGAGACATGACATGAACCAAAAACAGAGAACCAATAAACACACAGAGGCGGAGACATGACGAAAACCAAAACAAAGGAGCACATGGCGGAGGAAAACAAAACCAAAGTCTATGAATGGGGAAAGTCCAACTGAGTTTATGAATGGAATGCTGGGAATGCGGAAGTACGCTACTCGCTAGCTTTTCGCGAATAGCGTAGAGAGGACGACTCTTAACACCTGTGAGGTGGATGGATTATCTCAGCAAAGGAGAAGTGCTCACTAACACAGATTTAGACAGATTTGTGAACAATATTTGAGAGAAATGGGCCTTTTGTATACATAGAAAAAGTCTTAGAACTTTGAGTTCAGCTCATGAAAAATGGGGGCAAAAACAAAAGTGTTGCATTTATAATTTTGTTCAGTGTATATATATATATATATATATATATATATATATATATATATATATATATATATATATATATATATATATATATATATATATATATATATATATATATATATATATATATATATATACTGTATATTCAACTAGTCTAATATAGAATTTATCATCTATTTGATGAGATCAATTAGCTTCATTTGGGGAGCTTTGTGACAAGCATAAAATCACTTTATAAATGTATCTATTTCACTTAATTTCACTTAAACTGTATTTGATCAAATTAGTTGGACCAACTCAATTATAAAAAATTACACTAAACTCTAACGCATGTCCCTTTTGAAAGTATACTGGGTTTATACTGCATTATTATCCGAAAAAATTAACTTTCACATGAAACCCAAATATTTTAAAATTATTTGAAGATCCTCATATTTTACTCATTGTATTGCATTCAACTCTAAAAACCATTACACCATAATCACATATATTTCTCTCTCATATACAGATAAAACACACACACACACGGTCACCCTGTCTCCAAAGCTAATTCCTCTTTCTGGGTCACACTGGAGACAACCAACCTACCAAACCCTGAAATAGTTTCCTAATATATCACTAACTTTTATCTAAAATGTCCATTCTCACACATACAGTCACAGATGAGAAAATACTCAGCATAAACTCCTTCTTCTCTTTCTCTCTGCATTCCACACACGCAATCACACCCAAGGACACATACACAACATATACAAGATCCTTCTCTCACACACCCAAACAAAGATAAGACACACACACTCACAGGTCTGTCTTTTCCACACACACACAGAAACACAGATCAAGAGGCACGAGGCATTTTGCATACAAATTCCCCAACTTTAGGCCTTTTTTGACTGTTTAGGAGAACGTATGTCCAATGAGATACACACAACCATACAACAGTCTCAAGTCTATACAGTCAGTCCCGGGACAAACACTTTAGACAAAAAGTCTGGGTCTACATTACAATGGAAATACTTAAGCAAACATAATGCTGGCTGCTCTGTAGCTTTTCAACACATTTTCCTCTTACATAAGTATCTTCTGTCTTACACTTATACAAAAATATCTCATGTCTTTATCCCAATGCAAAGGTTTTAATTCAACCTTCATACACACACATA
Organism: Cranoglanis bouderius; assembly: GCA_023630585.1. Classification (NCBI taxonomy): domain Eukaryota; kingdom Metazoa; phylum Chordata; class Actinopteri; order Siluriformes; family Cranoglanididae; genus Cranoglanis; species Cranoglanis bouderius. Next base: position 6,014,105 of record CM042557.1, on the reverse strand, counting down.
TATAATTAATTTATACCATTACTGGCCGGCCAGAAAATCCACCTGTCTCTCACAGGACTTTGTCTCTTATCCACCTGTCTATCACAGGACTTTTTCTCTTATCTTCTTAAATCCGTTTCACACACATAATAATACACACATTGTACTATTACAACTGCTTCACCAAATCTTTTCACTTTATCTTCCGGTCACCCACCGGAGGCACTCCTTAAATATCTTTTACTTCTCCCATCCACTTGTTTCTCCCGAGGCTTTTCCCAATTAAAATTTTCTCTATGTTAGCCTCTGGGTGCACTGGGGACCAGAGACCCTTCCCCCCACCACAGGGGACTTCCCCGTCCCAGGCCGCAGAATAACTAATGCAGAACTTTGAATATCAAACAGGCGTCTGCTTACCTTTTCCTATATGGCACCGGTACCTGCAGTCAACAGGATGGCAAAGAAGCCCCCCAACCCGGGGGTTCAGGCCCCAAGCCTCACCCAGGTCCCTGTTCGGGTGCCAATAATGTGGCATTTTCTGCCACTGGATACACTGTAGCCTCTACACAAAACACTCTAAATTCAATAAAAAAATAATACTCACAACACAGTGGATGAGAGAAGCAAAAATCTGATTTATTGCCCAGAAACAACAGCCAACATGAGATCGATTCAAATGAGACGTCCCAGGAATGATCCGATCTACCTTGAGTTCAGTCTCTATTTATACTCTTTTCCCCTCCTTCATATCAAACAATTTCCCATTATGTTTGGTTTTCAGAAAATCCAGCTACCATTAGCTTCAGAAAACCAGGTTTTTCAGCCACCATTAAAACCAGGTTTTTCAAGGTGAGAAGAAAAAAAAATACACTCTCCCCCTTGTTCTCCTCCTTCTTTCCTTCTTGCCCTGCCCCCTATAAAAGACCTCTGTGGCCCAATTTACCAAAATGTCTCCCAGCAATCTAGACAAGCAAACCTTTCTCTGCATTCTCTCTTTGGTTATCATATTAAACTGTTATTCTTCGCTTCAATTTTATCTCTTTACATGGATAAGTGTTGTTTTTATGTATTACAGATTATATGCCTGATTTTAACATATTTTTGTGTTTTAAACACTACTTAAAGCTCTATTATAATATAAGTCTTGAGATTACACATATTTGTCCTTGAATTTCTGAAAACTTACTCTGGATATATGTTGGAACCTGATGGAGATGTGGACCTCCGGGCTGATATTGCACCTCAAAACTAAGAGCTTTTTAAACTACCAGCTGGTGCTTGCCTTGATTTCAAGGCAGATAGATGTTTTTAATGTCAAGGCAAAGAAGAAACTTGTTTTCTGAATGAATGAAACACTTCCTGGATGATCTCTACTGTAAGTGGATCTATTTTCCGGACTTTTCTGATGTATGCAGCAACACGTAAAGAAAATGGGTGGGTGTCTGTTACTTTGGTGGTTTTATTTGCAACCATTTCATCATTAATAAACTGCCTGAACTGGACTTGAAAGATTGTAAGTGGATCTACTTCACCATCAAAAATTTACCAATTCCCAGACTGGAAATGGACTTTTGGAAGAACATGGGTTCTCAAGGTTCAGTTCTCGTCAGTGCTGTCTCTCGCCGATGTAAAGACTTGTGAGTGGACACTCGCATCACAAGATGGATGAAATCAAATTCAACTCCTCACAGAGAACATGGAAAAGAAGCAAGCTCACATTGGGTGTGATCTATTAAAAGAAATCTGATCTATTATCATTGTAATTAAGTAATTTATAAGTAAAAATCCTTAAATCATGAGAAAAGCAAGGTTTTTTATTAATGCCCTACCTGTCTGGGATTCTTCATCCACATCACCGAAGACATCGACATTCACTTTGCTGTGAGTCCACTTTGATAGTGGATTCAGACTATCACTCACGGTCATCCTGTGTATGAAGGCGGTGATGTTGGCGGCGGTGTGGCGTGTGTTTGCCACGGCGGTGAAGCAGTTGAGGTTGGCAGCTCCATGGTTCCAGTCCACCACCAGGACGTTCATGTCAGCCTGCTCGGCCAGCAGCCTCGTGATGCGGTTTATCCAGATGGGGGGCGTGCCGGTGGGCCGGTAGCCGTGGACGACGAAGGTGGTGGGTCGGGTCACGTGGAACAGCGACACTTTGGTGAAGTTGTGGTGAGGAAGCTCATGGCCGCAGTCCAGGTTGGCACGTGTGTACAGGAGCAGATGCACATACCGGCTGGTTCCAATGAACACCTCATGGAAGTCCACGTCGGAAAAGTTGTCACACTCTTTGTCTTCGCCTGGTTGGAGTGGACACGCTGAAGTTTACTGTCAGAGAAATGAGTGTCTGTTTGGACTTTATGTTCAGGTGTAATTGCTGAGTCGCTGAGTGTATACAAGTAGATCTCTTGATTATAGATATGTCTTACAGTATTGTTTTTCATAAAACCTATGCATCACAATCACCCATTAGTGAACTTAAATATTACTTTTTTGTTTTTTTTAACAAATATTTTACCGTACACTTATTTTTCAAACAAATTTTAATTTCACTGTCATACAAATACTTTTTGCATAACCACATCCATCCATCCATTTTCTGTACCGCTGATCCTCCACAGGGTCACAGGGAGCCTGGAGTCTATCCCAGGGGACTCGGGACATGAGGTGGGGGACACCCTGGACGGGGTGTCAACCCATCACAGGGCACAATTACACACACATTCACACACTACAGACAATCTGGAAATGCCAATCAGCGCATGTCTTTGGACTGGGGGAGGAAACAGGAGTACCAGGATGAAACCCCCGAAGCACAGGGAGAACATGGTATTTCTGTCACAGATTTAACTAAATTGTTTAACTATTCAATTCAATTCAATTCAATTCAATTCAGTTTTATTTGTATAGCGCTAAATTTTAAACTGATAAATTTATCCCCAATGAGCAAGCCAGTGGCGACGATGGTGAGGAAAAACTCCCTGAGACGACATAAGGAAGAAACCATCTTCAAGGCAGACAGGGAAAGTAAATTAGTGAGGGGACAATACTACAAATTTACAACCTGGGAAATCTCGATCATCATATTTACCAGAATAATCTGCTCCGTCAAGGCGACTGTGATGCCGGAGGGGGAGGCGGCGACCGCTCTGGTGAGGGATTTGCAGTAATCCAGAGCTACAGCGGAAAGTCCTTCCCTGGCTAGCAAGCTAGTGTGAAAGAGCTTGTATTTCTATGACAGACAGAGTCGTTCATTCTCAGTACAATGATTCCTGCTTAAATTTGACATGGAAAATATGTTTTTCTTTTTAAAGAAAAATTCTGACCTGCAAGTATGGCTGGGCGACCCCTGAGGTCATGAACAGCACATATTCATAAACCTCAGATCGCTTGATGGCTTCCCTGGTGGCCGATTCCTTGACCGGCAAGCTGGCGCAAAAGAGAATTCTGTCTTAGTCGCAAGTGAAGGAAAATAATCACACCCATGCATGCACACGCACATACGCAGTAAATACCTGTCACATCCAATCAGCTCGAAGCTGGAGGTAGTATATGAACCCAGCTCCAGTTGTGCCACCACGCAGCAAATATGCGCCGCAAAGATCTGTCCTCTGCAGGCTGCCGAGGAAAAGCCAAACATCAGCCTCCATGAAACAAATCAGAGAAAGTTACAAGAGAAAAATTTCGTTACTGTGGAGCTCGTCCGTACCGAGATCGGCGGCCATTTTGATGACGGCTTGCCTCTGCTCTTCGTCTGGGGTGGCGGAGCATAAAAGCCATGCCAGAGGAAGGCACCAGTTGTCCTTGTTCTCCCCACACACAAGCTGTAGCAGGAATTGTCACGTTAACAACAATGCAGAAATACACAATCATAATACACAACACAGATGAGATATTATACAAACTTTTGGTGCCTTGCTCCTCAGGCAGCTGTAGCCCTTGAAGAGCCGTGTAGCGATTTCACTCATCAGAGCTTTCTGTAAAAGAAATATCTTGAACTTTCACGTCTACCATCGGGTTTATTTCTATTTATTCATTCGCGCACACAGAATTTTGCTCAAACAATCAGATAACGAACTGCAACACTTACTCCATCACAATTACAGAGCAGCTCCATGACCGTCCAGAACAAACATGCTTCCTTATGCTCCGGTTCATCCAGACGCAGTAGGATTTCCTGAGATTTCATCTGGATGAAAGCCATCAGGTCCTCCTTCGCCATCTTACTGCTGGAAGAGATGTGGCGGGACACAATATTACTTCTGAAACAGCCTGCAGATTTAATGTGTTAATGTTCTACGAGAAGAGAAAGAGGCTCTTACCTCAGAAGAGGGCCAGGAAATGTTAGATTTCGCCCATCAGACATGTAGTGATCACCATGGCTCAGGCCACAGTGATTCCCTGGAGGCACAACATTAGTTAGGGCTAAGAATCTGACTCGTTCTTTATACGCTCATATCTGAGATGGTCTGGGCTACAAATACAATCAATGTCATTTTTAACTTCTAACTTCATTTTTAATGTTAGTTAGAAGTAACGTTTTCTGTGTGTGTGTGTGTGTGTGTGTGTGTGTGTGTGTTTTCTACTTGTCCAGTATGGCTCAACTCCATGTCCTTCTCCAGGATAGGGTAGATGGTATGGTAAATGGATCATATCCATCACGCCCAAAGGTTTCACAAACCTACAGAACACTAGAATTGGAAATGTGCAGGTTTAATCATTTATATGGTTCCAGTTTATTTTACTAACCCCATTTCCATAAAAGTTGGGATTTTTTCTAAAATGCAATAAAAACAAAAATGTGTGATTTGTCAAGTCTCTTGAAACTTTAATTAATTGACAAAAGTACAAAGAAAAGATATATCCAATGTTTTCACTTACCAACTTCATTGTATTTGGTAAATATAAACAAATTTAGAATCCGATGCCTTTCGATTCCTGGTTTTTTGAAATTTTTAGAAAAACTCTTCAGGAAATGAGATTTTTGGTGAAAAAATGAAAGGCGTTTGTGTTTTTATATCCGTCTCTCCCGGTCTGACTCTGACCCACGACCAGACCCACGCCACGAAAATCAGTCTGATGGTCACTTCGACTGAATAACAGTTAAAAGGATAGTAAACAATGTATAAGTAATATAAAACAAATTCGAATTATGTTTATGACTATTTTAAACCATAAGAAGGATCTCAAATCCTTTTTTTTTCACTCTGTAGCCCTTTTCTTCATTCTGTCCAGTTCAACACACATCCTATACTTCTACATCCATTTCTAATATCTCTTCTGCTCAACACGTGTGTAGTCCACGTACCTGTCGCTGGAAGCAGGTTCACTGTTTCAGAAGAGATCAGTCCTTCCAAAATATCAAAATATCTCTGTGCAAGAGTCAACGATGAAACGATAAAGGCAGCAGAAATCAAGCAGAAAATGAACAAGCCTGTTCTTAAGGGGTGTTCTACGGGGTTGTAAGTGACGACCATCTGTGACAAATTAAAAAATCTATTAAAACAATTCTTCAATAAAGACATCAGGAACAATTTCTCATTTAGATTTCAATATTAATTTCAGCGCCGTAGTTCAAGTTCATGGTGTTTTTTCTTCAAGTATAAGAAAGTGTTCGGTTGCATAATATTTATACATAATATTATATTTACATAAAACTTTTATCTACTTTTCTGAAGTGGGGTTCATGCGAAAAAAAGTCTAAAAACCTCTGATGTAAGCAGTTGTTATGTACATGTATTTATATCGAAATATACCTTTGAGTATGTCCATTTTTTTTTCCTTTTATTTTTATTTATAATGTAGTGTAATCTGTTACAAAAGTAAACATTTAAAAAAAACTTTCTCTTTCTTAATTCAAACATCTCAAATATCCAGGATCTGTTGCTTAGTCCAGACTTCCAGCCTTTATTCTAGTAACTACACACATTTCCTATTAGTGCAATTTCTGAACAATGTGCTTTAGTATAAAGAATTAAATAATAACCCAGGACTTTAAGGAGTTAGGATTTTCAGGTGTGAGGTCACTTCCTCATGAAGCTGGTAATGAGGTCCATGGGAATGGGGAAGACCATGGTGGAGTTCCTCTCTGTGGCGATCTCAGCCAGCGTCTGCAGGTAGCGCAGCTGGAGAGCAGCCGGAGACTCGGACATGACGTCCGCCGCCTCCTTCAGCGCGCATGAGGCCTTCATCTCTCCCTCAGCAGCTATCACCTGTACAAGGCGAACAGGAAGTAGTTTATAGCATGCTTACTCATTTTATAAAACCAAGGATTCAATACACAGCAAAAGGATGCCATTAATTCTGGGGCTGATCGTAGCTTCTAAATATTCCTATATCTTCTAAATACATGTATTAGTTTCCTAATATTGAAAAAAAGGCACGGTAGAACGTGAAGACGTGTCTAATGGATAATCAGCCGGATCGGTCAGCATCCGCTACCAGCAGTCATCAGCCAATCAGAGAGCTGCGTGAACCCTGACCTTGGCGCGAGCCTCTCTGGTGGCCCCAGCATCAGCAGCCATGGCTCTCTGTAAAGTCTGGGGTAGTTTGACGTCCTTCAGCTCCACTCGCTCAAGTTTAATCCCCCAGTTCTTAGACGCAGAATAGAGCACTTCCTGTCGGACAAAGCGATTTAAACATTTTAGCTCAATTATTATGTGTGTGCATGATATAATTTAGGTTCAAATGTTATAAGATTAAACATGGAATATGGGCACATCCTATAATATGACAAAAGGGTTGCAACATTGAAATGGAAAGAAATTTAACTATAAATGGATTTTTAAAAAAGTATGACATGTTGTTCTTTAATAAATAAAAGATCTAGATATATGTAGATAAAGTGCTGTGGTGTGAAAGGAATAAAATACTTTGGGATGTGCTGTTATAGGAAAACAATCAACTTCAGGGTGGTAACAGTATCACTGCTTCATCACACCAGCTGGTCGTGGATTATTTTCCTATAACAGCACATCACCATGTGTAATGCAGTTTTTATAAAGTGTGTTTAAAATGCGAATATTGTCCAAACCAAGCACTCGGATCCCTTCTTGAATGTGATTATTTACTTTAAGAATAGTAATAGTAAGAAGACGTTTTTTTTTTTTTTTTTTTTGGGATCTCCCACCTCCATCTGTTCCGCCATCTCCTCACGGTCTCGCAAAATGTCCGCCAAGCTCTTGGTGCCCAGCATGTTCCTCGGAGTGGTTTGCGCCAGCATCTGCGTAGCCAGATTAGCATCCTCCACTTTAATAATAGACATCGTAGGATTAAAGACTCTGTAATACATCACGCCGTCTACCAGTATGGTCACCGAGTCTTTGGTCAGCACCTGTAGCGAGGAGCGGAAAATTACTTGAACTTAACTTTAGTGGCGTTTAAAACTAACTAAAAGATACTCAACTCCTGAGGAGGAATGTTGAAAGACACTGTCCTCAGATCAACCTTGCGAAAAGTGTCCACACATGGAAGGATCCAGAATATACCTTTTAAAATATAGATGAATTAACGACAAATAAGGTTACAAACTTCTATGTTAGAGATGTGGCGTATGATAGAATTTGAACTTGCCGGGCCCCTTCGCTCCGCCGAGGAGTCGCCCTAAGCGGAAAATAACTGCTCGCTCATATTCCTTGACGATCTTTTAAGTATTTCAGATATACCTGTTCACGGTGGAGTTACAGTCTTAAAAATAAATGTTCTTCAATGGTGCTTTACAGCAACATAGGTTCTGCAAAGAACCTTCTTCTTGTCAAGAACCATTTTTCATTGTATAGGGTGTTGAGCTACATGGTTCTTTGGAGATTAAAGAAGTTCTTTATGAGTCATTATAGGTTCTTCAGACTAGTGTATTGGTTCTTCAAGGTATCGTCACTTAACAGGTTAAAGTGAACCCTATAAGGTTCAGACCGATTTGTGAGGTTTGTGAGATTGGAAAAGGTTCTCCTGGCATCACTCTTAAGAACCTTAGTTAGTGCTTTAAGGAACCAAAGTAAGTTTTTTTTTCTCTGAGAACTTATGATAACATGCTTCCTTGTGGCACTGCTGTGAAGAACCATTTCTGGGTTCTTTAAAACACCAGTGAATAGATGGTTCTCTTAAGAACTTGAGAGTAAAAGTTTCTTTGTGCAACTTAAAAGGGTTCTCCTATGGCATCCGGCTGAAAAACCCTTTTTGGTTCTAATTGGAACCTTTTATTTTTAAGAGTGTACCACCGTGAAATTCATTATTTTCTAATAACAGCACATACTGAAGTGTATTATTCCTCTTATACCACAGCAATTTGCCAACAATAAAAGAATTAAAGGATGGCATACTTTTTTATCTGTTTAATATTTACATTTAATGTGGAACAGAGCACATTTGCCTCGCACCTCCAGGGTTGGGGTTTCTAATCCTGTCTCTGCCCTGTGTGCGTGGAGTTTGCATGTTCTCCCCGTGCTTTGGGGGTTTCCTTCCCAGTCCAAAGACATGCGTTGTAGGCTGACCGTCATTTCCAAATTGTCTGTGGTGTGTGAATGTGTGTGTGATTGTGCTCTGCGATGGGTTGGCACCCCATCCAGGGTGTCCCCCACCTTGTGCCCTGAGCTCCCTGGGATAGGCTCCAGGCTCCCCGTGACCTTGTCTAGGATAAGCGGTACAGAAAATGGATGGATGGATGTTGTGGAACATTCACAAAACAAGTTAGTTCCTGTTATCACTAAAATTACATTACCAGCCTCTCATTAAAAAAATAAAAAATAAAGCAACTTGTCAAAGAAAGAAAAACCACGAAGCACAAACTCTCTGTTCTGTTCTGAAAACGTAAAGTAAGTGCTGACACTGGAGACTCCTTCCATAAAATTTCACCATATCAACAATTACACACATTTTTAAAATGCCTTTATATAGACCGTCCACCATGTAAATACTTGTGTAAGTTGTTACTGAAGAGAAAATAATGTATTAAAACAAGACTTACCTGGTAGCTGGAGCTATTGTCAGAGCTGCTGTCATAGAAAATTAATCAACACCTTCTGACCAAACAGAATTAAGTAGTCAGAATGACTGTGGTACGCATAATATAACCCAAAGCAGGTCATATAAAAATCTATTTCATGAAAACATCATGGGTGCTCAGTATCCTCTAGGCTGCATCTTTGTGGGATTTCAGGAGTGTGGTGGATATTCTTCCTTATATCACAGCGCTGTTGAATTCTCACATCTAATTGGTTAGTATGGTTTTGATTAATCTTCTATAACAGCAGCTCTGACAATAGTAACTCAAGTCACAGGTTTATATTATTGCACTCTTTCTATAACATTACCGTTTCGACCACAGGGACTGTGTGGGCAAACGATAAATGATGAATAAAATGTGCTGTTTAACAAAGAAAAATCTATCATTGTTGATACAGTAAAGCTTTTTTCAAGACAATGTTTATTTAACAATCATGGAAGGAGTCTCCAGTTTCAGCACATTGTAACAGTCAGTAAGTTTTCCACTACAGCAAAGTCTTTAGGACCCCGGAGGTGCGAGGCAAGCACCGTGACACCCTCCCTATAAGCGCGAGCACATTAATTGTGTTACACAGTGTTAAACACTGTTTTTTCAGTCAGTAATGTCTCCATCTGCTGACCAAAGGTGGTATTGCAACTCCAGGATGAAGTCTCAGCTATCAAATAAAGCATGGGTTTGTTAATTAATCCACAACACATAAGTCATAAAAATATGTTTATTATAGCTTCAACAGTGAAACTCATAAAATTAACATAATTCATAATTTAGGCTATAGAGTGGGGGATTATTATACATTATTATATAATACACATTATTATACAGAGGAGAAAATCAAAAGAACATTTTGGGTTTCAGATTTAATCACGCTTTCATGTCACATGTTATAAATAAATAAATAAATAAACAAAAAGACATTAACATGCTTCTTTCCTCTTTCTGTATATATATATATATATATATATATTGCTGTATATACAGGATCATATTGCACCCTTACAGATTACAAAAGCACAATGACGCACATTTTAAGACTCTTGGCAATGCTCTATGGCACTAGGTATTTGCACTGGTGCTTATAAAAATGGCAATTACACAAACTGTTTCAACCAACTGTCACAGCACGACTCACACAAAGCACACGGCGCAAAACAAATGCTGGCAAAAAATGAAAATATCTTCATCTGTGCTATTGCAAACCACACATTATCAACTTGGAGAACCAAGCTGTTCAGTATAAGCCAGTTTCATTGTTTTATATATAATATTGAGTACAGTGATCTTAAAGGGGGAACAGTTAGAAAGAACAACACATTGTAGCTGTTAGACAACACACAACCACCTGCACAAGACAGCACCACTGGTTGGGAAGTAAACGATGATAAGGGTTAGGGGTCAGAGGTCAGATCAGGGTAAAATGACAATTATTGGGGATCTGAATGGCCCAAACCAAGCCATCTCTGCTCTATAACGATACGGGGACTGAACATGTTTTTCAAGTTTGACTCTATCTCCACGTAGCTGCATCATATCTACATTATTGCTTTATCCTAACAGTTTCCTGGACACCGATTTAGCCTAACAGCTTCCAAACAAAATTTAGTTTCAGAAACAGATAATCATTATTAAAGAAGCAGTTTGTCATTTGTAGCACACTCTGCTGCCCCCGAAGGGAATTACAACCGAAGTCAAAACACTGACAAGCCTTCCTCTTTCTCCTTAACCAAACTCATATCCTCTGTTAAAATTTGTATATCTCCAGATTTGCCTTTTAAAGAAAAGTGGCAGAGCTGAACAGTGTTGTTAAAGCTGGGGGAGGAGCTTACTTCAGGGCCAGAAAAGTCTACAGAAGCCTGAATGAATAAATTAGCTAGAGCAACTGCACTGCAGTATTGTGAACCACATTTTTAAAAAATAAGGCATGGATTATTACAGATCTAAAAACACTTTAAAATATTACAAACTGCATCTTTAATAAATCCAGTACTGGTCTTAAAGATATGTATGTTGTTTGGTTAGTCACATGGCCTTCTTGAAACCATCCTAAACAGCAGTGAACGAAGGAGGATATGATGGTTTTAGGATGAGCCTTAAAAAATGAAACAATATTGTCATATTCAGACTTTAGTGCTATTCAGAAGTTATGTGAGAGTTCTGCACTCAGGGTGGAGTTGAAGGAAAAGAGGCATGTCCAAGTTACACGTGACACGAGTTCACACAAGGAGCATTAAGTCCAGCACTACTGTCTGACAGTTTGATGTAACCATATGTCACACTGAAATGTACGTTTTGGGCTGTAAATACGCTTAAAAACAAATGATCTAACAGAAAACTACTCAAAAATCAATCAGCAGAGACACTGCGTATCTAGATGACCAAATTCTTTATGGATAAAACTATGAAATAACTTAAAGTGAGCTGTAAGTTTAACAGAGGAGTGCTTGGTCAGCTTATCCTTCACAATGTGGGCACGTTTTCTTTACAGAAGAGTGCAACAAATGAACAAAAACATTGGCATTATTTTATTAATTTGACAAATCAAAGTATTCATCCTGTGCACACATTACAGTTTCATGACAGTATCTCATTTCTTCAGTAAGCTGAGCGCATGAGTAACAGTCGGAGCAGGATTTAAAAAATAATATGCTAAATAATGGGATGTGTTGGATCAAGTGCTATTTTTAAGCTTCTGAATAGTTAAGGTGGAAGCCACATTGTTAAATTAAATCACATTTGCATGTTTAATCTGATTATTACAACTACGACTAGTCATACAGCCATATACTGGCAATATACTAGACTCTGATTACATGTTTATTTCAATACTTGCCATCTTCTCATTAATATATCATCATATTTTTAAAAAATCCTTCTTCAGTCCGTATTTTTTTAATTCAGATTTAAAAGCAACTGTTTGTTTTTGAACGTGGTGGTCTAGACGCTCATGAAAAACCCTGTCTCGGACGCTTCTACTCAAGAAAAATCTCTCAACCTTGGCAGAGTGATTTGCATAATCTGAATGGGGAGGCTTAAGCAAAATACTAAAGATGTTACTGTCCCCATGTAAATATTGTCATAACTCGGACTTATTTCACCAGCTCTGAAAATATTCACAAACAAGCAGAAATGACGTTAAAGCTGAGAGGATTAGAACACTGGCTCTGACACACAGATGGGAAGATGGATATGTGGGATGTGTGAGAGTCCGTATGTGCTGTACAGATCTGTCCGTGTGTGTAGGGGAGCTTTTACGGACTTGGCATCAGACCTGGCAGCTGATACAATTGGCAGTGTACTGAGTTTTGCTCCTGTTGTGTGTAAATGCAATGTAAGTGATAGAAAAGAAAAGAAAAGAAAAGAAGGGGATGGAGAGAGGGAGAGGTTGTCGCGTGGCATTAAAGAGACAGATGTCTAGATAAAAGTGTGCTTGGGGTTTTAATGTTAGACGAGAGAAAGAAGAGAAGAGAGGAAGAAAAGACACTGGGAGAAAGCGAGAAGTTCACATGAGCGAGCACTTCTCTGCTGAGTTTTTCAGCTCCTCCAGCGTAGCCTGTGCTTTGTCCTTCAGGTGGTCGATGTCCACGTTCTGGATGCTGGACAGCTGCCCGAGCACGGAGAGCTTGTTCTCTTCCTCCTGGTTGTCCTCCGCGATCATCTTCGCTAGCTCTGTCGGCAGCTCCACGTCATGCATCGCAGCCTGGATCTGTGTCTCATCCACCTCGTTCTGACACACACACACACACACACACACACACACACACACACACACACACACACACACACACACACATGCACAAACACACTTGAGTGCAAATGCTAAAGAATTATAAGCCAGGGTCTATGGTTTGGTTGATAAAATCTGCTGATAATAATTTTACTATTCCATAACAATCATGCTAATAATGTCCTAAAGTTTAAAATCCTTTACACCATATCTCTGTTAAATTCTTGAATCTGATTGGTCAGAAGGTGTTGATTCATTTTCCATAACAGCAGCTCTGACAATAGTTCCGGCTATCAGAGGTTTATATTAATGAGCTCGTTCTAAAACGTTATAGTTTCTATAGTTACTTATACAGATAGAAAAAAAAAAAAAGTGTCATTGTTGATATGGTAAAGATTTTTGTAGAGAGACCTTTGTTTGACATTTATGGAAGGAGACTCCAGTGTCAGTGCTTTATAACTGAAAGGTTAAGCTGTAAGCTTCCAGAAACTTCCAGGAACGTCCAGAAACGGAAGACGATGAGGGAGTTTGCAGTCTCTCAGTAACAAGACAAACTGTGTTTTTTTTTTTTTTTTGTCTTATTGAAAGGGAAAAAACGAGAGGCTTGTGAGGGACTGACTGTTTATAGCTGCTGTAACTCGTTTTGTGGAGGTTCTCCAATATTAAATGTAACAGTAAATGAATAAAAATGTATGACATTTTGTTATTATTTAATAAATACAAATTGTTTCTGTTGGCAAACCGCTCTTGTATAAGAAGAATAAAACACTTTGGAACGTGTGCTTACAGAAAATGGTCAAATTCGGGGTGGTGACAGGAACCGAGCTGCACGTCGGACAGTATCACAAACCCTGCTGTGGATAATTTTCCTTTAATAACACACCCACAAGTGTTTAATTTCTTACTTAAATTCCTACAGAAAGTCACATCTTAAATCACACACATAAAGTAATCTTCTTATTTATTTACAAGGACTATAAAACTCATTTTGTTTGAGCATTTCTCAAAAGTTCAGTCATTTATTAAATTGAATACGTTTATCGGTTTAAAATTCAGATCCAAAATTTATGTATCTCTGTAAAGCTGCTTTGTGACGATGTCTATTGTTAAAAGTGCTATACAAATAAAACTGAGTTGAATTGAATAATAATAGTTAAATCATAATAATTTAGTAATAATATTTTTTGACCATATAAAATTAAAATCAGCTGAATTAAAAAATAAATAAATAAATAAATCAGTATTATATGAATCAGACCCTAGTTAAAATATGCTTTTATAACTAAATATGCTGATGTATAAATCTGACAGGCTAATGTAACTAAATGTATTCTCTGTCCTGACATTGGCAGTGAACATGTACAGATACACAGGCTACCAAAATCAACATCAGCCTAGATTTTAATATTTTAACTTTAAAACCTTTTAAATGATCATAACACAAAAGCCATGCAGATTTACTTTGAGATATGTTGCACTGACAAACACACTGTGCTGTTTCTGTTATAATCTGTACACCTCTGTGTGTGTGTGTGTGTGTGTGTGTGTGTGTGTGTGTGTGTGTGTGTGTGTGTGTGTGTGTGTGTGTGTGTGTGTGTGTGTGTGTGTACCTTTGGGAGTTTGTACTTTTCCCTGAAGTGAGTTCTCACTGTGGCTCTTTCCGCCTTCTTTTGCGCAAAACTCGCATCTCGTTCTCGCCTGCAAGCAAAGAGTGACAGGTTTGTGTCAAACACACACACACACACACACACACACACACACACACACACACACATGTTCGGAAGCATCTTGTATGTGATTTCTACATCAGGAGTAGTGTTTGTAAGATATAAAACACTTGGGGGTGTGCTGTTACAGGAAGATAATCAGTGTCAGGGTCATGTGATGCTGCCTGACACGAAGTAGATTACTGTTACTACCCTGAAGCTGATTTTCTTCCAAATAGCAGCGGTTCTTTTAGTATCCTATTCCATTTAAACAACAGAAATTTGCCAACAATTCCAATTTGAGCAATTTATCAAAGAATGGCACATCATTCTTTTTTTTAATCCATTTATAGTTACAGTTAATGTGGTGGAATGAAGCAAGTTAGTTCCTGTTATCACTTAAGTTATAGCACCTATAAACAGTCATTCCCTCACCATCCTGTCTTTTTTTCTCTCTCTCTCCTGAAGCTAATACATGATTGACTGATTGACACGAATGACTGCAAAATGCAAACTCCCCTTAGTCGTTAAAACTTGCATTTACAGCTTTACTTCTGACTGTTACAAAGCACTAACACTGGAGACTGGAGAAAACACAAAATAAAAAAATATATTGATAAAATGGCAGGCAGATAAACAGTGGAGGAAATTTTGCAGTGACGCACCAGTTAATGTTTTCCAATGCTGAAAACTCGGCTGATATTTAAGGGCAGAAAAGAACAAGCGTGAGAACATGAGTAAAGCAGGACAAAAGGTTTGAGTCCCAACACTGGCTGTATTAAAGTACTTGGATTGGACACATGAATAGTTTTCACATCAAGCCTAAACCTGTCTACTAGAACCTATTAATAAACATCTGCTGACTGATGCACTTGGCTGCTATCCAGGTTCCAGGATTATAAGAAATCACTATAATCAAGTATTAATAAAATCGCTTTTAATATTCTGTCTCAGGAAAGCGGCATTCATAAATGCGATGCCCTCTTCGAGCACTTTATCTTACTGATTTGTTGTAAGGTTATTTATAATATATAATATAAGGCTAATTTGAGTGTGAAAAATCCATCACCACGTCACTGCACCCCTGTAAAACTATGGCTGTCTGCCTAACATTTACCAATGTATAATAACATTTATATCGGTGATTACAGGAATTATATGGTATGAAAATTGGTACCATTAACTGTAATAGTTAAAACAGTTCAAACAAGTTCAGACTTTAGAAAACTTATAGTTAGTCCTGGAACAGATGCTTTGTCCTTTCGTGGTACTAAACGCTCATAATCATTTAGTACAGAGATGATGATGCAGTACTCCAGGAAACCTCCAGAGGGCAGACATGAGACAGAAATAGGGCCAACAGAGGTAATCAGATTTATATAAAAAAGCAGCTTGTAAATGTTTTTTTAAAATGTTTTTTTTTTATTTTTTTTTTTTACTTGAGCGTTTCTGTAGTTTTATATTTGTTGTATCGTTTATTTATTTATCTATCTGTCTATTTATTTATTTAAAAACAACTATTTTTATTCACTATATATATTTGTATTAAATATTGAATTTTAATGTTATAATTCCCTGTATTAGTATTAAAATGACTATTTTATCTTATTTACTGATTTATTTTATGGTTACTTAATTATTATTATTATTTGTTTGTTTGTTTATTTTATTATTATTATTATTTTTTTATTCTTCTTCTTCCTTGATGCATATTCTCAATTCTGTTTTATAATTTTATTTGCCTTTTTTCTTTGTAAAGCACTTTGAACTACATTTTAATATATGTAATGTTTTATCTAAATAAAGTTGATTATCGTTATTATTCTTATTTTTATTCTTATTACAATTAGTAGATCATTGTACATTTTTTTGTCAACTTATGTAACGTAGTATTTGGTGGCAAAGAAACTTAGAGCTTATGCTCTTAAAACATTCATTTATTCCCTTTAAACTTGGCAAATTTATAAAGCGCAGATGTGTCGGGGGGAAATTTATACTTTCACATAGGTTTCCACTTAACACAACAGAGAATATTTATAACTCTGACCCTGTTAAATTACAATAAAGTTCATGGCCGGCCAGGACAATATTAAACATTTAAAATGATCTCTGTCTGTCCAGTTACCGTGGAAAACCTTTCTTAATCCTTTGAATCATCAGTATTGCTGAATGGATGACTCCTAAAGTGTGATCTTTATAGGAACAATAAATAAAGACAAAAACAGGGAAATGATGTACATTACAGTTTAATCAATAATAAATGTTGGTCAATGACCCTCACATGTAAAAACACAAACCAATATCCTATGACGTCCTTGCACCCCCAACATGAGTGTTGTTTACTGAAGGTCATGTAACGCCTGTACCGGCTGATCTATGATTAGTGTTCATAATTCATTTTCTCATCTCCTGTGTTATACACACTGGAGGCTGAACTGAACTGTAGCAGGATGAAGTGGCTCTTACTCACAATCCTGTCATACACGTGACCCTCTGACAGATGAGCCTGGTCGACTGAACTGATAAATCACCAAACATTCAGGGCCTCAAGAAAATAACAGCATAAAGATGCTAAAAGTTTTTTTTTTTTTTTTTTTTTTCTATTTATTTTATGCAGTTATCCTGGATGGAGATTAAAAATGTCTTCTCTCTTTCAGTGGAAGGAAGGAATCTAGTTCCAGCAGCTCAATCCAAGCTTCACTGTGACTTTAATGGAAAGTTGTGATGCATGTTAAATCCCTATAGAGCTAACCCAGCACTGGAATTAGGGTACAGACCCGGATGAAAAGCCTGTCTGAATTTGGATGGACTCAACAGGGGTAGCTGTTTGGATTTGGACAGACCCTCATGAGGTAGCTGTTTGAATTTGAGCAGACTTTGGTGAGATAGCGGTTTTCGGTTTTGGACAGAATCAAGTGAAGTAGCTGTTTGGATATAGATAGACTCAGGTGAGGTAGCTGTTTGGATTTGATAGATTCAAGTGTGTGGATCTGGACAGGCTCAGATGAGGTAGCTGTTTTAGGGAGCTGTTTGGATTTGGACAGACTCATATAAGTTAGCTGCCTGGTTTCAGATGCTCTCATTTGAGTAGCTGTTTGGATTTGGACGGACTCAGATGAGGTAGCTGGTTGGATTTCGATAGACTCAGGTGAGGTAGCATTGTTGATTTGGACAGGCTCAGGCGAGGTAACTGTTTAGATTCGGATAGATTCAAGTGAGGTAGCTGCTTGGATTTGAGCAGACTCAGATGAGGTAGTTGTTTGGATTTGGATGGACTCAAATGAGATAGCTGTTTGGACTTGGACAGACTCACATAAGTTAGCTGTTTGGATTCAGATGCTCTAATGTGAGGTAGCTGATTGGATTTGGATGGACTCAGATGAGATAGATGATTGGATTTGAACAGACTCAGATGAGGCAGCTGATTGGATTTGGATGGACTCAGATGAGATAGATGATTGGATTTGAACAGACTCAGATGAGGTAGCTATTTGGATCTGGATGGACTTGTGAGGTAGCTATTTGGATTCGGATGGACTTGTGAGGTAGCTGTTTGGATTTGGACGGACTTGTGAGGTAGCTATTTGGATCTGGATGGACTTGTGAGGTAGCTATTTGGATCTGGATGGACTTGTGAGGTAGCTGTTTGCATTTGGACGGACTTGTGAGGTAGCTATTTGGATCTGGATGGACTTGTGAGGTAGCTGTTTGGATTTGGACGGACTTGTGAGGTAGCTATTTGGATCTGGATGGACTTGTGAGGTAGCTATTTGGATCTGGATGGACTTGTGAGGTAGCTGTTTGCATTCGGACGGACTTGTGAGGTAGCTATTTGGATCTGGATGGACTTGTGAGGTAGCTGTTTGGATTCGGACGGACTTGTGAGGTAGCTATTTGGATCTGGATGGACTTGTGAGGTAGCTGTTTGGATTTGGACGGACTTGTGAGGTAGCTATTTGGATCTGGATGGACTTGTGAGGTAGCTATTTGGATCTGGATGGACTTGTGAGGTAGCTGTTTGCATTCGGACGGACTTGTGAGGTAGCTATTTGGATCTGGATGGACTTGTGAGGTAGCTGTTTGGATTCGGACGGACTTGTGAGGTAGCTATTTGGATCTGGATGGACTTGTGAGGTAGCTGTTTGGATTTGGACGGACTTGTGAGGTAGCTATTTGGATCTGGATGGACTTGTGAGGTAGCTATTTGGATCTGGATGGACTTGTGAGGTAGCTGTTTGGATTTGGACGGACTTGTGAGGTAGCTATTTGGATCTGGATGGACTTGTGAGGTAGCTATTTGGATCTGGATGGACTTGTGAGGTAGCTGTTTGCATTCGGATGGACTTGTGAGGTAGCTATTTGGATCTGGATGGACTTGTGAGGTAGCTGTTTGGATTCGGACGGACTTGTGAGGTAGCTATTTGGATCTGGATGGACTTGTGAGGTAGCTATTTGGATCTGGATGGACTTGTGAGGTAGCTGTTTGCATTCGGACGGACTTGTGAGGTAGCTATTTGGATCTGGATGGACTTGTGAGGTAGCTGTTTGCATTCGGACGGACTTGTGAGGTAGCTATTTGGATCTGGATGGACTTGTGAGGTAGCTGTTTGGATTTGGATGCTCTCAGGTGAATTAGCTGTTTGGATTTAGACAGATGTGAGTGTTTCAGCTACTTGGATTTGGACAGACCCAGGAGAGGTAGCTGCTTTAATTTGGTTAGGCACAGGCGAGGTAGCTATTTTGATCTGTGAGGTAGCTGCTTGGATTTGGACAAAACCTTGGACATACTCGACAAGATAGTCATATGGATAGATTCGGAAGAGGTAGCCATTTTGATCTAGTTAGGCTTGGGTGAGGTATTTGGGTACGGTGGCAGAAGTACCCTCCCTATCTCGTCACCCCGTGACAGGACAACTTGTGCTTTAAACGAGTACTAATAAGCTCACGCATAACAAAGCATGAAAATGATGAAGTACCATATGGCCGCAGATCCAGCATGGCCCACCCATTCCCATGTATAATTGACTGTGATGGAATTTACGTTCCAAGTGAACTAATACCAGTTATTAAAAAAAACACTTTAATAACTGATGCAATGTAATAACTTCAGCACTGATTAGCAGAATGTTTGAATATGTTAAAGAGTGCAATTTTAGCCATCTATTAATAACACACTTTAACACCTGGTGTTTGGCAGTGGAACCATGATAAATCGTAATGAGAACTGTGTCGAGCATCGTTTACACAAATTACTCAGAGATTTTTTTTTTTTTCGAGGAACTCGATAGAGACTTCTGTATGAATAAATAAATGTTACTAAATGGAGAATGACAGGGGCTCAGTGAAAAGTGAAGACTGTGAACACCTCCAGGTCCAGTTGGACACAAATGTACACTATAGGTGTATGAGAACTGTAAATAAATTTGATCTTGATGAGAGAATTGCCATTCTCTTATTGAGAAGGATACACACAGTATGTTCTGTTTAGTGTCTATATTACACAAAATATACACCATGAATATGTTTTATGGTCATTTTTTAATGCTTCATGCTTCATCATCTTCCTGAAATGCGCACTCCTACTCTGTGGCAAAAAGGCAGGGCAATTTTTTTCTGTCTAATGTGTTTTAAGAGTTTTTTTTTTTTTTTTTTTTTTTTTTAAAGAAGAAGAAAATATGGAGAGAAATTGTTATTTTTAAAAAAAATATTATCTCTAAGGATATCGCATGGGATTTCACAGAAGGGTGAAAGGCGGTTAACACTATAAGAGTTTGACCAAAATTAAGCATCAGATTAAGTGAGATCAAGTGAGACAGCAGACAGTTGAGATTGTCCATCTGTAATGGAAACATTTTTTTTTATTTAGCTATACTATTGCATTTATTATTATCCAGTTTGGGTATTAAGAGGGTACTAAAATGTACCATTCCTTGTTGTGGTATCATCAAGCATACACCTCGGTCGGCATTTTTTACTTAGAAAGGTACATGTAGTGTACCTTTGAAGCTTTACTCTAAAAGGTAATTATGCACCTTAAAAAAAATTATAATAAATTATGGTACAGTATATCTACATTTCCAAGGAAGTGTATAATTTAGTGCACCTCTCTGAGAGTGGCTATAGTATATATTTCAGTAATGTATTTCTTATCATTTTTGGTTTTCATTATACACTACATGGCTAAAAGTATGTGGACCCCTGACCTTCACACCCATATGTGCTTCTTCCCCAAACAGTTGCATTACAGTTTTCCTTCACTGGAACTAAAAGGCTCAAACCTGTTCCAGCATGACAATGCCCATGTGTGACCTCAACCCAACTGAACACCTCTGGGATGAATTGGAATGGTGACTGCGCCCCATGGACAAATCCCCAAAGCTTCAAGCTACAAATCAAGTGGAAATCCTTCCCAGGAGAGAAGAGTGGAGGTTATTATGACAGTAATATAAGGCGGAATAAATCTGCAATGGGATGCTCAACAAGCACATATTGGTGTGATGGTCACCAATCTTTGGATGACTTTCCACCTAAAACATCTCAGTATATTCTCAAAGCAAAGATAAATAACTCATTTATCGTTCATTCGGAGTCTAATGTGTAGTTTTGAGCTTGAAGACTCCTAGTCAGTGTGGAGAAAAGTGTGTTTTTCTTACTTCTCCTCCTCCAGCTGCTGTTGGTATTGCTCATACTCCTCTTCTGTCATGCCTTTAGCCGCCGCATCGCCTTTTTCTCCATCCGGTTTCTCCTCCGTTAATCCGCCGGTCAGGTCCTTCAGCTGGCCGCCGATCACGTGCTTCACCATGAAAGCCATCGCTGCTTATTTTCAGGATCCACTCAAGTTCTCCAAAACACAACCTCCCAGGACGCAGCTTTTTAAAAAATATATAATATCACTGGAAGTACAGAATATCAGTATCCGGGAATTACTTGTTTTTATTTCCCCCCTATGCAGGTGACATAAATGATGGAGTGATACCGAGTACCGACTCTCTCTCTCTAGCGCGCGCGGGTGTATGTTGGAGTCGGAGCGGAATAACTGCGCGTCTGATTCCACGAGCTTTCACTGTTCACTCCAACCAATCAGATGCACGCTCAGAGCGCTCGCGTGTTGTCCAATCACATCTCACACCGTTCTCCCTTTTTTTTCTCACCCGGGGTCACTTGGTCCTGAAGAACCTCCTGTCCTGTACATTTTAGTGTTTTATTGCTCTAACTCTAACACACACACACACACACACACACACACACACACACACACACACACACACACACACACACACACACTTAAACTCGTATATGGATGTCAAAGGGGGGAAAAAAGCCTCCACCCTGAAACACATTACATATTGAATATCTCGGAGTGATTCTGGTGCTAATTTATTGGGTTTGATGTCGTGTCAGATGTTAGCAGTTGAGCTGTCACTCTGACGTCACAGGGCAACATAAAAAAAAAAAAAAAACCATTTAAAAAAAAATCAGTGATCTTAAAAATAATGGAATATGTTCAGGTTTAGCTCCTAAAGCAAAAGAGCAATAGTGTCTGATCATTTTCCAGCAATGTTTGGTGTCATAATATTAATAAGAAATCCAGCATAGAAGCAAAAATTGGACTCTATATCCCACAATGCAATGCAGCCATGCGATGCAGTTGTCCTGATTTATGGCAGAGATTCAGCTCGGCTGGCGATCTAGGAGATGCCTTGAAGATCTGTTTGAGAAAAGTGTTCAGACGAGGAGGCGAGAGAGCTGGACAGACTAAAGGACTAAAGTGCCGCTGCATCACTCCCTTTAGGTAGAGCTGAAACACGGGCTAACGTGCTGCGTTCAACTTACCTCGCAAGTGAAAAGTCGGAAATCGGAATGACATCATTTTCAGCCTCCGTGCTTTCAAGCTACAAAGTGAAACAAAGCATGTTTGTCTTTTGTTAGCAAAAATCAAGCCAGCTATTTGATGAGTGATGTATATTTACCTCTTCAAAACAGTCAGCTGTATAGTCAGAGATATAGATTGAACAAGCGGATATGTCTGAACGGTGATCGATCTAAAGCAAATACTTGTATATACAACAGAACTCACTGAAAAATAAAGCAGTGCTACTTTATTTACTGTTAACGCTGTGAGCAGCCATGTTGATTTGATGTCACTTGCTGAACTCGGGGTTGAGGAGACCTTCGCGGATTTCCAAATAGGAATTGCGAGTTGAGGGGACGTTTTCTTTGTTTGTTCTTAGTCCGAGGTCAGAAAATTCAGCTAGTTTCATTACTAAATAAACCTTGGACACTGCTGGAGATCACATTAATTATAAAGATTGCAGTGCAAGTTGTTCAGGGTGGACTTTTCCTCTAATTAGCTGATTGGGTACGGTGGCAGAAGTATCCCCCCATTGCTTTAATTACAGCCTGGGACTGAAATGGACCGAAATAAGTGACCACTACCAGGCTTTAGTCAGAGCTTGGCCACAAGCTACATGTTTGAATAACTAATTGCTTGACATGCATTTGTTCAATGGACAATGCAATTATTTGTCAGTAGAACACCATTTGTCAGGTTAGATCAGGTTTTGTTAATGACAATTAAATGTAACAATAAATGGATAAAATGTATGTCATTTTCCAATAAGTTACAAATTGTTAGCATTGAAACATTGTGGTGGTGTAAAAGGAATAAAACAATTCAGAACACGCTGTTATTGGAGATGAATCAACTTCAGGGTGGTAACAATAACTTTATCAAACAACACCCTGTCGTTGATTGTTTACCCCTAAATGTTTTATTTCTTCCATGTTCAAACTTGGTTGTATTTCATTTATGGCTTAAATATCTGGATGATATTAAGCTGGCATAACTCATGTATAGAGTCTAAAATAAATTAAGCATGTAACTCTCCAAGGAAATCACCACAACTACGTCGCTCCCGTTGCTAAGGTCCAGTCCTTCTCCCCTGTGAGTAGTGGTCACTTGCATGACGTAGATGATGATTCTGAGTCATGAGGGGAAGCGCTGAGGAGATGAGGCCGTGCTTGAAAACAGTAATGAATGGGGCTCGGGCTGTGATGGGCGCACCGCGCTTGTCAGAAAGCGTCTCGCAGCTGTTTTCGTGCCTCCCACATCAGGCTGACGCTTAAATTGCAGCCACGGCGTGTTGAGATGAAGCACTAAGCCGGAGGAGATAGCTGTAGTCTACAAACTAAACGTCTCTCTCATTATGGAGAAATAGCAAGCTGTCTGCAGTGTGTAGGACTTAAGTGAGAAAGGAGGAGACATGTGCTTGCAGAGAAAATAAAATGTCAAAGAAAGCCAAGCATATGCAGAGCTGTGAAAGTGACTAACACCCACACACACACACACACACACACACACACACACACACACACACACACACACACACACACACACACACACACTTTGTAAATTTAGATCCCAACATTAGAACCTCAGGTTGTGAATTTCAGCTCTTTCAGCTCACCTGCTCTATTAATACTGTGTAGTGATGGTCATTCTGACGCTGTGGGAGAATTCTGACGTTGGGAGGCGGATTTTTTTTATTCGTTCGGAAGACAGGCTCATAAACTACGATGGAAACACGTTTACCAAATAAACTCCTCGATGCGCATCAAAAAAAGCTATGTGACTTTGCCTCAACAAATCAGAAAAGTAAATATGGCAGAGAACGAGATGCACCAGTTTCCCCCGGAAGTGACGGTTTTGTTCGAACACATGAGATGGAAACGTTGCTTTATCTGCAAATGTTTTATGCAATATTACAATTTTTCGCATAAGTTCAATTCGAAACATAGCTATTGATACGCAACCAACACAACAAACCATTGTGCATATCACTACAATAATACTTTACACCAGATTAGCCAGATAAACTCCGTGTCACCTCCTGAAACCAAATGACAAATGACATCAGAAAGAGGGCTATCAATCGGTCGTGCTCATTAGAATGTTTGACCACGCCCACCAGGACCGTTTTCAGAGCTGCGGTTTTAGCTGTGTTTTTTTAAACAAGATTTTTTAGAAGATAAATGCACCATGAATGTTAAAGTTATCATATCATTAAGGTTAGCTGGATAGCTTGTTGCTAGTCAGTGATAATTATGTTCCACTTTTCCATGTTTTTCCGCACTTTGTAGCACAAAAATGACGTAATTCCGACATTTGACCAACCTAAAGTAGGACAAATAAATGCAAATTTCTTATAACAACCTCTTATATAATAGTAACGCATGAGTGCACCATCTCTTCACACGAACACTCACACACACTCACATATAAAGCGCTTGACTGAGGCCCCAGCTGTTTCTACTGCTGCCCAGCTTCAGAAATATGTCACACACTATGTGTGTGTCTGTGTGTGTATACAGATCGCAGGGCTCCCTGGGATTTTGCTTCTGTTTGCTTTCACGTCTCGTTCTGTTTCTGGATGACGAGGTTAGCAGGATGCAGACAGATAGCCAAACAAGTGTTTAGTAACGGTGTCACACGCTCCCCTTGTATTCTGATACAAGCCAAACAAAAACAGCTAAAAATCCATCACCGTGCCCAGAAGAACAGAGTGAGCGCTCTACAGCCAGAGATCACAACTAAATCATCAACACAGCACATGCATGCACTACTGTCAGTCTATCATCAGGTTTATTAAACGTACGTGTGTGTGTGTGTGTGTGTGTGTGTGTGTGTGTGTGTGTGTGTGTGTGTGTGTGTGTGTGTGTGTGTGTGTGTGTGTGTGTGTGTGTGTGTGTGTGTGTGTGTGTGTGTGTGTGTGAGAGATACGGTAAACCCGAGAGTGAAGACCGTGAGCTAAGCAGAACAGACAGCTGTTTAAGCTATGACAGCCGGTTTGTCACAAGGTGGTGAAAAGGAAGAATATTGCTCCAGTCCACTTAACAGACACTGACAGGGGTCAATATTCAGCACAGGGGAATTAATCATTAGCGATAACTTTCCTCAGAACCGTTTCTCACAAACACCGCATGTCTTTGTCTCATATATAGCCTTAAATTGAATCAAAATGTAATTATATAGTGCATAAATTAAAGCCTACAGGGTGAAACGGTTATATATATTTATATTACATTTACAGTGGGTATAGAAAAGAATCACCCCCCTTTAAAATAATCACATTTTGTTGCTTTTCAGTCTGAAATGAAGACAGACACAGTTTTTGTTTTATCCAGCTGTATTTACTCAGTGCAACTTATAACATCCAAGTGAAAGATATAACACCAACATGTCAGAACAAAATAAAAAATAAATAAAAAAACAGAATCACTGAGTTGGAAAAAGGATCACCCACCTCCTAAAAATGACTTGTAAACTCAATAAGGTGTAGCTAATCACCTTCTCAATGGCACACAAAGCCATTTGACTTTCAACTGTGATCAGCTGTGGTCATTTTGATTAGCTCAGCATGAAAAGAGCTTTCCTGAAGCATTTTGTAGTGCAACTGAAGCAAACAATCAACTATGGGTGGCAAGGCACTGTCAAAAGATCTCCGGGATAAAGTTGTGGACAGGCATAAGTCAGGAGATGGATATAAAAAAAAATTCAAATGCTTTATCAATGCCTAGAAGCACAGTGAAGTCTATTATTAAGAAGTGGAAGGTATTTGGTACAACACAGACCCTCCCTGGATCAGGACGTCGCTCCAAACTGGATGAAAGAGCCAGGAGGAATCTGGTCAGAGAGGCTACCAAGAGGCCTACAGCAACTCTGAAGCAGTTGCAGGAATTTATGACAAAGAGTGGTCATTGTGTGCATGTGACAACAATATCACAAATTCTCCACAAATGTGGCTTGTATAGGAGGGTTGCAAGAAAAAAGCCACCCACGACTGAGCTTTGCCAAAACACACCTTGAAGATTCTGAGGCCACATGGAAAAAGGTGTTATGGTCAGATGAGACTAAAATTGAATTATTTGGCCTCAACACCAAACGATATGTCTGGCGGAAATCCAATACAGCTCACCATCCAAATAACACCATTCCTACAGTAAAGCATGGAGGTGGTAATATCCTGTTATGGGGGTGTTTCTCTGCAGCAGGGACTGGAGCACTTGTCAGGATAGAAGGAAAATGGATGGGGCAAAATACTGTCAAATTCTTGAGGAAAATCTGCTGCTCTCTGCCAGAAAGTTGTCAATGGGAAGAAGGTTTACCTTCCAACATGATAATGACTCAAAGCACAAAGCAAAACTGACCACACAGTGGTTGAAGGAGAAAAAGTTGAATGTCCTTGCATGGCCTAATCACAGCCCAGACTTAAACCCCATTGAAAATCTGTGTAATGACTTGAAGACTGCAGTCCACAAACGGTCACCATCAAATTTAACTGAACTTGAGCAGTTCTGCAAAGAAGAGTGGGCAAATATTGCAAAGTCTAGATGTCTAGAAGTCTAGAAGTTAGTAGAGACATATCCCAACTGTAATTAAAAAATTAAGGCAAATTAAAGCAAGGGGTTGATCTTTTTTCCAACTCAGTGATTCTGGTTTTTTTAAATTAAAAAGAAAAAAATTTCTGACATGTTGGTGTTATATATTTAACTTGGATGTTATAAGTTGCACTGAGTAAATACAGCTGGATAAAACAAAAACTGTGTCTGTCTTCATTTCAGGCTGAAAAGCAACAAAATGTGATTATTTTAAAAGGGGGGGGGGGATTCTTTTCTATACCCACTGTGTATTCATGGCTAATATAAGCACCATAACCAATAGAAGCATTGAAAAAAAAATCCATTTTAACAGCCTTCTATCTTTTAAAAAATAGAGGCTGATGACAAAACAACTATTTATAGCTGCTGTAACATAAGAGAGAACAGGAACTAACATTTCGAAGATATTCCACAACATTAAATGTAACTATATATGGATAAAAAGTACACGTTTTAAAAAATGAAGAAAAAAAAAGAAGTAATTGTTGGTATAAGAGGGAAAAACAACACTTCCTGACCTACTGTTATTAAAAAATAATCACCTTTGAGTTAGTAACAGGTCCACTTCCATACAATTGGGCTGCATTACATTATCCAGTTGTTGATTATTTTCCTATAAATGCACACCCAAGGGTTTTATTTGTACTTAACAGACACTGACAGAGGTCATTCTTTGGCACAGGGGAATTAATCGATAGCAATCACTTTCCTCAGAACCATTTCACACAAACACCTCTTCATATATCTTTGTCTCATATATTGAATCAAAATGTAATTATACAGTGCAAAAAATAACACCTTCAGTGTGAAACTGTTTGCAGTGTACTCTTTATATTTATACTGGCTAGGCTAGGTGGGAGGTTGCTAAAAAAAAAAAAAAGTGTCAAGGCTAATATAGACACAATAACCAATAGAAGGACTGAAGACACTACACAGATGCTACACATGTTCTTCACTGTCTTGGTTACCTGTATGAAAATAATGTCTAATGTAGTACATCTTAAAAGTGTATATAAGGGCGTTAAGTACATTTATACCACAGCAGTTATGGATTTCTCTAATCTGATTGATCAGTGTTGATTAATGTTCTATAACAGCACCTCTGACAACAGTTCTGGCTCCTATTGTACTCTTTCTAATGCGTTATCATTTAAATACTGTCGAGTTATTGATTCTACAAGTCATTGCTATTGATTCTACAAGTCTCTGGAACTGTACTCAATCGATGAACGCCATTCATCCAAAATATTTTCCGTCTGATGGTGGGTGAAGAGCGCTGTCTAAAATCTTCTACAGCTGTTTAACTAGGTTGAGATCTGATGAGTGTGAAGACCATAGCATAACCATAACTTACATCATTTTCATCCTCATCAAACCATTCAGTGAGCCCTCGTGCCCTGTGGATGGGGGCGGAGTCATTTAGAAAAAGACCACACCCATCAGGATAGAAATGTAATGATAAAGGCGATCGGTCTGATTTGAAGTGACTTTTCTCTCTAAAGGGACACATAAACATCAGGTGTCCACCTGAGAACCGAAAGTAATCAAACCAGACCAGACTATAGAGTGTATATTTTAATTATAGGGAATAGAGAGTTGGACATCGTTTCTCACTATACGGTAATTCCTTACAAAACCATACCAACCATCAGACCAATGAACCACTTAGGCACCGATGCGTCCTAATTTAATGCCCCAGGAAACCCAAATCCCTGGTTGCTTTCTAATTAGGTTAATGTTAGTCTTGTGGGTGGCAATGCGCATTAATCATCAGAGACTTCCCAATACTTTGTCCTTACTAATCCCATGGCTGATGTCACTCGTCCCTCCCGCTTTATGAATTCAAGCTTGAACAGACTATGCAAAGTAGCAAGTAAATGCTTGAATTCTAGGACTCAGGAACCTAACAGATGTAGAGTTTAAAACTCTCAAAAGTTGAAATAAAATCCATTTTAACAGCCTTTTAACTTTTGAAAATAGAGAGGCTGATGAGAGACTGTTTACAGCTGCTATAACATAAGTGAGAACAGGAACTAACCTGTTTTGCGGATATTCCACAACATTAAATGTAACTACAAATGGATAAAAAGTACAATGTGTTGTTCTTTAATGAATAAAAAAATGTAATTGTTGGTGTAAAAGGAATAAAACACTTCAGGACATCCACTTCGATGTGGTTACAATAACCCCCCTTCATGTTGGGGCACACCACACCACGCAGTTGATTATTTTCCTATAACAGCACACGCCAAGCATTTTATTCACACTTACCATTTAAGTAAGTGTTTAAACAAACAAACAAACAAACAAACAAAAAAATCCAGACATAAATAAATTCCAGACATTTTCACAAAGACTTTCCAGAAAGCATGAGGACTAGTGTAGAAAATAAGGGGATGTTTATTTCTTCCTCAAATATTTTCCTAGATCTGGATATCGTTACTTTATTCAGACGTTTGTGACCCGAGAAGAACCCAGCTACAATATGAACCTTCGACACGGCTCTGTATGAACTCGGAGCTGATCCTGAGGCAGACGTGATGAGCTTTCAGCTTTAAGACTTTTGGTTTCTTCATGTTGGCCAAACAGGAAGCAGCATGTCATTGAAACGCGTTCTGGAAAGTGGATACATCGTTGATTCCTTCATTCATTTGGAGCAAAGCGAGAGAAAAAGACCATCGTACTGGAAGGACACACACCTTCCCCGTGACTGTCAGGGGGAAGAAGATTCGTCTCCATGGCAACGCACATTAATTACCTGTGAGTGCATTTCCACATCATGAAAGTGCCATAAGGTGGATTACACAACCGAGCACGAGACTGAGCTGCACGAGTCTGTGATGAGCTCATCATCTCTCCCTCAAACACACAAACACACACACATTTCTCTCTCTCTTGCATCATCCTTCCTCTAATCTTACTCTCTTATATTCCCTATTCTCTCTCTTTCTCTATCTCTGTTTTTGCCCGAGAGAAAGAGAGAGTGCACAATAGGTTAGTGCAGTTGTGTCTAAATGGGATGCGAAAACCGGAAAATTTCCTTTCCAGCGACTTCCTGCAAACAATCGAAGGAGAAGATGAACAAGTGTGTTAGTGTGTGTGTGTGTGTGTGTGTGTGTTTCTATCTTTGTAGTGACCAAATGTCCCCACAAGGATAGGAATATCTGACAGTTTTGACTTTGTGGTGACGTTTGGCCGTGTCCCACAAGTACAAATCTTGCTAAAATGAAGGTTAGGGTTAGATGTAGGTGTAGCATAGCATTAATTAGACGCGTTTGCCAATTAATAACAAGTGGAGCTACGCACAAGGAAATGAAATCCACGGAGGAGTGGAACATATGGCAAAAAATCATTTACACATAATTCCCACATAATTCATCCACAGGAACCCTTGAAAGATGCCCATCAGATATTTGCTTAATATAATCAAACTAAATTAATAACATCAACAATATATCAGGACAAAACTATATCAGGATGCCCTGAATGATAAAAAAAAAAAAAAAAAAACAGTATTCAAAACAATAGAAACTTTCATAGAATTTGTAATGGTTTTAATGGTTATAATGGGAGTTGTATTGGTTTTAATTGAAACTGTAATGGTCCCTGTGGGTCTCTACTGGAAATTTGTTACCTTCTATTTGTGGCATGTTATGTCTAGTGGATACTATTAAGGACCAATAATGGTAATGGTTTTAATGGTTAGGTGATGGTTTGTAATGGTATTTGTAGTGGAAACCATTAGAATTTCTGTGATGGTTTCTATTGTTTTATTTATTTATTTTTTTTCATTAAGGACTTTAGGGAACTGCTTTAGGATTAACGTTCTTTTGGATGATAGCTAATCCACACACATGTTAGCATATATTCATGTATAATAAAATACCTAAAATACCTTAAATGTTATGCAGAAACTGAAAAAAAATAAAAAAATAAAAATACATCAGTAGAAAATTTAAATATCAACGTTAACACACTGAAATGAGGGCCCCGTTCATATACTTTGCCTAGGGCTTTAGGATGATTGCTAATCCTAACACTACTGTAGTTATCTTTCAGAAACAACACATGGTGGTCTGTGAAACAATCAATCAGTTATACTGTATACTGTATACACTGTACATTTTTCTGCTGTGCGTTATGGAGAGCTAAAAATAGCAGCTTTGCCAGCTAGCACTCAGCTCACTAGCTAGCTAGCATGATGAATAATAAAGGGTATTAAAAAGCACGTGAGATATTCTTAAAAGATGCAGAATCACATTATGACAGCAGTTATGGCTGGATACAAGCGAGTCACATAGCTAATAATATGATTGCTAATGTGTTAGAACTATCTGTCCCCTCAATAAACACTGGCATGTGTGTGTAAATGTGGCAGGAGATGATTTCCAGGATTAATAGAGGAGAGGGAGAGGGGTGGAGAGGCTTTCTAACACTTCTAAAAAGAGCACAACGCATCAGTGCACTGACCCAAGCAGTCTCAACACACACACACACACACACACACACACACACACGTACACACACAGGTGCCAGACATCCAGGAATGACTGGGCGCGTTTAAACACTGATTTGTGCACTTCATATCCTTTGACATTTCCACAGAGGAATGAAATGCGTGTTAGTGAATTTGCGTGAACGCTGCATCAGTCATGCGTATATACAGCTCCAGTCAAAAGTTTAGACACCCCGTCTGTACATAAAGTAATCTTAAGGGCAATTTGATCTAATGCTGAAAATGGGCTTCTGCAATAAATACAAACAGTGACTTTGATAGGTGTGTATGAATTTATTTAAACCCCAAGTGGCTACTTCATAAAATGTCAATTAAATAACTATATTTAAATATCTAAAATATTAGATTAGCTGTGGTTTACAAATTAAGTTTTTCTCACTACATAATTTCGGTGTGCTTTAAAAAAAAATGCACATCCAGGTTTCATTTTCAGACAGAGAAGTCATTTAAGATGTTGGATTAGGATTAGTTTGTATTTCATGTATTCGTCTTATACATTTTCCGGAAAAGCGATTATAAAGCCTGTTAGTAAGTAAGAACATTAGTAAGCAAGCCTACTTTAAAAGAGAAAATAAACCAATGAAATCATTTCTATGAATTGTGAACAATGAGTCCAGAGTTTTTCTACTGAATGTCAAGGAATGTCAAGGGATTTTTCAAAATATTAGAAAAAAAACAATATTTAATAAGGAATAAAAGTTCCTCAGTGTCGAAGTGTACATGATTTATTAGTTTGAATTTTAGATAAAATGAGACAGAACTGGGAAGCCCTGAGGAGGAAGTGTCTCATCTTATCTGCAAAGGCTGAAAATTTTCATTCCAACCATGAAAAAACACACCTGATTCCTGTGTTTAATCAATCCGCCTCGATCTTCAAGTGATTAATAAGTCGTGTGGATCCTGCTTGGTCGGAACGAAACCCGCAGCCGCGTTGGCTCTTTGAGGTAAAAAAAAAAAAAAAGTACAATGAAGGTCAATTCATACACATGCACATGTATCAGTTAATTTTTTTTTGTTTGTTTGATAGTTTGAACAAGTGTTAGTCTGCATTCACTGTAACGTGTAGTGAAGGCTATTGTTTTTGCTTGTGGGTGCAAAAGTATACAGCATCTAAATAATAATAAATAATACACATCAGTTTAAATATTGGTTGTCAGCAGATTAGCAAAGCAAGGTAGATACGTACACTCAGTGGGGAACTGAAGAAATGTCAGACCTCACACACTTTTATAAGATCATTTTTTTTTCATGAGTGAAGCACAAACTCTATAGAAATACTTTAAACTCACACAATCACAATTTCTAAATATGTTATTTGAAATCATAATCCACAAAGATGGCATGATTGTACAGTACAGTATAGAAAACATGTTTGGGCGCTATTATTTATTTATTTATTTTTTGAAAAACAAAAAAAGAACACACTGTTTACATCATTTGGCAGACACCCTTAGCCAGAGCAACTTACATTTATAGATCTGAGCAGTTGAGGATTAAGGGCGTTGCTCAAGGGCCCAACAGTGGCAGCTTGGTGGTGCTGGGATTTGAACTCACAACCTTCTGATCAGTAGCCCAATGTTTTAACCACTGAGCTACCACTACCTGTCTACCTACCTTTATTAAGCTGTGTTATAATTACAGCTGGCACAAAGTCATCCTCTGTGTTTCGGTGACACGGTTATACATTTGAATGTTAGTTTTCCTGATAAAAATGAAGCTTGCTGTTGTGCCAGTACCACGTGCGGTGAATGGAATTATGGGTAAGGGTGATAGTATGACCACTCTAGGGATTATCTTTAGCAAAACACTTCCTTGTTACGTATCTATGAAACTCGATTTCATTCAGCGCTTCTTTCTTTCTTCACTCATTTATTTTCTTTCATAGCTCATAATCCTAGCTGTGTAATCCTCAATCCTCCTGCATGGAGTGTGAAAGTTCATCAGCTCAGTCTAAGGCGTGTAGAAGGCCAGTGATGGAGCTGCAGGCAGGGGGAAAGCAGTCCAGCCAGGCGGACGTACACGCGGATTTATGTGACAGGCTGCCTGAAGGTGTTAGCGTCGAGCGTGAAGGGTCACGGCCTAGTGCCTCATGCAGACACGTGACCAACGTCATACGCCTGCTCAGTTCCTGTGTTTGTCCTTCACACAACATACCACAGCGTAAACAGCACGAGGAAGCCGTGATGAGATGGAGTGGGCTTCGTATGCAAGCACAGACACGAGCTCATCTATGCAATCTCAAACTGTTGTATAACAAAGCAGGGACAATCTGTATTTACGTTAAAAGTCGACTTATATTATTATGGCCATCACTTCCAGCTTTCTGGTACAACTGTAAAAGTGAAACTGAATTGTGTTAAAAACAGACAAACAACAGCAAGAATACCCCCAACGAATTCCAGTTGTCCAAGATGGCTGATCAGTTACAGTGTTTAGCTACACAGTAAAGTTTTGTTCTTATTTATAGATGACAATAATCCACACAATGTCCTAAACCACATCAGCATGTCCATGAGACATTACCAAATAACTGGGCAACATGAAACACAAATTCGAACGCATTTGTCTTCTGCAACGTGACATTCATTTAATCCATTAGCATTTGGGTAGCTTGTGGAAAGTCAGATCTAGATGCTTGTCTCTTTCTGCCGTCATTCCTCCATCGTCATGATGAGATCACGTCTGTCTTTACAGCTACTTCTCTGTTCTTTGAATGAGTGAGGTGTATTTTGCTCAGTCTTGCTGCCTGGTGTATTATTTGTTCTGTCGTTTGGTATATAGACCAAACCATGGTCGGCCATCTTTGTTAGTCAAGTAAACAGTGATGATTTTGACATGTTCTTGAGGATTTTGCCTCTTTGTAATGGCTCGGGTAGAAAAAGAAACAAAAAAACAGTGAATAAATGGAGAAAACAGTTTGTGCTGCATCTCAGTGTTCTGGGTCTATGTCAGTGAGAGGAGGTGGAGGTGACGATGGGTTATTATATATATTTTTGTTCCGAGGTGGGAAAACGTCGCTGCATGTTGGTAAAAGATTAAAGACAAAGAACAATTTTGATTTTAGAAATGATTATTGCAAATGAATCATGCTCAATCTGACCAATGACATGAGCTAACAATGTAAAAAAAAACAAAAAAACAAAACCAAACAAACCCCACAAAAGATTGATTTTTGGTGTTTCTGAAAAGATTTAAGGTGACATAGCTTTCCATTATTTGTTAGCTACATTAGTGTCATACCTTCAGTGTAAAAACTAACAAAGCAAACATCAGGCAGCAAACCTGAAAGCTCAGGTAAAACAGATTTTATCCTAAAACATTGCTTTAAGGAAGTAGGCTTGCGTTACCAATTGGAAAATGGGGAGAAAAGTGCATTACATAGTTATGTAACTGAGTCATGGGTCCGGTTATATTTAGCTTCCTGTGGATAAATTGATCTTCACTTCTCATGGCTTCTGGAAATGTTTGAGCATGTTTTCACAAATTATTTCCATTGCCTTTGGGCATTCACAAAAACTGAATTAAGACGGTACATAAGATGATCAGTTTTGCGTCATGCTTAGTGAGAAACGCAAGACGCCCAAAGTCATTTAGCGGAAATGATCCGTTTGCATTCCATGTATGTATCGTCTACACATTCCAGAGACCAGATGACAGAGCGCTCACAGCCTTTAGTACTGTTACACATTTCAAGATTCAAGATTTTAATTTGTCACATACATAATTATATACAATATATAACTTGCAGTGAAATGAAAAGGCTACAGTATATTTATGGCTACATTAATAGGAATAAATTACGTCAACGACATCAGCAACGATTTTGTGAAGCTAACCTGCAGCCAGCATGGGCATGCTGTAATGTGCACATTTTCGTGAATATTTCCTTGGGTGATACAGTGGGATTGTGGGTAATGCTATGTTTTATTGATGCCTGTCACTCTGTGGTGCGATTGCAACACCACACTGACAGCTGCATTGTCAGAGTCGGATGTAAATGACAGCTCTCGGGTTGGATCGTGTCACTTCCTACTTGTATGCATCTCCATCCTGTTCCTGCCAAAGAGCTGAAGAAATACTACTGCAGTTATTTGGCAGGCAACAACTCGAGATGCAGGGAAAAGGCCATTCATTCACTGATTGGACACAAGATACAGGCTCACTCGTATAAAAAAAAATCCCTAGAGCAATGGAATATGAGAGAGAGGAGGAGAGATAGGATGTAATATGGACTAGAGAGAGAGAGAGAGATCAGGGTCTCTCTTTTGTCATGGTGGTCATCAGGTTCAATCATGCTGAGGCCATCGCTGGGAGACGACCTAATCCTTGTCAAAACAGAGCAAAAAACACATCCATACCACATAACAGGGGACGTGAACTGGTGTACCATGGTCTGAACCATGGACTGAACAGAGTGCTGTAGAGGTTTTATTAATGTTTTAAGTTATTGATCTGAAACATGTTGTTATGAAGGACACTTTACCTGTGTTTAAAATATCTTACCTTTACATACAAATGTATAAATGTAATATCAGAGGGACACAAATGACACCCCAGTCATGAAATCACCCATAACCCCTTGTCCCACTTATTGCTCTAAATCATAAATTCTGTCTCAAAGAAGCTGTAAACTAAGTGTACACAGCTCAGTGAGGGGGCACTGGGTTTAAAAGTAAAGAACCAGGCCACGCTGCATGACATCCCGTCTTCTCTGGTTTATACAGCTCTCTGGTTTTGGGGTTAAGCTTTGAGCTTTGAGAAGAAACAAGACACACCTTAAGCTCTTGTTGAACCTGAAGGAAGTGTACTTTAGGACCACTCGGCTGTGAGGCTGAGAACTGGGACAAGGCCACACATTTCTAAAGGTTATGACCCAGGGTGCAAACAGACACTGACAAGGTGCCAAGAGCCAGCAGAGATGGAGTCGTGCCCCGAGCATCTGTGGCTCATACCGCAAGGTCGGCGGAGTCAGTGGAGTCAGCTTCATCGATTTGATTTATCTCACGGAAGGAAAGAGTTTATACTGTTTACAGACTATGAAAAATTGCATTATGTTAAATTGTGCTTTAAACATGTGAAGGTAAACACATGTTAAAGGGGTAAAAACACTTGCTAGGTAACCAGAAAATATCGACACAGAGCATAAACTAGCTAATAACTGAGACTAATGATTTAGCTAGCTAGCGCATAGCTATTATGTCTTTTATACAAACAACATAAAGGCAGAATAGCAGTGAAAACTAGTCAAAACTAGTCAGGAATATCAACATTTCTCTCAGATATGTTGGTAAATTATCAAAAACAGATCACGTATGACTAAAATTCTAGCGTAATTACACCTAGCATAAACCCCTAAATCAACTGGGTAAAAAAATAATCATTTGTTTCCACCTTCAAACTTTATTTACAAACTTGTAACATGCAGATAGTATGTCCACATAATGGTTTGAAATGGAATATAATAAGAAGCTATTATATAAATTATGGCACACATGCCCCACATTATATAGCATATGGGAGGGATATAATTAAATTACAATACAATGCTTCACAACTAGTGAGCTCTTTGAATATTTCTACTTCCAAAGGTAAACACAACAGGCCTTTTATTTGGAGTTGTCTTGTAAATATGGTGAATGTGACTCCATAAACAAAGCTCTGGACGCTCAGACTGGAATTCTGACTGTGTTTGGCATTATGTAGAGATTTTTGGCATTTCAGAATCATCCTTGTTTTTTCGTATTTCCATAAAACCCAAACACGTGAGCTCATGTGATATCATCACCATACTGACCTTTTTATTTTCTGCACTACTGTTTTCAAGCTTGAGCAAGCATTTAAACTGTGGAGGCAGTTCTGCTCATAATGACTAACAACAAAGTCTGACAATGGGCTGATGATGCAGATCTGATTAGGTTTTGCTTGGGGTTTATTAGCATGTCTAAAAGACTGGGGGAAGCAAAATGTCAGGCTGAAACTGAATGAATGAACTCGTTTTTTTTTTTTTTTTAAAGCATGGATGCATTTATTCCCAGCTCAAAATGAGGACGTTGATATGCACACAATAATCTGATAACTGCAGAACTCTAAATAAAAGGCTGCAGCACGGCTCAGAGTTTCACATGTTCTCCGGTTTCCTCCCACCTCATAAAACAATCCACTGGTAAGTGGATTGGCTTCTCTAGATTGTCTGTAGTGATAAATGAGTGTGTGAATCTGTGTGTGGATGGTGTTCTGTGATGTACTGGCGTCCCATCCAGGATGTATTCTTGCATTTTGCTTATTTTCTAAATATATCACGTAAAGTGTTTTTTATTTTTTATTTTATTATTATTTTTTATTACATTAAGTTATTATATGGTATCATTTATCTTGAGAGTTGATGCTTCTTGAGCTTATATGTCTACATCATTTAGTGTAATTCTTATGATGTAGAAATTACTTAATAGTATTTGTAAGATGAATAAAAACAGGCACAATATTCATTCATTCATTTATTCATTCATTCTTCTTCAGTAACCACTTTGGTCAGGGTCGCTGTGGATCCGGAGCCTATACCAGGAACACTGGGCGTGAAACGGGAATACGCCGTGAATGGGATGTCTGTCCACCATGCGCACACACACACACATTCACACACCCATTCACACCTACAGGCAATTTAGCATAGCCAAGCAACCTACTGGCATGTTTTTGGGAGGTGGAGGGAAACCGGAGAACCAGGAGGAAACCCATGGAGACATGTTGAGGACAGATGGTTAGAACTTCCATGCAGCTCCTCTCTACGTGGTTGTACATGGTTATTTTTGCGTACATGTGCAGATGTAGAAAAATGAAACATTAAGGTCATATATTATGTGCTGTATAACCTGATTACTAGGCTCAAATCCAGGTCTCTATCAGGCATCTTGAAACCCGGTGACGGCTTTAATCTGATATAAGATATTGTAGTATGCTGTTATGACATGATGACTTGAATAATCTCATTATAAGTGTGCATGTAACTGCAGCCAGGGAGGATGCGGAGAAAGCAGAACACCACTATAGCTCTAGTCCAGGACTTTTTTTTAAAAAAAAAATCACAGTTTAGGTGTGTGGGTGGAGGTTGTGTGCGTGTGTGTGTGTGTGTGTGTGTGTGTGTGTGTAAGGCAAAGGATAATGTGAGCTGCTGCTGTGGATAATTTTGTCTGCTCAGTCTGCTTTTACTACTATAAAGCTGCCTTTTTAAAAATGTTTTGCTCCAGTTTTTGACTAATTAGCTCTCCTAAAAAGACCAGCGCTGAACTGATGATGGCAGATCTGACTGGATGTTACTCACGGTTTATTAGCGTGCCTAAATGACTGGCAATAACAAAATGCCAGGCTGAAACTAAGCGAATTAACCCAAGAGTTTAAGCGTGGCTGTACTGAATCCCAGCTAAAATGAGAAACTAGACACAGCAGGACACCATTATGGCTCTACTCCAGGTTTTTCTCTCAAAATGCTCTGAGAAAAATGAGGGCCTTGATAGAGATGTGTGTGTGTGTGTGTGTGTGTGTGTGTGTGTGTGTGTGTGTGTGTGTGTGTGTGTGTGTGTGTGTGTGTGTGTGTGTGTGTGTGTGTAAAGCTAGGTCTCACGTTGGCTTGGAAGCCCCCAGGACCCCTCAGTTGGCTCAGAGAGAGATCTCTGTTGGCATATTGTGTGACCCCCAAGGCTGGCACTGAG
Organism: Cranoglanis bouderius; assembly: GCA_023630585.1. Classification (NCBI taxonomy): domain Eukaryota; kingdom Metazoa; phylum Chordata; class Actinopteri; order Siluriformes; family Cranoglanididae; genus Cranoglanis; species Cranoglanis bouderius. The sequence continues at coordinate 5,975,041 of CM042557.1, read as the reverse complement.
CAGGAGGGAAAAGCAGGGTCAGAGGAGTGAAATGTTACCAGGGGAAATGCAAATTGTCCCTGACAACTGGTGCAGAAAGCATGTTTTCCCTGACTCCAGGACCTCTGATATTTCACAAAGTCAAATGGAACATGGCAGCCGCCACCCCAGGGCGAGTTTTGATTAGGTTATTTAAAGAGGTTTGGAATAAACACACCCACAAACACATAGTGTCTTGCTGTTACCGGATGGACTCACAACATGGATTTGCATGGAAAGATGTGGCACTGATTTTTTTTTTTTAGCCTGGCATGCCTCCCTCCTTCCTGGTTCACACACCTCTGACCGCCTCCTTCTGTGAACAGAGAATTGGCCATCTGAGGTCACACGGCAGAACGGCACTACAGGCTGAGCAACACACATCCAGGCACTGTCACAGAGCGTCTGTGGAGCTCTGCTGTGCCACCTTCCTCTAAAAGTGGGCGTGCACAACAGCATTTTCAGCCCAATGTATCCTGACAAATTTTCAAAAGGGTCATTCCATCTCAACTGGTCCAATACAGGTTGCTTAACCATTTTTTATTTTCCTATTTTTTTGAGTGATTACCTCTAGGTATTGGCATAGCAAAACCACCAGCTTTTTCTTTTTAATTTAATTTATTATTATTTTTTATTTACTTGGTTTAACTATGATGGCCTTCTGAGCTGTAGTCACTTGCTGCTTTTATCACAGGAGAAAAAACACCATAGCTCTGTTTATGACACTCTTCATTTATAAAACTCAAATTTTTTACAGCAGAATGCTACTATAGAAGACTTATTTCTGTGAAAATTTCAGGTTTGTATCTGGTCCCACACCAGAGATATTCAACCCGCAAGTGAGGGAAATTTAAAAATAAAATTGCACTTTCTTGCCCAAAAAAAACCCCCCAAAAACACGAGAAGTCTCAAACCTGAAATGTTCTGCATGCACACTATACTTACCTAGGTACCCCCTAAAAAATTAAGGCTGAGACTTGAACCCTTCCCATTATAAATTGACACTAAAAGTGGGACTTTTGATCATTCCATTTGGACTTAAGTTATAAGTCTAAGGAACAAAATATTTATATTTTGAACACTTGGAATGTGTTCTAGAGATTGGTTTTTGTTCCAAGGAGCTTGGCTCATCCTGAGCCGAGATATTGAGGTTTCTCTAAAACAAAATTTGCTGTGTGCCATGACACAAAGACGGCCGTTGTAATTAAACAAACAAAAATGGTCAAGCAATCAACTTCACAATTATTAGACCACCTGAGATGGATGGATGATTTAGTGACTTGAGACGGCAAATCAGTCTTTCTGATCCTCCTGATATCTTCAAATGTGTATTTTTTTGTATTAAGATTAAATAGTCTTTGTAGTGTCAGATGGTCAGCAATCAAACTGGATGACTGAATCAATCTGGACAGCCAGTAACACAGCTAGGAGAAAAACAATGAACACAATGCAATCACTGTGCACAACAGCCAACAAAAAAATGGAGAAATGTTCTTCAGAGAGATATGTTAACTCAGAGAATGTTACTGTGAAACTCTAAGGATGTGTGGATGAAGATGAAGGACAAGTTCGTGGAGAACTAGTCTCAACCTCAGAGTGTCTGATATCTTTTGTACATTTTTCTGGCCACAAGCGTCAGGATCTTGAAGGCATTTGAATATTATTAAAGAGTTTAAAGCAGTCAGTGTTAAGTAAGGAAGACAAGAAAACATTTGTCCGCGTTTAGTACAAGAATCTCTACCGAATGTGACCCTGGTTCGATCTTGAACTTTCTGTCTGTGTGGAGTTTGGCACGTTTTCTCTGTGACATGTGGGTTTCCTCAAGGTTCTCTACCTCCCAAAAACATATCAGTTGGTGGATTGGCTATGCTAAATTGCCCCTAGGGGGTGAATGTGTTTGTAGTGCCCTGCAATGGACTGGCGTGGGAGGGTGTATTCCTGTCTCACTCCAAGTGTTCGCAACGATAAGCTCCAGAACCACCGTGACACTGACCAGGATAAAGCAATTACTTAAGATGAAGAAATGAATGAATTCACTGACACTGTTTCTGCATCTAGTACTTATTTCCTGAACATATATACTGTAGCACAAACAACTCTGGTAAGATGCAGGGCGTCAGTCAGCAGTTTTAACCTCTGCTCATGTTACACGATAACAGGATTATTCTGATTCCCTCAAGATTTGGGTTTTTTTTGAGAATTTTTTTTTTTTCTCTCTTCTGAAGTTGTGTGTGTAATGCCCAAAATCTTGTCTTTTACTCAGTCATCTACTGTGCTGTAGAGACAAGAAACTCTGTTCAGGATGATTATTAGGTTTGACATGCTACTGTAGATAGGATTATATTAAAGTGATTATTTTGAATGAATGAATGAATGAATGGAAAGAAATAGTAGTGGAACTAGTAGTGTGAATAACTCCCTCTTTAATCAGAGTCTGTGAGCTTATGTGTAAAGATGAGGGCAGTTAGCATCTCCTCCAAGTGTGTTCAGCCTCGTTATGAGAAGCATGAAAAGCAGTTAGGGGGGGAAATGTAGTTGCTAGCTTCAAGTCTCAGATGTGCGTCAGACTAGATTAGGAAAACAAGTTTAAACCCTACATGCAGGTGCATATGGATCTCCCTTATTGCACGCACAAAGTGTATAAATCCAAGATGAAGGACATTGGAATTTTTACTGACTCCAGCTTTGTGTGGCGTACGGCAATGACGTCACTGTCGAGGAATGGCCTGTCAGTTGAAGGTTGTCTGTATATATACTGTACCACCTGGACGGATGATGAGCTCTTGTCTCCAAGGTCGAGTGCTCCGTAAACACATATGGATGTGAAATTGGAGCAGGCATGTAGAAAGTTCCTCTACATATCACACCAGGCATGTGGCAGGGTACTGCTCAATACATTACACAATACAGTAGAAGGGTTTTTGAATTAAGTTTTGGAGAGCCCTTTCATGTGCAGATAAAAGAGAAATTAGCCAACCACTTCATGGCGAGCAAGGACAGTCCGTAAGAGCGTTACGTAAGACAATAACACTCAAGTGAACAAAACTGAGAGGCAAAGCAAAGTGTCTGCTAATATCTAGCCTAATGCAGAGTGGATCTAACGCGATTGCTATTCAGAGAAAGAGTGTGTGTGCAAGAGAGATGGAAAAAGACAAGAGAGAGAGAGAGAGAGAGAGAGAGAGAGAGAGAGAAAGAGAGAGAGAGCTCAAGGGCATGGTGAAGAGAGAAAATACAACCCCAGGCATAATTACTGCCACATCACCCACTCAACCCTTAATGAGACTCGAGGCCAGTGGGGAAAACTGGCCCTGCACTCAAACAGAAAATAGACACAAAACTACACGATTAGACCAAATAACTGGCCTCATCCTGGCCAAAATCACCGGGTGGTTAAACACACAAACACAGCCAGAAAGAGAGTTAAAATAATCACACCCGGATCACACACACCCGCTGAGTCGAATTCTCAGCTGTGGCCTTTATCTTCTTCTTCTTCAGCGTCGCGTTGTGTTAGGTTTCTTCGGCAAACTGTTAAAATAATTTAAAAATCAGTAAGTGACTACATGACTGATCCCTGTTCTCATCTTCAGCACCGCGGTGATGCTCAGGGCTGACGCCCGTGTCGGAAATGCAAATTCAGCCGCCTGCGAGCGCACATGGTAATTGTGAAGGCATCAGCTGAAATGCTGGCTTATTTTTAGGGCCTCTTAGTGAAGTGTGAGCTCTGAGTGTGTGTGTGTGTGTGTGTAGAGTGGGAGGGAAGAGGCATGTCTGTCTGACAAGCAGGGGAGAAAGGTTGGATGTGTGAGCGAGCGAGCGAGACAGACAGACAGAGATGTGAGCGACATGCCGAGTCCACCTGAGGCAGCAACACTTCACAATGACACTGTCAGTTCCTCAGCACTTCCTGGATTTTATGGATTGAATGACAAGCTTTAGCTTTGCAATGTTAATTTTCAGATTACACGCCTCAAAAAAGGGCTCTTCAGGACTCGTAGCTTTCTTTGAGGGTTCAGAAAAGGTCATGTTAGGGTTCTACGTAGACTTCTAGAACAATAAAATAATAAGCATTTCTTATTCTTAAGGTAATATGATGCTGATATTTATCAGACCTACTCGTTTGGGCTAGATGTCTCTCCTGAATGTAAAGACATCATAATTCATGCAATTGTTTGTAATTTGTCAAATCTGAAATTGACCTTGAACTATTTAACGTGCCACGTGGAATCTTTTCTTCTATACTTCTATATAAATCTTTCTTCTATGGTAGGAGTGCAGGTTTTATTTATAGTAGTGTTTACGGTGTTCACTTGTTCACTAAATCTATATACAGTATGTTAACCCTTAAATGAATACTTCAGTGTGAGTAGTTTGTTCTCCTGGAGGTCTTCACGTTCTGAAGTGTTTTCTTCCTTTTAAAGGACAGCAATTTGCCAACGATTATACAGTAATTTTTTATTTATTAAAGAACAAGACGATTTCTATACTTTCCTAGTGTTGTGGAACATCTGCAAAACAAATTAGTTCACGTGATCACTTACGTTATAGCAGTTATAAACAGTCGTCCCTTCACCAACCTCTGTTTTTTTCTCTTTAGAAGAAGACAAAACAATTTAGCTTGTTTGAAAACCTTTAACAAAGTACTGACACTGGAGACTCCTTCCTTAACCATTTCTAGCAGTACACTGGCACCGACTTATCGGACATTTTCAATCGGTGTAAACAAATGAATTATTTTAAAGCCGCAAGTCTGATATAAGATTAGCCAGGACACTGTTGGGTTTCTGTGTGTAGAGTATCGTGACTCTGTGTTTAGCTGCTGGTGAGCAGGGTGATGGGAAAGGGGAGGGGTGTGAGCCCCCTGCTGGGCAAACAATTCACATCTCTCCACAATAACATTGGTACAGAGATAAAACGGACAGCACAACTAAAGCTTTTTTTTTATTATTATTATTTTTTTTATAGTGAAACACTGTATTCAACTGCCACAATAAAATGATATAATTTAAACCTAGTAGGCTAGGTAAAAAAAGAAATACTTAGGAAAAACTGCAAATTCTTAAAGCCCTGAGTGTCCACTTTCATATGAGCCATTAACCACTACTGTGGAGTGTGACATCACAAATACATTCACTGTTGAGCACCTGGTAAAATAAACATCTCCTTACAGAAAACTTCATGACATCGATAATTTTACGTTTTTCTTTGTTAAATAACAATTTTAAGAATATGTTTATTATTAGTCAGAGCATCCGCCGTACAAGTCCCTGTGCGTGAGTTATCATAGAAACAATAACGCATTAGAATGAGCGCGTTAATATAAACCTCGATTTTGTTTTGCAGCTGGAACGTTTGTCAGAGCTGACGTTATAGAAGACTGATCAACCTTCTGCCCAATCAGAAAAGAGAATTCAGCAGCACTGTGGTACAATTTCAACGAATCTTGCGACACAGGAGGAATTCCCCTGAAGCTCTCAAACCCTTTGTGTGATCATTTAAGACCAGTTTCACTTTTGGCATCCTAATAAACACAGACGTACCAGCGTGTAGAAACCTGATCCTAAAATCAGTGCATTCATTCTTGTTTTGACACACACACACACACACACACACATGCTTAGATGTTCAAGCAGCTCAAAGCTGATTAGAAGCTGCTGCTCAAGTTAATGAAGATTTAGGTGGCTGTCAGGATTATACAGTTTCATAAGACAGTTTAATGTGAACCCACTTATAAAAAGAAACCTGAACAGTTGCTGTTTTTTTTTTTTTTTTCTTACCCCCACATGGTGTTACAATCCATACCAGATCTTCTGACACTCATAATGAGATGATGCTAAAAATAAAACCCCATCACACAGGAGAACTGCTGTCTGATTCCAAGCTGTTCATTCCTCTTAAAACCTTCACAGCAGCTTTCATGATCCAGGATTAAGCAACAGGATGCTTCCATCTCACCGTCCAGCCAATCAAAGTGTTAGGTCTGCTTTACTTTCTGCCTCAGATTCCAAGTGACGAGCAGCTGTTGCGCTTTAATCTTCACAGCTGTGTAAGATTACGTCTTGAGAGAGTGGGTCTGGCTCAGACTCAATCCTTCAGCCACTCTCTCCTGTGATATCTGATTCACTAAAATAAATATGACGTCTTGAAGAAATCCTGAGGGTTTGGTGAAGAAGTGGAAGGAAGCTGTTGACCGTCTTGGTCTCAGCTGCACTCGCTGATAGCTGGACGCTTTTAAATGATCTAGGTCATGAGTTATATGGTCATAAGTCAAAGTGGCTGGGTTGATAATCGAAACGTTTTCGAAGGAGAAGCTGCGATTTTTGGTGGCTTTGACTAAATTCACGAGGATATCACGAGGATCTTTTGGCATCCATTAGAAAACAAACTGATGTGCGTCCAGGTCCTTCACATTCTTTGCTTTTCCATCATCTTCTGCATATTTGACCCCTTTCCAACAGTGGCTATGATGTTCAGATCTATCTTTTCACACTGAGGGACTCGTACACAACTTTTACAAAAGGTGCAAACATTCAATGATGCTCAAGAAGGCAACACGATACATTAAGATATGTAAACTTTTGTAACTTATAAAACGTATGTAAACTTATGACCTCAACTGTATGGAGTCGTTCCAACTGAAGTGATGAACAGCATTTACTTCAAACTGTAAAGATCCACTTCAAATTTACACACATAATGCCTTTTCACTTTATTCTTATAAATTCAAACAAAAAGAATATATATGTAAGCATAAACCCAGCTATGTGCAACCTTTCAGCTCATATATGCAAAACTTCTTTCTCCAAAAGTGATGAGCTGAACTATTGCCAAAGAGTTTTATTTTTGTTTTGTCTTTTATTCCAAAAGAGTTCTGATTTGTCTTGTGTGCTTCTTGTTAACCAGAGGAGCTTTGAATGAGGTGTAGGAACACAGATGATTGTGGTGCAGTTCATTGCTTATTGTTCTCTGTGTAACTGAGGTTCCTGCAGCTTTCAGGCCATCCTGCAACTGACTTCTGGCTTCTCTCTGACCTTCCTTATCATTAGTCCGAGAGCACAGTGTAAAATCTTGCATGGCACACATGTCTGAGGACATGTTCCATGAACTTTCAACCTGCATATTATCGAACCAGTTATATCGACAGTTGATGCTTAAGGTCTTTGCTATGGCTTTGCAGCTTTTTCCATTCAAGTATTGTTTAATTAAAAACTTTAGGAAGCTCCTTCACCGTCACCATGAAATCCTCCCAACCGATGTCAGCGTCTTTTTTAATGACGCCAGGGGCAATTTGCATTTTTCGCAATTTTTCATTTTTAAATGTGGAGCGTCAACCGAACGAGTCCGTGTGAATGAGCTGTTACTATAGAAACAAAAACCAACTACAAATGAGCTCCTTTATATAAACCTGTGATTTGCCTTGCAGCTTGAACTACTGTCAGAGCTGCTGTTGTAGACATTCCTTCTTCTGGTATAATGTCCTATTGTTCCTCTGCTTCGTCTAGCAAAACAATTTAACATGGCATTTCATCATAGTTAGCTTTAATGCTGTCATCAAACTAGCCACGTTAATAAAAAAAAAAAAAAACGAGCGTGAACTGGGCACTCGCATGGCACCGGAGTGGGCACGATGGGACCTTCAAACAGGGCAGGAATTCCTTCTGTACTACATGTTTACTTTGTGTGAGGTTTTAATATAAGTAGTATGCATAGTGTGCCATTTGGAACAATGTCTCATGTTTTGTCCAGCGAAGCATGAGTCCGTGTTAACCAGGGCAGCAGAGGACACAACTCAGGAACATCGGAATGGACATCAAGGATGCCACAAGACATAGCAGTCTGAATCAGAGCGCATGAACCAGACATCGAGATCGAGGACAGGAAAAAAAAAAAAGCCAGTCATCTGGGTAAAAAAAAAAACAAAAACAAAAAGTTCACTGTAGACCCAACAATACATCAACTGATGGCCACCTTGATGAGGATGTGAGGAGTGTTTTCAGTGTTTTTCATCAAGCTGAAGTCTCGCCAGGCCTCGATGACTAAGTCAGACCAGGGTACAAGCCTTTCGGCTGAGCTGCCTCTCTTATGTAACCGTGTCTTTGTTAGTGGCGCTCCACGCTCATCACCGTCCTCGTGAGCACGAGCCAAACACGACCGACGACAGATCGCTGAAAGCCAAATTCCAGAGCAGGAGAGAAAAAAAAAGTTGAAAAGAAGAGCACTAATTAAGACAAATAAGCTTTAAGGATCAGGGGGCGGTTCCTCTGAGTCAAATACGCTCCTGTTGTTCCGAGTCTGGCTCGTCGTATGGACTGTGACTCATCCGTTTAGTGTCAATCCTCTGCAAAGCCGAGGCAGCTAAAAGATCACGCTGAGGGGAAAAAAAGCAGACACAATGATTTGTACCCCAAACAAAACAAATATACACACAGCTCACGCTTTAATAGTGGTGCCTGAAACCGTCTGCTAGTCTCAATGACTGACTGGAGGCTTGCCATTGAAAATTTTTAGCCTTTCGCACGTGTGGGACTTGGGGGTCAGAGCAAATTAGAGGTTAGAAGTGTCACACGCTGATCTAACACATCTGATTCAATCATCAGCATCAGAGTCACAGGGAAGAAAAAACAGTACACTGTCGTTTACTTTACACAGCGTTCCAGTCAGTGTAAATGTACAGTCGTCACATGTTCGATATCCAGAGTCTGGTTCTTTAGCTAATACACAAGCTAAAGTAAGACACCACCAGTTCCGCTCCATGCTACCAGCACACTTCATCATCGTTACACACTCACCGACAGTGTGACGTTGATCAGTATCTCAAATAAAGAGAAACCACATAAAGCTAAAGCTGTATCACACACTGTTATGTAAGGACCTACACAAAAGAACACTACAGAGCTAAAAAAAACAGTCATAGCTCCATCACTTTCTTCCTCAGCACACAGCGTGGTGTCACTGGAGCCGAGTCAGACTCGGGTAGGAGGTGTGACACCAAATTTCCGAGGCAAGATTTTATCTTACAACTCGTTTGGATGATAATATGTAAGGAATAAAACATGACTGGGTGTTGTGATGAAGCGCAATGTGAAATGGAGTTACTATTACCACCCTGATGTTAATTATTTTCCCACACCAACAATGCATCCTGAATTCCTCTTTATTATTCCTCTTTATACCACGGCAAATTTTTTATTTGATTAAAGCATGACGCTTCGTAATTTGTATCCGTTAAAGTTACATTTAATGTTGTGGAACATCCTGTTATTAATTACGTTATAGCAGCTATAAACAGTTGTGCCCTCACCAGAATCACTTTTTTTCCCCCTCTTGACGTTAATAAGACAAAAAAAAAACGCAGCTTGTCATGTTACCGAGAAACAACAAAGCTTAAACTTACATCCTGAAGACTTTCCTGTGTCTGAAAAGTTAAAGCTTTACCTCTGACACTGGAGACTCCTTCCACAACGTTTTCTTCACCATTTTCAAAACCTGTTCATGTGCTGCGCCTGTCATACGAAACCCTGCGTAAGTTGTTATTTTATTATAGAAGCGATAACGTATTAATTAGAGGTTAGCACGTTTGCCTCGCACCTCCGGGGTTGGAGGTTCGACTCCAGCCTCCGCCCTGTGTGCGTCGAGTTTGCATGATTCTCCCCAGGCTTCAGGGGTTCCCTCCGGGTACTCCGGTTTCCTCCCCCAGTCCAAACACGTGTTGTAGGTCGATTGGCATTTCCAAATTGTCTGTAGTGTGTGAATGTGTGTGCGATTGTGCCCTGCGATGGGTTGGCACCCCGTCCAGGGTGTCCCCCGCCTTGTGCCCCGAGTCCCCTGGGATAGGCTCCAGGCTCCAGGCGACCATGTGTAGGATAAGTGGTATAGAAAATGGATTGATGGATGGATGGAATATAAACACTGCAGTGGACACTGCTGTCAGAGTTGCTGTTTTAGAAAAAGAATTAGAAATAGAATTAAAAAAAAAAAAAAATTGAGGTCATTCAGTACTTTTAGAGAAGTTATACACAAATTGCGTCTGAGATGAATTCTGTCTTTTCCATACCTAAGTTTCCATTTTCTAAAGAAAGCAAATTTCATTCACGTCATGGTATACTACATTGGGGATGAGGGGAAACTTTCAGATAAACAAATATTTCAAATGGGCCTTGAAATATCAAGGGGTCCATCTGAAAGGCAGTTAGATCAAAACCGCTCCAGTTCTGTCACATCGGGCATGATGTAGTGGACAGGAACCTAAATAACAACTTTCCTGAACATTGGACATTAGCAAACTGAAGAGTAAATTCTGAGCTTGTCCATTTCTATTCCTAACACGTTTGCAGGCCGTTTCTGAGACTCCCGGTTCAGCTGATCTGGAGTCCCAGCGGCTGTTTGTCGCCGCATCACACTTTCATCACACCTCACACGAGAAAATCAAGTGTGAGGACTTGTTCGATGCGGGCTCCCAGAAATAACTCCTCGCCAGACAAAACACAGCGTCTCTGCACCTGTCAGCCACAAAGCAGTGTGTGGGTGTTGCGAGGAAACCGAATCCCCGTGAAACTTATTCCCATGAAAGTAATTCACGTCAGAACAGAGAGGCGTGGATCCTGCAGGGCTGGAGTGTACACTAATATTGTGAAAGCTCTTTTGATTGATAGCTCAGTGGCCCAGTTTGGGTCGCCTCGAATGTGGGTCACAGATAATAACAAGCTGGAAGTCTTAAAGAATGTGGTTGTCATATATTAAATTCATTTATAACAACGGGAGGCTATTAATTAACCTTTATTATTAATCATTATCATAATTTTAATTAGTAGTACTGCAGATTTTTCCCTGAGGTAAAATCTGAAACGGGGCACAGCTGTCATCCTAGTGAAGGAGAGGAGGCGTGGCCTATGTACCTGTCAGTCCTTGTGCAGGAGGTGTGGCCTCTGAGCCTGTCAGTCCCAATTAAGGAGGTGTGGCCTATGTCTTGGTGAAGGAGGCGTGGCCTTTGTGTATTACAGTCACATTGGAGGAGGCGTGGTTTCTGTGTATTACAGACACATTGGAGGAGGCGTGGTCTCTGTGCATTACAGACACATTGGAGGAGGCGTGGTCTCTGTGTATTACAGTCACATTGGAGGAGGTGTGGCCTCTGTGTATTACAGTCACACTGAAGGAGGCGTGGCCTCTGTGTATTACAGTCACACCGAAGGAGGTGTGGCCTCTGTGCATTAGTCACATTGAAGGAGGCGTGGCCTCTGTGTATTAGTCACACCGAAGAGGCGTTGCCTATGTGTATTACAGTCACACCGAAGGAGGCGTGGCCTCTGTGTATTACATTCACACCAAAGGAGGCGTGGCCTCTGTGTATTACAGTCAACCCAAAGGGGCGTGGCCTCTGTGTATTACAGTCACACTGAAGGAGGCGTGGCCTTTGTGTATTAGTCACATTGAAGGAGGTGTGGCCTCTGTGTATTACAGACACATTGTAGGAGGCGTGGTCTCTGTGTATTACAGTCACACTGAAGGGGGCATGGCCTGTGTGTATTACGGTCACACTGAAGGGGGCATGGCCTCTGTGTATTATAGTCACACTGAAGGAGGTGTGGCCTCTGCGTATTACAGTCACACCAAAGGAGGCGTGGCCTCTGTGTATTACAGTCACATTGAAGGAGGCGTGGCCTTTGTGCATTAGTCACATTGAAGGAGGTGTGGCCTCTGTGTATTACAGTCACAGTCATTGAAGGAGTGGCCTCTGTGTATTAGTCACATTGAAGAAGGTGTGGCCTCTGTGCCTGATCGTCCTTGTGAAGGAGGCGTGGCCTCTGAACCTGTTAATCCTTTTGAAAGAAGCGTGGCCTCTATCAGTCCTCATGAAGGAGTCGTGGCCTTTGTGATAGGCTGTTCCACTGCTTGGCATATATGCCTGTCAAATACGAGTGAAGGAAGTGTGGCCTCGACCTCCTCATAACAAAAAAGAACTGTTTTCAAAATACTGCCACGTGGTATAGGATCTAAACCAGATAATTTGAAATTATGGGCTGCTTTGAACTTATCTTTCAATTACTACATCATTTATTACATATTGAGACCATCTCGAAAGCAGACACACATCCCTTGTGCTTTTATATCCATTCGTATGTGTTTTATTTAGTGATGATGGAGGAAACTTACCAGCTTGCCAACTACCTCCTACTCTCTCTCTCTCTCTCTCTTTCACACATACACACAGAACCAAAATGATGCCATTCTCACTTCTCTTTTTATTTATTTGTTTTTTTATGGTTGCAAATTGCACATAATGCCATTCTACTCATTTAGTTGGTTCCATAGATTGAGACAAGCATTTTCCCTCCATACACCATCATGTCTATGTGGCAGAGACAAGCACAATGATGTCCTCAATCAAATAAACCATGCCCCTGCTCGATGGTGAGATCAACTCTGAAACTGTCTAGACACAGAAATCATGAAAACTAGAGATAAAACACGTTGTCATGTGTGTTGCTCTATAACAGAAAACAGTGGGACATCATTTGCAGTCTTATGTTTACCGTTTAGAAATGCTAGAATAATTGTCCTCTGCGTGGCTAGCTGAGCGATGAGGCTGCTGACTTTTTGACCGATTTTAGCTTAAAGTTTTTTATCTGCATATAATTGTTCGTCTGGCGCTGTAATATTCGCTTGTATTGTACCATACATTGCAATTCATCAACTCTTGTTGTTCTAGGCTCGACCGTTTGCCAGACACAACATTAATAACCGCTGGGGGCGGGGCTTAATGAAGGGTCATTTGTACCAAAGCCTAAAACAGCATTTTTGATTAATACTCACAAACCACACATAAACAGCAGTATCATTAACCAAGGCCAAGACTGTCATAAGGTCGATTTCCGAGTTTGTCCCCTCCCCTTCGGCCACATACACACTCACACTCGTACTCTCATCACACCGGTCTGATGGAATGATTTATTCGTAATCATGGCAGCATAATCAAACAATGAACATTGAAAGCACTGACAGATTAACCTCAGGCCCTTCTCTCTCTCTCTCTCTCTCTCGTCCATCCGCCTCCGCACATCTCCGTCAGTTGAGTTGTCTTTGCCTTTTTTCAGGTTTTCTTCTTATTTTAAGTCCTTTAAATACATTTTAATATAAAACAAGCTCACGCACGAAGAGTTCTACCGTATTCGGATCCATCCACCCCCGCATCCCGAGGGTTTATGGGTAAACTGCTTTGTGTATCCTGTTTTGGCCGGCGCAGTTTGAGCTCTACTGGGAAATGCATGTGTAAATGTGTGTGTGTGTGTGTGTGTGTGTACATAATAATTGTGTGTGTGAGAATTTGTGCATCGTTCCAGCTCTTTGCACTTGTCCCAGGTCAGATGTTGAGTGACGTTGGGAGACAGCAAATAAACACAACAGACAAATCAACAACAACAACAAAAAAAATGATGCTCATTTAAAAAAAAAAAAAAAAAAAAATTAATAAAAACAAAAACAAGTCTGTGTGGCAGAGGAGGGGGACGTGAGAGGAATCAGTCCTGCCATCTGGAGGCACTCAGGCACAGAGCGAACGCCTCATACACTCGCACGTGAACGCACACACATACACCAAGGAGGATACACATGCAGCTAGAACCCGTGCCACATGACACAGGAGGAAGAGAGATGAAACATCTGGAGAAAGAGAAACAGACAGTGTTAGGAACAGAGAGAGAGAGAGAGAGAGAGAAGTGCACCTGACAAAACAATGGAGAAAAGTCCAGCCTTGCTCCTTTTAATGTCACAGTAACAAAGAGAGAGAGAGACAGAGAGAGAGAGAGAGAGAGAGAGAGAGAGAGATTATATTTAGCGGGCAAATACTTTTAGGCAAAAGGATATCAGCATGGTATTAAAAAAAGACAAAGAAGGCAGGGCACCATTAGGACACTACGTGCTTTCTCTCTCACTCACTCACTCACTCTCACACACACACACACACACACACACACACACACACACACACACACACACGTCTAATAAGCTTCCACTCCCCACAGAAACACAGCACGAGTGTGTCCAGATTAACAGTCCAAAAAAAAAATAAAAATAAAAGTCCCAAAGACGAATGAAAGGACAAGCCGGAGCCTGAGACGCTGCCTGATGAGGCAGGCGCCCGCCGCGTCTCTACCCGCCTCCCCACCTCCTCCTGGGTAAAAAGCTGTGGGCGTGGCCCTCCTCCGCTTCACAGGTAGAGTTCTTTAGCTCTGATGTGCTGCAGCTTCTCACGCAGCATGCGGAATGAAGGCCGCTTCACCGGGTCCAGGATCCAGCACTGCTTCATGAGGTCGTACACCACAGCGGGGCAGCCGTCCGGTGCGTCCATCATGTAGCCCTTCTCCACCCGTGGCACTACCTCCTTCAGAGGCTACACACACACACACACACACACACACACACACACACACACACACACACACACACACACACACAATGCTCTAGTCATCACGTTATACAAGGCAAACACTTTCTTTGTCTGACCAATCAGCAACCAGAATTTCATTATCATGTGACTATTTTCAATATTTATGTGGAAGAATGGCTGCAAACCGGTGGTTATGGCCCATGCATTAAAATCTCCAAAGTTGCATCTCCACTTAGTATTTTTGTCATTTTGTGCTTCATAACGGTAGCCATATTGTATATAAAATAGTAAACAACGTTAAAAAAAAAAAATCCTCTGGATTTATCACTCTGAGTAAAAAGTGGGGACTTTGTGTCTGGCAAGAAATTTTTGAAAATTAATCTCTCTGGAAAGCCATGGTCTACCAACACCAAATTTGAACCACTTCAGGCACTCTTTAGCCTGGTTTAAACAAGACAGACTTTTTACTCAGGTGAATTTGAAGTACTGGAACTCTGGCTTCACTTCACCTTGGCTTAGTAATAGTTTTCCCACAGCAACCCTAAATATAACCGATCAGTTACAGTTTTTTAAAAATTTTTTATTATTACATAGAATTTTACCAGGGTAGTAGTGTGGATCTGATGGTGTACGGATACCACAAAACTTTCAGCAAAGTAACATTTTTCGTGAAAATTGGATAAAACTCCATAAGAACAGGTCTGGTTAAACTTTCTCTCATGTTGGTCTCATCCCAAAACCTTTATTGTTTGCTCGTAACGTTTGTAGATTTGAATTTGCGTTATACTTGTGCACTTTAAACACAACTGAACAAATCCCTTTAGACACTGCGGATGTCACGGATAGAGATGAGACTCAAAAACATTGCAGTATTCCTTTAAAATGGAAAAAAGTAGATGTCTGTTGAATAATTAAGGTTAGGAATTCAGGCTGGAGGTAATGTCGCTGCAAAAGTTACCGGTGTGTCATATCCTTTACTCTGACATGTCCAAGTTGTGCGTTTCTAAAATGTTCACTAGTACACTTTGGCCCTCTAGTGGCCAAAACAAATACTGCGCCAAATCCTAAACCAGGCTTTTGCCCTGAAACTTTCAGAAGACAAATTTTCTCCAAAGCTGAAATAGCGTCAGTCAGTCTAAACAACAAGTCTCTTACAATTCTGGGGTAAGGTACACGGCCGAAGGAGTAGATCTCCCAGAGCAGGACGCCATAACTCCACACGTCAGACTTGGTGGAAAACCTCTGTGAAATAAAAGTAAAGAAAATACATGATTATTTGAAAAAAAAAAAAAAAGCCAGAGAACAGTAATGAATAGCAGACTGGACTGATTTGAATTATCCAGCCACATCTGAGTCTCTGGGCTCTTTTAAAAAGCCCTTACAGCTCCATACTTCACTCACGAACCCAGGGTTGTGCTGTACAGCGCTGTCTGACACTCACTACTATCACAGCTGATAAAATGGCCAATCACTTCTCCTGGAAGTAACACGCTTACACATTAACACAAGTGCATTTGATGAGTTCCCATTACCATTTCCCCTTTTTCTGAATCTCTCGAACCATCTCTGGAGCCTTTCTATTACTGTAAATGCAGAAATGTCTGGATTCATGAACACCTTATGAAATTATACTGCAATTAATAAACGGTCTACAGCTGCAGAGAGTTATTTACTGCTGATCCACTGTGACTTATGTGTAGATATTTGTTTATGTGCATTTGGATGTAACCTTCTCTCGAAGTGCCTCGGGTGACGTCCATTTAACAGGCAGCTTGGCCGTGTCCTGAGTGGACGACGCTTCCTTGGTCAGACCGAAGTCGCTCACTTTAGCGATGTTGTCCTCGGATACCAGAACGTTCCGTGCCGCGAGGTCCCTGTGCACAAAGTTATTGGCCTCGAGGTACTCCATCGCCTCACACACATCACTGAGAGAGAGAGAGAGAGAGAGAGAGAGAGAGACAGAGATAATGAATGAATAGATGGTTGTTCTAGATGGTTCAAAAATAAAGGGGATGAAAATGAAGCCAGCAAAGCTTCTGTATGCAGGCAGCAACACTCACAGTGAGAATTTGAATAGGCACTCAACCCCAAGCACAGTGCGCCCTCGCGAGCGCAGGTAGTCCACTAGACTGCCCTGTTACAGAGAGAGAGAGAGAGAGAGAGAGAGACAGAGAGACTGTGAGATTACAAAAACTATTATAACCACCCTCTTGTATTTCTACTTGCTATCAAACATCATTAGTTGCTAACTATGCGCTAACTAGCTAAATAAATGGAATAAATTGTTTATTTTTAGTCGGCTAATATTTTAAATGGTCATATTTTTACACCTGGTTTGAGTAAAAGTCATGGTGACAGATACAACAACATTAACTAGCATTATAACTAGCTACAGAGGTGCTTTGATGGCCAAATCCAAAATGACTCCTTACTCCCTATACAAGTGCACTACATAAAGTAAGAATTAATGGCTGCTGTACACTATCCAGTGCACTACTATAGAGAGGCGGGGAGTTCAGTTTCGTCATCCCTTACAGAAATGCCCAAGATGCAGCTAAAAAATGAACGTAGTCACCCCCATGACACATTCTAAACAGATTTCAATCTGACTGCTAAAACATTTTGACTTTGAGGCACCTTTACAGTTAAATTCATTCAAATTAAATATTTTGTTAATCCAAGACACATGAGATGACCAGGTGTAAACGGGGTCCTAGAGGAGGCAGATTAATGGAGTCGTTTCATCTGGGGATGCATTAATATCTCAGTCATTACAGTCACAATCTTTTTTTTTTTTTTTTTAAATTGAATCCAAAATGTCCACAGTGTCCTAGAACACTAACGTACTAACATACGTCTGAGCTTTGACGAGTCTACCTGGGAGATCAGTGATAATGTGGCCAAATTAGACTTCATCCGGTCTGAACTGTCCAATCAAACCACCAAAAGCTGATAATTATCAATCCTCAGGTAACAGTAGGTCAGAGAGAGACAGACAGTGGGAGGGTCGTGATGCAAGGTGTGATGAAGTGTTTGATGCAGCTGATGGGTTTAGAATCAAGTGCTCACCTTGGACATGTACTCGGTGACGATAAAGAGGCTGCCCCTCTCCTCCACGATCACTCCCAGCAGCTGCACCAGATTAGTGTGCCTCAGCTGCCTACACACACACACACACACACACACACACACACACACACACACACACACACACACACACACACACACACACACACACACACACACACACACACACACACACACACACTTATTTCAGGGAGACAACAGGAGGTGTGATTTCTTGGAATACAAGTGGGGAAAAAAAGTGCAGAAGTGTGCCCTGTTTTCCCTCTCGTGATTCAAAACAAACCCATGTCACACAAGTGGCCCTCAGTAGTAACCACAAACATTTCATGAACCGATTTCCTCTGTGTTTTGCACTCATCAAACATAGAAAACATTAAAAATTTAAAGTATTTCACTGCACTTGTAAACAAACAGCCTTGTCTGCCATTTTGTTCCTGGTCAGCTCGCAGAATCCTGCCAAGTCTACAGTTACATATGTGGCTTAGGATAAAATGTCCAAAATTGTAATATAGATGTAAAAGAAAAGTTCAGACCACCATGTCGTTGATTATTTTCCAGTAAAAGCAGGGTGATCAGGTCTGGAGCTTATTAAGAGTTTGGTGATTTTCCTGCTCAAAGACACCTGATTTAACTCACCAGGTTTAGTGCGTGTATAAGACTAGGGCTAGGCCACATGAAGATATAATATCGAGATCGTGATATAATTGATCACAGTACACTTTCCTGATATACTGTAGATATCGTGATTTTTTTTAATTCATTAAAAGAAAAAGACTGAGTGAAAGCAGCTGAGTTGATGTTGAAATTTTGTACTGAATCTTAAAAAATGTTAAACATTGGGTTTATTTTTCCTGTGCTAAATTTATTTTTGTAGATAAGTGTCATTAAACTCAGTTTTTTTTTTTTTTTTTTTATATATTCAGCATGACTGTTTTGCTGGAAGTTTCTTAGCAAACCTCTGTCTGTCTGTTGATTCATATAGACCATCATAGAAATGGATTCAAGAATCAAATATCGCACCGCTATAACCGAGCAGAGAAATCACCACGCCGAGCCGAAGAGGGAGACACTCACGTCATGACTGATGCCTCGGCGATGAAGGCCTGCGCCGTGGCATCGTGTTTGATGCACTTCACCGCCACCTTGGTCCCTCTGTAGTCTCCCACCATTACATCTGAGAAAACACACAACACACATGTAAAAAATACAGTCTGTATACACACTATGATGTGATGAGATGAGATGAGAGGACACACCTCCAAACTCTCCTTTGCCGATGGTCTGAATGAGTTTTAGGTCCTTTCTTATGAGAGCCCAGCCACCTGTGGAGATCAGAGAGATATTTACAACATATCTATTAAAACTGTGACCCTAAACCTGAACTCTGACCTCTGTAATGAGTTAGTACACCTTCGGGAAGCCTAAAAGCTGTCTTACAGCAGTGAAAACCCAGAATAGTTTTATTGAGAGCGGATCTAACCTCTGTCGTGTTTGTTGAGACTCCACCTGGAGCTCAGGATCAACCGGGGTTGTGGTGGCTAGGCTACGTTACCGTGGCGCCCAAAATATTACATTTGGCATTTTTTCACAAAAATAATAGTTAGAACCCTCCTTATTGTTTATGTCTCAGTTTAATAACAGCTATAAAAAAAATAAATAACTCAAGCTGTCGTCATGGCG
The DNA here is from genome assembly GCA_023630585.1 of Cranoglanis bouderius. Classification (NCBI taxonomy): domain Eukaryota; kingdom Metazoa; phylum Chordata; class Actinopteri; order Siluriformes; family Cranoglanididae; genus Cranoglanis; species Cranoglanis bouderius. The sequence continues at coordinate 5,955,870 of CM042557.1, read as the reverse complement.
AATTAGTGACACCATCCGTCAACCCCTACCAAATAAACAAACAGAAACTAAACATACTAAAACCAGTGTAAACAATAAGTTTTACTCCGTTTCTTTTATATAAAGAGCAAACGTATATAAAGGCGTGCTGGAACAGAACTGATTTTGCAGAACCATCTCCTGAGGTACTGATCTGGAACCAGAACCGACATATTGTTTCTGGAGTTTGTGTGTGTGTGTGTGTGTGTGTGTGTGTGTGTGTGTGTGTGTGTCCCCACTTACTCCTGGAGAACTCATCCTGCGCTGCTACTGTTCCCTCCATGAGCTTTGGCTTGATCAATCGAGTACACAGACCATCAGCATCTTTGGTGTAATGCTGAGTGCGTGCACACACACACACACACATACATACACACACACACACACACACACACCAACAAAAGGTAAGGTTATTTTGTATAAACAGACTTATTTGCCTAACAAACTAGGCTGCAGAGAGAGAGAGAGAGAGAGAGAGAGAGAGAGAGATATCTCCGGTTTCGCGCTGTTAAACCTAATTAGGCTCAAAGCCTGACACAGTTAGTGTAAGGAAAAACCGCAGGACATTTCCCTGTTTCACACCTTTTTTAAAAAAAAAAAAAAAAAATGTAGTTTCACTCTGCCAGCAGATGTCAGTAGAGGAAAGGAGCTGTGCGTGACACACATGCATGCTTACACATGCCAACAACATTCCAGCTACGCTACCTCAGGCAATAATGACAAGAAGATTTAGAAACTGTGTGAGCATACACATCATATACAGAAGTGCCAGTGAACAACTAGACAAAGATTTGTTTAACATCCACACACACACACACACACACACTGCTGCTTGTGCTGAGCTGTTTACTGTGATGGTGATTAGAGAGCGTGAGACAGAGTCATATGCAGCCTGATGCAACAGGCATGGAAGAGGGTGGAGGAGAGGAACGACAAAAAGGAAAAACACAAGAGGAATGTGTGGAATCCTGGAGCAAGCCGAAATACATAAAGGGCAACTAAAACAAACACACACACACACACACACACACACACACACACACACACACACACACACACAGAGTCACGGGAGATGAGTAGACTGGGTGACACTCTGAGAAAGTATCAGCAATGAAAGGAACTGGCTTAAGTGCACAAAACAGCTTATTAAACCACTTCAGTTTGTCCTCCTAAACCACACACACACACAACACACACACACACACACACACACACACACACACACACACACACACACACACTCTAAAAATGAAATGCTGTCATTGTTAAATAAGAATAAATGATTCTGCATTCAAGTGTGTACACTGCATACTAGCTGTACACTAGCTAGCTAAGATAAGCTAACTGCTAACCTGACAGGACTTAAGGTCTTAGAGGTCAAACCCTGTTCATGAATGTTCAAAATATTTGCTAATAACATTGTTCAGCATGAACAAACTGTCAACACTGGACAGCTAGCTAACATGAGAGCTAACTACCAACACTCTCTATCTAACCTACATGAGTAAACCTGACAGGAATAAAAAAAAAAAAAAAAAGTCAAACCCTTTTCATAAATGTTTATAATAGTTACTGATAAAGTTAGCCAACTATCTAACATGGACTAACTGCTAACATTACCCAGCTAGCTAACTAACTGATAATGTCAGGCAGCTAGATGATATAAGCTAACCTGACAGGATTTCTGAGAGGATTTTTCAAATCATACGCTATTCATGAACATTCATAATCATAGCATGAGCTAACCATTAATGTTAGCCAGCTAGCAGATATGCGCTAAACTGACAGGATTTCTGGGAGGATTTTTGTTACGTCAAACCCATAAATGTTTATAATATTTACTCATAACATTAGCCAGCTATCTAACATGGACTAACTGCTAACATTACCCAGTGAGATAACTAACTGCTAATGTTAGCCAGCTGGAGGTCATAATATTTTCTAACATTACCCAGCTAGCTAGCATGACCTGACTGTTAATGCTTGCTAATGTTAGCAAGCTAGCAGACATGAGCTAACCTGACAGGATTTCTGAGGATTTTAAGTCATAACCTATTCATTCATGCTCATAGTATTTACTGCTAGTGTTAGTCAGCTATTTGAGGGGAAGAAAAGAAAAAAAAAAAACAAAAAAAAACTTTACTGCTAATGCAGGCCAGATGGCTTTAGATATTTCAGGCCAGATATTTTAGAGAAACCTGTTTGAGTGCATCACTAGACTACGCCTCAGAAACGTCTGAGGTCGATGAGTGTACGTATAAGGCATCATCTCAGAAACAATCAGCAGACATTCCCACAAACGCTGCATCTAAAAATGACTCAAGAGTCGTCTTCATTATCACTGCTGAGGCCACAAACTCAACCCGAGACGTCGTACTGTGTTCACACCGATCCTAATACTCAGAATATTGGTCTAGTCAGTTTCTGTTCCCTCCCTGTACTGAAATTTGCGTTTGTGGGTTCCTCACCTCCACCAGCTGCATGAGATTCTCAAAGTATTCCTCCTCATCGATGGAGAGCTTGCCGTTGTGGTAGATGATGCGGTAGTGCTCCACTTTGCCCTCGCAGCTCACACACAGTGTGTAGTCGCCGGGGTAATTGGTGCTCTCGCGCACCAGGAAGAGCCCCGTCTCCGGAGGGTAGAGCAACCGCTCGGCCTGGTCCCGCGTAATCTTACCGTGGAACCATCTGAGGGAAAAAAAAATGGGAGAGAGAAAATTTCAACAAATTTCAATAAAATAGTCACTAATACACCACAATTGTATTTATAGGGAATCAATTAATACCAATGCTACATTCAATGTTAAATACGTTGAGACAACACGATTTGGGTCTTTTTTTTTCTACATTCTACACAAACTTAAAGGACTACTCCAAGCTAATCTCTATTTGATTAATAGCAATGCATAAATATCAATACTGATATCAGGTATTGGTCCGATACCGTGGTCATTTACTCGTGCTCTGACGCTAACATCCGATATGTTGTGATACCGTGCGACGTGCGCCTACTGTACATTGTAGAGGTCGACCGATTGATCGGTTTTGCTGATTAATCGGCTCCTATAACCGATTGCTGGAACTATCGTTTATCAGCAAAAATCCAGTTTTTCCTGGTTGCATCCGTTGCTAGTCCAACTTTCCAAATAGCAGAGCAAATAGTTATTTATTCGCCAACAAAGCAACACATCCATACCGCTAACAGATACCCGTGTTCTTCCTTCTACAAAAAAAAAAAAAAAAATATATATATATATAAGTAGTCCTGCCTCTGAAATGAAATGTAAACTTAATTTACAAATATGTTCGACTGAAGAATTTATGACTTGGTTCTACAAAAACATAACTCTGCCTATGCCGGTCCCAAGTCTGGATATGAAAGGAGGAGGCTGGGCATGGGGCTAGCCCTCCACCCTGTAAAATCCCTATAGGCTACAGAAACGACAACCTCAAAAACGTTCTACAGAAAGTTCAAGATGTGCACTTAGACATCCATTATTCATGAGTTTCAATTTTTTTCCCCTGTTCTTTTCCTTATAGACTGAAACATGTTGAAAAATCCTCTTTAATAACTCTACATAAGAGATGGGAGAATACAGGGAGAAGAGAGGGAAAAAATTATGCGAGAAATATGAGAGAGAGAGAGAGACAGACAGAGACAGAGAGAGAGAGGGATATGTATACGAGGAAGCGGTCAGTCTCTTCAACAAAACAACGTCCTGTTCTGTCATTACTGCACCTAATCAGCAATAAATCCTGAGAGAACACTGTAGATGATCCCATACAGAAAAGTTCAACAACAAACACAGCTTTAAGGCCAAGTGTCAAATAAAATGCAGCATAATTGGCCAGAAAGTGACTTTTAGTTTTAGAATGGTCATGAAGAAAAGGAAATATTGAGAACCTTGGATTAAAAAAAGGAAAAAGAAACGAGATTCATGAAGATGAAGCAGACTGTCGGCTTTAGTAGTCGGGTTTCAGGTTTGTCTGAAAGCTAATGCCCCAAAACAACAGGAAGTACTGAAATAAAGTATACACTAATATAATATATGCAAAAACACACACATGACACTAACAGGAACATCAGTGGAAATATTATTTGCAGCAAAGACTAGGTTAGAGGGCCTGTTCCTGATTCCCCAGAGTCTTACACCACATATTTGTGCTCTCCATTTATATACTGCTCTGAGTCTAATGAGAGAGAGAGAGAGAGAGAGAGAGAGAGATAGAGAGAGAGAGACAAGAGAGAGAGCGAGAGAGCTAGAGACAGAGAGAGATACATGGACGGAGAGAGAGCAAAAGAGAGAGAGATAGAGACAGAGGGACAAGAAGAGAGAGATGCAAGAAGAGACACACTGAGAGAGATGCAGAGTCAGAAAGACTGACAGAAGAAGAAATAGAATGAAAAACAGACAGACAGAGAGAAAGAGATAGGCTAGACAGTGAAACAGAGAGACATACACAGAGCGACAGAGAGAAACAGACAGAGGAAGCAACAGACGGAGATGGAAAGAGGGAGAGAAATTAACTGAATGAGGCAGAGAGAGAGAGATAGACACAGACAGACAGAGATGGACAGGGAGAGAAAGATAAAAAGAAAGAGACTGACAAACAGACAGACAGAGAAACACCCACAGGCAACAACAGACAGTCAGACAGACAGACATGGAAAGAGGGAGAGAGAGAAACTGAAAGAGAGAGACAGACAGAAAACAGGGAGAGAAATACTGTAGAGGGAACAAGAGAAGAAGTGATACAAAGACAGATGGACAGAGATGGAGAGAGAGATAAAGAACACCAGAGATGGATAGAGAGAAGAACCTGTCTGCAATATCAAGAGAAGTGTACAATAAAAGAATCTCACTGCACCGCGATGAACTCAGTGACAAAGTGAAAGCGACGTCGCCACACTGACCAACACCGCTTTCTCCACCAACCTCTCTTTCATACACTCCTCTAATCAATGTTTAAATGGAACACAGCCGAGCTCGGAGCGGTCTCGCACTTCACAGGGGGCGGAGCGGAGGGTCAGAAACGACACGTTTAGTTACTGGGTTAATCCAGCGTGAGCGTTGCCATAACAACGATGTGTTAGAGCCAGAAAATTACAACACAGCTGGCTGACATGCGAGCAAAACGCTTACATCTTATCGCCAAAATTATGATGCGGTATGCATGTTAGACGTTACACCTCCACGACATTCAGCTTGGAGGCTTCGTGGACGTTTTGAAACATTGTCACTACCAATGGTGGCTTTTTTCACTTTTTATTATTACACACTGTACTACTGCACTATATAATGAAAATGCAACATCAACATGCCTAATGTTAACCAAAGCTCTATTAACACAGCATTAATTCTACATCTACAGGTGCTACTCTGTGATTTTTACTCCTATCTGGATTGACAATATTGCTTTAATCTCTCCCACTACTCCGCAGAAATGTTCTGTCAATCTGCCACTGTATCTGCACCATGTCTTCACTCAGAATGGTTACCAGGTCCTCCATCCCAACTGACTTCTTCATCTCCTTAGTTTTTGTATGGGGATACAAGTTCACCGTGGTGTGCACGCATTTCTGATGTGCAGTAAATGGATCTGCAGTATGATCCTTTTTATCCACGCCATAATCACTCTTTCTCTCTCCTAATCATGGTTCTCTACATCATAGATACGCTGCTGTCTGCACTTACACTTTCACTTTGTTTGCAGAAACTGATTCGATGTAATTCATATTATGCATCCATCCATTTTCTGTACGGCAGGGAGCCTGGAGCCTATCCCAGGGGACTCAGGGTGCAAGGCGGTGGACACCCTGGATGGGGCGCCAATCCATCGCAGTGCGCGCACACACACACACACACACACTCTTTCACACACTACGGACAATGTAGAGATGCCAATCAGCCTACAACGCATGTCTTTGGATGGGGGAGGAAACCGGAGTACCTGGAGGAAACCCCTGAAGCACAGGGAGAACACCCATGCTCCACCCATGCTGGGCAGAGGCGGGAATCGAAAACCCAACCCCAGAGGTGCGAGACAAACGTGCTGACCACTAAGCCGATGTGCCCCCCATGATCCAGATTCTTTGTTTCAAAACGAGATCTTTGAGGCAACAGATTCTATTTCTAATCTAGCCAAAAACAACAATAACAACAACAACAACAAAACAAACCAGAGGAAAGAGAGAGGAAGCTAATACAACTCAAACGGAGCTCGGAAAGACCAGTAATGCCAGTTATTCATCACGAATGTCAAAATATAAATGATGTCAGAAAGCCTCCTGGGGGGAAACCATTTCAGTTCAGCTCTCTGAACACAGAAGCCTTGTCTGTCTCAGCAGCTCGGATAAACAGCGAGAAGCTGGAAGCCACAGGAAGGAATGCTGGGAAGGATGTCGATGTGACTGATGAAGCAATGTGAGGCTTCACATGGAGATAAACAGATTTTCAGACGCCACAGGATCAGCAGCTTTGGATTAAGACTGCGCTGGTCAGAATGATGCTCTTTCAGATACACTGTTGTTCAGTGTAAGGTAATTAAGGCTTGAGATTCACTGTGTGTGTGTGTGTCCACTGGGAGCTGCTCAGATGCTGGATGCTCAGAGGGAAGCTGCTTACCGCAGGCTCGAATTGATTAGATCAGTGCGGTTGCATTCTTTAAAGGCACGCTCATCTCCGAGACAGCGGCATTCCAGATACACAACATGCACACACACACACGCACGCAAGTGCTCATGCACAAACACACACATGCAAGTGTACATGCACGCAAAGACACGCAAACGCACATCCACCCACACACACAGAAATATACCCACACACATGAACGATTGAAGCCCACAAATACACCCATAGATATGAAACAGTTTCTGTTCTGCTCTGAAGCGCCTGCTCTGAAGATTAACCAAATTAATACAATCTGATTTATTTGTTATTTGAGAAGCACCTACACAGCACCTTTACAGTCTGTACAGGATGCTTGATTTTGCTGTGGCTTTTTTCAAAATGTGCGTTTTTTTTTTTTTTTTTTTGTTGAGTTTTTTGTGCTTTTTGCGGAAAACTACTTGAACTGGTGAAACTGCAACGGCACGAAATAGCTTTGCACGCTCTTTCGCAGTGCTGTTTGCTGGTAAATGAGACCTTTTAGCTGTACTCATGTTCGAAGCACATGGCTGGATGCGCGTTGTTATGACGTCACATGACGTGTCTTGGCCCAAATCTGCGGTAATTTAGAAAAATGGCAAGCTCCGACGAACATTGCGGGGTTTGCTTGCTTTTGCGTTAATTTCTGCGAACGCAAAATCACGGAATCCTGGAGGGACTGCCTTTATAACACATGCATAAGCACTGCATAACTATTTTCTAACGTAATGCAGGAGACTTTATTAAAAACCTATTTCAAGATGCATACAACTATACACTTTGAGAAAGCTGTAGAAAGGACTCAATGCTTCATAACAGTGTGATAAATGTAAATATGATTAACACACTAGTTTAAAGGCATTAAAAAAATCCCTCATTTGGCTGGAATACAGGCGTCATGGGTGCACTGGAATGGACAATTTCATGCTTCTAGATCCACTGGCACTCGTAAAAAATAAATATTTAGCAAAAAAATAAATAAAAAGATTTCTATAAAGATCAATATGGCGGAGACCCGTCGCGAGTGACTGAGACCTTCGCTTCATGACGGCACTGGGGACGGCTTGAGACAGAAGATCAGACAGGCGTGATGTCTGAGCGTCTCTCTCCTCCTCTCTCTACAGTGAGGAGAACTTTTGCATACTTTTTTCCCCATCTTTTTGACGTAGCCAAGCCATCGCTCAAACTGATTCAAATCTGCCCCCATGGCACAGATTCACCCAGAGAGAGAGAGAGAGAGAGAGAGAGAGAGAGAGACATCAAGGGAAGAACGAAAATAATATAAATCAGAGCGTGTTGTCTGCTCATGAGGTCATTAAAAAAAGAGGACCGGGAGTTCCCTGATTAGATGACCTTTTCGAATTAGAAAACAGCCGAATGAAAGCAAGCCGAAAAGCTGGAGCTGATGAAAGTCATGCACAACGAATGATCTGGACTGCAGGATCACAGTTTGGCATTTGCAGATCATTTCCTGTACTGATCATCCTATTATGAGAGACAATATCAGCACTGAGAGAGAGAGAGAGAGAAAGCGCTTACGGCATCAGGCTCAGTTTCCCTCCTGATTTCACTCCTTCTCGTTTCTGCACATAGTTGGCTGGGATCGTCCCCTCCCTCCCAACCGTGTTCTTTGCTTTGTACCAGTTAGGGTCCTGTGGAGACAAAGCAAATAAACAAATTCAGTCATTCTATTCGAATTTCCATCATATATCCATGTGTGTTACGGCTGATTGAAAAAGTTTACCCCCCCCTCCCCCCCCATGGTCTCTGCCTAGGAAAGAAGTTAAAAACGAACATCTATTTCTCAAATTAATATACTAATAAACGGAATTCTGAAATGTTAAAAATGTACTAAAACAAGACAGCAGACCACACCGTGAGGCAAAAACAACAGATCAATTCTTTTAAAAGATGTAAAATTATGACTATTCCTAATAAGTTGCACTTCTGATGATGCTCCCATGCAGAAAAAAAAAAAATCAACTATGCTCAGAATGCTGTAAGAAGCATAAGTAGTAGCATTACAAAACTTACAGTGAGATAATGGACAATGGTACAGTAGATACAGCTCACAATCACTGCAGCAGCCCCAAATGCAGAAATAATTCAAACAATCATCCGTACTTGAGCTTGTACTCATTTCCCGCCAATGTGCTTGTGAGAAAGGAATGGCTTTGTGCTATTTGCCAGGATGAGGGCGAGCGTTTTAAGATTTTAAGAGGCAAATGTACTTTCATAGAATCTGACTTCTTGAAAACCACTTATCAAGCCAACTTAATCGTTCAGCACGTCTGACTATCACTTGTTAAAACTTGTTAGCGCAGCGGTGCTGTCGAGAGTTGTGTTCCCAGGATAGCTGGCTAATGCTAACCAGGCAGGTAACACACAACCTCACATATCCTGATATCATGCGTGAAAGACACGGTCATGTCAAGTCACGTTTGTTCAAGGGAAGCTCTACAAGGTTCCGAGAGTCAAAAGTTTTAATTTTACGAGCATAATCTGAAAGTGTGCAGTTCCTTTTAGGTGACTCTTGTAGTGTTTGGGGGTTTGATGACTGAAGGACAATCTATATCTATATGCGCACACACAGTAAAAATCTCAACCTAAGGACACTTAGCCATTTCTCACACGGTGTTGCATTACAGTGTTGATACGTGTCTGTAATTCCCGCTTCAGTGAGTGAGGAGCTTCCCCCGTCCCTTGCTACCTTAGTGACTCCGATGATGCTGAGGACGTCTCCTTTACAGAAGGGCAGATCCTGCTCTGTGGTGCCCTGGAAGTTATACTTAGCTACACACTCCGTGCCCGGCGGCCATGGCGTCTGCACGGCAGAAAGAGGGAACAGAGAAACAAGCTTACACACGTACAGTACATCCATTCACTCTTTTCTCATAACCGTATGTTCTAAATATGTTCTAATATGGTCTATATGTATGTTCTAAATATGCATTGTTTTATTTGCTAATGTAATAAATATGTTATATGCTGTACATGCATGATCAGTAATGTGATGTATATGCGTGTTATAAATGAAATATGTTGTATGTGCATGTTATAAATATATAATACGTTGTAGGAATGTGCTAAAAGTAACATTGTACATGTATGTTATAAATATGTAATACATTGTGTATGCAGCTAATAAATACATGTCAAATGTATAGATCACAGGAACATGTTATAAATGTAACATTGTGTATGCAGGTTATAAATATGTGATATGATGTATGGTGCACGTTATAAATATGCAATATGTTGCAGAAATGTGTTATAAAGGTAACAGTGTATAGGTATGTTATAAATATGTAATACATTGTGTATGCAGGTTATAAATGTGTCAATTATATAGGTCTCATGAAAGTGTTCTAAATCTAACATTGCATATAAAGGTTATAAATATTCAATCTGCTGTGTGTTATAATTAAGTAATATGTTGTATGAACGCGTTATAAATGTAACACTGTATATGCAAAGGTTTTACGCACCCTATTTTTTTTTTTAGTACAAACTTTGTTATAGATTTTTTATTTGATGACTTCTACATTATCAAGTCAGTACAAAAAAACATTTTAGATTCCCAAACATTAGATTTCTAGCACAAAATGAAATGTTACAGAAAAATGTTTGTATGTCATTAAAGAAAGCAGCATATTACGTAAGACGTAGACACTTTTCAGACAAAAACACACAATGAAGGCTGCTGGGTTTTGCTGCAAAAATAAGAAGCGAGTGCGAAAGTCAAAGTGTCCAGAAGAACTGTGTCTGGTTCTGCAAGATGCTCAATAAAACTTACCAGCTCATTTCCTTATAAAACTGCACTAATTGTACCGGAGACGACTATTTTTATTTATTTGTCACACCAAATATTGACTTTGTTTCATTTACTACTGTTTACTGCTCTTTTATATATATATATATATATATATATATATATATATATATATATATATATATATATATACATATACATACACACACACACACATATATATATATATATATATATATATATATATATATATATATATATATATATATGTGTGTGTGTGTGTGTGTGTGTGTGTGTGTGTGTGTGTGTGTGTTTTAATCTGCATACTTTCATATTTATAACAAGTATGTGAACTAAATATAGTATAACATATGTTATGTACGAATATGTATGAACATGTTATAAATGTAACACTGCATATGTATGTTACAAATATGTAATACACATTGATAATCTGCATATACAATGTAATATGTATATGCGTGTTATAAATATATAATCTGAAATAAGTAATATGTTATATCAACTTTTATAAATGTAACATTGTATATGCATATAAGGAATATGTAATACATCGTATGTTTTATAAATATTCAATACATTGTATATATCAAATATATTGTATGTTACAAATATGTAATACATCGTATATGTATGTTATAAATATGTGACATGTTGCATAGATATGTTAAAAATATGATATGTATATGGACAGGATGTGAAATTCTGCTGCACGCAGAATTCTGTTCTGTGCCCTCGCTCTGATCTGCGAGGACTGGGACGGCGAGGGAACAGGAGAACATGTGAAGTAATAAAGAACGAAATGATCCTGGGGTAAAAGGAACTAGCTACACGCACATGACCAAATACAATGGCTCAGAGTTACACACAGGTTTACACACATATGATTTAAGAATTAATGCAGTGAAAAAGAAAGAGCAACCGAATTTGAAATAATGGAAACCAAAAATGTCTCATTTCCTGAAAATGTGTTGAACCGCTTCAGTAAATTGCAAAATGCAGCAGATGAACCGGATGAGTCGTGGTGCACATTCCTCTTTCACTACTGAAGGATGTGTGCAGGACTTATGGATCACTGCTCAGGACTGTGTGTGTTTGTGTGTGTGTATATATATATACCTGTAGCCCAGACATTGTGTGTGTCGGGGGGGGGGGCAGTCTCCTCAAGCAGGTGTCACAGGCTAACAGGTAGCATCAGAGCTGAGGAGAAACACACACACAAACATATGAAACCTCAAAGGTGGGGAACATGGACAGTGCCTACTCCTTTTATAAACCAGAGGTGAGTTTCACTTCATGTTGGTTTATGGTGTGAACTGAAAAAGAAGTTAATAAACGCCATGTGCTTGCTCGATGTTGACACAGTTAACAGGAGTTACACTTCACTGCAGCGCTTCAGCCGAAAGCCAACAGACCTGAACGACCGTCATACACTCAACACACACAAACATGACTGTGTCTTTCAGCATTTCTGAGCTGGTACAGCAGGACACACTGATAATCTCAGAAGTGCACTAATACTCATATATCTAATATATATAGTACTATGCAAAAGTTTTAGGCAGGTGTGAAATAATGCTTTAAATTAAGACTGCTTTCAAAAATAGACATGTTAATAGTTTATATTTACTAATTAACAAAATGCAAAGTGAGTGAACAGAAGAAAAATAAATCTACATCAAATCAATATTTGATGTGACCACCCTTTGCCTACAAAACAGCATCAATTCTTCTCATCAATTGCACAAAGTCAGGGATTTTGTAGGCATATAGTCAGGTGTATGATTAAACAATTATACCAAACAGGTGCTAATGATCATCAATTCAATATGTAGGTTAAAACACAATCATTAACTGAAACAGAAACAGCTGTGTAGGAGGAATAAAACTGGGTGAGGAACAGCCAAAACTCAGCTAACAACAGTT
>CM042557.1:5933483-5938483 GCA_023630585.1 Cranoglanis bouderius | reverse complement strand
AGAACTAAATGCATTTAGTGCACAAACAGAATCATATTTTAATATCATATTTCATATTAAAATATTTATTAAAACGATTCTTGAAGGTATTTTTACGATATTTATCATGATATTTCTTATAAACTGTACAGCAATACAGAAGTGTTGCATTTAAAAAATAAGATTTTTTGTATAAAATATATAATTACATAAATATTTAACACTGAAAAGGAGAAAAATATTTAACAATTTGAACCGTTCACAGTTTAAAAGACTAAATTGCCTGCCTTCAGTTTGTAATTGTTAAAAAAACTATTTTATTCAATACAAAGATTTCATGATGATCGCCCGGCCCTGCCCCTGGCGATTTCGACCTGCACTACAATATCACAACATTTATTAAAAGCAGATGATTTTTTTTATTTTTAAATTTTTTTTTATGTGGTCTGGCCCCTGCACCATGCTGCATCATGGGAACAGAGTTGAGTGGTCCCTCTACGGCTTCCTGCCGCGAACAGGAAGTGAAAGTCAGAATGGCCGTGGAAGCTGACGCAGAGTTTCCATCAGCCGAAATGTTGAGTGGGTTTGGTTTGAGCGTGATGGGGGGGCAGATATGGCACTTAATGCGCCACACTATGCCTACATCTCAGCCGTAACCAAGGAGACCACGCAAAAAAAAAATATTCAAAAAATAGGATAAAGGGTCACTCGGTAAAATCCGGAATGTTCATCTTACGATTAGTGGTAAATATGACAAAAAACAGCAGCTGTGTGTGTATTGTGTAGTGTGTGTGTGTGTAGTGTGTGTGTTCCTGACACCCGCGCAAAAACAGGAAGCGTTCTAATTGCGGACTGCTGCAAAGGGACCAAAGCCAAAAATAGAGCAGAGCCCTCAAAATGTGTGTGTGTGTGTGTGTGTGTGTGTGTGTGTGTGTGTGTGTGTGTGTGTGTTTTGCCATAATCCATAATTCAGAGCGATAAAAAGCAGATTTTTCACTAATGAATGCTAGAGTCACTCTCACACCTGATCATATTTTTTTTTAATAGCAGATTTTTTTATTTTTTTGGCTGTAATTTTATGTTTAAAAAACAAAAAAACAAAAAACAAAACCAAAAAAAAAAAAAAAAGTCTGATGTCGATGCCATGACAACAGCTGGAAACCCACAAACTTCCTCCTTGGCATTATTATTCTTATTCTTTCTTAGAGATGGTCAGTATAAGCTCTTCTATCTGATGAGGGATGCATAGAAGAGGGAAAGATTCATCAGTGATGGTCACATGACTCACGAGATCCTGTTTAAAAACTCAAGTGCCAGTGAGTTCATGTTTAAACTTCGTTAATAAAACTCTCGGTGGTGCGATTGCCGCTGTGCGTATTACTTCTTTCCTGCACTAAACACGTGAAGTCTGGCTTTTCAGTAGGAACTATTTTCACTCCAGGTATTAATCTGCCTGAGCAGACGTTAAGCGTCTTTAAAGTCATTTTCTGAATCAGGAATATGAAGGGAAACTAATCCGGGTCAGTACTAGAGGTCGATAGTTAATGGTATCGGTAAAATCGGTAAAAGTTGGGCGGTGCCTGCCGATAACCGATTAATCAACCGATAATTTTAAGAATTGATACTTGAATGAAATCATAACACTCAAAGTAAAATATTGCAGAACTTCATTACAAAAATAAACAGTACTGACTGTACCATGATGTACTATTAATGTACTGTACTTAAATTAATACATAAATATTAACATACATTAACTATTAAAGTAAATAAAAGATAGACATCCAAACTGATGAAAACACTTCAACTAATAGGGCAGTGGTAGCTCAGTGGTTAAGACATTGGGCTACTGATCAGAAGGTCGGGAGTTCAAATCCCAGCACCGCCACTGTTGGACCCTTGAGCAAGGCCCTTAACCCTCAACTGCTCAGATGTATAAATGTAAGTTGCTCTGGATAAGGGCGTCTGCCAAATGCCATAAATGTAATGTAAATAAAAATAGCAACATCCAAACTGAATCAAAAAACACTTCAAATAACACAACAAAATTTGTCAGCGATCGTTTTTATTTCGCCTCTAGAGGCCGCTCTCGTACTGTATAACGACAGCAGACCCTTCTCCTCGGTGTGCATTTTTGGCTGATAACCGATAGTTCCAATAATCGGTAATCGGTACTGATTGATCGCCAAAACCGATCAAAACGGTCGACCTCTAGTCAGTACAGAGCATCACAAACATGCGGACACTAGCGCAACACACAGTCACGTCACATTTAAAAACACCATCGAGCGGAAACGAAGACATGAAGCTGAAAACCGCCGAGAGTGCGAAGACGACGCTTCATCACCAGAGACGTTATCGGGAAAGGACTTGGGCTACGTAAATGTAGCCTTCGCTGCGTGTCATTAGCTTGTTGTACTTTCATTAGTTGTGGCATGCATGTTGGACATTTACAGGGCCGCTAGAAAGTTTGCGCACCCTTTACAAGGTTCTGTATTTCAGCATAAATTTGATCAGATCTTCCTTAAACTAGATAAAGACAATCCAAATAAACAAATGATGCAAAAAACAAAACAAAAACAAAAACAAAAAAAAAAACAGAGTTTGTACATTTGTTTATTAAGAAAATATTTTTGTCTGAAAAAGTATGTGACTCTAGGAGTATGAGGTAATTTTAAGGGGAAACTGAAGTCACTACACTAACCAGGCGTGCGTTTAGCAGGATTTCCCATGTTTCAAAAACATAAACTTGGGTCTTAACTGTCAAAGTCTGGTAGTTTAGCTAGCTAGCACTGTAGCTAATACTCTCATGACTTGTCCACCCATGAGAGGATATGAAACATTGCTAAAACTAATAAAAAGGTCTACATCATCATCATCATCACTCTTCTCAGCTCAGTGTGTCAGGTGAGCACAGAGATTGCATTGTACGGTTTACAGCCTGCATCACTGAACACCGCTGAAAATATGGAAATGTGACCTTAATGACTATGCAAATCCACGCCGGCACGGTGACGACGCTTCTCAGCACTCAGAGCCGAGCTGAGAGAGAGAGAGAGAATTTTAGTCGTTTCCAAATAAACATACACAAATATTTCATTAACTTTGACTTGAATGATATTAACGACTTTCCTGTAGCTATGACGATAAGCACGTCGCCTCAATACCTACACGGCTGAAAACGGGTGGAGTGTATAACAGAATAAAAAAGGTTGGTAGAGAGATCTTTTTGACCTGCTGCTCATGCGCTGTCGGCCCTCTTCCTCATACCGGAGCTCACAGACTGCTGTGATCGGTTAGCGTCGCTGTGACTGACAGGGAGAGAGAGAACGCCATCCCTCCATCCCACACAGCATGGACAGTTCTGCTCTCTCACACCCCCAGGTTTGTTTGAGTTTGACTGTGTGTTAAAAATCCTAAACTTCACATCAAACCCCAGAATTCCCTGTAAGCTCTCACAACACTGTGTCCTGTACTCCTTCATCTGCCTGATGTAACGGCGTGTTTGTTACAGAACTCAGTACAGTGCAGATACACACACGTGAAGCCCTGCAGAGGTCCACGCTGACCACGATGATGATCTGTTCCTCTAATTCTACTGCTGAGAAGAAGAGACTCTTTCTTTTCATGTTTTTTTGAAAAAATGGTGCCTGATGAGGAAGAGGCGGTTTGCTCAACTCCTGCTATTTATATCCTGTGAATATTCAGGCACAAGGAGGAAGTGTGTAAGTGTGTGTGTGTGTGTGTGTGTGTGTGTGTGTGTGTGTGTGTGTGTACACATTACATGTACATTCGCAAAACGAGAGACAGCATTCATTTTTATGCTGGCGTACATTACAGAGAGAGAGAGAGAGAGAGAGAGAGAGATAGATAAATGGAGACCTAGTATGAAAGATGGAGAGAGACAGACAGAGACAGAGATGGAATGAGAGATGGTGAGAGAGAGAGAGAGAGAAAGAGAGAGAGGCAGGCAGAGACGGAGAAAGAGAGATAGAGGCAGAGAGAGTGACAGACAGAGATAGAGAGAGAGACAGACAGACAGAGAGGCAGAGACAAAGACAGAGAGAGAGAGAACGAGAGAGCGACACAGAGAGGGAGAGAGAACGAGACAGAGAGAGCGAGACAGGGAGAGTGAGAGAGAACGAGAGAATGAGAGAGAGCGAGACAGGGAGAGTGAGAGAGAACGAGAGAGAATGAGAGAGAGCAAGACAGGGAGAGCGAGACAGGGAGAAAACTACTCAGACAGCTCTCCAACCAGGAACACAGGGACCCATGCATGGCCGAAATTAGACAAACTTACTGTGAAGCCATCTGCCAGAAAAAGCAGCAACATCTGAACACCAGCCTTCACCAAACTGAAGATTCAATAAACAGTAATCAATTCTGGGAAAAAAATTTAACAACCTAAACAAATAAAACCAGCAAATACCCATAAAAAAAATGGAGAAATATGGGAAAAATATTTCAAAAACTTATTTAAAGAAATTACTCCAGAAACCCTCTCACCTGATCAGAAAAACATACAAAAAAAGGCAAAGCCAACTGGAATCTGCAGTCAAAAACAATCGAAACCCTTTAGACCATCAGATTACCCCAGAAGAGCTGACGGATGTATTTAACAAGCTAAAACCCAGAAAAGCATGTGGCTCAGACAACATCAGAACAGAAATGCTGAAGCTCAGCCCTACTGTAATACACAAGGCCTTGCTACAACTCTTCAATCTCATCCTGCAAGCTGCATATTTTCCAGATACCTGGAATAAGGGTTTAATAAACCCACTATACAACAGTGGAGACAAATTTGACCCCAATAATTACAGAGGCATCAGTGTGAACAGTAATCTGGGGAAGACCTTCTGTTGTATTCTCAATGCCCGGATACAGGCCTCTCTCACCGAGAGTCAAACTGGATTTTTACCCAAACACCACATTTACACATTACACACCCTAATCGACCAGCACACCAGCACGTACACCAAAAACACAAAGGCAAAATATATGCAGGTTTTGTTGATTTAAAA
>CM042557.1:5888483-5930983 GCA_023630585.1 Cranoglanis bouderius | reverse complement strand
TTCTCTCTGCCAAACTTTCTCCCAGATAAATAGTGAACTTGTTCGTTGTATACTCACCGAATGGACAACATTTCATTTCTCCATTAACCCTGACAGGAAGCCGGAGCGCAGGCTCCTGACTGGCGCAACAGAAAAGCGTTCCCTCGAAACCCGCCCAGATCACAAGTTCGATTCCTGATGATGTCGGAAGCGAGCAAAGTTGTCCGTACACTCTGGGTGGGAGGGGCTTACTCTCTCTCGCCTGTCGATCAAAGGACCTCTGTGAGGTCATGTATGTGGAAGGGGGCGGACAGCAGGCCTGTCACCCTAACTACTTTTGTTGGATGATGTACAGTACTGTGCAAAAGCTTTAGGCACATTATCAAGTCAGTACAAAAAAAAAACATTTTAGATTCCCAAACATTAGTTTTCTAGCACAAAATGAAATGTTTGTACGTCATTAAAGAAAGCAGCGTGTTACGTAAGAGACACTTTTCAGACAAAAAAACACAATGAAGGCTGCTGGGTTTCGCTGCAAAAATAAGAAGTGAATGTGAAAGTCAAAGTGTCCAGAAGAACTGTGTCTGTTTCTGCAAGATGCTCAATAAAACTTACCAGCTCATTTCCTTATAAAACTGCACACATTGTCCCGGAGACTACTATTTTTACTTATTTATTTCGTCACACCAAATATTGCCTTTGTTTCATTTACTACTGTTTACTGCTCTTTACTGTATTTTTTTAAAATTACAGAAACATTTAATTTCATTATTTTGAAGGCATCTTTGCTCTACAGCGTTTCTTTGCACAGTACTGCATTGTCCCGGAAATAATTGCGATAAACGATATTGTTGTCATTTTTTAAGACCATTTTATTGCACTGATATGATGATAATATACCAACATGACAATACGAGTACACCCTCTCAAAGAGAAATGAACTTGAATATTCAGACGTTGGAATACAATATTGGGAAATCTTTATGCTTTAGTTATTCATTGTGCGTGTTTTGGTGCGGTTACGGACTCATCATTCTACCTAGCGCATTACTTAAGTTCAAGTTAACTTGTGCATTCATGTCGTTCTGTGCAGAAGCGAGTTGTAACATGGTGTTGCGTATGTGTCTGATCAACCTCACGTGTTCGGGTGAGTTAATTAAGCCACTAGTAAAGCGCTTTCAGTTTACCGTGTTCGTGTTCTTTCACGGTTTCCGGATTTCTCTTCTTCAAAAAATAAACCTTGTTAATGCTTTCTTGATAATCACACAGTTTTTGCATCCGAATGCATGTTTTTATCTTAAACTCGACGGATATTTCAAGTTGGAATTTTAACCTGACGGCCCCAGAGCAGACGAGAGGACCGTAGCAATGCGAACGGCTAAAATGTCGGTGACGTTCATTCCGATGTAAACAAACACGCGTGTAAACACGACGAGCAAACATCGAGGTCGCGTCCGTATACGGTACGAGAGCGTGTTATTGAGACTGAGAGTGCTTTGTGGTGCAGTTAGAAAAAGCAGAAAAGCTACTGTTTCACGTGTCTCGGAGGAAGCGCGTACTCGCCTCCTTCTTCTTCCCTGATGCGTATCTGTTGTATGATAGAGGGGAGCAGGTTGGTGTGAGGGAATTGGGGAGAAAAAAGGGGGGGGGGGAAACAAAGCAAGACAGCATTCAAGCGGAGTCGAAACAGGAATGCTGGTTAAAAGATTGTTAATATGACAGGAGGGTGAAAGGGGCGGGGCTTCTAGGAATTCAGTTAATATCGGAAAGCTCTTATGCGACGTTCAGTAAAGGTTGTGATGTGTGATTTACAATCTCCGACTAAGAAAACAATAACAACAACAAAAAGTCCCGCCCTGTCTACTCGCGGATTCTAGACCCCGAGTTCAGCAAGTGACGACAAATCAAAATGGCCGCTCACAGCTAAGTAGCGAAGGAACTATTAGAAAATGATACGTATATTTGTTAGCCAGTCTGAGAAACCTGGTTTTGCCTTTAGGGTAAAAGATAAATAAAAAACAAAAAACAACAAAATAAAAAAAAACAAAGTGATGTAACGTGCAAGTATGGAGATAAATAAATATAAATCAAACTCCTTAAGGCATGGATTAATATTACAGCGAATCAGAATTCGTCCACTGTTTTGTCCTTTTCACCTCGGAGTGAGAGATACCTTCACCTGTCCGTCTCTGCGTAGAAAGCCGAAGACTTTCTTCATGGACACGCTGCTATAAAAAAAAAATGCACTTACTTGATGGAAAGATTCTGTCCTCCACCTACCGGCTCTTCACACATCCTCATTACAAATGCTCACATGATCTTATTTTTGGTTGCAAGCCTCCATAAATAACTGACATCATTTCACACAGATGTTGTAGATAACACCCACACTCTTACTTCTTCAGTGAATGACATGAGATTCATTAGAATGGGTCACCGCTATAGGCATCTAGACGACGTTTCACGTTCTTCGAATGTTCTCTCAAATGAGCTTCAGAATAATCGCTTTTTTTTTTTTTAAAACAAACAAACAAAAAAAAACATTAATAGTGCAAGCTACAGAAAGTCGATAACCTGACTCCGAACAAATAATACGGCATGATGTCTCATCCTACGGGGCGATATATAGGCCGTGGTTACGCTAAAAACGTAACGATCGCGTGTTTACTTTCAGGAATCTTAAAAACGTAGCAGCTAGTTCAATAACTGTGCAACGATAATGGACAGAAAATACGGCAAGACGGTGAAAATAAGCGTCAATCATTAGATTTTCGTTAACCGACTAACGCACAATGTCGTCTCTGAAGTCGAATGAAAAAATGTAAATATGTAGTGGCGCATGATTTAGGTCCTGTGACTCTCCCAGGAAGTTATCTGCCATGTGTCTGAACCCCAATTTGAACATACATACAGTGCACTGCGTAGCGTGGAGAAACCATTATTTATTTCTCTTGCCTAAATGGTGCACTTATATACGGAGTAGGAAGGCAAAAGGTACTAATTAGGGAAGCGAATATCAACATAAACGAATATTCAAACTTATTTGAATATTATTTTTGGGCCAGCCTTACTAGAGTAGCTCAGGAATGCAGATAAGGCAGAAAGACTGCTTCTGAAACGGAGGGCAACCGGAAAATAAAGCGCATCCGGATACATCATCAGCGATCTGAGACACATTTAAAGCTGCTGGACATCGATCCGTCTGGATGCTGATGTTCAACACGGTTAATATAAAAGGATCTATATTAAAAGGTGCATTAGGTAAGATTACTGCCTGTGTTTACAAAGCTCCGCCCCCAGTGTCTATAGTGTCTATAAAATGACTGACAGGAGGCACATCCAAACACAAATCATGCTCTATCCATCCATCCATCCATCCATTTTCCATACTGCTTATCCTACACAGGGTCGCGAGGAGCCTGGAGCCTGGAGCCTGTCCCAGGGGACACCCTGGACGGGGTGCCAACACGTCGCAGGGCACAATCTCACACACATTCACACACTGCGGACACTTTGGGAACGCCAATCAGCCTACAATGCGTGTCTATGGACTGGGGGAGGAAACCAGAGCACCCGGAGGAAACCCCCTGAAAAACGGGGAGAACGTGCAAATACCATGCACACAGGGCGGAGGTTGGATTCGAACCCGCAACCCTGCAGGTGCGAGGCAAACGTGCGAACCACTAACCCATCACGAAAAAAGCGCTTCCTGCTTTGGATCCTGGTTTGTTAGTTATTCGACAAAGATAAACAATTTCTTATTCAATACAGATTGTTTGTAATCGTGTAATTAAAATGGCACGTGTGAGGAAATTGATCCCTGTTTTGGAATTAGGAACGCAGTTACTAATTATTAATAAGTAAGTAATTAATAAGTAAGAAATTATTAATAAGTCGCTTTTCATTGTAATATTTTTTGTCTGGATGGTGAAAATGAACGCTGATAAACGTGTGTTTGTATCGTGTTCCGAATTTACGTATCTGTATCTAAACTGAAAGGCTTTAAAAATTTTTATTTTTATTTTTATTAAATATGAACTTTACTACTAGCACGGCCTGTGACAGTTCCTCCACCTCAGCTACCTCATTCCAGTTTTTTTTAAAGATTTTATGCGGATTTGGGCCAAGACGTGTCATGTGACGTGATCGCAACGTGCATTCGGCCAAAGCCCTCTTCGATTCATGCGCCTCGAACGTGAGTACAGCTAAAAGGTCTCATTCGCCAACAAACATCACTGTGAAAGGCCGTGTTGTGCAACTGCAATTTTGCCAATTCAGGTAGTTTTCTGCAAAAAAACAACAACAACAAAAAACAAAACTCCACAAGCTGCATCGCAAATTTTGAAGGGAAAAAAAAAAAAAAAAAACGCAGCAAAATCGAGCATTTTTTTGCTGCTACAATCACAAAAACACTCCGTGGAATCCTGTACAGACTGCATAATTACTCTCAACTCTTTAAATCCTGCTCACACACTTGTTATTTTTCACCCAGGTTTGTACCGGGTCTATTTCTATAACTCCGAGCACAACTTTAATCCACGGCGATCCTGGATAGTAACGGTGTAGCATCGGTTTATAAAAACGAATCAAAGATAAATCGGTTATTATTGAAATTCTTTACATCTCTGGCACTTTTGAAATGGTCCTCCTCTACGCCGCTGAGTTACGGATTAACGGCAGGCCTACAGTACGCCAGATTCTCAACAAAGTGGGTCACGTGTTGATCAGAGGATACCAAATTGAATCCATCATATCGTATGGTATCGCATCAGATGAAAGTTTGACCGGGCAGTTACTAAGGATGCCGTGAATGCATCGTCTTTCTTTGTTGCGCGCTCCGTCGTGCTCATATGAAACTAATCTGAACTTGCACTCGTGCAACTGTTCTGTTGCATCTTGCAGGGTCCCAGAACGCCTCTGATCTCAACCAGACGCCCCCGTCAACCTTTCTGGCAAGAAACAAATAGCATCCTCCTATTCGCCTCTGTGTTTGTATCTATTCAGAACACGCTTTCATTCAGAATCATTTGTATTTGGTTACGGCTCACGTGCGTTATATTACACTATCGTTTTTCTTATAAAAGACCCGGGATGAGCGTGAGCATTAGATCATACATCAGTCATTAACCAGATCGTGACAAAAACCTAACCGTGAGAGGAAACGGTAGAAAGCAGGGTGTTTTATTTAGGTCAGTGTGTGTGTGTGTGTGTGTGTGTGTGTGTGTGTGTGTGTGTGTCCGAACTCGGGTGATGTGTTCATTCGGATGAGACAAAGGCGTGAAATTTTAACCCAGGATCAAGTTAATAAAATGCAAATCTGTCAGCTGTCACATGCTGGAGTCCTGCTTCAAAATCCTCCAAATGCAAAAACAAAAAACTGGGAACTCATGCAAATGCTGAGGGAACACGTAAAAACCTGCGTGGTCATGTGACCATCGTCCCGTGCCCCACAGATAAGACAATTCTCATTTTTCGGGGCCTCAACAGCTGCGAGTTTGATTTGTTTAGGTTCTTCCTCTTTCTGCGTTTGTGCTACAGGTGTAGTGTGGAGTGGACATTTCCCACTTCCCATTTACACACACACACACACACACACACACACACACACATATATATATATATACATACACACACACACACATGTGCGCTCAGATACACACACGTGAGTTTCAGGAGCTGTTCTGCATCAATGTTCTCAGGCTTGCATTGTAATATGGGCGCTATTCTTATAGTGTGTGCAGGAGCAGCACAGGAAATAGAAAACACACACACACACACACACACACACACACACACACACACACACACACACACACCGACAGAAATAAAGGCTCCCTGACCACAGAGCTGTGTGAAGAGCGGGACACGTTTGACGTTTCCTTTCCCCTCTCACACACATTATAATTATAGCTGTTTCCCTGATCCTCTGTGGGTTTGCGCTTTATCAGGTGGATTAGTCCACGCTGTCAATGTCTGATCTCCATAAGCGAGAGTGTGTACATTGTGTGTGTGTGTGTGTGTGTGTGTGTGTGTGTGTGTGTGCGCGTGCATGTTCTCATCTGATAGCTGAACAAAACCCTCGAGTGGCAGTATGGCTGGCCAGATGGAGGCAGCACGCCGATTTCTTGCCTCCTGACGTCGACTCACAAAGATGCCATTCTGCTGGAAACACACACACAAAAGCACAGAGCAGCTGCGCGCACACACACACACACACACACACACACACACACACACACACACACACACACACAAGCAGGAAGACGGGTTTTGGCTCTCGGCCACTACTGGATTCGTCCGGGACACAGAATGCCGTTGTCTAAACACAACAATCATACGCAGATGAAAAACGGACACGAGCGCCGGCTTGTTAACGATAACGGATGAAGAGCCGCGGAGATGAAAGCGCTACGAGCTGGAATGAAGCCCTGACTCATTAGAAAACAAGAGCGATCACATGTTGCACACTGACGCCAACCCACACTAGTCTTTTTCATCGCTGTGTTTAAACCAATCACGTCCTGTTTTTCAAAATGTAGAGCATTTTCGAAAATATCTCGATCGCATGAAAACGATTGGGAGCTCAGATGAGCACGACAAGCTAACGATAGTATTATGTTAGTATAATGATAGCATAATGATAATGAGCTGCGTGTTGAGCGGTAGAGAATGCGAAATTCGGAAAAATGCCCCAACGCGGACAATCACAAGGATTCGTACTGTATGTGTGGACCAGGCTTGCGCGATATAATGATTTAATCATCTTACACTGACTGCCATCATATCCCATAGCATTTATTCAAATTATATTATATTATATTACATTATACTATCAGACCTTCTAACTTTTACGCAATGTGAGTACGTCTGTACGACTTAAAAACACGCAATCTTACTTTCCTCCCCAATAAAACTAGGAGATGAGATAAGTCGTGTATTAATATTAATCTGGAATGATTGACAGATGTTTTGAACTCTCGGATATTAAGAGACACCAGCAAGCCCCGCCCCCTTCCCCCATCTCACATCCTCGTGAATGGATTTGCACAGCTTCCTGGCTTTAGTCAAATGGTTAAAAATCTCCTTAAACCTAAAACGGTGGAAATCTTCACTTATTTCCCTGTCGCTATGCTATAATAATTTTTTTTTTTTTTAAATTTAAAACCAGAAGTCCAGGGGGTGGAGTTGAACCTGATGTAGCCCCTCCCACCTGGGCGGGGTCGAACCGAAAATCCAGGGGGTGGAGACAACTACGTGTGTGACATATTAAACGTGTTGATAAGTGAGCTAGGGGTTAGGGTTAGGATTATAGGAGGAGTTTGATCAGGTCCAGCTCCACCCCCCGGACTTGTGGTTCAAGCAAGCACTCTCTCGCTCGCTCGCTCACTCACTCTCTCTCTCTCTCTGGTCTTGGTTTGATCTACATTTTGTTCCTGGAACGTAAACTTTCAATTCAAAACCACTGTTCCCTCACAGCTCCAGGTTCCTGTATGGTTCTTCAGGTTTCCTCCCACCTTGTAAAAACGTGACAGTAGTTACAGTTGCAATCAAAATTATTCAACCCCCATTGCAGAACGAGCTTACTGTCAAAATATTTAGACTTTCAGCTGTTTGCAATGAACAGATCAAACAAAAGCAATTGAAATAGTTCAACACAATGAATGCTTCAAGTGGTTTCCCCAAATTCAACTGAAAATGCAACTTATAATGACTTCTCCAGTCTCAAAATTATTCAACCCCCTGAATAGAATCCCTCACAACAGCACAAATATGCAAAACAGGTGTTGTCTCAAGCACACTTCACGCAACTAATCAAGGGTTTCATTAGTTGCACCAGGTCTGCTTGAGCTGGAACACATGAAATACCTGAACTGGCTAGGGGCAGGTAATACATGAAATACCTGGACGGGGCAGAAAAAGGAAGCTATCAACAGCTGCAACCAGATTTCTGAGAAGGCAGGTTGTGAAAAACCCTCGAGTGACTGCAAAAGACCTGCAGTTAGACTTGTGGCAACAGGAACTCAGGTTTCAGAGAGCACAGTAAGGTGCGTACTAAATGCAGAAGGTTTCCATGCCAGAACTCCAAGACGTACACCGTTACTGACCCAAAAGCACAAGAAAAGTCGCTCAAAATCATACAAATAATCCACAGAAGTTTTGGGATTCTGTTCTGTGGAGCGATGAAACAAAACTGGAACTTTTCGGCCCGATGGGTCAGCGGTATGTCTGGAGAAAGAAGAATGAAGAAAGAACACTCTGCCCACAGTCAAGCGTGGTGGTGGCTCGGTGATGCTCTGGGGCTGCTTTGCATCCTATGGCACTGGAAACCTGCAGCGTGTGGAAGGCAAGATGGATTCATTGAAGTATCAGGAAATCCTAGGAGAAAACCTCATGCCGTCTGTGAGGAAGCCGAACCAGACAGGACGATGATCCCAAGCATACCTCAAATTCCACCAAGGCTTGGTTGCAGAAGAAGGCCTGGAAGATTCTACAGGGCCATCACAGTCACCTGACTGGTGGGATTTGAAGAAGGCGGTTGCAACACGCAAACCCAAGAATATTACTGAACTGGAGGCCATTGCTCATGAGGAATGGGCTAAGATTCCTCAGGAACGCTGGCAGAAGCTGGTGTCTGGCTATGCATCTCGTTTGCAGCAGGTCATAACAGCAAGAGGGTGCTCTACTAAGTACTAAAGATGCTTGCCATGAAGGGGTTGAATAATTTTGAAACTGGGGAAGTCATAAGTTGCATTTTCCGTTGAATTTGGGGAAACCACATGAAGCATTCGTTGTGTTGAACTATTTCAATTGCTTTTGTTTGATCTGTTCATTGCAAACAGCTGAAAGTCTGTAAATTCTGACAATAAACCTGATTTGCAATGGGGGTTGAATAATTTTGACTAAAACTGTATATCTGAAGCGGTGTGTTGCAGTGCGAGCCTAGAAAAGTCAATATTTATCTGCCTGCACTTTCACGCGTCTATTACTTAAAAATATATATATTTTTTCTTCCCTGTTAATTGCGCGAGGCTTTATTAGCCGTCATATACAACACTGCTCAATTAGTGGGCTCCTCTGAGCGTGTTTATTGCCCTAAGACCTCGTTTAGGCTTCATTGTTCCTTTCACACTGCACACTGAGTCAAAGTGTAAGTGGTGAGTAGAGAGGGGTAAATAAGCTGATCAGTGCGTCAGCAACACAATACACCACAAACGGAGAGCCGCGCCATGTGGTGGGCCGCAGGTGGAGACGTTCGAATGTTAGTTGATGCTAAAAAATAGATGACTTCCGGCTGCTTTGAAGGTCGCGCCATGCCGGTATAAACGATGGCTAAGATTTATCCACGTGACAAGCTCATTAGATTTCCTTCACCGAATGACTTCACCCTTATGCGAATATGTAAAGCTCATCAGATGCAGTGCTGTACAGAAACGTCACGAAGCTTACGTCACGTGACACAGCATCATGTATACATACATATACATACATGCACACACACATACATACATACACACACATATATATATATATATATAAATAAATAACGAGAGGCTGAGGTTTCCTGTGTGTCTCTCAAATGCCTGACATCTGAGAAGGAGGAGGAGAAGAAGAAGCGATATCTGTGATATCCTGAGCCAAGACACTGCGCCCACCCTTCTCTGAATCAATACACCAGCCTCCACGACCACGTAGAGGACGAAATGTCATGCACGCGCACACACACACACACACACACACACACACACACACACAAGGCATGTAATTAAATGCACCCGAAAGCCTTTCCACTTCAAGAAAGGAACGCAGCTGAGCCTGCTCCATGAGCTGGTGGGTGCAGTTTTAGCCAAAAAGCCACCATAACAAGCAGCCAAGCCTGTTTTTTTTTTTTTTTTTTTTTTTAAATCTACAGAACGCATGCATGGCATTTTTACACACCAAATGACAGTGATACTGACGGGAAGCCTGGGCGGGGCGCCGAGCCGAAGGTGGCTCGCGTATCGAAGCGACTTCATGAGACGAGTCTTGAGCAACGTGCCGTGTTTAACAGTCGAATGAAGAAATTATGGGATGTGGCACAAAAAAAGAGAAAGTGTGACATCGTGCCCGGGCTTTAATCGCTATCTAATACAATAACCCGAACAGAGAAGAAAGACAAGAATAGCAACGAAATGAACAGCAGAACTACACCACGCTGCCTCACACTAGGCACTTCTCTTTTCCCTTGACCCTCGCACACGCCGTACAAGTAGTCCTACAGGGGCGTGGGAGGAATATGGATGATTTTAAAAATAAATAAATAAATAAGGAAGCAAAAAAAGTCCTACAGACTTTTCAGAAACGCTCACACGGACTTTAAAACTTTTTAATCACCCGAGCAATTAGTGTAGGTCAATGTACAACCAAGCTTGGTGGAGAAGCGAGAAAACAAAAAAACATGGAGGGCGGAGTACATGTAGAAAAATATGTAAATATGAGAACATTTGCAACGTGTCCCAAAAAAACAAACAAACAAACAAACAAAAAAACCTATAAAAAGAGCTTCCTGTATGTAATAAATACGGACAGATACACTAGCTAGTTGGCGGTTATGTTCGGAAAGAGGGAGCAGTCGTGTTGCCATGGTTACAGCGTGTCTGTCGTGTGGTCGTTCAGGTCGGTTATTTTTCTGTAAGAAGAGAGAAAAGAAAGAAGAAAAAAAAAAAAGGCACAGACTGAAAGCAGCTTCATTCGTTTTAAGCTTTCGTACATATTTTGCATCCTGTAACCTGAGAAAACAAAAGCTGGAATGAAAACGTTTTAAAAATGAAAACACGTTTACGTCAATTTATATCGTGAATATTGTTTGAAAAGGTAGAGGTGGGGTAACGTAATTATCACAAGCTAATTTACAAACGAAGGAGAATGACAGTATAGCTGAGACGTTTAAAAAGGAGACGTGACGTGCAAACGGTCACGTGACCTACTAACGGTCCAGCGCAGTTTGGGAGCAGCCACGCCCCCTTCGGCAAGCGCTTATCATTTGTGTTCGGTTTATGTTAAGGTGGTTTTCACACTGGGCGCGTTCGCTGCGGTCCGAACCCGAGTGCGATTGTTTCACACTCGCTTCATTCTATCGAACCCCGGTGCATTTGTGTTCACCTTCCGTGGTCACAAATGCGACTCACTATATTATTATTATTATTATTTTTTTTTTATTATTATGGTGCTTTTGTGCACAGCAGCAGAGGACCTCTTCTTGTGGAAACTACTAATGTCGTCATCGGCTAAATCACACGCGTGGGGGTAACGCGTAACGCGGACCCGAGTACGAGTTGCGTTCACATTCGCGGTAACTGCAGAACAGATCCGGTGCAGCTGAACTCAGACCACCTCCTACAGCTTCCCGATCCACATGACGGCTTTCACGTTAGCAATTTTTCATGCAAACCGTGCTCTGTTTCGGACTAAAGTGCCACTGTGGAAGCCCCCTGAAATGATGACGTGAGGTACCGTGTAGTACGTACTGGATTTTTATCCAGGGCGAATTGATCAGAATTACTACAGACATCCTCCTTAACAATACATTACTCAACATCTGGAAATCTTATCACATCCGAGTAGGACTTATCCACGTTCTGCATCCATGGATTAAAAAAACAGTTGACCATATAAAGGTGGTTTTGGTGGTTTAAAAAACAAACAAACAAACAAAAAAAAACACGTCTTCATGTGCCATTTCAAAACGATCCAATAAAAATCCAATAAAAGATCAAAACTCTGAATTCGATTCAATTCAATTTTATTTGTATAGCGCTTTTAACAACGGACATCGGCACAAAGCAGCTTTACAGAAAGACCCGTAGTGGATTTTCACCTCACAGCGTTTTCCTGCTGGTTGCCATGGTTTCCCTGGAAGCACCGCTGAACCCCATTTCATGACCAATTTGTGAAAATAAAATCAGCATCAAATCAGGGTTAAAAAGAGTTGGTCAAGGAGACTTACGATCACCTCGTGAAATCCGAGTCCCAGTGGAAAAACAAATCCGGCCTGAGTTGTAAAAAAAAAAAAGGGGGGGGGGGGGGGATCGATACGGCTTCATGAAACGATCGGCTTCAGTGTCGACGGACTTCTTTTAAAAATCTCTTCTCAAGCCATACTCTGGGTTAAAAAAAAAAATAACTCCAACGTTGTGAGCTGACAGACTGAAAACTAAGCTGTGTATTTATATTACTATCTGTGATGCAACACACACCGGGGTTTCCATCCAGCACTCAGACATAAGTCTTACGAGTTCAGCTCATACACTGCAAAAACTGAGAGAGGGGAGAAAACATCAACAACCCCGCTGGATACAACATCATTTACACTCACGGCATTTGGCAGATGCCCTTATCCAGAGCGACTTACATTAATCTCATTTATACATCTGAGCAGTTGAGGGTTAAGGGCCTTGCTCAAGGGCCCAACAGTGGCAGCTTGGCAGTGCTGGGATTTGAACTCACGACCTTCTGAGCAGTAGTCCAACGTCTTAACCACTGAGCTACCGCTGCCACATCGACCACCCCGCTGGATACGACACTCACAACCCTCTTTACATCCTGCTCAGACCTTTTATTCATTTAACTTCTTTTCTGCTCTGACACAACGTCCATGAGTCATCGTCATGCCAGATTCCTGGTAGAGGAAGTTTCAAAGTCCCAGAATGCAACGCGACGCAGAAGCTCGGCCAGTTGGAGATCTACGACATGACGAGATAAACCACCGAATTTTTTATTTTTTATTTTTTTTGAAGCTTGGGAAGCTTGAGCAGTGTGTACAGAGACTAAAGGACTAAAGCGCCGCTGCATCGCTCGTTTAAGGTAGAGATAAAGCGAGGGTTCATTTCCACCTGCACCGCTATCGGCATCGTAAACGATTTCCCTGTGGGGAAATGTAAGAAACGGTGTCCGTGAAACACGAAAAAAACCAAAACAACAGCAACAACAGCGACGGCAGCTCAGAATTTCATTCAAATTGAAGTCGTTGATTCTGAGACACGCACCAGGCAGAGGATGAGCAGGTTTGGCGTAAAGCCTGCACGACTCGGACACGGCATACGGATCCGTCCCGTGTCGCCGTCTCGATCGCGGGATTCCTCCGAGCGTCCCGAGTGCCAAAAACTCAGATTACCCCAGTTTCTGTTCTGGACTGGACCGGCCCGACGGCCGACCCGCTTCACTTCACAGCGGCTTCTCTGGCCAAACCCTGCACCTCCTGCTGGATCTCCAACACCGTCTGTCTGTCTGTCGGTCAGAGCGCGTTTCCTTTTGGCAGCGTGTCTCAAGGAAAGGACGAGAAGTTACACAAGACGATCCATAAAAAAACATTTTGACTCAGAGAGACGACTTTGGATCCGTTACATCGAACGAATCTCCTGACGCAATGCAACGACACGAATGAAATACGAGTGCAGGACCAGCGGTTGTCAAAAATGCATTTAACACCACAATCTCTCACACACACACACACACACACACACACACGAAAAAAGCTCATAATCTGGAGAATTAACACTAGTCCGGAGTGAGATGAGAGCTGCTCTTCCACACAGCCACACCTCAGCTGTCAAACGGCCCTGGTGTGATTCTGGTTACAGTCACAGCATCACTTTTACACCATCGACCATCGGCTTTATCTAACGCTCAAATGCAAAGCAGACCTGAAACACTGCCATGTCCATTACATACATGAATGAATGAATGAATACAATGCATATATATTCAGCACACTATCATACACACATACACATGCAGGTATATACATATACATATACATGCATGCATATATTAACATTAAGCATATTTGTCATTACCCAGAAAGCATTTGCATGTTTATTTACATATAGATATTATGTATATATTTGTAAAAAAAGAAGAAAAAAAAGAGAGATTTACTGCAATCATGAAAAGAAAGAAAAAAACCAGGCTCTGATATTATATTCTGTCAAATCGATATCTGTTGTTAGCTTAGCAAGCTGCTAAAATAACACCACACTAAGCTTTGTGATTAAAGAGGCTAATTGGATAGTGTTCGAAATGTAAAATAAACAAGTATTTGTGATGCTGATGATGTTAAGAAAAAAAAAAGCAGCCAGGTTGAGTATAATGGTGTAAAAACCAGTGTTTGTGGAGGCTGCAGAAGCTACAGCGCCCTGACACGGCAGCCAAAGCTAATTACCGCTAATAATCACTCACCGTGCTGGATCTGCTTCTCTTCCTGCCTCTCCTCCGACTCTGAACAAACACCTTCAAGTTCACCGGTTTGTCTTGGGTTAAAGGCGCGTAATTCGGCTTATCATGCAGCTGAAACGGAGCACAACGCGGTGAAATACAAAAAAACGGAACTGACTACCGCTGCTACTCTCTCACTCAGCCAGGCCTGCAGAAGAGGAAATGGGGGTCCGCTGAGTGCGCATGCGTAAACACTTACACGGCCCGCTCGGCGTGTAGTGCGCTTGCGCGCAAAGTCCAGTCAGTGTTTTTGTTTGTGGGTCTTTTTTTTGTTTGTTTGTTAACCACTTCCCCCCACACAAAATTTATGATCCATTTGATTAGATATATAAGAGCAAAAAACTATTAAAGAGACACATAATTTATTTATTTGTTTGTTTGTTTGTTTTAAAAATTATTGCGCCACCACCCTCATCGCTAATAATTGATTGACGCGCTCCCCCTTGTGGCCAAAATGGCTCATTGCGCTTCACACTAATGCCTTTAAGCAATTATTATTATTATTATTATTATTATTATTATTATTATTATTATTATTATTATTATTATTCTGTCAAATATTAAAATGTAATTTAATATAATTTATATTATATACTCTTGGGAATTAAGAGTAGAGTAACATCACATATTATTTATTAATTCAAATTAATTAATTAATATTGCTTATATTGCTTAATATTCTTTGTTGCTGGCCCTAGGGTTCTTCTTCATCACCATCATCATCATCATCATCATCATCACCATCATCATCATCATCATCATCTTCTTCTTCTTCATCATCATCTTCATCATCTTCATCATCTTCTTCTTCTTCATCATCATCTTCATCATCTTCATCATCTTCTTCTTCTTCTGCTTCTTCTGCTTCTTCTTCTTCATCATTTTCTTCTTCTTTGTCATCTTCATCTTCTTCTTCTGGTTCTTCTTCTGCTTCTTCTACTTCGTCGTCATCCTCTTCTTCTTTTTTTCGTTGCCACTCAGTATTAGGACCTCCTCTTGTCTGGATATGTTTAAGTCTAGAAATCTAACATAAAAACACACTTACTTTTTTTCTCTTGAGCTGATCCTTCACCTCTGTTAATCTCTTATTCGTCCCTTTTCTAACTCTCATCTTATGCATTCTTATATTATTTGTATTTTTTCTATTACCATCATTACTATTTCCATGTGTTTTTTTATTATTATTATTATTTTATTATTATTATTATTTTTTTACTAAACCTTAGTAGCCTAGTTGACTTAGCTACCTCTGTACAGCACTTTAATCAAGGAAAGTTGTTTACAAATGTTCCAGATCAATACATTTGACTCGAGTTGACCAGCAGGGAGCGAGAGTGGATCACTGGAACTGAGTGAGACCAAGCGATCTCATAAGCAGAGATGTCAGATCAGGTGTTAAAGTATATGGCTGATGCAAACACACTTCAACTGTGTTAATTCCTGCATCTTAGTACTGAGTATGAAACGAATAAAACGAAATAAAATAAAACAAATCGCACGAGCTGACACTCAAACCTCAGTCATCAGAAACATTTTCACTGCTTTCGGAAAAATCTCATTTTCGTTTCATACTCTTAAGATGTTCCACGTCTGTGAAAATCACGATGTAGCAATGCACTGTGAATAAAGAATGTATTTTCTATTAAATCCCCAGTTATGAGAATTAAATGTGTACTTTAAGTTTGTGGTTTCTCATGACAGCGTATTAATGATGAAAGCGTTTTAATGAAGATGGATGGCCTGCTTATGGTTGTTCCACATGTTCTTGGGGTTTCGGCTTGCCATGCATGCATACATGAAGTCCATCTTTCAGCTCACACACCCACACACACACACACACACACACACACACAATCCTATTTTTGAACCATTACCAATGAGAATATAAATGTAATGCTAGAATTAGTACAGATGATGCCATTTACTCTAAATCCTCTCATAGGCCACAAAGAACCTCAAGGTCTTAAGTGTATTAGCTCAAACGCTACACTCTTTAACATTAAGAGAACCATCTACTTACTGGTGCTTTAAAGCAGTGGTTCTCAAACTGGGGGCCGCCGGATGGCACCAGGGGGGCCACATAGAAATTCTAGAACATTTAAAAAAATAATAATAATAATTTTACCTGTACGTAACTCGGGATTTGAACTACGATGTACATAAAAATGAGAAATATTAACCAATTAAATCAATTATACACAGCACACTAAGACACACCAAACAGAGACATCCATGGATACACTAGTGTACAGTACTGTTAGCCACATGCTGAGAAAACCTGAGTATTTAAAATGAATAATACAGAAGAGCCTAGCATGAAAAAAAACGCAATCGCAATCGAAAAAAAATTGACGACTCTAAGCGGCCACAGAGGGATGCACTGACACTGAAAATGTTTGAGAACCACTGCTTTAAAGAACCCAGAAATGTTTCTTCACAGCAGTGCCACAAGGAAGCGTGTTATCATAAGTTCTCTCTCTCTCTAAAAACAAACAAACAAACAAAAAAAACAACTTACTTTGGTTCCTTAAAGCACTAACTAAGGTTCTTAAGAGTGATGCCAGGAGAACCTTTTCCAGTCTCACAAAGAACCTTATAGGGTTCACTTTAACCTTGAAGAACCAATACACTGCTCTGAAGAACCTATAATGAAACATAAAGAAGTTCTTTAATATCCAAAGAACCATGTAGCTCAACTCAAGAACCCTATACAATGAAAAATGGTTCTTGACAAGATGAAGGTTCTATGGTGCTTTGAAGAACCATTGAAGAACATTTATTTTTAAGAGTGAAAACAAGAAATAGAAGCTGCTCAGAATAAATGGATGAAAGAAATAAAAATGTGTTCCATCCAGACTTTGGATGCTCAAACACACTCGCCGATAGCTGCTGAAATCAGAGCTCCATACTGCATCAGCCGACAGTCACGTCCAGAAATCTTACACTGTTATTATTACTTTTTACGCTGTGCATTAGGAAACCAGCACATCCATCTGATTACAACTCGGTTTCACACACACACACGCACACGCACACACACGCGCACACACACGCGCACACACACGCACACGCACACACACACGCACATACACACACACACACACGCACACACACGCACACACACACGCACACACGCGCACACACACGCGCACACACACACGCACACACACACGCGCACACGCGCACGCGCACGCACACACACACGCACACACACACGCACGCACGCACACGCACGCACGCACACACACACACACACACGCACACACACGCACGCACACATACACACACACACACACGCACATACACACACACACACATATACACACACGCACGCACGCACACACGCACACACGCACACACATACACACACATACGCACACACACGCACGCACACACACACACACACGCACGCACACACATACACACACACACACACGCACACACATACACACACACACACACGCACATACACACACACACACACATATACACACACACGCACACACACACACACACACACACACACACGCACACACACACAGGGGTTTCGGCTTGCCATGCATGAAGTCCATCTTTCAGCTCACACACCCACACACACACACACACACACACACACACACACACACACACGCACACACACACACACACACACACACACTACTGAGAGCAACAGAAATGTAGTAATAGTGAAACAAAAATAAAATCCATCCATTCTGATACACTATACTGTATATTTTACAGTTGTATGTAAAAGTTTAGGCACCCCTGGCCCAATCACATATTCTGTTGATTTTTCAAGTGAAAAGAAGTAAACATGACCTCTGCGGCAAAATATTGCGATGTTTCTGCACAGTTACCTTATTTATTTGATGAATTAAAAAGAAATAGAGGAAACCATTTTCTGACTCTTCAAAACTTGTGCTCGCACTCAACAACCATGGATTCCTCACTGGATCTGAAAATGAAGTTAATCGATGCCTAGAAAAGAGCAGCCTTTGATAAAAAGGGCATCTTGCTGACTCTTGAGCATGTGGGTGGACGTGTTATGTTTTGGGGTTGTGTGGCAGCCAGTGGCACAGGAAACATCGCACAGGTAGTTGGAAGAATGGATTCCAGTAAATATCAGCAAATTATGGAAGCAAATGTGCCACAGTCAGTCAAGAAACTGAAGTTGAAAATGTGCAGGATTTGACAACAGGACAATGATCCAAAACATATCCTCAAAATCTACCATGGACTACTTCAGGAAACATGAGCTGAAGTTTTTGGAATGGACCTTTACAGACCCCTGACTTGAACATCATAGAAAATCTGTGTGTAAATCTTAAACATGCTGTGCGGGCAGGATTACTCAGGAATATCTCAGATCTATTTTTTATTTTTTATTTTATTTATTTTATTTTATTTATTAAGCACTTTTACACAACTGACCATTGACCAAAGTGCTGTACAATATCCAAAAACACATAGAGACAACCGCAACCATAAAACACAACACTAAAGCCACAATTAATATAACAGCGAGTTAAACCCCTCAGTTTTACTACACAAGCAATTTCTATACACATTAAATGCTGATGCGAGGAGGTATTCCTTAAGATTGTGTTTAAAACACTTAGTGTGGGTGCCGATCTGAGAGAAAAGGGTAAATCATTCCAAAGTTTTGGAGCTATCGCTACAAAAGCTCGATCTCCACTTCTCCGTTTAGTTCTAGGGATCGTCAAAACCAGCTGGTCAGCCGACCTTAGAGCCCGTTTTGGTTCATATTTCTCAATCAAGTCCACCAGATACAATGGAGCCATACTATGCAATGAAGATCTAGAAACTTTCTCGGAGAAGAGTGGGTGATAATTCATTAGAAAGATTCCTAGCTGACTACAAACAGCATTCACAAGCTGAGATATCTACCAAAGAGGTATTACTGACCGAGTAGGGTGTTTTCTTTTTTTTCCTTATTTTTCTTTCTTTTTTTTTTTTTTATGCTATATACTAAAGTTATATACTATACTTTAACGTTAGTAGATTTGTTTTTTAATTGAATTTTATTTATTTATTTATTTATTTATTTTACTTCTTTTCACTTCAGAAATCAACAAAATACGTAATTTGGCTAGGGATGCCCAAACTTTTGCGTGCAACTTTGTCATCCCTGGATTTGTTGGGGGGTTAATATATATCTCTCAAGACCTCTGACGGATTGGGGGAGTGGTCAAAAAATAAAATAAAATAAATAAAATGTTGTGAAAGTGCCTTTTTTAAGGTGCTCCTATGGTTGATAAAATTCAATAAAGTGCCCTCTTTGGTGGCTTTGCAGTGAAGAAAATGCGATGAAGTGCCCTAATGGCTGCCTTTAAAAAAAATGTTAGAAAATGCCCTCTAGGGTGCCCCTAACTGTGAGAAAATTTGATGAAGTGCCCTCTAGGGTGCCTCTAAGTATGAGAAAACATGATAAAGTGCCCTCTACGGTGCCCTTACAATGGAGAAAATGTGATGATGTGCCCTAATAGCTGCCCTTCAAATGTAAAAAATGTGATAAAATGCCCACTAGGGTGCCCTTACAATGGAAAAAATGTGATGATGTGCCCTAATAGCTCCCCTTCAAATGTAAAAAATGTGATACAATGCCCAATAGGGTGCCTCTGCATATGAGAAAATATGATGAAGTGCTCTCTAGAGTGCCCTTAAATTGGAGAAAACATGATGAAGTGTCCCCTATGGCTGCCCTTTAAATTAAAGAAAGAAAAAAAAAGATAAAATGCCCTGTAGGGTACCTCTAATGTATGAGAAGATATGATAAAGTGCCTTCTAGGGTGCCCTTCTAGGGGAAGGTTGTGAGTTCAAATCCTAGTACCACCAACCTGCTCAGTTGTATAAATGAGATAAATGTAAGTCGCTCTGGATAAGGGCATCTGCCAAATGCCATACATGTAAATGTAATGAAGTGCCCTCTGGGGTGACTTTATGTTTGAGAAAACATGATAAAGTGCCCTCTAGAGTGCCCTTACAATGGAAAAAAACGTGATGACGTGCCCTAATGGCTCCCTTCCAGTGGAGATAACGAAATGCAGTGCCCCGTAGGCTGCCCTTCATGCAAGAAAATATGAAATGAAGTGCCCTAAAGAAGCATTGGAGTAAAGTGAATTAAGGAAAAACACACTGCAAAGACCATGTTGTACATTTCATCATGTCATTTGTAGGTATTTACATGTGATACATTTTAATAGATTATAATTCTCTTAGCTAATTCTCTGACAGGAAAAGACCTCAGAAAGGTCGATGTAGGCCATGCATGGAGTATCATTTCCTTGGTGTCTTCTCGCTCGGCATATCGGCGCATCAGTGTCCTGAGCCGGTGCATCACTTCTCACTCGTGTTACACGCAGCTGCAAACAGAAATGTGGCGCTTAGAAAGACTTACACGTGGTTCCCAGAAGGCTGGACATGCAAGTGTGTGAAACCTGAGCTCCATTCAGAAGAACGAGGACAAGAGGAAGCAAAGAAGGGACATAAAAAGTAAAACAACAATAACAACAACAACAACAACAACAACAACAACAACAAAAGATACAGGAACATGCAAAAAATAAAACCCTGAGAGAGAGAGAGAGAGAGAGAGAGAGATGGGACATGAGAATGAGACATATGAGAGAGAAAGACAGTTCTGAATAGAAGGGGAAAGGGGACGTGTAGGGAGAAAGAGAGAAAGAGGGAGATGGAGAGATACAGTAGTAAAAGATATCGCAGAGAGAGAAAGACAGATCAGTAGACAAAGAGTGTCTGAGCGAGCCAGACAGACAGAAAAAATAGGAGTAGAGGTGAGACAGAGAGGGAGGGGGGTGTCAGGCTTAGTACAGATGTGTTATCTCTCTCCTGTCCGTATCTCATTCTTTTATCGTCCCTGCACCAAAGATGGCAATATATCACAATCTTCCAAAACACACACACACACACGCAAGGTGATAAGCTCGCCACTGCGAACAGCTCTCTCTCATGCAATCCTGCGGTGACATGAGCAGACCAAAACAGAGTTGCACTTTAGACTTAATTGCATTTCATCCATCCCGCCTGTTGCGTTAGTAAACATCACCGACTATCTGCTCATTCATTAACAGGCTGTGTCACACACACACACACACACACACACGCACACGCACACATACTCATTCACTCTCAGGGTGGTGTGTGTGGGTGTGTGTGCACCATATGCACGAACACTTTTACAACTAACTATACATACACACACGCACACACACATTGCTCTTGCCCACACACACCCACAAACATACACACACACCCACTCCACAAATCGGCACGCAATGCTGAACCTGCTCGACGGGGTAATGCTCGGTAAAATAAACTGTGCTGGAAGTCGTCCTTCAGGCATTACAACAGAGAGAGAGAGAGAGAGAGAGAGAGAGAGAGAGAGAGAGAGAGAGAGAGAGAGAGAGAGAGAGAGTCTGCTATCAAAAGAAGGTTCAATTTAATCAAGATAATTAGAAGCATAAAAATGGCAGCCATGAAATTAATCATATGATCTGAGGATCGTGAGGCGCACCTTGACCTTCAGACAGTGTTCTCTCAGCAGATAAGCAAAGCTAGTGACCATTTTTTTCAATCCCCATTGTGTTTACGTTTCAAAGTTCTCTCTTGAATTTAACAACCAAAGAGTTGGTGCGCATTAGGAGTGTTTGATGATAAGGGTTGATGATAAGCTAGTCTAAAAATGTCATGGAATTAATTGACCATTTAAAAGCACCCAAGCTGAAAATTCGAATCCCGAGTTTGCGTGTTCTCCACGTGCTTCGGGGTTTCCTCCTGGTACTCAGGTTTCCTCCCCAGTCCGAAGACATGCTTTGTAGGTTGATTGGCATCTCTAATGTCTGAATGCGTGTGCGATTGTGCCCTGCGATGAGTTGGCACCCCGTCCAGGGTGTCCCCCGCCTCGTACCCCGACTTCCCTGGGGTAGGCTCCAGGCTCCCCCGTGACCCTGTGTAGGATAAGCGGTACGAAAAATGGATGGACGAAATCTTTGCACATATACTGGATAAAAGCAACAAAAAGGAAAGAAACAAATAAAATCCCCAAGTTGCTCTTCGTTTTTAGAAGGATGCATTTGAGAATGACTTTTCCATAAAATCTCTTACACTCTCAGTATTTATCATGTTGTTGTTATAAGCTGAAAGAGAGATGAAGCACAGTGATATTATATGATATGAATCGAACTAACGTAAAATAGATAGCTGTTTCGTTTAGTTCTGCAGCAGTGCCATGTTTCTCGGTTTGTTTTATAGCTGCCATGTATGATAAAGTTAGGAACATGTTAGCAGTGACAGCGGAGGTAGCAATGTAACGTGCAGAGATACCAAAGCATTTTCTGTGCAATCAAATTCCATTAGTGGAGATATGAAGGTTGCTGTAGTGTAATTTAGGATGAGCCTACAAATCCAAACTAGTCACAGCTGGAGACATAAGGGATGCGAACCACTGGAATTAGGATTTGAACTGGTAAAAAAAAATGGAGGGATAGGCAATAACAGACAGAAATGTATAATTTTTTTGCAGGTGGTTGTTAGCGTGTTCCTGGGCAGTTGCTATGGTATCCCAGGTGGTTGCTTGGGTGTTGCTAGGCAGTTGCTATGGTATCCCAGGTGGTTGCTAGGGTGCTGCTATGCTGTTGCTATTGTATCCCAAGTGGTTGCTTGGATGTTGCTAGGTGGTTGCTATGATATTCTAGGTGATTGCTATGGTGTCCCAGGTTGTAGCTAGGGTGTTGCTAGACAGTTGCTATGGTATCCCTGGTGGTTGCTTGGGTGTTGCTAGGTGGTTTCTTTGGTATCCCAGATTGTAGCTAGGGTGTTGCAAGATGGTTGCTATGGTATCCCAGGTGGTTGCTTGGGTCTTGCTAGACAGTTGCTATGGTATTTAAGGTGGTTGACAGGGTGCTGCTGGTCTGTTGCTATGGTATCCCAGGTGGTTACTTGGATGTTACTAGGTGGTTGCTATGATATTCTAGGTGATTTCTAAAGATGTTTCTAGGTTGTTGCTATGGTATCCCAGGTTGTAGCTAGGGTGTTGCTAGTTGGTTGCTTTGGTATCCCAGGTGGTTGCCTGGGTGTTGCTAGGTGGTTGCTATGGAATACAAGGTGATTCCTAGGGTGCTGCTAGACTGTTGCTATGGTATCCCAGATTGTATCCAGGATGTTGCTTGGCAGTTGATGTAGTATTCTAGGTGGTTGCTAGGGTGTTGCTAGGTGGTTGTCATGGTATTCTAGGTGGTTGCTAGGATGGTTGCCTCAGCTGTAAGTTGATGTTTATATGACAGTGGTGTTGAATTCTGTATTCTGATTGGTCAGAAGTTGTTGATTAATTTTCTTAATGTTAATCACATTTATATTAATGTGCATGAAATGCATATGTTCATAAAATATAACTAGTTCTATAGTAACAGCTCTAACTACCTACAGTATAGTAGTGCAATGACTTGCATAAGCATTCACCCCCCTTAAGCCTTTCCGTATTCTGTAGTGTTACAACCTGGAATTAAATTGGAATTAACTGGGATTGGCCAATTTCATTCACACAATATGCCTAGTATCTGAAGGTATATTTTTGTTTATCGTGTGTCCCAAATGTTTATTTAAAAAAAATGCAACAATTTGTTGGTAGTGTAAGTATTCAGGTATGGGTCAATACTTGGTAGAACCACCTTTGGCTGCAATCACTGCTGAAAGTGTTCTGGGATATATCTCTCTCAGCTTTGCACATATGGATCCTGATACTGTATTATCCCCATTCTTCTTAGGGAAAATCGCAAACTATGACAGATTAGATGGAGACTGTTTGTAAACAGCAATTTTCAAGCCTACAGATTCTCAATTGGATTGAAGTCTGGGCTTTAACTGGACCATTCTAAGATATTCAGGTTCTTGGATTTGAACCACTCCATTGTAGCTTTGGCAGCATGCTTAGGGTCATTTTCCTGTTGGAACATGAACCACTGCTCTGGTCTCAGGTCTCTGGCAGAGTGGAACAGTTTTTCTTCTAGGATTTCTTTGTCCTTGACTATATCCATTGAGGTTGCTCTTGAGGTTAAGGTGTGATGTTGAGGTTGCTCTGCGTGATGTTGAGGATGATCTTGAGGTTGATCTTGAGATTTACCTTAATGTTGAGATTGATCTTGAGGTTGATTTTGAGGATGAGGTTGATCTTGAGGTTGCTCTGTGTGATGTTCAAAGTGTGGGATATAAATTTATTAACCAAACCCTGACTGATACTTTATTGTGGACTTGTTTTGACAGCTGCTTGGTCTTCATGATTCTGTTTGCTTTGATGTGTTCTCTAACAAACTCTGGGGCCTTTCAGGAACAGGTTTAATTTATATCATGTGACACTTTAATTGCATGTAGATGAACTCCATTAAACTAATTCTGTGACTACTGATGGCAACTGGTTGCACCTGAACTAATTGAGGGGTTTCAGGGGTGAATACTTTTTTTATGTAAATACTTTTGCAAACTATATTGATTCTCCACCCTTGAAAGTCTTCAGGATGATGGATCTCATGGTACAGAACTTAACAGAACATTAGTCCCTTGCAAAGCACGACACACACATTCATTTATAGAGTCGATTTGTGGTGAAACCCACACAGACATGGAAAATTCCACTGAACCCCAGAATTAAAGCATAGACCCTGGCGCTGTGAGGTGAAGATGCTACACTACATGGCCAAATGTATGTGGACACTGGACCATCACACTCATATGTAGTTCTTCTGCAAACTGTTGCCACAAAGTTAGAAGCACACAATTGTATAGAATGTCTTTGTATGCTGTAGCTTTACAATTTCCCTTCACTGGAACTAAGAGGCCCAAAACCAGCATGACAATGCCCCTGTGCACAAAGCGAGCTCCATGAAGACATGGTTTGTCAAGGTTGGAGTGGAAGAACTCGAGTGAACTGCGCAGAGCCCTGACCTCACCCCCACTGAACACCTTTGGGATGAACCAGAATGGTGATTACACCCCATGGACAAATCCCGAAAGCCACACTCCAAAATCTAGTGGAAAGCCTTCCCAGAAGAGCAGCGTGGAGATTATATAAACAGTATAAGGGGGGATAAATCTGGAATAGGATGTTCAACAAGCACATGTGGGGATGATGTCCACAAACGTTTGATCATATAGTGTATCTCCTGTGGATTGGTATATAACCATGTGCTGACATTGTCTGTAGGTTAAAAAATAAAAAATGCATAGAAAACGCAGAAACTCACCGGGATCAGAGCGATTCAGTTCAAAAATCGTTCTTTAATAAAGCTTGATGTTTGGCAGATTCTGTCTCGCCAACCAACTGGACAAAGCATCGAAGAACTATTCAAATCCTCATTGTTCATGTCATATTCACAATATTTCACAATTTTCTCATGTATTGAGTTATGTATATTAATGCTAATGACAATTAAGCACCAAAAGATCAGGAAAATACAGCACATACCTAATCATAGAACAGATAAAATCACAAAAAATGTTACTAGCTAATTCAGTGTGATAAGTGCGGCCAAGGTTTACATTAGTTTGTAAAGCACTTTGAGGGTGACTTTGAAATGAAACCGACAGCTGAGCAGTCGAGGGTTGAGAGTATTTAGCAGAGGCATTCTGACAGTCTGGGGCTTTGACCTCTTAACATTTTGGCACAGAATCTTCATTCCTCAACCTCACTGTCCACATGTAATTTCCATTCAGAATATGTTTACACACTAATAATAATCATCATTATACAACCACAGCCATTTTTTTACCACAGGACACAAAAGTTTCAAAAGTCTGAACACCTGTTCCTTTGTAACCAATTTTAACCCTTCTGTTCATGAACATATCCAGATTCATTATTTGATTCCTGTGTATTTTTCTAAATATTTCTAAATTTCAGTTTTTCTAAAGATTACTTAAATTTCAATGAGTTGTCTATGTGTAGGAACACCCTGAGCAAAAAAAGGCTAAACCATTATACCTGAAAAAAAATATATTAAAGAAAATTTGTTAATATTCAGGTCTACAATATTTACAGAAATAATCGAAAATCGACTTTTTTTGAGCAAAGAAATATCACAATATTCTTGACATGCACAAATTTACCACATGACTGTTATAAAGGACAGAAATAAATAAAACAAAATCCAATAAAAATATTCAATAGAAATTCTTTAAAAAATGTTACATTACTCTGATTCTGGAACAAAAGTTTATTTTATTATTTAATTTGGAATTTTTCTTTGGTAAAGATATACTAGAGACATGCTGCACTGAGAATGACAAATACTCTAATGAGCAACAGAAATAAGGAAAATGGTAACTCCTCAAACTATTTGGAGGTGACTTACATCTTATATTTTCCCCCAAAACAGCCTTAGATTGGCTTTCCATGCTGTAAGTCTGGGCACTTACTGTATTTGACCTTACCATCACTACCTCCTAGGCCACCAGGATAGTTACTCCACAGTTCACTTGTCCACAATAACTAATTTAAATTAAAGAGGAAAACTGGCCACGATTTGTTGCAGAGTGTGTGTAATATCGAGCTAATGTAATTTTGACATCACATGCCTTTCACAATGGAAAAAAAGACACACATAATAATAATAATAATAATAATAATAATAATAATAATAATAATAATAATAATAATAATAACATATCTGAACATACAGTATATATGACCCATTTTGTAGCAAAAATGGGGCATGGCCAACCAGCTGAGAACCACATACAGCATGTATCGCTAATTGTCTTCATGAGCTGAGTCAGGTGTGGCTGAGGAACATTAATGTGGCCGTGTCGGGCTGGATGTCTGCAGCAGGGCCACAGAGCGTGCAGGTAGGGACTGGGACATGTGCAGTACATCATTACATGAGTCACTTTGTGTGCTACTGGCAGTGAGTCATCGGAAGCTGTTCGTGTTACACAATCAAAAGTGTTTATAGCATGCCAAATTATTTCGGCATTGTTCCAGTAATCCTATGTTTCTCTTTCACAGATCATTTAAACACTGTGCTTTTAGGAATAAACCTATTAAAAGAAGACTGTTTATACATTCAGATTCAAGATTCATCTTGTTGATCTTGTATAAAATTAAATTCTTAGTTTGCTGGTTCTCACACATGCTGCAGTAGAAAATAAAGGACAAAAAGTTATTAAAAAAAGAAAAGAAAAAAAAGAACAATGTTTTAAAAAAGTGCAATATATTGTACAGCAATGGAGCAAGATAAACAATTATTGGACATATGCACACCTGTTCAGGTTGCGTGCATTCACGGCATTAGCATGTGTATTGTGTAAGCGTTGGGCGAATGT
The DNA here is from genome assembly GCA_023630585.1 of Cranoglanis bouderius. Classification (NCBI taxonomy): domain Eukaryota; kingdom Metazoa; phylum Chordata; class Actinopteri; order Siluriformes; family Cranoglanididae; genus Cranoglanis; species Cranoglanis bouderius. The sequence goes on along the minus strand of CM042557.1, from coordinate 5,903,401 downwards.
GCGGGGAAAGTACAAACAAGTGCATCTATGAGTATGCAAATCAGTTACTGCGTGTGAATACATCTTTGTGGGTGTGAATAATGAGTGATCGAGAGTTTGTGTGTGTGTGTGTGTGTGTGTGTGTGAGAGAGAGAGAGAGAGAGAGAGAGAGAGAGAGAGAGAGAGAGAGAGAGAGAGAGAGAGAGAGAGAGAGAGAGAGAGAGAGAGTAGTTGTTTATGTAAAGGTAGGCGCACTGTGTGCTTGGTAATTATAGAGTAGGACAGGATGAGGATTAGTGTTGGCAGCTAGTGAGGCTAAGACAGTACACACTGCAGACTTCCTGCTTTTAACTCAGTTCACCTCTTCACTCCTTCTCCCATTTCCATTCGATTCTGTCTCTTTTCCTCTTCTAATGACAGTTCAATGCAATATAAAACATCACATTTATATTAAAACGCATTTAATACCAATGCATTATTATAACACAAGATTACATGTAGCTATTGAGTAATCAGTTCTTTCTTTTATATCTTTCTTTTCATAACTGCAGTGGCTAAGCACTATTTGTTGGGGGTGCATTTACATTAATACATGCAATGTATATTGGTCTCACCCTAGTTGTTTACCAAATGTAAAATGCAATGTAGTAGTTATGCGTGAGTTTGTGAGTATGTGACTTCACTTTTATACACTACCTAGCTGGCTCACCAATTGGTAGGTTATAAATTACCAGACATACAAACAACAAAATTGGATTTTTCTGTTTCTTTATTCAACAAAATATGTCCAGTGCATGAAGTGCTTTTTCCTTACATAAAGTGTCATCTGAATGATTCATTCAGAACTGGGGAAAAAAATAATGATAAAATTATCACCTTCTACTTATTTGACAGCTCCTGGCTGGCTCACCAATTTAGCTGGTTCACCAATTTTAGCTGGTGTTGTATAAAATATAATTCTAAAAATGAAAAAAAACAAACAAACCTGACTTTGCTTGCAGCTGTGTAAGGAATATGGTAGCATTATAACATGCAATGGTTATTTGTCTCACCCTAGGTGTCTTACAAATTCAATGTAGTAACTATGAGTTTGTGAGTGTGTGATCCTAAAATGATTACATCCAGGTCATTTGTATATCCCTCTATCTCTCATGTTCTTAATCCTCCATATGCCCATCTCTGAAAGCGTTTGGTTGTCTTGTGCAGCTCCTGGCTGGCACACCAGTTGGGGTTGTTTCTTTATTCAATGAACAGAATTCCACATCATGAAGCTCTATTACTTTGAACAAGATAGAACTATGTGTACATTTGCACCATCTATGCATTTCACAGCTCTTGGCTGGCTCACTAATATTAGCTGGCTTGAAAATGGGTACTTTTTAATATATAAAATCTAGTTATCTAAGTTAGTGCTGAGCAATCATTTTTGTTTTTGTTTTTCCTTTGTTTGACCAAGAGAGATGTCCATCGCATGAACATCTTACAGCTTGCATAAAGTGTCATCTTTACAGTGTATTCATTTGCACCTTGCTCTTATTTTACAGATCCTGGCTGGCTCACTAGTTTTAGCTGGCTCGCCAATTTGTATATTTTATTGTATACAATTAACATACAGATGAACAAAATGCTGTGGGGGTTATTAAGGGAGTACAGACAGTTGGAAACCACCTGTACAATTTAAACATTTAGTTAACAACTCAGCTACAAGTGTGCAAAAAAGATCACACCTTCTCAGGCACAGAATGGATCCAGATTCATACGTAGTGTACATACTACGTAGTGTACATACTACTTCCTCATTAAATATTTATGGATGCAATTACAATCATACACAATTGCAATCAAATGAATCCATCTGTATGTGAGAAGAACGTAGGGTTACACTTTTTATGAAGCCTGTATTCACATATTATAACTGTGCTTATAATTTGTTGAGAGTTTGCCTACTAAACCTCAAATACCACATTATAATCGATCTGTGCATAATCACAGTGGGGTGGCATGGGTGCAGCCTCACAGCTCCAGGGTCCCTGTTTCAATCCATGAGTTTCATATGTTTCCCTGTGTCTATGTGCTTCCTCCAGGTTCTCTGGTTTCCTCCAAAAACATACTGGTGAATTGGTGACTCTAAATGACCTCTATGTGTGAATGAGTGTGTGCATGGTGTCCTATGATGGATGGACTGGTGCTCCATCCTACCTCGTGTCCAGTGTTCACAGCAAATGAATGAATAATTGTGTATTAATTATAGCAAAATATGTATGAAGAATAGACGTTTTGTTACAGGTACATTTAAAATCTTGTCCCTAGCTAGCATTTTCTGAAAAGAAGAACATAACAATTAAAGCACTTTAGCCAATTGTGATAAACTGACACTTATGTCGTAAATCTGTACTAATTATAACATTGTGTTAGAACTTGATGAGTGCTATTCTAAAATTACAAAGCACAATATAATACAATCATTTATTTGTAAATGGGCTGTTGAGAAAGTGTTAGCGTCGTCTTCTTTAAGAGAGTCTATTGGGTAAGCACAGCTCAGGAGAGATCAGGTATGTGCAGGTCTGATTAGATCATCCTGCCCCAGTTGGCTAAGTATGAACTGCGAACGTGATCGTGTGCACAGAGATCCTGATTTGACATCAACGTTGAGACAGCTGTGATGCCACTCTTCTGCTTACAGGAAATGCACACACACCAGCACATCTGCAGCAGCAAACATGGGAAGGCGCCTACACGCAAATCTAAACACACAGGAAGCACTCTCCATGGCATTAAAGACAGAATCGCTTTTATCCATTACATTCACTGTACAAAGAGCTAAATTACCAAGCCCTAATGACACCAGTTTAGCTCTCTTAATTGAGTAATGAGACTGTAATTACATGTTGACCACTTTACTGGTTATATGGACTTTAATACAAATGGTGCATGGTGCGTCGATGTCCTCATTTAGCTCCTATGCGTGTGTACTGCTGTCTTTTCCCACAATACATTGTGCATGGTGCATGGATGGCATAAATGAAAGTGAAAGGCAAATCCATGCCTTGGTTCTGTACTCTGAGCTTTTATCTGTGCATCTTTTTAAAGCAGTAGATGCTACTATAAGTGGACTGAGAAAGAATAACAAACCAAGCACCATGGATGCGGGCCGGTGTTTGTGTGTGTGTGTGTGTGTCTGTGTCTGTGTGTATTCCAGGGGTTGCTGCCACATAAGTAAGAGCTCCGCAGTTACTGATCTGATCTACTTTTGATCTAAACGCAGGCACATTGTGTGCATTGGAGTCAAGGGCGGCCATCTTGGGTGTGGTGTCATGGTGGGAGTTCCAGTCTTTGCTGCTATCTGCTCATCTGGACCCACCAGTGAGAGATCGCTCTATCTGCTATTTTTAGGGCCGGATGTGATATTGTGATATTTCCCTTAAAGTCCAGGGCCTCTGGTAGCATTCTGTGTGTGTGTGTGTGTGTGTGTGTGTGTGTGTGTGTGTGTGTGTGTGTGTGTGTGTGTGTGTGTGTGTGCGTGGGTGTGTGTGTGTGTAGTTGCAGCAGGCGATGACTTTGGTTGATAGCATCACACGCACATGCCTACGTGTTCTATATCCACAGCCAGTTCCACATCAATGGCTGGGAAAGGACAAAATAAGCGCCATGTTTAGCTTAGCAACAGACTTAGCTCGCATGCCACCATTCCCAAAATAGACAGAAGGGAGGGGATGAGAAAAAAAAAGAGAGGAAGGGAGGGAGAGATGGAGGATGCAAGACAGCGAGCACACAAATGGGTCAAGGGAGGTGAGAGAGTGTACAGGCAGCTAGAGAGACAATGACTGCTTGTGCATTAAAGAGAGTGCAAATGAAGGTAGGATGAAGAGATGAAGAAAAGGAGAAAAGCAAGATGAGTGGCAATCAGTGACAGGGCTTTGCATAAATATTCACCCCCTTGAACTTTTCCACATTTTTTGTTCATTACAACCTGGAATTGATATGGACTTAATTGGAATTTTTACTATTTAATTGACACAATATTGCAAAATAGTAGAACCACATCTGGCTGCAATTACTTCTGCAAGTCTTCTGGGATATGTCTCTATCAGCTTTGCATATCCGGATCATGATATTTTTGCCCAGTCGTTTTGGGAAAATTGCCCAAGCTCTGACAGATTGGATGGAGACGATTTTCAAGTTTTGCCTCGGATTCTCAAACGAATTGAGGTCTGGGCTTTGACTGTACCATTTCCTGGATTTAGCGCCATCCGTCTTGCCCTCAACCCTAACCAGTTTCTCAGTCCCTGCTGTTGAAAAGCATTCCCACGACATGATGCTACCACCACCACACTCTCCAGTGGAGGATGGTGTGCTGCGGGTGATGAGCAGTGTTGGGTTTCTGCCAACCTTTACAAAGTGGCCTAATGGTTTAACAAGTGATGTTTGATGGTTTTCAGGTGAGATGTAAGTGTAAAGGTGTCCTACAGAATTTTATGGTCTCTGATGGTCTCATTTAGGTAATAAGCTGCAGTCTAACGGTCATTCAGTTGACCTAATAGACATCCGTAGTATTCACATATTTACCAGTGCTACAGTTCAGTGTGTCTGCAAGGAAGCAAGACAAACAGCCTGATGGTTAAATGCTATAAGATGGGAAACATTAGGGTAATTCCTATAAGGAAGTGAAATAAGATCTAAACTTTTTCTTTGTTGAGCAAAGCCAGATTTCCCTCTAAGTTATACTGTCCAAATTGTCCTCATGGTCATCACCATAACACTTCTAATCTCTTGCTCAAATTTGACCTGTGGCCTCCAAGCTACTTTTTTGCCACGTTCTTCAGAAGTAGCCTGGGTTTGAGATCTCTTAATACCACAATAGTCTGAAAGCATGTAAAAGAGACTTTAAATGCTAAACACTAGTATGCAGTCGGTCAGCTGAAAACAAGTAGAACTCAATGCAAACAGCATCAACAAAGATGCATCTGCCACCAACAAGTCTAGCCCCTTAGACATCTGACCTTGCTGTGACTTTAAGCCTGTTGGATCAATTCCAAAATCTAATCAGTTCATCTGCTGGTTACAGTAATAATTCCATATAAATGCTAAAAACAACCACTCATTCTTGAGATATCATGCTAACAATACTCTTGGAAGAACGCTCTGATGGATGGACGGACACACGGTCTTTTCAATCAATCCATTTTTGTTGAGCCAGAGATTATTATTTTTTTTATTTATTTGATCCATAATACAAAATAATTCAAATAAAAAAATGCATCAAAATGAACAACAAAATATTTCACCGGAAGTATGTATTATATTTTGTAAGAGGAACATGATGACCAGTGTTGTCACTTCACTTAATAAGATTATCGTTCTGGTGGATGGTAGCTAATGCTAGATATCCTTCAGAAACTGCATGAGTGGTCTGCATTATGTCATGAAGAATCAATCAATCACTACATCTCTTTGGTTTCTAAAGTAACAATGTACCACAAATGTTAACATGCTAATATATTTTTTGCAGTGTGTTACCACGAGATGTAACATATTCCTATATGATCTTGTAACATATTTACAAGATCATAGCAGCATTACCACAGCAAAGCTAGCATCTAATTCACTATCTAGCACAAAGCATAACAAATAATAAAGGACATTACCAATCATGTGAAGTCTTTTACACAATTATTAAACATCCAGTAACCAAACAGTCCTAGTCGTGGTTCTTGCAACGTGCTGTGAACAATCCAAATCAGTCACACATGGCTACATGTACATTTCCTCCCTGACGAGTTTAGGCAAGCAGAGTTAACACTTTGATGCTAGTAGAGAATTTGTATCCACAGAGGTGTGTCTGTTCTTAAATCCACCAGAATCGTATTGTCTGTATTTCCTAAACAAATTTACACAACACATGTTGCAGTACCTACATAAACAGAGGGGGCAGTGTAGAGCAGGATCAATATCATGTCTCTCAATATCAAAAACATGAACAACAGACCTGCATCCTTGGGAACAACAAAATAACCTTGCAAAAACAAATACACAAGAATACAAGAACAGAGAATGCACCTATACGTGTTTGAGATCTGTATTTGTTATTGTAATATAATACCTCTGCCCCGGAGTTGGCGAAGGAGGCTAGTTTATCTAACAGGAGCCTGTTCAATATAGCGGAATCAACTTCTCAAATTGCATAAACTACAGGGTGTCTCAAAAGTCTCCATGCATAGGGGGAATTAACACTTTTTAGCAAAATGTCTTCCAGAAATGTTCATACTTAGTTATTATTATTATTATTATTATTATTATTATTATTATTATTATTATTATTATTATTAAATAAATAAATAATTAATTTTAAGAATGCCTTTGACAAAAGAAAAACGTATTGAAATCATTCTTATGGCTGGACTGGGCAGCTGTCGTAAGGTTGTAATGGACTTTAACAGGAAACATGGCAAGGAAGTGTTGCAGACCAACCGAGAAGTGGATGTCCATGACCAACCACTGACGAAGGTACAACCGACGTATTGTTGCCATACGTAGTCCTCTATGTATGGAGACTTTTGGGATACCCTGTCTATTCTAAACACTTTCCACTTTCTTTTCTACGTCTAGTGTTGGAATGAAATATATATATATATATATATATATATATATATATATATATATATATATATATATATATATATATATATATATATATATATATATATATATATATATATATATATATATACACATACACACACACTGTATATTCAATAAACTTCCAACCTACAAATTCACCACTTTATATATTAACATTCTGGATTAGTAGTGTGACTCCATTATTGGGGCAACATTAAGCCCTTGTAACTCTTAAACTTCATGTTTTTCATCATTTTTCAACATTTCAACAGCTTAGAAAACACCATAAAAATGCGTTCACCCAAATGTGTTAACCCATCTCAGGTAACAACATTTTATTTTCTACAAGATTTATTTGCTGATTGTCTGTATTTTGCACTTAAATAAGTAATAGGTTTGAAAGTAACAGGGTTGGTTGTTTATTATTATTATTATTATTATTTTTAGAGCACAAAATGTTATCATAATTCATGCTAATTCTGATTCTTAATTTTTTTTTTTTTTACATTATAATTTGTTTTCAAAATATATTTTTGGGAAATATAACAGGGTTGTTTTTTTCAAAGTGACCTTATCAGTCAATATCACAATATCACTGAAAATACAAACAAAAAGAATGAGATAATGAGGAAACATTTCTTCTTCCCGTGATCTTCATTTCAATAAGGATGATGCAACTACCTGTTGAACATGTGACTTGCAAAATATTAAAAATATTTCATAGGGACTCAGGTACATTTTTCATAACCCATAATGGATGACTAATGGAAATGGATGATTCGTTAAACGGATTTACACATTATTGCAGAAACAATCCGATTTTTTAAGTATTTAATGATTATATTTCAAGTGTAGTTATAGTTGGCTGGGACAGTCAGTAATGCTGTTTTATTATTTTATTTATTAATCTGAAATATATGCACATAGATGATTGAGAAGGAGACTTTACACTATGTTTAGTGCAGGGAAACCTTACGAATGGGGATATTTCTTATGTTGTACAGTAAAGTATAGTGGGTATTGAGTTTGATTCTTCAGATTGACAAAATGCAAGCATGAAAACAATGCTGTCCGTGTCGCCACTGTGTCCGCACAAATACACACGTAGTCATGTGTCAGGGGTAACCCCAGCCTTAGGCTATACCCTTATAACCTGTCAACACCAGTGCAGGTACATTTGATAATATCAGTTTCAGTACGAATGGTTCCAAACACACAGTATTTTACAGAAAATCTTTTTTCATCCATGGTGAAACAGAAAGACTGTAGAAAAACTTGTACATTGAGTATGACCAGATGTTTCCGCCATCTCTCCAAATGCTGATATGGTAAGCTCCAGCAAAGATGGCTTATCTGAGCGACAGTAAATGCAGTGATCAAACAGAACTTGCTTTATGCAGCATACTTTTAGGTAAAAGAAAAGATCCATCCAGAACCCTGCATTATGTCTGAGTTTGTCTCTCTGGGGAAATCCTTAATGGTACTCCAACCGAGGGCTTGAATTCTGGAATTGGTTGCAAGCAGCAGAGGCTCGTGACAGTAGACTTTGTTGGGGCAAGGCCGACATTAATAACGACACAACCTCAAACAAATTTAACTCAAGAAGCTATAATAAATAAATTATCTTATAGGTTACTTTCTAGTGAATCTTTAGAGTGACCCATGACAGGCTGTTGAGACTCGGCATCCAGCATACAGTCTGCACTCTTAAAAATAAAGGTTCCAGATAGAACCAAAAAGGGTTTTTCAACCTCCGATGCCATAGGAGAACCCTTTTAAGTTGCACAAAGAACCTTTAACTCTCAAGTTCTTTAGAGAACCATCTACTTACTGGTGTGTTAAAGAACACAAGAATGGTTCTTCACAGCAGTTTCACAAGGAACCATGTTATCATAAATTCTCTAAAAAACCCATAGTTATTGCTTTAAAGAACTAAAGTAAGGTTCTTAAGAGTGATGCCAGGAGAACCTTTTCCAGTCCCACGTTATAGGGTTCACTTTAACCTGTTGTGGGATGATACCTTGAAGAACCAATACACTGAAGAACCTATAATAAAACATAAAGAATTTCTTTAATCTCCAAAGAACCATATAGCTCAACTCAAGAACCCTATACAATGAAAAATGGTTCTTCACAAGAAGAAGGTTCTTTGCAGAACCTATGGGGCTTTAAAGAACCAATGAAGAACCTTTTTTGTAAGAGTGTAGTAGCTTGTTTTGAGCAGTTTTTGACATACCTTTGGTCATTAACCAGAGTTTACAGGTTTCATCAAAATCTACAATCTACATCTCAAAATCGCACAAAGGACCTGCAACTAGTCCAAAATTCTAGTCACTGGTAAAAAAAGAGACATGCTTGATCTTTTCCTCAGACTTTCCATGTGGAAAAAAATTATTTCTGAACTACAGACATTATCCACTCCATAATGTTGTTGTCTCCATAATGTTTAATGTTGTGGAATGTCAGTGAAGCAATTTAATTTAGACAAAAAAAAAAACCCCTGCAGTTTGTCATGTAACCAAGAAACAGAAAAATGCAAAGACCAAATGTGTCCCAGAGACTGACACTGGAGACTCCTTCCATAAAATTTAAATAAATGTTTCTCCTTACAGAAACAGCCACAACATTTTGTTAACATGTTATCTGTTTATTATTAGTCTTAGTGTCCGCCGTACAAGAGTCTGTGAATGAGCTGTTACTACAGAAACAGTAACGTATTGGAACGAGTGCATTGATATAAACCTGTGATTTGCCTTGCTGTCAGAACTGTTATAGAAAATTAATCAACACCTTCTGATCAATCAGAATAGAGAATTCAATAGTGCTGTGGCATAATTGTACCCTAAATTAATTTTAAAGGTACGTACATTATATTCAGTTTTATAGGTTTATAGGAACCGTCAAGCACTTTTTCGGTGTGAGTATTGAGATGGAAGGTTGAGATGTGTTTTTTTTAGGGTGGGAGACTAAAAAAATCGTTAAGTGCCCAAAAATAGCTGCACGTATGAAAATGAAAATTAATATACATTTTGAATCAGCACCTGAAACTAGGAAAAATCTCAAATATGCACTCAGGAGGAGCGTCCTGGAATAGTTAGAAAAAAAATCTTGTTAACTGAGATTATACAAGTTCCTATAGGTTGTTAATTGCTCTTATACAATTAGTTTGCACAGAATATGACACATTTTGGGTCTGTGCATCATTTCCTCCATGTGATGCTGTACTACTAATAATCAGAACACTGATGTGGCAGTGCAGTGCTGTGTACGATGTACGACTGAGAACTGGACCCCCTGTGCCTGGAAAGCTCTGTACTGATACAGTCCTGTGTACAAATGGGTGCTCAAACAAAGCAAAACCAAAGAAGAAGCAAAGTGGAGAACAAAAAAAAAAAAAAAAAAAACTGGAAAAACCTGGTGTTCAACCTCAACCGTGCCAAGCTCTCACGCTACCACAGAGTGAGCGAGAGAGAGAGAACAGTCACACGCGAGTGCTCCTGTCACAGCCAGCTGCCCTGCACTCTCACGCAAGAGAAAACGCAACTCTACTGCACACAAACAATGTATATTTATACACTCTGCTCCCGTACAACACCACACACACTCCCACTCTCTGGATGTATCAATATCAACCTGTTAACCAATCACTGTCTCATCTCACGGCCTGCTCAAATCAGTACAACCCAATCACAGCTCGTTCTTTGCAGCATCGAGGTTTTTAGAAAAGAAGTGAGTGATGGACATACAGTTTCGATGTAAAGTGTCGAGTTCCATCTCAGACTGGCGTCTTAGCATTGTGGGTCAGCGCTTTGGCTGATTATCAAACCGAGTCAGGTGCATTACAACCGGAAAACCCCTCAAATTTACAGTGTGCTGGTTGCCAAAACCTGAGACTGAGAATTACTCTTTACACACTCATCATTTGCATCTACTTTTTGTTTTGCCAGAGAACGTGATCTAACAAAGCTTGTGGGAAACATTGCTTTTGGGTATTTCCTGCATTTCTAAAAGCAATATTTCTACACAGAGGGCACGCTAACCTGATCTCATGAGAAATTTGTAAGGAGATGAGTTAACAAGGGGGATGTGGTCAGGTTATGTTTCATTACATGTGAATTTAATTTATGTCATAGGAAAAGGTACAAACAGTATCCCAAACCCTAATAAAAAAAATAAAAATAAAATCTGAGTCGTGCATATTGTTATTAATATTTACATTGAACTAATTAAATGTAAACATACCTCTCGAATTATTTTAGTTGTCCTTAAGGTCTAGTTATGTACCTTACAGGTGTTCCTCTACTATCATGCTCCATCATAAGGTGTAACCTAGAGCCCTCCTCACTCCATGGCGAGCATTTGTACTTTAAAAACTTTAGAAATGGAGTCCTTTTTGAGAATATTTGTGCTATTTGTACACATTAAGTTCATAAGAAGAACATGGAGGGGTTTCAATGGCTCTGAGTAGACAGGGGTACCAAGGGAACCCCACTCACTCAGCAACCGCTTTATCCTTGTCAGGGTCGTGGTGGATCAATCCCAAGAACACTGGGTGTGAGGCAGGAATACACCTTGGATGGGATGCCAGTCCATCACAGGGTACCATGCACAAACACAGTCACACAATCATTCCAACCAAGTGGCAATTTAGAGTAACCAATCCACCAGTGGCATGTTTTTGGGAAGTGGGAGGAAACCGCAGAACCTGGAGGAAACCCACACATACACAGAAACTCCACAGAGACAGTAGAGATTCAAGGAGGATCAAACCCAGGAGCCTGGAGCTCAACATTTCTACTGATGTAACCCTCAATTCTTTAAAACATGGAGATTTTTCTAATCCAAGCAAGAGATCTGAGAATCCACTCCAACTGACAATTTCAGACTTTGGTTCCTGCATCTGCAGAATTTTATACAAAAAGGATTATAAAGAATCAGTAACGATAAACTAACAGCCAATGAAATTTCATTTAATCTATTGTCTGTGTAATAAATAAAACACTTATTATTATGCATTATATTTAATGCTGTATATATTATTTCATTGTTATTATTTTCTAATAACAGCACATCCTGAAGTGTTTAATTCCTCTTATGCCACAGCAGTTTGCCAACACTGAAATTTACATACATTTTATTTCTACATTTAATGTTGTGGAGTGTTCACGAAACAAGTTACTTATGTTATAGCAGCTATAAACATTCGTTCCCTCACCAGCCTAGCTCTTTCCTCTCTCTCTTGAAAATCACTGACACTGGAGACTCCTTCCATAGATATTAAGTAACAGCATGTTTGTTTGTTTTTTAATCCACTTATCAGCCTCTGATCGTGTGGAGCGTCCGTCATCAAAGACCCTGCGAGCTGTTGCATTAATATAAACCTGAGATTTGTCTTACCGCCTGGGCTACTGTTAAATAAAATGAATCAACACCTTCCGACCAATCAGATTTGAGAATTTAACAGCGCTATGGTATAAGTAATGATATATGTATAATGCAAGGATAAAGTATAGGAAGCTTGTCAAGCCACAGCACATGGAAGTGCTTTTTATCTCTATTCAGAAACTATCTAGTGTCGCACTTTAAACAAGAGAAAATGCAAATAATAGAAATACAGGAAATTTAGATCAACAGATGAGGGTAATGAAAGAATAATAATAATATTATTAATAATAATAATAATAAATATTGCATCTTGAGTGTTGATAAATGTGTTTTATTGTCAGGTATTGCTGCAAGCTCTTCAGAAGAAGTCTTGACCTGCTTGAAATGTCAGCAGTGTGTCAGTCAGGACCTGACACTCACACAAAGGCCTTCCTGACACAATACATAGCTTTTCTGCCAGAAGAAATGAACATACATTATAACTCGGCATTGTTTGTATAAGCCAGGCAACCAACAATTACAGTATCGCCACAGTGCGTGGGTAAAGGTTACACACTTTACAATTAAGAAACCTGTGAACTTCATTCACACACAAGCATACACACACACACACACACACACACACACACACACACACACACACATACATACACGTGTGCCGCAAGTCCAAAACAAGCTGTGCAGGAGTCTCATGAGACTGACACTGACAGCTTATCAGGCTACAGGGGAAATGTTCTCACACACACACACACACACACACACACACACACACACACACACACACACACACACATGCACACACACACACACATGCACACACAAGTGAGAATGACAGATGGAAAACTCTGTCATTCATCTCCAGCTCCTCCCTGTCACACAGCTCTCATGAACAGGAAGGAAGTACACGGATTAATAGGGCACCAAAGCCCACGCAACAACTTGTGTAAACGTTTGACTCTAAACTGTGGGAGGTAGGTTTAAATAATCAAGAGAAGATGATGACACCTTTATGACCTAAACATACTCAGTATCACTTCTTCTTCTTCTACTAATAAAACTGTCAGAAATATTTTGGGAAGTCCAAAAAAAATCTCGTCCTTAGCTCTCACGGAAAGATTAGTGTCAGATAATTTCTTAAGATAAGCACCCTTGATATGTCCTTCGCTCACACGCAAACACAAACACAAATATGTGTGTGTGTGTGTGTGTGTGTGTGTGTGTGTGTGTGTGTGTGTGTGTGTGTGTGTGTGTGTGTGTGTGTGTGTGTGAGTCGGGCTTGGGATTGCGTGTGAAACTTGAGGAACGGCCCCTGGCGCTCGGCACCATGGCCCGGCGCAGAGCAGAGCTTGGCCCTTTGGCCTCCAGCCCACTGGCTGCAGATTAGAATTTAAAAAAAGGCACAAGGTAAACACTGCTGCCACAATCGATATGACCTGCTCTCTTTGGCTCGCTGGGACTCGCAGAACTTCCTGTGTGTGTGCTGGGGTGTTTGTAGAGGGGGGTGGGGGGGTGGGGGGGGGAGGTTTCCTGTGCAGGGAAAGACAGAGAGACAGAGAAAACACGGAGGGGCACGCATGGAGGCGCATAACCCAGTCCTTGCATAACCTCCTCTTTAGAAATGGACACAGCGTGAGGAGGAGTGTTTATTGATCTTAGTCACACACACTCAGCACAAAGAGGAACTTCACTATAGGCGGTTAGCACGCTATGGGAATGTCGCGGACGCCATTTCTGCCCTGCTATCAGCTCCGAGGAGGAAATGCCAACAGCGACCCCTGATAGCACCGCAGCAAGGCACCACACTATGATAACAGGGGTACGGACCTAAACGCAGACTTACTGAACAAATAAAGTCAACCTTTCCAGTTATTTCTTTCAACACAGCAATTAACACACGGTCTCAGCTCTGGAAATATAATGACCTAATGGGAAATGGAATGACCTAATGGGATTTTGTAAAAGCAGAAGCCAAACTGTGTACTGATGGATTTATGAATTAAAGTAAGTTTCTAGAAAGGTGTTAAACAGGTACAGAAAATAATTTTGACCCCCGAACTTACATAATAACTCATGTTACAAATATATGCACACATCAATTAACTAGATCAAATATAAGATAAATCAGGACTTCTCAGACTTCATGTAGCCATGTGCCCCTTTAACATGGGCCCATTTAACCTATTTAAATATGTACAATAATATTTAATATTTATTATTATTTATTATTTATATACTTCTATTCCAGCGACAAAAGAAAAAAGAAAAAAAAAACATCTTACAAGGAAAAACATTTTGAGATTAGTCAATTATCTAGTATTTCCTATTATTAGACTGCAGTAAATCAACAATAAATTATTAAACTTCTGATTTCTAGACATTTCCTTTTACTAAATTTCATGCTTCTATTGGCAGAAAGACACAAAATGATCTGCCAATAGAATAAAAAAAATCTTTATATAGAATCTTATATATTTTATATATTACAATATATTCAAGATAGTTTCACTTTCTGTCCTTTACTGCCTACTTGTTTTATTATTTATTTATTTTTTAACTTACTGACATTTTGATAAATTCAGTTGAATTAAATTTTATTTGTGTAAAATATTTATATTTTATTTATTTATTTTTATTTGTAAAGTAGCTGTAAAGAAATGGTGATGTGGATTTAGATCCAGGGCGCGGTGGCTTAGTGGTTAGCCTCGCACCTCCAGGGTCCTTTCTCCAGTTTGCATGTTCTCCTCGTGCTCTGAGGGTTTCCTCCGGGTACTCTGGTTTCTTACCCAATTCAAAGACATGTGTTGTAGGCTGATTGGCATTTCCAAATTGTTTGTAGTATGTGAATGGGTGTGCGATTGTGCCTTGCGATGGGTTGGCACTCCATCCAGGGTGTCTCCCGCCTTTGCCCCAAGTTCCATTGGATAGACTCCTGTGAA
>CM042557.1:5860983-5885983 GCA_023630585.1 Cranoglanis bouderius | reverse complement strand
CTGTTTGAATATACAGATTACACGGTGAATCTGTGTGCTTTCAGCCTCCCATAAAGCATTGTGATTCTGTGGGCTTAAAGTCTGCTGGATCAACAACGTCCCCCTTCAACAAATTAATAGCATGAAACCGCACTAATATGCACCGCGGCCAAACCATGACGCAACCGTGCCCTAATTCACACTGTTATTACTTGTCGTGGTATTATCATTTTGGCTTGTGGCTTTTACATGTGAGGGCCTGAATGGCTGCGCTGTGAATCTGCTAATAAACATCCTTGTGTGTTCATAAGAGCATAATAGCAATAACAATTTAATTCCATGTTACACTTGTGACAGGCCTCACATTGGGCTTAAACAATTAAAAGCAGTGATTTTTCTTTTTCATTTAATTCATTTTCCTTCCATTTTTCCTGGTAGGGGTTGCAGGGTAACAGGTTGAGAAGGTCAATCCAGACTTTTCTAGACCAGCCACAGGTTCTAGCTCCTCATGGGGGATCCCTAGACATTTCCAAGCCAACTGCAAGATTTAGACTCTCCAGCAGGTCCTGAGTCTGCACCCAGGGTCTCCGTCTGGAAACCAACCAGGGGTGCCCGTTAAGTAGACCGCCATTGTGAAGTCCAAGATTTAGTTAAGACCAAGTCTTAAGGGGATCCAAATGAAAGTGAGGAAGAGTCAAACCATCAAATCCATTTCAAAGCCAAGCCCTTCCATCTATCCATCCATTTTCTGTACCACTTATCCTACACAGGGTCATGGGGGAGCCTGGAGTCTATCCCAGGTATAGGCTATCCCAGGGAACTCAGGATAAAGTGGGGGACACCCTGTACAGGGTGCCAACCTATTGCCTGGCAAAATTTGGAAATGCTAATCAGCCTACAACACATGTCTTTAGACTGGAGGAGGAAACTGGAGTACCGGAGGAAAACCAACAAAGCACAGGCAGAACATGCAAACTCTGCACACACAGGGTGGAAGCAGGAATCAAACCCCCAACCCTGGAGGTGTGAAGCAAACATGCTAACCACTAAGTCAACGTGCCACCTCTGAAATTGCAGATTCTCTTGGGACTGATTTTTAATCCTGCAAAATCTTTCTGGACATTCGATATAGAAATATAATTGAGTTACCACAACACAAACATTTTTACAATCTCTCAGTGAAGATCAAGACCATATTTACCGAGACCACTGCTCAGACTGGGACAAGTCCAAGTCTAAATGACAGTAAGTCTAAGACTAGTCAATACAGAAAAGTTATCCATACTGGATCCAAGTCCTGCAGCCATACTTGTAATGTACCCAAACCACCTCAACTGGCTCCTCCTGGATTGGTGAAAGATATATATTAAAGGTACAAAAGATAAGAGTAGTGCCCCAGGAAAGATACAGTTACTCCCCTTTTTTTTCTGAAAGTGCAGACAAGTACAGTGACTATAACTGGCAAACAATATAATTAATAAATTATATTTTATGTATTTATAAATTTACTTTTAGACACTTGGCAGACACTTAGGAAACTGATGCAGAGCAATGAAAAAAAAAATACAAAGGAGACAGAGACAGAGAATAACATTGCTTATATAAAAACATTGCTTACATAATCCTAAGATTCAAACAAGGATGCATGGCCAAGAATTCATACTAAATCTGGGCACGCTCAAGCACTGACTCGTCTAGCCAAACATGTAAACATTCATCCAAAATAAGGTGCCCTTCACATGATTGAATGATTCGACTGCAGGAAGTGACCAAAACATCTTGGATTGGAAAGCGATTCGATTCTAAATCAACTCAGTTGCAGGAACTGACCCAATCATTACAGACTGGAAAGCAATTTGACTCTGAATCAACTCAACTGCAAGAAGTAACCCAAACACTGTGGACTATAGAACAATTCAATTTTGAATCGACAGCAGGAATTGACCCAAACATTCCAGATTGGAAAGTGATTCGACTCTGAATCAACTCGATCATAGAAAGTGACCCAAATATTCCAGATTGGAAAGTGATTCAATTCTGAATCGACTCAATTGTAGGAACTGACCCAAATATTAGGACGTGACCTATATTATTCCATCTTGGAAACATTCCAGCTTGATTCAATTCTGATTTGATTTGACTGCAGGAAGAGAAACATTCTGGATTGTAAAGCGATTCGACTCTGAATTGAACCCACTGCAAGAAGTGGCCCAAACAAAGCTGATAAAACTGACCCTGTGTGTGTGTGTGTGTGTGTGTGTGTGTGTGTGTGTGTGTGTGTGTGTGTAGCAGAGATACAGACTGGTGACAAATTAAAGCCCAACTGGTGGCTCTTTTATGTGGTCAGGGGCATTTATTTATTTCGCTGACATGGTTTGTGTCCTCTTGCCCTTGGATGATCAATACAATCAATACAAGGTTCCTCAGATCAGTCGCCTTTATCCTGATGGGTGTGGTCTCTTCCAATATGACTCCACCCCCCACCCCCCACCCCCCATCCCATCCACAGGCTCACTGAATGATTTGATGAGATTCAAGAGATTTTGGAGCGTATGTGTTTGACAATCATAGCATTTTAAAAAAGTTTAAGAGGAATACAACACTTTTTGGGGTGTGCTATTATAGGAAAATAATTAACTTTTGGATGGTAACAGTTGTTCTGCTTCATCTCACCAGCCTGTCATTGATTATTTTCCTATAACACCCCACCCCAAAGTGGTTTATTGCTCAGTTACGTTTTGAAAGTTCATGTTTCCTATTGTCTTGCCAGGTTACTGGACTCATCTATTGTAAGTCACGATACATGTTAATATTTCTTGGAGTAAAATCACAGACAGTCACTTAGTTATTTATTTTTTTTTGTCTCTTAGTTTTATTTCGGCAATGAATACAAAGGTGCCAAAACACTGCAACAGCAGATTACAAAAAGGCATAATTACTGTACACTGCAATAACGTACATAACGTAATGATTTTAATTCCTTTTTCTACTTCAGAAAGTTACACCTATATATAAATTCAATTCCTTCATTATTTCCAATAAACACACACAGTCTCTCTCTCTCTCTCTCTCTCTCTCTCTCTCTCTCTCTCTCTCTCTCGCACACACACACACACACACACACACACACACACACACACACACACACACACACACACACACACACACACACACACACACACGCAAAGAAAAAAAACAGTGGCCTATATATTGGAAGCAATATCTCTGAGGGCCTTGATAAATAATCTCAATACAAACTTCAGCATTGTGTACAAACAGAAGTTGAGGCACATTGGAAATTTATCAATAATACAGCACATGAATGTATGGATCACATTTTGGGATGAAGCTTAAATATCCTTTTGAAAATAACTTCAGTGTTGATCATCAAGCAAATGATGCTATGGTTCATGCAAAAAAAAAAAAAAATAAAAAAAACCATATTTTATCATAGCAGAAAAAAACAGTCAGTAGCACTAAAAGGGCTTAAAAATATGATGCATATTTTTCAAACTATTATAGCTTACTATAAGAGAAAAGGCACTAAAAAGTGTACTTTTAGCTTTGTCCATGCCATCTGAATGGTTTGATCATGATTTGTAATGAAATAAGTTACACAGAATCAGATTTATGTTCTATAACCACTGCAGCAAGGTACCTGAGGTACAACCAGGAATTAGCCACGACTCAACTCTGAGGTGATACAGACTAAATACTAGACATAAACACAGTGCCTATACCGATATAATGTGAATTTCACAAGATTAATAGTTTTGTTCTTCTGGCAGCTTGATGACTACATTCTGAGGATATGTGCATCTGCGTTTAAGACTGATAAGCGTCAGAAATTTTCAGCCACAGCGTCGTGACGACTGTCACTCCACTAAAGAGATCCTCTGTGTCTATACTGACCACAGCATCACAGGAATACAAGGGATTCTCGTTAGCATCCCTGAATTTAACAGCTGAATTTCCGCCTCATTTCCGACTCTCACACCGTGCAGGGAGCTTCGAACCCAGGCCATGCCGTAGTGCGCAAAAGGCAGCGCTTATGCTTCATGGTGAGGCCGTACTCTGGGGTCATGTCTGGTATCTGTCCTGGCAGGCTGCTGAACTTTAACCTTTGGATGAGGATGGCGAGGAAGAGGAAGACCTCAGAGCGGGCGATGACTTCGCCCACACAGCGGCGTTTACCCAGGCCAAAGATCATGACCTTCTCGGCTTCCATCTTGTTGAGCTCGGTGCCATCAGCGCTGAGGAAACGGTCAGGGTTGAACAAGGAAGGCTCTTTCCAGATCTCCCTGTAGAATAAGAATCAATAAATCATTTTAGATGATGACATTCGGTGTCGAGTGCCAGATCACATATTCGGGTTGCTAAGACATGCGGCACAACTGAAATTCAATATTTGACACTAAGCTGGTGTAGCGGCTCACTGGTAATGTTCCACATTAGTGACTACAAAGTCATGAGTAAGGATCATGAGCTTTAATGCATAACATCTGCACTTGGGTTTGATTCTGATTGTTTCTAATGTGGGGCACATGACAAATCTGAAACTGTCACAATGACATCAGAAAAATTCCTACCATGCCAATTCCTCTGCTTGCCATTGTTTCGTTATTATTTCACAAATGCGTAATTTACTGTAATAATTCCCATTTCTGAAAAAGAATCAGTATTGATAAAGTGTTGAACTTACGGGTCGTGGTTGATTTGCCACTGGTTAATAAAGACACACGTGTCTTTAGGAATGAAGTATCCATTGAGTGATGTGTTTTTTGTGGTACTGTAAAAGAAAACATATATTATGACATAATATATACAATGTCTCTGATCTAATGTATGCTTGATTCTGATCGGTCAGTTAATTTTCTAAATCAGCAGCTCTGAGAGCAGTCCCGTCTGCAAGGTTTATATTAATGCACCTGTACACAGAATTTATAATCCATGTCAATGGATTTTAAAAATATGAAATTTTTGATATTGTGAAGTTGTATTTAACAGTTCGGAAGGAGTCTCCAGTGTCAGTTTGGAACAATCAGAGGTAAAGGTGTAACTTTGAGTTTTCCGGAAATTCTTTAGGACAAAGCACTATGAATGGATAAAAAAAAAATATGACGTGTCTTTCTTAAAACACTTCAGGATGTGCTGTTATTTAAAAATAATCAACTTCTGGATGATAACTGTAACTCCACTTCAATGTTGATTGATTTCCTATAACACATGCACATGCCATTATCTTTTACTTCTTATGTAATAACTAATGTTTGAGCTTACACTACAGGATTTCATGCATATATTTGATTAACATATTGTACCAGTGTGGGATGGTGAAAGGAAGGAAGGAGGAATGACGGAAGATCTCCAGGATGAAAGCCTCGAGGTATATCAGGTTGGTTTTGTCCCCCAGGTGCGGCGTACGGTCCATTCCGACCTTCTCCACTGTTAAAAAAAAAAAAAAAAGAATAAGAAGAAAAAGAAGGGCAGAGCTTAATGTCTTGAGTGTCTCATTTGATGACTCATCGGATGATTCATTGACTCATTACGTTCATTCACTCGCAGAACTGGAGTGTCTATTTTAAATTAGAGGATTATTTGCAGAATACACTGAGGTGATCTGTTTTGTGCTGTCAGTCAGACAAATATTAACTTGACTTACTCAGCTCTCCATGCAGTCTCTCTTGAATCTCAGGATAAGCCACTAGGTACACAACAGACCAGGACAAAGCCGTGCTGATTGTGTCGAAACCTGTAAAGATATGCCGATAAGTGTGGGGCCATGCACGAAAACGCCAGTGAGTGTTTAGATACATATATATATATATATATATATATATATATATATATATATATATTTATGCACATACAGTAGATTTTATCTTGGAAATATGAGTATAGGAAAAAAAAAACATGTATAAATGAATAATTCTTGATAATCCTTACTCACCGGCTCCAAAGAGATCATTCACAATTCCAACTATCTTCTCATCAGACACCTGCAGATTTGAGTTCTCATCCAGCTTCCTGTCCTCACAGTGATCAATGAGCGAGTCTGTGATATCACGGATGTGGTCCTGAAAAAGTATTTGAAGGCACGAGACAGCATAAACATCCCGGATTTTGATACAATCTCATCATTCTGTTCGGATACACTAGCTCAAACAGTGCACGTACCTTATCGTATGTGTCGTAATGCTCTTTGACGATCTTCTGAATGAACACGTTAAAGCGCCTGTTGATGTCCAGGAACTTCTTCATGGTTGTGCTGGGAAGGAGGCGCAGGAAGGGAATGAAGTCGGCCGGGTTTCCGCTGCCCACCACTTGGTTGAACTCGTCGCTCAGGTTCACCAGGTTCACTAGCTCATGGTCGTCGTGGCTGTAGCGGCGGCCGAAGCACATGCCACAGATCACGTTGGCCACGGACACCACGATGTGACGGAAAGGGTCGAATCCACCGTTGGCCTCCATGACGCTGTGCAGCCTCTCAATCAGGTACAGACCCTCTTTGCTGATGTGTTCCTCCAGGGCGCAGGAGTACTCAGCACTCTGACCCTCGATCGTAGCAAACGAGCGCAGAGCATTCTGGGCGAGCTTGCGACGTGTGCGCCATACACCTGCCTGGTCCGTGCTGAAGGCCAGGCTCTTTCCCTCACTGATGAATTGGAAGCTGTAGAGGTCAGGACGTCCGGCGAACTCCTCACCCTGCTTGATCAGGGCCTGGCGTACCACATCACTTCCTCCCAGCACTGCCACGGGACGTGTGCCGATCTGGATCTGGAAAACTGGGCCATAGTGCTTGCTCATGGCTGTCAAACTCAGGTGTGGATTGCGTCCTAACTCCAGCACGTTTCCAATCAGAGGGAGAGGTTTCGGTCCTGGAAGTAGCTGAAGACCTTCAGGGATTTTGGTACGAGTGACCCACAGGAGGAGATACACCGTGCATATTGTAATAATGGCCACGAGACTCTCTGACACCGAGATAGGGCCAAAAAATGGGATATCTGCCAGCACCATTTTTTTTTTATTTTTTTTTTTTTAATTTGCCTCAGGGAGAACACCTCAGAAAAAAAAAAAAACTCTAAGTGAGAGAGAGAGCATATGTGTGTGAGTGAGAATGAGGGATTGCATATGAAATATTTCAAATACAAATTTCTGATTTAAAATCATACAGACACATTATGTGCATAACTGCATATTCAACTAAAGCGACTGCATTATTGCGCCATGCATTATTCGGTTTCTGCACAGCACTTAATCAGTGACTAGATTAAGAAACGAGCAGCAAGCTCATCAAACAAGTTTACCGCAGCTTCTCGTGCCTGACCGGGGGGACAGAGAGCGCGCGCACTTGGATACGTGCCACGTAGTAAACGGGACCATTAATTTTTTTTTTTTTTTTTTTTTTTTTTTTTTTTTTTTTTACAAGATTAACAAATCACACATGCAAGAATAAAAGGAAAACATCCTCGCTGCACAAACGAAGGGCTTTCTTTTCAGGCTTGCCATTAAAAAATACACACACATATACATATATATATATATATATATATATATATATATATATATATATATATATATATATATATATATATATATATATATATATATAATAGACTTACCTTCAAAACAGAGCTCAGGGCGCAGTGTCCAGGTTTTTTAATGTTTGATGTCTTTTCTGTGAGTGGGTTGTGCTCCTATGAAGCGCTGTAACATTCGCGCAATGAATACAACTTTTTATAGCTTGGCTCTTGTGCTGATTGGCCGCCTGCCTTGTGACGTCACAGCGGCGGAGCTTTTGAGGTGCGAGAGTAGCAATTAGATGTGAATGGAGATTACAGGAGATCACAAGCGCGAGGAAAAGAAAGAAAAGCAGGGGGGGGGGAATATGATTTCACCTCCTTATATAACACGGATAATTAAACTACCTTTGTAGGCAACATAAGAATATACATTTATATGCATAAATAAATCAAATAAAAATGTCAAAATATACTTTATTCAATGAAGTTTAAAAAAAGAAGATGATTTATTTAATAAACAGGCTAAAATGTGAGAAATGGTGTTGCATAATTCGATTCAAAGAGCAAACACTTCGCTTTATATCATTTTGATAAACTTCTACTTGTAAATGAAAATGTTAAGGCTTTTTTTTTTTCTAATTGCGCCGTTGCAAAGATTTTATAAAGGGAATTCATCTGAAAGTGGAGTGCATATTAATTGAACTGTGCATGTAACACATGTTATTTCAGTTGTGCAGGCTGATCTCCCTGCTGCGAAACCTGGAGTCCTCTTCGCGTGTCTCTCCAGTGCACCACCGCCTTCGCGTGACTGCGGCCGAGCAGATTGTATAGGAGCTGCCCCGCAGAGCCGCCGCCCCCCACCGCATTCTCACGCAAGCCCCTGCATGGACCCCCACAGTCAGGAGCGCGAGGGGCGGGACAGCGCTATACAGCCAATAACGCACAGGATATTCAAGACAGTGGACCAGAAATAAATAATATTGTGTTATATTTTATTCTATGCATGGTGCATTTGCATAATGTAGCTATTTATTTTACTGTATAAGATAAACATTCTGCTCAATGCTCGACAAAGACAAAAATGAACCTATACAAATATATTTTATTAAAAATAAATAAATAAACAAAAACCTCTTGGCTATATATATATATATATATATATATATATATATATGCATGCTCCCTTAAAATAGTCTGCAAGCTATAATACATAAGCTATAATTATTGGCTCTGAAAGCATATAGTATTTATGAAAGCATATGGTCTATACCTTTTGCAAAAAATATTGGCACACAAAAACAAGTTGTTATAATAATAATAATAATAATTATAATAATAATAATAATAATTATAATAATAATAATAATAATAATAATAATAATAATAATAGCATTTTATTTATAAGCATCTTTCACTGTACCAAAGGACACTGCACAGATACATCAAAAAGCATATTATTATTATTATTATTATTATTATTATTATTATTATTATTATTATTGATGATAATAATAATAATAAAAAAAATATTTATATGAAGTACATCTCAAAGTGCTCCAGATTAAAAATTACTATTACTATAAACCTAAGGCAAAAATATTTAGAAGGCATTAAAAATGAAACTAAAATACAAAATGATAGCTCACTAAGACGATAAAAATGTACTAATTACATTAAAATGATTTTAATTAAATTTTTATTCCATAAATTAATATTTCCATAATTAATAATTGTCATAAAATATTAAATGTTTTACAGTACTGCTGCAAAAGTTACACAAAGTTAAAAGTAAGCCTTAAAAAAATAAAGTTTTTTTGGTTTTTTTTTCCCCCCTCTTATAACAATAACAATTGCATGCTTGATAGCCTGTGAGAGGTCCAGAAAGACAGCCTCTTTCCGCAGCGCGCTGAGTATTGGCGTTACAAATCCTCGGAAATGTAATACACAAGCAGTAATTACCCAAGAGCCCTTGCGCAACCCAATAGCACATCAAGGCGTATAGTAAAGCGCGCGATCACAGTGATCTGGATTTCCGCCCTCAGCGCTGCAGCACGAGGTGATGAGTGAGCTGTGAACTTAGTTAACCCCACACCCTCTCCCCTCCATCGCCCCGCCTCCTTCCGTGACCGGTCAGGGCTACTCCTCCTTCTCTACCACTCTACCCCTCCCCTCCGCAAAACATCCTCACGCGCGCTCGGGAAGCCGAGCGCTCGGGTTCACGCGCTCTCACGCAACCTGGCCAATGTTTAACTAGTGCAGAGATCTACAGGTGCACACGCACGCAAAGGCATCTGAAAGGAAGAGAGAGAGAGATAGATAGAGAGAGAGAGAGAGATAAACAGAGTGGTTTGGCAGTATTGCGTGCTAACTTTATACAGTCATGCAGATATACCTACACTGAAATGAATTTGAGACAGGGCTAAAAATAATATTGTCACCTGTCCTGTAAATTTATCTCCTCCACCCTAAATTTCCTTCTTTAATCATTCTTTGGATATGCTTTAATAATAATAATAATAATAATAATAATAATAATAATAATAATAATAATAATAATAATAATAATAATAAGAAGAAGAAGAAGAAGAAGAAGTACATATATTATTATTATTATTATTATTATTATTATTATTATTATTATTATTATTATTATTATTATTATTATACATTCATCCATCCATTTACCATATCGCTTATCCTAGGGTCGCAGGGAGCCTGGAGCCTATCCCAGAGAACTCGGGGCACAAGGCGAGGGACACCCTGGACGGGGTGCCAACTCATTCCCCAACACAGTCGCGCACACAATCACACACTATGGACAATTTGGAAATGCCAATCAACCTACAACACAAGTGTTTGGACTGGGGGAGGAAACCGGAGTACCCGGAGCGGAGGTGGACAGTAACGAAGTACATTTACTTGAGTCCACTTTTTGAATATCTGTACTTTACTTGAGTATTATTTCTTCTGGAAACTTGAGACTTTAACTTCACTAAATTTGAAAGACAAATATCGTACTTTTCACTTCACTACATTTCTATCAAGGTCCTCGAGTCGAAACTCGTTACTGTGTAGCAGCTTTAAAAATCGGTGGATGATTTTTTTTTTCTTCTCTAAAACATGATTGGTTTTTTGCAGGTGACAGACAACCTATCACTAATCACTCTTGTAGGGTCACGTGTCGTGACGTTCAATGATTTCCCAGCATTTTCTGAACACTGATCAGTTGGTAAAATGGAAGAAGACAGTTCCTCGGCGCAGTGCTTAAAAAGTATGTTCCAGTTTTCTGAAAAGGTCAAAGATTCTTTTCGTTTTAAACATTTGCTCTGTTTGCCTAAAACAAAGCAAATCACAGCCTTCAAGAACTCGCCGTCCAACCTGCGGAAGCATATTGAGGTTTGTAAACTTTTAATTTCTTGTGAAAGCTTGAAATTGTCTGTGCTTTAGAGCTAAAGTTTCAGTATGAAGTATGGTTGGTCAAATGATTTATGGATTTGCCCGCCAAGTTGCCATAGCCTTGTGGATACACCTACGCATAGGTAAGGTTCGACAGTGATGTTAGTTAGCATGCAAAAGTGTGAATTCAAATGTAAATGAGTTTAAGAGTTAAATAAGTAACTTTTATAGTTTTTTTTGCTACCTTGCATAATTACTATAGTTATGTGTAGAGCTGTTTGCCGATGACATTGTGATCTGTACTGAGAGCAGGGAGCAGGTGGAGGAAACTCTAGAGAGGCGGAGGTTTGCTCTGGAGAGAAGAGGAATGAAGGTTAGTTGCAGCAAGACAGAATACATGTGTGTGAATGAGAGGGATCCAAGTGGAACAGTGAGGTTACAGGGAGAAGAGGTAAAGAAGGTGCAGGATTTTAAGTACTTAGAGTCAACAGTCCAGAGCAACGGGGAGTGTGGAAAAGAGGTGAAGAAGCGTGTCAAGGCAGGGTGGAGAAAAGTGTCAGGTCTGTTGTGTGATAAAAGAGTACCAGCAAGAATGAAAGGAAAGGTGTACAGGACAGTAGTGAGACCAGCGATGTTGTATGGTTTGGAGACAGTTGCACTGAGGAAAAGACAGGAGGAAGAGTTAGAGGTAGCAGAGCTGAAGATGTTGAGGTTCTCTTTGGGAGTGACGAGGATGGATAGGATCAGGAATGAGTACATCAGAGGGACAGCACATGTGAGATGTTTTGGAGACAAAGTTAGAGAGACCAGGTTGAGATGGTTTGGACATGTTCAGAGGAGGGAGAGTGAATATATCGGTAAAAAGATGCTGAGGTTAGAGCTGCCAGGCAGGAGGCCGAGAGGAAGACCAAAGAGGAGGTTTATGGATGTAGTGAAGGAGGACATGAAGGTAGTCGGTCTGAGAGAAGAGGATGCAGGGGATAGGGCTAGATGGAGGCAGATGATTTGCTGTGGCGACCCCTGAAGGGAACAGCCAAAAGGAAAAGAAGATGTGTAGAGCTGCACGATTAATCAATAAAAGATCGCGATCTCGATTCACACACCCACACGATCTCTTTCCTAAATGATAACGATTCTCCTGTTTATTATTAAACCTTTGATAAATATCACACCGGAACATTCAGATCTGTGTTGGTGCTGCCGCTGAGCCAGAGAGAGAGCAGTTATCACTTCTATAGGTTTTGTAACATTCTGAAAGCTCTTTATTCCACAGATGCTACAAGCTAGTCAGTGTGTTCAGTAGGTGGTTTCAGAGGCATAAGGTATTGTAAGTGTTACATACAACAGTGCAACAATAATAAAACAATGCGTTGACATAAAAAAAGGAAATTTACTTTTGATACTGAAGTAAAAAAGCAAGTACTTTTACTTAAGTAAAAATCTGTCTTTACAATTTTCACTTGTAATGGAGTAATGTTTGACCAGTAGTATCTGTACTTTCACTCAAGTAATGGAGTTGTGTACTTTGTTCACCTCTGACCTGGAGGAAACCACTGAAGCACGGGGAGAACATGCAGCTCCACGCACACAGGGCAGAGGCAGGAATCAAACCCCCAACCCTGGAGGTGTGAGGCAAACATGCTAACCGTACAGATGTTATTATTATTATTATTATTAGTAGTAGTAGTAGTGGTAGTATTAGTATTAATATTAGTATTAGTATAATGTTACCCAATGACATTGTACAATTAAAGTGAAGAACATTAAACCATGTAACAATAATAATGTGAGGCTGACTAAAGTGATTTTTTTATTATGCCTTGTTTATTGCAAATATCTGTCACACAGTGTAACATTTTTCTCCATGTAGCATTTCTCTTCACTTCTCCCAGTGTTCCATCGCTTAACACCATTCAGGATTCCTGTAGAAAATTCAGTTAATTCTATTTTATGTTGCACTTTTAAGGTTTTCATTAGACTCACCCGTGTAGTAGGATTTAAACCTAAATAAAGCAAAATGAATGAAACATCCACTAATAAACCCCTCACTATTTACCACCTGCATAAGATCTGTGTAAATTAGATGTATGTGAATGTAAACTGGGGCACGTTATATCCATATGACATACAGCGTTCTCCGGAATTATTGGCACCGTTCATGAAAATGATCCAAATATAGTTATATAGTTTTGTTTCAAAATGATTTCTAAACACAAAAATGTCCAAGTAGTGCAATTTTTCTATAAAACATACCAATCTTCAGTACTTCTTTTATCCTTGTCAGGGTCACTGTGGATCTGGAACTTATTCCAGGAACACCCCGGGACACATATTCACACACTTATACACACTTACAGACAGTTAACCCTAGCGAATCCACCTACAGTGTTTTGGGAGGTCGGAAGAAACCTGAGAACACGTGCAATATTTTGTGCGATGCTTTCAAGTTTCTTTCTTTGTAACACTTCCAAACAACGTGTTGTTTAACGGTTGATCTTGAAACTTTGGTTTTTCCCATGATAATGGATGACAAAGGGATTTTCCGTGTGTGCAGCGTCATATTTATAGCCCGGGGAAACAAGATATGGTTTAATGCAACAACAGGGTTCCTGGAGTTTTAGGGGAAACATCCATTTACAATACTCCTTAGGGGTGTCAATAATTGTGGCACAGCCATTTTTGAGAAATAATGAGTTTTAATGAGAATTGATTTTTTTTAAAATGGTTTTTAGTGGTCAGTCTGAGTGGAAAATCTGAATCGTTGTGTGTAATTTTATTTGATTATAATTATTAACTCATTTAACCATTTCAGTCATTTTAGCTGCATAACAATGAAGGATTTGTGGGCGGAGCTTGTGCTGTGAAGGTGTTTGTCTGAAGCTGATCCATCGTTTGACTCATGATCATCATTGGAACATGAAATCTTTGCTCGTTTTCATGTCGTATGACAGTTTGAGGAGTCAGACAGAGTCAGAGATTTGTTCATACTCCACTCCATGCGCTGAAATCTGTGCTGAAAACACAACTTTTTTGTTTCAGTAATGTACCTACAATGTCATAAAATAACAATAAGTTCGTATTTTAAATTTAGATACAAACTAAACTATCATTGAAATAATTTCTAATGTACAATTTCACCATTGTCTTCTTGTCTTCGATGGTCATTTAATTTAGTGTAAGTCTGAAGAAAGCATCTGGACTTTTGGTACCAGCTGTGTGCACCAACAGGACCTGAAGGTACTTGGACACACGGCTTGCAGCATTGTTTGTTGCAGTTTGGTTGTGCTAACCGTATGATGCAATGCATGACACAGAATAAACAAACACCAACATTTCAGTACACTGGATATTTGGAGCCAAGGAACAAATAAGTGAAAGTATCCAGTCTTAGACTTTAGATAAGGAATGAAGCACTTGGTGGGTATGAGGTTTTCGGAAAATAATCCAAGATGACCAAAAATGTTCTTTATTTCACGATAACAAAATGTTTTTATTTTTTCTTATACCACAGCAATGTTTGAACGTTTACAATATTTAGTAATTGATGAATGATGTCATACTTTAT
This sequence comes from Cranoglanis bouderius, assembly GCA_023630585.1. NCBI lineage: Eukaryota > Metazoa > Chordata > Actinopteri > Siluriformes > Cranoglanididae > Cranoglanis > Cranoglanis bouderius. The sequence continues at coordinate 5,871,520 of CM042557.1, read as the reverse complement.
ATCCATTTCTAGTTGCATTTAATGCTTTTGGATCATCCACAAAACAAATGAGTTCCTGTTTACACGTACGCTATAACAGATATAAACAGTCATTCCATCACCAGCCTTTCTTACTCTCTTTCTTGAAGTTAATCATTTATAATAATAACACCGCCCTGCATCTAGAAAAAAAGTTTATGCTGTTTTGCAAATCACACTTGTTTTTACCTATTTTGGTCATGCTGAGTTCAAAAATGCCACTGAAAATTCCCTATCATGTACTGTTTTCCCACAAAATAAGATTTTATAAGTTTTTAATAATTTTGCTAAATTTATATTGCTTTCAGGGTTTTATTTAAATTGGTAGAAGCTGTCAAATTTCACTATTATTATTTATTAATTACAACAATAGGCACACAAAACATAACACTTGTTTACAACATGAACAGCAGGCAAATAGTCTGTGAAATGTTTGTGAAAATCTCTAAATAAAGCTATTTCAAAAGACGAACATTATAATAATATGCAGAGCGCTTAAGGAGTGAACTTCCTTTTGAGGGATTTTCTGGAATGGCTGACTTCTTGACAGTCTCTCTGATGGCACCAGCAGTAGTCAGCCATCATGTTCACATTCCATCTACCATGGTTTGTCCTGGTCACCCAGCTTCATTCCAAAATATGCAGAATATGCCTTTTTTTTTACAAAGTCTGTAATTTTCTGCCATTGTTTGGACGTTGCAAAACACCCACAGATGTAGCAGAAATCATCTGGGCTATGCTCGCATTTCCGTCTTTCACTGGTCATTATAAATCCCTGATATCAGGAGTTTTGTGTGCATGTAAGTGTGCCTAGCATTCATATAAGGGCTAATCAGAGGAAAAGTGATAAATATTGCTCACCTATTGTACATAAACATAGTGTTTCCTGTGTTGGTGGCAGTGTGTCTGGCAATAGCTCTAACGTTTATGGTCCATCTTAGGCAAAAATGCTCTACACTGGACATCAGGCTTTGTGAAAAGTTGTGATGTTCTAGAGCAAAACTAACAGGATATCTGGACTCAGCATCTAAGTATTAGTAAGAAACAACTATCAGATCCTATTCGGCAAGTCTGATGCAGGGCGGTGTAATCTGCCTTGAAGACTTTGCCATGTTGGAAACTTGGAGACTGACACTGGAGACTCCTTCCACAAATCCCTTTACAGAAAAATTCACCGTATGAACAATTCTGCATGTTGTAATCCATTTATGTGATGCGTCCACCATATGATATAGGCTCAGAAGAGATGTTGACTTAACATTAATGGAAGGAGTCTCCAGTGTCAGCGCTTTGTAACATTCAGTAAGTTGTATCAACACCTTCTGACCAATCAGAATAGAGAACTCAACAGTGCTGTGGTTTAACAAGTGCCTTAAAGGAACTTGTGCAACACTGAAAGTAAAAATGACCTCATCACAGATGACATGCGATGTGCGTGCCGATATGATGACACTGTTGGTGACAGCGATCCAGTTGACGGGAAAATAGAATAAAATAGTGTGTATCGGAAAGCACCCTTAAAATTTCACAATATCATTCAAATGATTTAAGCATGGATTATAATCTGAGATCTACGTGAGTTGCAGTGAGGTCAATGTCTCAAGGCGATCAGGTTAATTGTTTATTTAAGTCAAAACAAATCATGTTATGGCACCGACATAAAATTATTAATGGTAAGTCATTTAAGGACATCAGACTGATGGGTGAAAAAAAAGCTTTGTGGTTTCTGGTGTAAAATCTGGCTGGGTTTTTCCGTTTGACTGGTGGATGAGTGTTATCAGGCTGTGAGAGGAGGTGAACGCTCTCCAGAGGCTTTGCACGCGATCACAGCATGTTGCTTCATAAACACAGCTCTTGCCAGGAGAAGACATGACTTTACAAATCAATGCAAATCATTTTACAACCTCAGATTAATTCTCTGTTATGATTAATCAAATTTAGACAAGTTTATGAATCGACTTAATTGTTATGTTTTACTATAAGATTATTTTACATGCAGATCTACGACTGAGCAAATATTTAGACGATCATAAAGAAAATCATTATACAGTGTCTCGGTATTGTACACTACACTTTTATATCATTATACAGTGTCTCGGTATTGTACACTACACTTTTATATCATTATAAAGTGTCTCAGTATACAAGCTTAATACAAGCTTAAATCTAGAACCCTTAAAGGTGCTTTTGTTGTCTCTTTGAGGAAACATTTAAAGGTTCTGTAGAACCCTATAATCACACGTTTCCTCTCTGTAAAGGTTTTAAAGGCTTTTTGGAGACTAAGATGCCTTAACTATCAAAAGAACCCATGAACCCATACACTGCTGTTTACTTCTGAGAAACATAAGAACATAATGAGTATGTTTATGTTGTTTGCATTTGTGTATTTGTTTGTAAAATGACACTAATATGTAACGTTTCATATGTCCAGTGTCAGTGGAGTTGTGCCACGATCTGCAGTTTCAAAGTAGGTATTAAAAACAAACAAACAAACAAACAAACCTTTGAATTTGGCTGGATGATTTTCTCTTGAGTGATTTCTTTATTTCTGAGTAATACCAAAATTAATAATTTTCTCATCTTATTAAATAAAATTTGAATCATATCATTTTTACCGCAAAGCCTTCACAATTAAAAAAATATACAAAATAAATGAACTACGTTGTTAAACAAACAAACAAACAAACAAATAAAGCATTGGATAAAGACTTGTCTGGATTACTTGGACTTTACTGATTTGTTGTTTACATTTTAATAATAATAAAAGAAAAAAAATGCATTGATGAAATATTTTGATTGATTTTAAATATTTTGCAAAAAACCTTCACAATATAAAATATACCAAAACAATTGACCATTACATTGTTAATAAATAAATAAATAAACTGATTTTTTAAAAATACTACTACTACTACTACTAATAATAATAATAATAATAATAACAATAATAATAATAATAATAATAATAATATCACATAATAATATGTGATTAAGCAATTAGTACAAACAAACAAACAAATTTTAAAATATAGTTTGTATATATAATTAAGAAATCTTGACAAGCATGAATGTAAGTTTTATACATTTTTGCATTAAACCTTCAGAACACAAAATATAGAAAATGAATGCAATACAGTGTATATCCACAATAAGATATGTTGTTTTATGAGCATGTCCCAATATAGCCACCCTAAACTATCACCAGCAGGAGTTTTTGTTTCCAAACGGTAAATATGTGCCATATCTCAGTGTGCCAGTGGCAGACAGCCGACACTATCATGTACAAATTCCACCCTCATGTTCTTGTCGCTTCCCTCGACTGAGCCACCGCTCAGATTATCACTCAGCCAAAACGCTCTTTCTCCTCTAATCAGAGACCTTAGCACTGTGAGCTCGTCCTGCAGACCTGTGCAAGTATTTCGGTTGCTTGTCTCTCTCTCTCTCTCTCTCTCTCTCTCTCTCTCTCTCTCTCTCTCTCTCTCTCTCTGTCTCTCTCTCGCTGTTATGATAAGGCTGCTACGGCGCACTCGGCCTGATAACCCAAACCCTGCCAACTCACACAGCACACGACAGTTTACTCAAAAAGCCCACTGAGAGTTATGTAAGTGCTCGTAGAAGGCAAACACTTTGCAGGAGTAGTTACGAGAAAAGGAGAGTGTGTTCACGCTGAAAGCTGAAAAATAAAACGTATAACAACAACGTCGGTGCTGATGACATAACATTAACCTCAAAATAAATCCCACTGTCTCTGAATCCCACTGTTCTTGGATCAACAGAGTTCTGTTACTTTATCTCCTTTACACACACACACACACACACACACACACACACACACACACACACACACACACACACACACACACACACACACACACACATTTGCCATACTATCCTCGTGAGGACCTTCCATTAATATAATTACTAATGTGGGCTAATTAATGCTGTTACACCTAAATCTAAACCTAACACGTTTTCCACGTGGACCCTGAGATATTCCAATACTTGTAAGGACATTTGGTCCCCACCAAGATATAAAAACATTCTCACACACAGACACACACGACGCAAATATGGGCCAGGTTTATTAACATGTAAGGCGTTATTGTGGCTCCCAAGTGGTGCAACTGAAAAGTGTTCAACATAAAAGATTGTCCAACTGGATACACATTTGAGGACACTACAGTGGAGACACAGCTTATGAGACCCTCATAACGTACACACACACACACACAGACACAGACACCATCTATCCATCCATCCATCCATCCATTTTCCATACTGCTTATCCTACACAGAGTCACGGTGAGCCTGGAGCCTATCCAAGGGAACCCGGGGCACAAGGCAGGGGACACCCTGGATGGGGTGCCAACCCATTGTAGGGCACAATCACACACACACACACACACACACACTCACACACCCATTCACACACTACTGACAATTTGGAAATGCCAATCAGCCTACAATGTATGTGTTTGGACTGGGGGAGGAAACCAGAGCACCTTGAGGAAACCCCCAAACATGAGGAGAACATGCAAGCTCCGTGCACACAGAGGTGGGATTCGAACCCCCAATCCTGGAGGTGTGAGGAAAACGTGGTAACCACTGTGCCTATATGTAAACAAGCAAGTCAGTAAAAAATGAAGAAAAAAAAAAAAAGACTTGATTGGTGATATGACAGGAAACAGCACCTTTTGTAATAAACGTTCTTCAAATTCCATATGATTTATACTTTTCGAAATGATCTTAAGGAGGTCACATTAGGCTCCTGAAGTTATAATTTATGATTTTGCCAGTTAACACGGAGAACAAATCCGCTCATCTTTCAGGACTCGGCTTGCTTTACATCCTGCATGGCCCATCTTGTTCCGTGTTTGTCATTCTAGCCTTTCCTTATTTGTACTTGTTTTTTTGTTTTTTTTATTGACACCGGGGGAAATTTGCACATCATAATGTGAGAGCCTGAGGGCTTGGGTTTTTACAACAGCTCACATGCAACACCAGTAGGAGCAGAGTGAAGGTGCTGTCGTGCCAACGGTGACATGAAAATTCCTCCTCGGCTGAGTGTAAATCACAGACGCCTTTTAACTCTCTGAAAATAATACGAGCGCAGAGCTGTTCACTTCGGTCCTGTCCCCATGAGCAGCGACAGAGGATTTGTGAATGAGTCGTACTTGTAGGATGACTCACCGAAGTGAATCGGTTCACAAGAATTACAAAACTATTACAAAAGGTGCAAACATTCACTGATGCTTAAGAAGGCAACACGATACATTAAGAGCCGGGGGGGTGTAAACTTTTCAACAGGATGATCGGTGTAAATTATTATTTTGTTTAAAGTTCTTTTTTTTGTGTGTGTGTTTCCTATACAGTATGTAAAGTACACTTTTATATCAGCTAATGCTCTTTCTAAGGTGTTAGATTATAGATTATAGATACATCATAGATTATATATATATATATATATATATATATATATATATATATATATATATATATATATATATATATATATATATATATATATATACATAATATACTGTAGGTTGTAAGTTTGATTCAACTGGTAATTCAAATGAATCAATTGACTTCAGTGAGTCACATCATTGCTACCATAAAATTTCCTTCAAATAGGCAAGGTGTTTTTTTTTTGTTTTTTTGTTTTTTACTGGTGATCATCAGTGTAATAAGGAGTCTGAATGTTTCCCCTCCTCACCAGCAGAGGGCACACTCTCTAGAGTTGTAGAGCAACCTCTGGTGCTTACACCCACTTCTGGGTCACGAACATACGGAGGTTCATGAGCCATATTAATTGCTATACACTTCTGTATAGTGTATGACCATTGCTCTGCTTTATTGACTTTGCGTATTGGATTAGCTTTAGTCCATTGACTTCTGTGATTGCTGGTATTTTGATTATAAACTGTTTAATGACACTGATATTTGGATCACGGTTTTGTTTAAAAGATTCTTATTAAACCTTTAACTTTGTTATGATTTCACTGCTAGATCAGGACTGAATGCAAGCTGCAGGATGTACCTCAGTATTTTCCAAAGATTCAACTTTGAAGCTGAAATGAAAGTGTCTTTCTTACGCTGTTGATCACATTGCTGTTTGCAACCTAGCTCCAAGCAGCAGGTTGGGGGAAAAAAAAAAAAGCCATGAAAATCCATCATAAATCCAGGAGTTAAAAAAAAATACATATCAGAGACTCTCCCCGTTGGGATAACTGAGGGGGTTGACGAAGTGTCGTTCCAAACACCTGCTGCCTGGGAAAGATGAAAACATAGTTCTGCTTTCAGAAGGGATCAAATGCACCGTTTCATGTACAGGATCAAACTGTCTCCTATCTGATGTCTGGTTTCCTTCATGTCTGTCTGTCTGTGCTGAGTGATTATAAGTCAAACATTACATCATTTACACGTGTTATAGTGTTTGTGAAATAAGACATTACCTTAGACTAGTGCTCCCCAAATAAATGTAAACATTTATTAATCTGGGACGTACTTTTAACAGCAACGATAATAATAATAATAATAATAATAATAATAATAATAATAATAATAATAATAATAACAACATGTTTGGTATATTTGCCTCACACCTCCAGGGTTAGGGGTTTGAATCCCACCCTGTGTGTGCGGAGCTTGCATGTTCTCCCCGTGCATTGGGGGTTTCCTCCGGGTACTCCGGTTTCCTCCCTCAGTCCAAAGACATGCGTTGTAGGATGATTGGCATCTCTAAATTGTCAGTAGTGTGTGAATGGGTGTGTGAGTGTGTGTGTGTGTCCCGCCTTGTGCCCAGAGTCCCCATGGAATAGGATCCAGGCTCCCCGCAACCCTGTGTAGGATAAGCGGTACAGAAAAGATGGATGGATGGAAATAATAATAATAATAATAATAATAATAATAATAATAATAATAATAATAATAATAATAATAATAATAACAACATATACATGTAGATGACCAAATAAACAAACTTGAGCCTTTGGAGTAGTTTCTGAGTTTGTATGTATGTGATCAAGATGCAGTGAAGCTTTTAGCATCTGTCTTTCTCAGAGTAACATTTATTTTAAGTGAGGTCTGTCATCCAAGTTAGTCATTTTAACAAAATCCAAGTAGACTCTAAAATCCAAAAATGCCATGAAGTGGTGATTCAAACGATCCATCTCTTGCATTTGTACTCTATGCACTTGTTCTGCTTGGGCTCTCATGCAACATGCAACATCATTTTACCAAAGTAATGAACCATAGAAGCAAAAGATAACAAAGTGGCTGCAAACTGCAAATCTGCATATGAACAACAGAATAAAATAGTTAACCTCACATTAACTGTAAAATCTTTTAAAACAATTTGTGATGTACCTTATAATCCAAAATGGAAAATTTTACCTGTCATTTTGTGTGGCACTGACATGTACCAGGATATTTATTTTGTCCAAACATGGTTGCCTCTACCAAGAAGGTAAACATTGCACAGATGGATTTTTCCAACAAGACAAGAATCCAAATCAGCACAAAATTGTTATAACACACAACGGAGGGAGGCTGGATGCATGCGCTGGGGAAACAGTCACTTTATTAGGAACATAGGTATTCAAAAGTAATGGAACATAAAAAGGGAAACAAACCGTGATTCACAAAACAGATAAGGCAATAATCCAAACGAGCTAATCCATGAGGCAATAGTTCCAACAGAGATAATCCACAAGGCAGTAATTCCCCAAAAGCACAGTATCATGGGAACAAAAAAAAAACGAACTGAAGCAAACATGCGAAACTAGGCTATGGTACTGGAACTATGAACTATGAGCTATGAGCTATGAGCTAGGGACTATGAGCTATGAGCTATGAACTAAGGGCGAGACAAAGTGAGAAGGTAACAGGCCTATAGCACATGCTAAGACGAACTCTAATACATTCATTCAATACTCCACGAGGAAGCGGAAACGGGAAGAGGTTTAAATAACTAGAATAATCAGAAACAAATGAGGTTAAACACAGAACACCTGAAACTCATAATTAAACAACAAACCGAAAACATATGAATGAACAGGGGCGGAGGCATGACATAAACCAGAGAACCGAAAACCAATGAAAATACCGAGGCGGGGACATGACGTCAAACAAAAACACATGGCAAAGTAAACAAAACATGAGTTCATGAATGAATCTTCCTCAATGGCGGTGTGGAGAATGGAAAGCGGAAGTGTTCGAGTCAGCCGCTTGCTTAGCGAGCGACTCCGAGAATGAGGGGATCTCTAACAAAAATGCTTATAGGACATCTAAAATGCTTTGCAACAGGTACATTCCTGATTTCTTATGTTTTGTTTATCTCATACTAAATAATTTTAGATTTTCAAACGAAATACAACATAAAACAAAGGCAAGCTGAATAAACACACAATAATATAATCCAGTAGCGCTTGAGTTTCAACTTACGGACTGAAGACCGAACATTCTCCTTAAGGATTTTCTGGTAGAGAGCAGAATTCATGTTTCCCTCAATTATTGCAAGTTGCCCTGAAGCAGCAAAACATCCCCACACCATCACACCTCCACCACCATGCTTGACCGTAGGTAAGATGTTCGTTTTGTGGAATTCAGTGTTTGGTTACGCCAGATGTAACGGGAACCCTGTCTTCCAAACAGTTTCACTTTTGACTCATCAATCCATAGAACATTCTCCCAAAAGGTTTGAGGATCATCAAGGTGTGTTTTGGCAAAATTCAGATGAGCCTTGATGTTCTTCTGGGTTAGCAGTGGTTTTCACCTCACCACACTTCCATGGATGCCATTTTTGCCCAGTTTCTTTCTGATAGCGGAGTCACGAACAGTGATCTTTATTTATGCAAGAGAGGCCTGTAGGTCCTTTGATCTTGACCTTGGCTCTTTTGTGACTTGCTGGATGAGTAGTTGCTGTGCTCTTGGAGGAATTTTGGAAGGTCGGCCACTTCTGGGAAGGTTCACTACTGTGCCAAGTTTTTCCATTTGGAGATAACGGCTCTCGCTGTGGTTCTTTGGAGTCCCGGAGCCTTTGAAATAGCTTTGTAACCCTTCCCAGACTGATGTATTTCAATCACCTTCTTCCTCATCATCTCTGGAATTTCTTTCAACTTGGCACTTTTGGCATAGTGTGTTACTGGGTAAGATCTTTTAACTAACTTCATGCTGTTGAAAAAGTTGTATTCAAGTGTTGATTTGATTGAACAGGGTTTGCAGTAATCAGGTCTGGTTGCGTCTAGTCCAGCTTTGGGGAATTAGTAAGTATGGGGGCAAATATAATTTCACACAGGCCCAGTTGGTATTAGATAACTTTTTTTGCTTCAATAAATAACAGTATCATTTAAAAACTGTATTCTGTGTTTACTCAGGTTGCCTTTGTATTATCTTAGATTTTGTTTTAATTTCTGAAACAATTTAGTATGAGATATACACAAAAACAAAAGAAATCAGGCAAATACTTTTTCACAGCACCATATATTAGTCTCAGGATGTGAACTATATTGAATGGTTTGAATTGAAGATCCTCTACAGATGTCTCCAACCTTACTAGACATTACAGAAAAATACTATTATTCTCTTCATCAAATATTAATAGGGGTGTCAATAATATTGAAACCAGCTTAAAAAACACTTATTAGATAAATCCTGGGAATAGATAGATAGATTTTGAAGTGTGGAATTTATGGTTTTTGATTGACATGTTTTTAAACAGTGAACTCTTTCCTAATCATAAAAAAAAAAAAAAAAAACAGGAAAAAAAAAAATCCACATGAACACATTGCGCAAGCGCTTCGGAAAGTAATGCAGCAAAAAAGTCATTCTTGAATCCATGACTTCTTTTCAAGCTGCCAACATACAATAAATTTACATTCTTGTGTGCATACACTGCAGGGTTACATAATCTTCACTGAACTGCATACACACACACACACACACACACACACACACACACACACACACGGGAACTCTGAGGTGGGAATACACCCTGGATGGGATGCCAGTCTGTCTCACACACACACACACACACACACACACACACACACACACACACACACACACACACACACACACACACACACACACACACACACACACACACATTTACATCTAGGGCATTTTAGCATCCAGCCAATCCACCAGTCATGTTTTTGGGAGTTGGGATGAAACCAGAGAACCTGGAAGAACATGTGGAACTCCACACAAACAGTAACCCGAGCTCAGTCCAAATAACACCTCCAAATTTGTCTCAGTGACAGACTTGTATTCAATCAGGAAGGTGTCACTCACCATGATTTACTGCTACAAGATATTGGACATGATCCAAAAGACTGAAAAAGCTGTTTTTCTCCCTCCCAATTTTTTTCTTCCCCAAAATTTTCTTCCCATCCAAGGGTTGTAGATAGTTCCAGGTATCCATAGATTCCTAAAACGGTTCTACTTGGAACCTGTTCTGATTGGGAAACACTGGGATTTAGGGTTCTACGCAGAAAATATAAGCATTATTTCCAAC
>CM042557.1:5853483-5855983 GCA_023630585.1 Cranoglanis bouderius | reverse complement strand
AACCGAGCCACCTTGAAGCTCTCGAAGGTTAATTGTGAGCCGGTGAATTGTGCATGCTTATCCAGAGAGCCGTGTTTTACACAAACACAGTTTACACCCCGCTGTCCATCACTGATTCAACGATTATAAAGGTACACTGTAATTATGTAAAGTTAATGAGCCAAGTTAACTCCGGTGTGTTCTCAAAGAAGTACCTCAGTACTTTTCACCCAGAGCTTTAAGCTAATCGTTCACCTGTGACTCAGTCTTAAGCCTCAGATTAGAACATAAAGAACTGTTTCAGCCTCTCGAACATTCGGTGACTTCACTGATACGGAGAAATCAGCAAATCTGTTGCAGTTCAGCTCAGAAAGGGGATGTATTGTGCACCAATTAAGGTGTGTGTGTTTGTGTGTGTTTTGGGAGTGTGTGTGTTTTGGGAGGGGAGTGTGTGGGGTGCTGTGTGGGTGCGTGTGGGTAAGGGGGTGTATGTGGGTGTGTGTGTGGTTGCGTGTGGGTGTGTGGGTGTGTTGTGAATTGCACTATGCACTAATTTTAGCCTTTAGAAACAATTGCCATTAGAGCATGGATTATTATTATCAAATATAATTGTGTGTGTGTGTGTGTGTGTGTGTGTGTGTGTGTGTGTGTGTGTGTGTGTGTGTGTGTGTGTACTGCGAACTCTGCGTACGAGCCTGCGTAGTGTGTGTGTGTGTGTGTGTGTATGTGCGTGTTTGTGTGTGTGTGTGTATGTGTGTGTGTTTGTGTTTGCACTGCAAACTCTGCGTGCGAGCCTAGTGTGTGTGTGTATGTGTGTGTGTGTGTGTGTGTGTGTGTACTGAATTCCTGCAGCATTCAGCAGGTTCCACTAATTGTTTTACTGCAAATACCAAACTCATGAACAATCTCCCATTCTCTCATTCGAGACTGGTTCCCTTTAAACCTACTGTTCGAGTCACTAGAGCACGTCACGTGTGTTTGAGTCCTGAGTACTACAGCGCTGTCGAAGAATCGATTCTGATTGGTCAGCACGGCTAGGACAGTGGTGCTGGTTAAAACTTAATCACACCCTTATATTAATGCACTTCTTCGAATACACTATTGTTTCTATATGTATGATTGCATCATTCACAGTATGGTGAATGCATCGTATACATTGATTTTTAAAATATGGTGATAAGAATAGTGTTGATATGGTGAAGGAGACATTCCAGTGTCAGAGCTTCAGAGGAAAAGCTGTAGCTTTAAGGATGCTTTTACATATGGACTGTTCAGTCAGTTTGACTTGAACCCTGGTGTGTTCTCCGCATCGGTGTGGTTCTTTAGGCAGGTGAGAACTGTGAGAAACTCTATTGCTGTGAGAAAGTGAATCGACTCGAATCGACTCACTGCAGGAGGCGAACTAAACACAGTTCAATACAAAACAATGCAACCAAATACAATGTGTTCTCGGTACTTGGACCAACAAACAAAAGGAGAAAGTAAACATTAGATATGACACACACAATACTTTAAACTAGTTATTTATGTTATTAATTATCTTGCAATTTATTGAGCGCTGGCTCTGTGTTCTTTGAACTTGAGTGATTTTTGTGATTTCTACACACTTGGGAAAGCTTTGTATCATTTTCTGTCACCTTTCCGATGAGTAAAGGATTTTTCCAGACGTGTTCTCAGCCCGACACAGCCGCCAACCAAAGCTTTTGCGTTTTTGTTCATTTAATGATGTTCAGTGTGGAACTAAACAAACCAAATAGCAAACAAACCAAACGAGTCAGACTAATAGGTGAAATGAAAGCGCTTTACATTTTCCGAAAGATGGAGGGCTTTGCAGTTTATCAGTAACATGAGCTGCAATTTTTTGTGAGGTGACAGAACTTTTTTTTTTTATTGTTTATCAATACAGTCGGGGAAAAAAGTATTTGATCCCCTGCTGATTTTGTATGTTTGCCCACTGACAGAGAAATGATCAGTCTATAATTTAAATGGTAGGTGTATTTTAACAGTGAGAGACAGAATAACAACAAAAAAAATCCAGAAAAATGCATTTCAAAAAAGTTATAAATTGATTTGCATTTTAATGAGGGAAATAAGTATTTGACCCCTTCGACTTAGTACTTAGTGGTAAAACCCTTGTTGGTAATCACAGAGGTCAGACGTTTCTTGTAGTTGGCCACCAGGTTTGCACACATCTCAAGATTTGACTCACCCAAGATTTGACGGTACATGGCCCCGTCCATCATTCCTTCGATGCGGTGCAGTTGTCCTATCCCTTTAGCAGAAAAACACCCCCAAAGCATAATGTTCCCACCTCCATGTTTGACGGTGGGGATGGTTTTATGATTTGGGGTCATAGGCAGCATTCCGCCTCCTCCAAACACGGCGAGTTGAGTTGATGCCAGAGAGATCTGACCACACCTGACCACAACACTTTCACCCAGTTCTCCTCTGAATCATTCAGGCAAACTTCAGACGGGCCTGTACATGTGCTTTCTTGAGCAGGGGGACCTTGCGGGCGCTG
>CM042557.1:5663483-5848483 GCA_023630585.1 Cranoglanis bouderius | reverse complement strand
CCACCTCCCAAAAACATGCCACTTGCTGGATTGGCTACACGAGATTACCCCAGGCGTGAATAAGTGTGTGAATATGTGTGTCCGCATGGTGCCCTGCAATGGATTGGCATAACATCCAGGGTGTATTCCCTTGTACTGGCCTTGCGCCCAGTGTTCCTGGGATAGGCTCCGGATCCACCGTGGCCCTGACCAGGATAAAGTGGTTACTAAAAGTGAGTGAGAGAGTATTGGACATTTTAAGCATCTGTTTTCATCTTCCTTTTAAAACTGTGAACAGTGGTGGCAAGAGTGGCAGTGACAGTGCGCACCGTCTAAAACAGGAGTAGTTAACTCAAGTTTATACATAAAATTCCTTGCTTACAATGGTCCAGATAAGCGACTAACATGCAGGTGTTTAGCTCCATTTATCTCCATAAAGTTATTATTGCACCTAGTGGTCCAAAAGATCTTATTTTATAGGAAATAATCAGAATTAAATCCAAGGAATTTCTGCAAACAAAGACAGAGGATAAGTGCAGACAGCATGTCTATGATGCACAGAACCAGTTCTATTTTAAGATACTGTATAGTGCAAACACTTGGAGAGGGAAAGCGGGATAAGGTCTGTGCATCAGAAATGCGTGACCTTGTTTCTCATGTGAAAAAGAAGAAAAATGCGTCCCCCTATTCCAGTGCCTGAATTTTTTGGACTAGTTTCAGGTCGTTGGTGTGGTTTTGAGATGTCGCTGGGCTGGAAATTCACTAGATAAGTCAATTCACTAGAGTAAGTCAAGTGTGATAGCGTCTTTATCAATGTCGCCCCACCAGAATCTATGATCACGAGCTGCTGCTGATAATATCTACCTCTGTGTATAGCAAAGATGTGTTACATAACCAGTTTTGTCTACGTCCTTGTCTTTGCTATTTTATTATAATGTGTAATATTCATCCATTTTCCATACCGCTTATCCTACGCAGGGTCGCAGGGAGTCTGGAGCCTATCCCGGGGGACTCGGGGAACAAGGCGGGGGACACCCGGGATGGGGTGCCAACCCATCGCAGGGCACAATCGCACACACATTCACACACTACAGATAATTTGGAAATGCCAATCAACCTACTATGCATGTCTTTTTATAGTTTCTAACTATTTTCATGAGGAGTAACATGTGCACATTCAAATAATGAGCTTAATATGTGAATAGATTGATTAGTAAAAATCAATCTGTACTCAGGAGGTCTGCGGATTTAGTTTATGGTTAAATACAGCAAGTTTGAGAACAACTACTCTAGTGTACAGTTCCGAGTCAAACTCATCCTAGAAAAAAATGCTTAATCACTGCTCGGTTTGGGATTTACACAGCAATAGCGTGCCTACACCAAAATAAAGAGAAGGCGCCAGAGATTGTTTTGATAAAAAAAAAAAAAAAAAAAGAGCAGTCCGTTAGTGAGTGTGTCCTCCTCTTCCCCCTCAACAGCCCCTTTGACCCTTTGGCACTGGCCGAGCACACACAGTCTGCACGCAACGGCGGGCCACAAATGAATGATTAACGCGGTAAACGCGCGCTCATTCCGGGCAGGAGAGCGGCTGGAAGTCCGCTAAGCGAGGCGGGGTGCGACTCGGGCACTGGGGGAAAGGTGGAAAGGGTGCACACATACAGAGCCAGGAGGGTATTGTGTTCAGCGCATGGCTTGCTCCCATGTCAAACACACGTATCCTCTTTCTAAAACACCTTCCCTAGGTCTTTTGTCTTTTTCAGCAAGGCCCCCTTCCGCGTCTCTCTCTCTCTCTCTCTCTCTCAGTGCACAAGTCAGCGAAAAGCAGCGAGCGCTTACAACGCCTCCGTGTCTGTCAGGGAGATGGATGGCACAGATAGACGCTTCCGCACGCAACCATTGTTACGCAGCGCGAGAGCGAGCCGCTCTCACGCAAAATCCGCAATTCTAATGAGCACAGTGGTGAATCGTTCTCAAGAGTCGACTCTTTGATTTCTTTCTTCTTGTGAACAATGGGAGCTGACTCAAAGATTAAGCTCCCCAAAACACCCAAAGTGGTGTTTATTTGTCGGGGAATAAACCCTCAAGGAATAAAAAGCACACACATTTCACACACAGTGCCCTGGAATTGCAGCTGTGAACGCAGATATCACCTGACACCAGAATCTGATCTATCATGTGAAAAATAATTATTTATGTGTGAAAATCGGATCTGCAAAATGAAGGTGCGTGTGATCCCTGCTGAAAACAAACAAACAAACAAACAAACAAAAAACAACAACAATAGAAACCACCACAAAATTCTAATGGTTTCCACTACAAATACCATTACCATTATTGGTCCTTAATGGTATCCACTAGACATAACATACCACCAATAGAAACCAGCAAATTGCCAGTAGAGACCCACAGGGACTATTACAGTTTCCATTTAATTTAAACCAATACAATTCCCATTATAACCATTGACACCATTCCAAATTCTATTAGGGTTTCAGCAGGGATGTGCAAAGTGTGTGTGTGTGTGTGTGTGTGTGTGTGTGTGTGTGTGTGTGTGTGTTCAGGGTGTGAAATATGATGACGTTAATATTTAATATTAGTTTTAAAAATGCACATGGGTAAATATTTTAAGCATGTGTCAGAACATCACATGTAAAAGCCCCTTTCCAAAAATATTGCTCATTATGTATTGGCTATTTTGAATTCTTATGAATCGTTGACTCTTTTAATCAGAAAGTTTTAGTGACCCTTTTAGTACTGACTCAAAGATTTACAAAAACTAAGAGCTGTTTTGTAGCGTATGAAGAAAATATAAGACACTGTGTGTCTCAAATCACAGAATTAGCATTTCCTAAGCCAGTCCGTACAGGATCTCGCTGGGTTTTTGTTTGTGATTGTTGTGACTAAAAAAAGTTTGATTTTGCTGCGGATTTTTCCTAAATTTTCGATGCAAAGTTTTTTTTTGTTTGTTTTTTTTGAAAATTACTTGAATTGGAAATTGCAGTTGAACGAAATTGTTTTGTACGGTCGTTCTCAGTGACGTTTGTTGGTAAATGAGACCTTTTAGTTGTACTCATGTTCGACGCACATGAATCGAAGAGGGCTTTGGCTGAATGTATGTTGTGATGACGTCACACGACACGTCTCGGCCCAAATCTGCAGAAAATCTGTGGTAATTTTGAAAAATTTGCAAACTCCTCCAAATATTGAGTTTGCTTGATTTTTCATTAATTTCTGCATTATATTAATTCCTTGATCTTCAGTAACCACTTTATCCTGGTCAGGGTTGTGGGAGATCCAGATTCTATCCTGGGAACACTGGTGGGATTTCACCCTGGATAAGACACCAGGCCATTTTAGACTAGCCCATGACTAACCTACTGGCATTTTTATTAGAGGTGGGAAAAAAGCTTGAACCTGGATCGAACCAGGGATCCTGGAGCTGTGAGGAGGTACACACCAAAATATGCCACTCAGTTTGAAATTCGCAGCATCTTCATACAAATATTTTGAATTAATTAATTAATTAACTAACTAATTAATTAATTAATTAATTTTGCAAAAAAAAATATTCTCTATTTTTCAGTTCCATTTAATTAAACATTTTAATGAAAAATGAAGCAGAAATAGAAAGTAAAGGCTAATTAATAAAAATTGAAGAGTATACTCCACTTGATTTAAAATATTAAATGACTTGTTTAAATAAAAATTTAGTATCCAAAGTAAAAAAAGCAAACGTATGGATTAATCTACAGCGCATGTGTAATATAAGCTCATGCACAATTCTGCATACTTATGTATCAAAATTATGTCAATGAGTGGTGTTAAGACTTTAATAAATGAGGTGTCATACAGTCTGTATGTCATGAAGTCCAAAGTAGTCCTACTTATTTCATTTTTACTCTGTGAAGTGAAGTCAAAATTCAGAGACTTAAATATTTAACACATAAATGCTCCAGATAGAGTAATCCATTAATTATTTGTGAATGGCATGAGAGCTACTGCTACCCAGCCTGGTTATTGTCTCTCCTGCTTGAGTGTTTGCGTGCTTAGCAGTCGCACGTGCTGTCAGATGAGCTCACACGCACTCTGTCTCCATTAAACCTGTCGTCTCTTATCACGAGTGCTGTGCCATGTTTCAAAGTGCTCAGTCTCTCTACACCTTTCTCTTTCACTCACTCACTCACTCACTCTTGCTCTGGTGTCATTTCCTTGCTCATACCTGACATGATTCTTTCATAACATGTGATTAATCAGTGTGTTTTGAATTTGGATTAAATTCCCAAAGGCCAGAGGAGGTCTTTGAGAATACGTTTAACAGGAAATACAGCAAGTGTAAGGTATTATTGAAGCTCAGGTGAACTAACAGTTATGGATCAGAATCGACATCACTCACAGATCTACTCACAGATCTACATCAAACGTGGCTGTAAAATAAAAAAATAAAACACAAACACATTACCTGTTGAAGTGAATCAGCTTGAATTACAGGAGAGTAAAACTATTGGAGATATAACTATAACTATAGCAGCTTATTTTTTCCCACCTGGTTTCTGAATGTTGGGTTACTTTTTGGACAAAAATGACTACATATTGAAATCTGTGGGTTTTTTTGTTGTCACCTAAGGGTATTTGTTTGTTTATAGAATTTGGTGAGGACCACACCATTGTTATTTAGGCCCTCATAAAGAAAAACATAGAATTGAAGGAGGGTATACTTTCTTTTTGCATATAACCGAGTGTATGACAAAGTGAAAACGTGATTTCTGGTCCTGATTAATGTGCTTTATCATACAATCTATACATTTTCAGTTTCAGTGAGCCTGTACCTATTGTAACCTTAGATTATTGTTCTTGGCTGACAGGAGTGGAACCTGATGTGGCGTTCTGCTGTTGCAGCCCACCCGCCTCAATGTTTGATGTGCCGTGCATAATGAGATGTTTTCCACTCACCACGGTGTAAAGAGTGGTTATTTGAGTTACCACAGCCTACCTGTCAGCTCAAACCGGGCTGTTTTTTTTTGTTTTTTGCACCATTCCGTGTAAACGCTCTGTTTAAAGAATGCCGTGTGGGAAAATTCCAGAAGATCAGCAGTTTCTTAAATGCTCCAACCATGCCAAAGTCACTGAGATCGCATTTTCCCTCTTTATCATGTGTGATCTGAACACTGTGAACTGAAGCCAAATGACTTGTATCTGCATGATTTTATGCATTATGCCTCTGCTACAAGATTGGCTGTTTGGATAATTGCATGAATGACAAGGTGTATAGGTGTTCCTAATAAAGTGGACAGTGAGTGTATAAGTGTATGCATGCCTATTAACGTTGCAAAACATTACAGTAATTATGTAATGTTATGTAAATGTGGTTAATTTACTGACTGCTTTCTACAGTCAGTTGAAATTGAAATCTCAGCCAATTTGCACGTCAGTTTAATAATAATAATAATAATAATAATAATAATAAAAATCCCACATCTGCACACACCTGAGTAATTACAGGTGAGCAACAGGAGTCTGTGGCCTAGTGCGCTTCACAGCTGCTGCCCACATCAGGGACTTCCTGCCGCAGATGGCGTGCAGGTAGCTCGTTTTCTCATGCCGCACATCAAACACCAACCTTCAATCCCTTTTTCTCGCTCTGTGTTCAGGGCGGTGTCACGCCACAAACACACAAACAGTCTGACGGAACCTCTATACACTGAGAAACCGACGAAGCGTCCTGTGTACAAAGGATCCACCATTACACAGTTCATTCCCATATGCAGTAGCAGTCATGCAATTTCAACACTTTATCTCGACATGTATCATCGCTTTGTCCTGCATGAGGACACACATGCACTTGTATACTGTTATGCAGTCTGTCTATCTTTCTCTCTCTCTCTCTCTCTCTCTCTCTCTCACACACACACACACACACACACACACACACACAGCTACACACCTGGAGGTTAAACTTCAGTCTAACCGGTGTTATAATGTTAGCGTGCTCAGGGCTCATGTACTTTCACAGTTGTTTGACTTGCATTCATCCTCCACGCCCGTGCAGATTAGGCAAATCAGTGCTCCCGTTGTATTTGTACTGTTCTGACCCTGAGTACAGACTACAGACAAGTGTGTGTATGTACACAATAGTACGTCACAAATTACGTAATTTCAAACAGCAGTTTTATGATATGCTGTGAGTAATAGGCGCCACCACCCTGTGCGTGCTGAACTTGATGAGAACTCACCTATTCAATCAACAACATAATGACCACACAGCCTACGTGAAGGCTGTACTTGATACTCAGCAAAGTAGGTAAAGCAGTATAAAGTATGTAAAGCAAGTTTATTTTCAGCTTTTTCATGCACTACAATTGATATTTATAAAGAGGACTGCACTTGGCTGGAGAAGTTGTGTTGATAGATGATGCCAGAGCACTTGCGTGTCTCACATTGCTTTATTAATCAGATATTCTGCGAATCTGAAGTCACACATGTCAGCTCACACGCAAAGGTGCCTGGCATGCCACGCCACTGGGTGTCACAGGAAGCATCCATGACTAACAGTGAAGACAATTCCCTATAACAGAACGGTATTGTTTATGTAAGGAATAAAACATGACAGGGCGTGCTGTTATAGGAAAATGATCAGCGACTAGGTGGTGACATGTGGGCCAATGAGAAGCGGAATTACTGTTATCACCTGGAAGTTGATTACTTTCCAATTACAGCACAATTATCTTATACAGTAATTTACCAACAATTCTGTATTCAGTAAAGAATGATACATAGTACATTTTATCCTTTTATAGTTATGTTGTGGAACGTCCATGAAACAAGTCAGCTCCTGTTCACCAGCCTCTCGCTTTTTCTCTCTTGAAGTTAAAAATGCAAAAAGAAAAAAAAAGGCAGCTTTTCATGTTACCAAAAAACCACAAAAAAAACAACAACAACAAAGCGCAAAATCTGTCAAGACAAGTCTGTCCTGAAGACCTAAATTTACAGCTGTAATGTTAAGTAAACATGTCCTTGCAGAAAAATTCACCGTATAAACAATTACAACCTTGCAGCTGGCACTATTCTCAGTGCTGCTGATAGACAGTTAATCAACACCTTTTTTGGATTTCTCCCCCATTTTCTCCCCAATTTGATGAATTTCCAATTCCCACTACACCAGCTAACATGTGCTTCCTTTGAGACATGTGAAGCCAGCCAAGCGAATCTTTTCAAACTGCTAATCACAGCGGCTTAACACACTCAGAGGAAAGAACTATCCGGCCTCTTCCACATACATGAGCTCACAAGTACTCACAATTGGCTAGTGTTCCTGTGATTGATAGGGAAAAGATAGCACGCCATTCCTTCCATTCATAGAGCACAGCCAATTCTGTTCCCTTGGCTCTCAGCCACGGATGGCTGTGACATTGTCAGGATCGAAGTGGTCAATTTCTGTTATGATGACCTCAAGGAGGTGTTCAGTAAGAACTTCTTACCTGTTTACACCTTGTGATTGTGTCGTTGAACATGTAGCTGGTGCTTCCTCATAGTCACATATACCTACATTCTGCTGCTAACAGCAAAGCTGTGGGGGACAATCAGATGGCTCTTCAGCAAGGCAACATTGCCTAATGTTGCTGTTACTGCTACCCTCTCTCTTTTCTATGATCATAGAGGAGCTGAATAGTTCATATATCAATTAAGTATTCAGTAACATTAGGGGAAATTATGAATACATTGTGATGCCGTACGGGTTTGGGAATTGCCTCATCTGTCATCCAGGCCTTTGTCGCTAATGAAGTGAGACATGTTTAACAGACAGGTGCTAGTTTTTATAGAGGATATTCTCATCTGTTTTGCCACTCAGGATGTACACGTCCAACATGTTCATCAAGTTCTCAAATACCTACTGAAGAATTGCTTGTATTCAAATGAAAAGTGTAAATTCCTCCAAACCTTTTGTTTTGTTCCTTGACTATATTACAAATCCAGAGGGATGATAGTGGATGATAAGTTATCAGCATTTATGGACCGGCCAGAACCTTACATTTTACAGAGTTACCTTTATTAGGCTTTGCGAACTGTTATCATAGGTTCTTTCATCATTTTTGTCTAACTGCCACTCCTCTTACTCTCTTCAAAGGACTGGCCTCGTAATCTCGCCTGTGCTCAGGTGCAGTGCAAACATTTAAAACTTTGCAGGAATGTTTCACATCTGCCTCTTTGTTTCAGCACTTCACATTCAAATTCATTGTAGATTTCGGTGAAGAGATTAGAGTGAGAACAGTGATGGTAACCCTCCTAACTGTCACCAACAGAAACATATTGTGAGTGGAAAATTGTAAGTTGTTGGCGGTTAAATTGGCCTTAGAGGACTACACACCCTGGCTGAAGGGCAGTAACTTTGCAAACATTAAGTCTGCCTTGAAACTATATTTTTACCATTTCTCGGGTTAGAGTTAGGGGTTAGGGTTAGGGGTTAGGGTTAGGGTTACGGTTACCCTAACCCTTGGTTACAAGAATATCAAGGTAGATGCACTCTCCAGTATTGATGATGAAATTTGCTTTCCTGCAGAAGCAGACGTCATTATGCCACCAGAGTCACATATTGTGTGCATATCTGGTACATCGATGGCATTTCAGTGAATTTACATGTATGTATGTATCCTGCGGATTTGTCATATCCTATTCCCCCCTACTCCTAGCTCAGTTTTCCTGGCTCAATTTTCTGCCTTGAAGGCTTACTAATCACCTGTCCAATCAATTCTCATCAACTGTTACGATACAAACTTGGTGTACATACCATCTGTTAGACTATTTTATTTTAAATAAAGGCTTCTACTGGCTGTTTTGTGTGGTTCTGGATTTTCAAAGGGATTCCACTTGGAACCTTTCCTGACCTTTTAATTCATTGAACTCCCAGAACTCATCGGCAGGTCCACACTTCTATTTCTCACGCTTGTATCTACAGACTTCTCAATTTGTTTAATTGTTCATGCTTAACAATTCAGAATAGTTACTGAATAATATGCTTTATGGTTAATAACTGCACATTAACTGAGAAATGTACTTCCAGTTATCACTTACGTTATAACAGCTATAAACATTTGCTTGCCAGCCTCTCTTTTTTCCTCTCTCTTTCTTAAGACAAAAAAACTGCAACTTTACCATATCACTAATTATATGTTTATCAGAATTAAGAATTCAACAGTGCTGTGGTATAATAAAGTAACCATTTATAAATAAGGTTAAATCTAGGACTCTAAAAATGTTTTTGGTTTGTCCCTCTGAAGGAAGCGTTAAATGGAAAATTATGTTTATTCACGTAAAATTCTGGGGAAATTTACTGGAGGTAACACAATGTCATACCGATAATGAACATCTCAAATGAGAATAAAAAATTCCCCTATGACCGGTTATCAGTTTCGCTTATGCACTCACGAATATGCCTTACATCACATTTGGAACACTTGAAACATCAAAGAGAAGTAGAAGCCAAGGTGTAGCTCACTAAATCTGGTTATGTCATAAGTGTGTGAAACCTTATCTTCTCAGAAGAGATTTCTAGGGTTCAGGGCTTAATCCTGAGCTAGGGTTACTGTGTGCGGAGTTTCACATGTTCTCCCTATACCTTCCTTTGGGATCACTGTGGCGTAAGAGGAATAAACACTTCAGAAAATGACGTTATTGGAAAAATAAACAAATTTCGGAAACATGGAAACTGTAACTCCAACCTGATTATTTCCCTATAACAGCACACTATGGAGTGCTTATTATTATGGGACCATGGTATATTTTTGGCCTTTGGATTATGACAACTGATAGAAATTATATTATTATGGATGGCACAACAGAAAAGTGTTTGCCCTATCACTCCAGAGGCTGTGAGCTTGAATGATGCCAAAGTCATCCATAGCCAGGAGTCCAAGAGAGCAATATTGGCCGTGCTGTCTGGGTGGGAAGAATAGCAAAGTCTCTCTCCTGTCAGTCACAGAGAAACTAGCCAATCTAGGAGCTCATGTATGCGGAAGAGGGTGGATAGCGCTTTCTGTCGAGTTACTGTGCTTCGCTGCTCTGTGATGCAGAAAACACGTGGTGGGTTGGCTTCATGTGTCTCAGAGGAAGAATGTATTAGTCTCCCACCTCCTTGGTTGGTAGCTGTCATGTTAGAAGAGAGGTGGGTGTAAACGGACCAAGATGAAAAAATTATGGAGAATATAGGACAATTATTACTGGAGTTATATTATAGTTATATTGTATTATATATTAAAGGACTTATTATATAGGAATTATTATTGACCTATTCATTCTTGAGTATTCAAATGCCAATATGAACATTTATCACATTTATGACATATTATTACAATATTATATTAAAGAAATTCTTATGCTTATAAGATTAGTATGAGAATGACTTTTCATGGTTTCACAACTGCTATTTGACCATGTAGTATTGGTACATTTATAGAAGGGATTTATTTATTTATAATTGCACTATCCGGTGTTACCCAGATGAGGATGGGTTCCCTTTTGAGTCTGGTTCCTCTTAAGGTTTCTTCCTCATATGGTCTCAGGGAGTTTTTCCTTGCCACCGTCGCCTCTGGCTTGCTCATTAGGGATAAATTCATAAATTTAAAATCTATGTCCTGAATTTATATATTTCTGTAAAGCTGCTTTGGGACAATGTCCATTGTTAAAAGCGCTATACAAATAAACTGAACTTGAAATTGAACTAGAACAGATTCGAATAGAATGTTAGCAAGAATACAGGCAGCTTGTAAACATATTCAGGTTTTGTGTGACAGTTTTGTGTGTTATTCAAGGTTTCGTGAAAGGAGTGAAGAGTTAAGGGAGTACTGTCACCACGAAGGGCACAAATACTGTATGTCCACTCATGTGAACCTTAGAAGACAGCCGTCCTTATGCTTTCTGTGAATGGGATAGAATTTCTGTGAATTTTAGACCTTGGATTGGTTTTATTGGTCATGTAAGACTTACAAGAACTTGGGCATGAAAAGCTCAAGTCATTAAAAAATTTAAGCCCACAGCAAAATGAAGCTCAGCTAAAAGTTAATGAGCTTTCTATAAATCTAACCTTAAGTGCCCCCGTTATGGAGTGATAAGAGTTACCAGTTTGATCATGTTGCGTGTTGATTCTCATGTCATTCCTGTCAACCCACAGCAGCTGGGTCCAAATTAATCAAAGGCATTGCCACCTTGTGACAGTTTCTTGGAGAGCGGCACCATCCGAAATAAACCGATGTGAGTGCAAACCGTGCTGCGTGTCTGTACCTGTGTGTTCAGTGAGCTCTGTCCAAGGCATGTAAAGATACGTCATTAAAATGTTTCCCTTTTCCCTTTTAATGTAAACATCATTACTCTATCATTTCAAAGGAAGCACAAAAGCTGCAGGTTTAAGACTGGCAGCCCCCTCGTGAGACATGCGGTGTAGACCTACGTGTTTCTACAAGCACACATCATCTTATTCACACACACACACACACACACACACACACACACACACACACACAGAGTCAGACATAATTGCTTCCTTTTTTAATATACCTAATAAAGTATTTAACTGCCTTATTTATATGGCACTGTTCACCTCAGATACACTTTAGTTACATAAGCAGGTTTAAAGACATAGTAAAATATCCAAACATGAAACAAGACTAAATTAAACCTCCAAAGTATTCCGTTTTGATGTGCTGGATGAAAATCTGTTTTTATTATTTCAAAAGTGTTAATTCGTTTTTAATGAAATAAATACTGCAAATCATCACTAAAGACATACTAAAGGCACTAATTCAATTTTAGCAGTGTTACTTCAACACTATGCATTAAGTCAACATTAAAGTTATTAACTCAACACTAACAATGCTAATTTATAGTAACAGTGTTAAAGGCATTAATACTAGCAGTGTTAATACAACAGTGTTAATACAACACTCATGAATACTAAACGAGAGTGAGAGGATGCCTGAGGAATGGAGGAGAAGTGTTTTGGTGCCGATTTTTAAGAACAAGGGAGATGTGCAGAGTTGTGGAAACTACAGAGGTATTAAGCTGATGAGCCATACAATGAAGTTGTGGGAAAGAGTAGTGGAAGCAAGGCTAAGGGGAGAAGTGAGCATTTGTGAGCAGCAGTATGGTTTCATGCCAAGAAAGAGCACCACAGATGCAATATTTGCTTTGAGAATGTTGATGGAGAAGTACAGAGAGGGTCAGAAAGAGCTGCATTGTGTCTTTGTAGATTTAGAGAAAGCGTATGACAGGGTGCCAAGAGAGGAGCTGTGGTATTGTATGAGGAGGTCTGGATTGGCAGAGAAGTATGTTAGAGTGGTGCAGGATATGTATGAGAGCAGTAGACAGTGGTAAGGTGTGTGGTAGGTGTGACAGAGGAGTTCACGGTGAAGGTGGGACTGCATCAAGGATCGGTTCTGAGCCCCTTCTTGTTTGCGGTGGTGATGGACAGGCTGACGGATGAGGTCAGACAGGAATCTCCATGGACTATGATGTTTACGGATGACACTGTGATCTGTAGTGAGAGCAGGGAGCAGGTGGAGGAAACTCTAGATAGGTGGAGGTTTGCTCTGGAGAGAAGAGGAATGAAGGTTAGTCGCAGCCAGACAGAATACATGTGTGTGAATGAGAGGGATCCAAGTGGAACAGTGAGGTTACAGGGAGAAGAGGTAAAGAAGGTGCAGGATTTTAAGTACTCAGGGTCAACAGTCCAGAGCAACGGGGAGTGTGGAAAAGAGGTGAAGAAGCGTGTCAAGGCAGGTTGGAATGGGTGGAGAAAAGTGTCAGGTCTGTTGTGTGATAAAAGAGTACCGGCAAGAATGAAAGGAAAGGTGTACAGGACAGTAGTGAGACCAGCGATGTTGTATGGTTTGGAGACAGTTGCACTGAGGAAAAGACAGGAGGAGGAGTTAGAGGTAGCAGAGCTGAAGATGTTGAGGTTCTCTTTGGGAGTGACGAGGATGGATAGGATCAGGAATGAGTACATCAGGGGGACAGCACATGTGAGATGTTTTGGAGACAAAGTTAGAGAGGCCAGGTTGAGATGGTTTGGACATGTTCAGAGGAGGGAGAGTGAATATATCGGTAAAAGGTTGCTGAGGTTAGAGCTGCCAGGCAGGAGGCCGAGAGGAAGACCAAAGAGGAGGTTTATGGATGTAGTGAAGGAGGACATGAAGGTAGTCGGTCTGAGAGAAGAGGATGCAGGGGATAGGGCTAGATTTAGGCAGATGATTCGCTGTGGCGACCCCTGAAGGGAACAGCCGAAAGGAAAAGAAGAAGTGTTAATACAACACTTAAGACACTAATTCAGCATTAACACTGTTAACACTGCAGGTACTAATTCGACTGTTTCTGTTGAGCACAAATTCTGTCAATAAAAGTGTTAATTTACTTGAACACTAAGTCGTTAATTCAATACTAACAACTTTAAACACTAAAGGCACTATTAAACACTAAATATGCTAATTTAGCACTGACAACACATTCATTCAACAGCATTAATTTAGCATTAAAGGCATTAACACTATTGAGGTACTAATTTGACAGTAACGTTGTAAATTCAATAACATGTTATTTTAGTTGTGTGCTGATTTAGTGTTAATTCAACTCTGAGGATATTAATTTGAACACTCCTACTGTGGATTCAACACTAAACGTTTTTGTTTTTCTTTATTTCTTTTAATTTATTTAGATTTTCTATATTCTGTAAAATTACTGTGAGATTTTGTTTGTAATTGAAATCGAAAGTTGTATAGATCAGCCAGAGAAGAATAACTAAACCTTAACTACAATACTAAAACTACAGAGCGAATAATTGTGGATCTGCATTAATGACATGCGTTGTTAGTGTTTCTTCAGTGATTGTGGTGTGATTGATAAAGTATTCTTGTCACGCTATAACACTTGGGTTTACGTTTTGGTGGAGTGAGTTTATTTCGAGATGCGTTTTGGTCCCGGTACAGCATTTTGGGAATAAAATGAACTGTGTGTTTCTGCAGAGAGGTGTGTGAAAAGTTTTAAAAACAAACGAGCGTAGTACTGAAAAATACTTGTTAGCAGTTATAAGAAAAACAGAACAAAACTGTAAACACTAAAGATATGAATTCGACACTAAACATGTCAAAAAGAAAAGGTAAACAACAAGCAGGGGAGTTTGCTGTGTCTGAGCCACCGTGTCCTACAAACAGTTCCAGGAGTTTGTCTTGCGTGTCGTTTCCAAGAATGAAGCTCTGAGGACACTGAGCTCTGAGGGGCGGAGCAGTGACGAGCGCTGTGTAAACTAACATAGCCTGGAGCGCCTCCGAGTATACCCCCCCTCCCCCTCCTCTCTCTATCTCCCACTCTCACTCAATTCAATTCAATTCAATTCAAAGTATTTTATTGACATGATTGTTGACATACAATATTGCCAAAGCATCGATATAGATAAGAAAGAAGAATTAAAAAGAAAACAATAGGAATATGAATAAAAATAGAGTTTTAAAAAATAGTAATAATTCCAAAAATAAGTAAATAAAAAATATACAAATAAAAATGAAAAATAAAGTGACAAAATGCAAGGTGACAAAAGTATAAAGATTACAATAATTATGTACATTAATGCCATAAAATAAAATAAAATAAAATAAAATAAGGTAAATTAGAGATAAGTAAATAAGCAGTATGTTGAGTGTGTACAATTATCCAGGGAGATGTGATCAGAGCGGTAGTTGGTTTGTGAGCATGTGCAGCTCAGAGATTAATTTTGTTGCAACAGGTGCGTGACTCCGCCCCCAGTAGCACCTGCATTTGTTTTGTTTCTGATCGGTTTGGAAAACTGTGGTAAGAGCTTCCAGAATTGTTCCAGGTATTTTTCTCTTGAAAGGTATGACAGTGAAGGAGAAAGTGTTCCTCTGTCTCAACCTCACCAGTCTTACAGAGACAGCACTCTCTTTCTTCCTTTGGAAGCCATGTTTGTTTGTGTTTGCCTTTCTCTATAACTAGGCCGTGATCACTGTGCCTGGATTTTGTAACTAGCTGTCTCTGTTAAGGATCTGTCTCTGTATTTGGACCAGTAGTCCAAATATGCATTTTTACTAGTTTTTATGATTTGGTTTATTCTAATTTGGTTTAGTTTAGTTGAGCTGGTCTGAAACTGATTGTTAGATGTTGGTGGGTTTGTGAGTTTCAGAGCCAACTGACAGAGGGGACTGGTTTAAGGGCTTAGCTCTTGGGTTTTAAGGGCTTCGTAATTCTAATTCTGCTCTGCATGCATTAGTTGGTGGTGTTCTCTGCACTCTCAGAACGTTGCACGCAGGGATTCTATGGGGTGTTTGTCCCATCTAGAGTAGTCGTCCTGACAGAGTGGGCCCCACACTTCACATCCATATAGAGCTGTAGGCATAATAATACTGTCAAACATTTTACACCAAATCGTGACTGGGATGTCTACTTGGGTAAATTTCCCTTTGATAGCATAGAAAGCTCTTCTTGCTCGTCTTTTAGCGCGTTCACTGCCAGACCGAAGCCAGCTGAAGCGCTGATTTTTAAGCCAAGATAGTCATAATGTAGAGTGCGTTCTAGGGCCGTGTTGCTGTGACAGTAGATCTCCAGCAGGTCCAGTTGCTGCTGTAGCCCTTGTGCAGTTGCTGACAGAAGCACCAGGCCATCTGCGTAGAAGAGGAATTTCACCTCAGAATTATTTAAAGTGAGGCCAAGTGTTGTGGATTGTTGCAGTAACACTGCTAACTCATACTGTCTGTCTGTCTGTCTCTCTCACTTACACTGTCTCTGTCTGTCAATTCGATTCAACAGTGATTTATTGTCACGAATGTTGCATGTCACAAAGCAAGTATATAAATTAACAGATCATACTGCTTGCCTGTCTCTTTCAGTCTCTCTCTATGTATCTGTGTCTGTCTCACTCATCTATTTTCTCTCTCTCTCTCTCTCTCTCTCTCTCTCTCTTACTTGCTTTCTGTCTATCTGTATATCTCATTCACTCACATTCTCTCTCTCCTTTTCTCCCTCCCCCACCCCCCCCCTTTAAGTTTATAAGCCCTTCGCACGCGCATCCATTGATGAGGCAAGACGATGCCTGTTTTTTGTTTTTGTTTTAATAAAGGAGTGGTGGGTTAAAGGGTTAAAGGGTTAAAGGTCATGCCTGCAGGTGTGATGTTGCCTCTGTTGCGTGAGGACACTGCAGGGCCTCTAAATGGGCCCTGATAATAAGTCCTCATCATTCAGCCCCAGGGGGACGGTCACGACCCACAGCTGTGGCGTCACTGAGTTGCTCACGATCTCGCGTGCTACCACACCAGGCGTGGCTTGTCAGACGTTAATTGATCATGTTGTTTTTGATCATTAATCAAGATCTTATATATATATATATATATATATATATATATATATATATATATATATATATATATATATATATATATATATATATATATAGAGAGAGAGAGAGAGAGAGAGAGAGAGAGAGAGAGAGAGAGAGATAGATAGATAGATAGATAGATAGATAGATAGATAGATACAGGTTGATTCAACACAACAGAGCAGCAAGCAGAGTAAAAAGTCTGAAGTTAATAAAAACAGCTAGAGCAAGAGATGTA
The DNA here is from genome assembly GCA_023630585.1 of Cranoglanis bouderius. NCBI lineage: Eukaryota > Metazoa > Chordata > Actinopteri > Siluriformes > Cranoglanididae > Cranoglanis > Cranoglanis bouderius. The sequence continues at coordinate 5,831,903 of CM042557.1, read as the reverse complement.
AGTTAGTGATGCACTGTAACTAGAGATGGCACAATGCTACTTTTTCTGTTCTGATGCCGATACTGAAACCTTAAGCATCAGTCGATATCAGATCTGATTTTGATTTATTTTTTTTAAACTACCAAGCTTTAATTAATTACATTTAAAAAATAAAAAATGAAGCACTTAAAAAGAACTTAAAAAGAAAAAAAATACATAACAAAAAACGAGCTTTCATACATTTCACAAAAATCACATAAATATAATAAAGTAGAAAGTGTAACTATATTAAAATCAATCCTAACAAATAATATGATCAAGTCTCTTTATATATACAGCCCTCCATTAATATTGGCACCCTTGGTAAATGGTCTGCACTTATATAGTGCCTTTTTAACCTTTGCGGTTCTACAAAGCACTTTACATGCCTGCCATCGGGAGCAACTTGGGGTTCAGTGTCTTGCCCAAGGACACTTTGGCACATGGAGTCATGTGGGCTGGGAATCGAACCGCTGTGAAAAATTGCCTTTATTGTTTAACCTTTTGATCTTTTATTTAAAAAATTCACAAAAATAGTCTGCTCTCATGGATATCAAACAATTGCAAACAAAACACAGATTTATCCAAAAAAATATATCTTTGTTAAATATACAGTAGGTGTGCAAGAATTATTGGCACCCCTATGAATTCATATGAGAAAAATACATTTGAAGTATATTCCCATTGATATTTTACATTATTTTTAGTACACCTGGGTGACTAGGAACAGGAAATTGTTCAACCATGACTTCCTGTTTCACAGGGGTATAAATATGAGGTAACACATTGGCCAAATTAGTCATTTATAACAATGGATTAGACCAAGGAATATAGCTGTGATGTGCAGCAAAAGGTTGTTGAGCTTCACAAAATGGGACGTGGCTATAAGAAAATAGCACAAGCATTGAAAATGCCCATTTCCACCATCAGGGCAACAATTAAGAAGTTCCAGTCAACTGGAAATGTTATGAATCAACCTGGAATTGGACCTGTGTCTATATTGTCTTAATGCACTGTGAAGAGGATGGTTTGAGTGGCCAAAAAATCTCCAAGGATCACAGTTGGAGAATTGTAGAAGTTAGTTGCATCACCTACATCACCACAAGTTGTTTGGAAGGGTTTCAAGAAAAAAGCCTCTAATCTCACCCAAAAACAAACTCAAGTGTCTTCAGTTTGCCAGACACTACTGGAACTTCAAATGGGATCAGGTTCTATGGTCAGATGAAACCAAAATAGAGCTTTTTGGCAATAAACACCAGAGGTGGTTTTGGCGCACACAGAGAGGTAGCCATATGGAAAAGTACCTCATGCCCACAGTTAAATATGGTGGTGGCTCTTTAATGTTTTGGGGCTGTTTTTCTGCCAGAGGACCTGAACACAGGTTAGGATACATGGCATCATGGACTCTATCAAATATCAGCAGATATTAAATGAAAACCTGACTGCCTCTGCCAGAAAGCTTAAAATGGCCCGTGGTTGGATCTTCCAGCAGCACAATGATCTAAAACATACATCAGAATCAACACAAAAATGGTTTACTGACCACAAAATTAAGGTCCTGCCATGGCCATCCCAGTCCCCTGACTTGAAACCCATAGAAAACCTGTGGGGTGAACTGAAGAGGAGAGTCCACCAGCGTGGACCTCGAAATGTGAAGGATCTGGAGAGATTCTGTATGGAGGAGTGGTCTCAGATCCCTTGCCATGTATTCTCCAACCTCATCAGGCATTATAGGAGAAGACTCAGAGCTGTTATCTTAGCAAAGGGAGGTAGCACAAAGTATTGACTAAAAGGGTGATAATAATTGTTGCACACCTATATTTAACAAAGATTTTTGTTTTTATAAACCCGAGTTTTGTTTGCAATTGTTTGATATCCATGAGAGCAGAGTATTTTTGTGAATTTTTTTTAACAAAATGAACCACAGACAATCACAAAAGTTTGTGAAAATACAAATTTCAAACTCTAGACCATTGGAAAACAACATCCTATGGTATATACGTATGTTTCTGCTTCTTGAAAGGTACTACGATGATATCTAAGGTCCAATTATGTTCCTTGAGTGAAAATGAGTTTGAAACACACAAAACATCCTCAAGACCTCTAATAAGCTACAAAATACCTACCCTTAAGGCAACGACCCGAGTGACAAGGATTTGTACTGTATGTTAAAAGGTACAGTACAAGTGTGTGAGGAAGTGTGTGCATGAAAGAAAATCCAATCAAAGAACAGGGAATGAACATTTTCACTATAATTTGAAACTCCTCAGTGAGAGGAGTATATGAGTGGAGTTGTAATAGTACTAGGTGTGCAGAGAGAGCTGGAAAGAAAAACTAGAGAGATAGCATTGGAGTGAGGTGTGTGTGTGTGTGTGTGTGTGTGTGTGTGTGTGTGTGTGTGTGTGTGTGTGTGTGTGTGTGTGTGTGTTTGTTTTTTCCTGCCTGAGGCGTTGTGCTCCAGATTTGAGAATGAGTTGGCGTGTGAAGACATCGTGTCTCTGCACACCACGCCTGCACCTGTCAGATTTTGTGCAGCATGCCTATGTTTCGTGCGGACCAGCGATGGGCTGAAAGAGAGAGAGAGAGAGAGAGAGAGAGAGAGAGAGAGAGAGAGACAGAGAGAGAGAGAGATAGAGAGAGAGATAGAGAGAGATAGAGAGATAGAGAGAGAGAGAGAGAGCGAGAGTGCGAGCGAGAGAGCATAGCTGAGTTGCATGTGTCTGTTGCTTTCAGTACACACACACACACACAGCTGCATACCTGAGTGTGACACACACCTGGGACTTAACTAATGCCTTCAGTGGCCCTGGAGACAGGGTGAAATATTTACATGGACTCTCGTTCTCGCTTTCACGCTAGTTATCCTAAAAACAAAGAGTGCTAAGCATTGCTGAGTCAGGGTGAAGACGGTGATAGTTTCGCTGTAATTATTGTACAATGCAGTCTGATGGTTTCAGATGTATAACACTGTTTGTGTTTCAGACAGGAGTGCATGCTGGCAGGAAGCTGAATGCATGAATTCCTGTTTTATGTGAATTCTTGCTTTGTTTTTATTGCTTTTCAGCTTTATTGCTGTTTTAAAAGCCATATTAAAAGGCAAATTCCATTTTTTTTACCGTGGTGTAAAATTCAATTAATAAATAAGTGAATGAACAAACAAACAAACAAATAAATAAATAAATAACATTTAATACATTAAACATTATTTTAAAATAATGAATAAAACTATTCATTTTACAGAATATCATTAATTTCCATAAACATTATATACCATTATCATACCACTTTTATTACTGTTGTATTCTACAAAGGTGTTTATAGTGATAAAAAATGTAACAATAAACTCTGTGGCATATTGCATAACATCAATATAATATACAGTGCCCTCCATTAATATAGGCAAAAATTGTCTTTCTCGTTTAACTTTTTGATCTTTTGTGGTTGGAGAATACATGGCAAGGGATCTGAGACCATTCCCCCATACAGAATCTCTCCAGATCCTTCAAATTTCATATTATTGGGCACTGTATGATACAGATAAAAAAATTATTTATATTTTTTATTTTATTTTAGTATTTTTTTATATATATATATATATATATATATATATATATATATATATATATATATATATATATATATATATATATATATATATATATATATATTTTTGTCCAACGAAATACACCTGCTCTTAAAGAAAGATTTCATTTAGCTATATATTGTAGTTCAGATTAGGCCACACCCCTAAACCTCTAAAGCCTGAGATCCTGTAAAGCTGTTTAGTGTTTTCATAAGATCTCACGCAAATGATTCATCTTTTCAGCTAATTACAAACTCCACATGCACGATGAAATACTAAACCCCAAGAGCCCTACAGCACTGCATACACTCCAACACTCAACACACACTTATCAGTAATCACTGCTCATCTGAATCAGATAAAATAATAAAATAACAATAACTTTATTATCCTAAAGAGTGTCTATAGGCTTTCTATAGTGCTTTGGTCTTCACTTATTAAGGGCTAAATCAAACGTCAGTCTGACCAATATACTGTAGCAATACATATGTTGTATATCAAATGTTAAAATTGTGACCGTAAAAAGTGGCCACATTGGGCACAATTCATCAGTATCAAGACACGGTTTATATTTTTCCCTAATATTCCATTAAATTCCATTTAAACACCTAATTTCTTTAGATTGCCGTGCACACTCCACAGCAGGAAAAAAATAACACCATGTTTGTTTCATCTTTTTCAGGTCAGAAGAGTTTGCACTTTCCGGTTTCTTAGTAACATGAAAAGCTGCATTTTTTTCTCTCTCTTTTTTTCCCTCTCTTTTTAACTTCAGGAGAGACAGAAGAAGACATTCTGGTGAGGGAACCACGTAAGTGATAACAGGAACTAACTTGTTTTGTGGACGTTCCACAACAATGAGCGGCTAAAATGTCTTTCTGTAACAAATACAAATTGCAATGCTGTGGTGTAAGAGGAATAAAACTCTATTCGGGACATGGCGATATTGGAAAGTAATCAACTCCGTACTCTCATACCCTGCTGTATATTGGTGTCTTCCAGCTAGCAGGGACTGAATATGACTAAATTATGGAAGAAATGAACAAATATTAGATCTGACTAAATGAATTACATCCAACATTTTTAAATTCATTTTCAATTTAATGTAATCTCCATGCATGCATAAATATATACATATAAGTATAAGGTGCATGTAAAAACAATTCAGCATGTAGATTGCAAGTAGTGTGTAAGGGCTAATGAATTATCCCTTGTCAGCAAATATTAGCTGTGAAATATATTCGGTAATGTGTATCTTAATAGTCTTGTCCCTGATAATATCATTATTTGGTTATTTTCAGTCAAATGTGGCATTTATACACAAGTATGTAGATCAATTTGCATTAAATATGAGTGCACTGAAGGTGTGTATGAACGGTTGAGAAGCAGCCATGCATTTAAGGGTTAATGTTTTAAAGCAGAGATGTCGAACATACAGTCCGTGGTCCAGGACCGGCCCTCTGAATAGATTTAAAATCGTCTTTGTGGACTGTAATTGAATGAAAAGATTCAGGGAGGAGATAGCTAGTCCTTGTTATTCCACTAGGTGGCAAAACAGAGTTATATCCTTTCAGGAACAGGTGGATTGATACTGAGGTCATGTGACACTTAAATTGCTCACAGGTAGACTCCATTCAGCTAATTATGTGACTTTTAATGGTAACTGGTTGCACCAGAACTAACAGACACCTCTTGCACTAGCTTTATTCTTTTTGTAGTATTGTTGAGGCACTAGCTATTTCATTTAAGGGGACGGGTTAAGTTAAGGGACGGGCGTCATGTTCTCATGTTTTGAGGCCAGTGAGTTAGGACTGAATACTGTGTTGTCTGTTTCTTTTATTTTAGGTTAGTCAGTCGCCCAAAATTAGTTTTTGTTTGTTATTTAAATTTTTTATTTTTTTTGCATAGGCCGATGCTCATCTCTGAAATGAATATCCACTATGAGTAGCTATAACAACGTGAGAACACAACTATATCAATAAAACCTCATAAGTGCTCGGTGTTTAGGTCTGGCAGAGGGTGAGAGCTTCCCTCTCTATCCATACTCTCATAAACAATATACAATGAACTGATTGTATTGGACACAAAGAGTGATATTTATCTCTGTAGTCAAAAGCAAAACCATATTACATCTGGATGGAGGCTATTTCCCCGTTTTTGTTGTCTGTGGAGTTATCTCAGCTCTCAGCTCTGCTTCATGCCAAACGGCACGTAAGATGCAAGCTGTCCACCCTGACCCCGAGTGCCTGCACTGATATAACATCTGATTTTGCGACTAAGGGAATCCTAAACATGAGAAGAACCTGATCATAGATCTTAGTCTGTGCTCGTCTCTTATTTATTCTAAACAACTAGAGGCTCAGATCAGGACTACCTGCATTGTTCGGTCTATTTTTGCTGTTGATTTAATCCCTGTCCAAATGTATAAATATACACTGTATGACGTATAGTACTAAGCTGTCCTGATTTGACCTTCATATCATGTCTAATTATGCGTGAGAGATGCCATGTTTTGATTAGAGAACACAAGTACGCACAAAGGAAAAGAAATGATTGACATACTAACATAACCTCAAGAGACTCTCCCAGATTTCCTGTAACCATAATCACATGGTGGGGGTGGGGGTGGGGATGGGGGGTGTCTATTTTAATTTTTTTAATAAAAAAAAAAAAAAAAAGCACCAAATTGTTTCTTTTTGGTTACTGTGGTAAAGGTTAGGATTAGATTTAGGTGTAGCATAGCATCAATTAACAACATTATGTCAGTTGAAGGTCCTGACAAGGATAGTAAGAGAAATGTGTGTGTGTGTGTGTGTGTGTGTGTGTGTGTGTGTGTGTGCGTGTGTGCACGTGCGTGTGTACTACATGCGTGCCTGTGCTGTGTTTGTGGGTCTTCACGTGTGTGTGTGTGGGTGTGTAATCATTACCCTTCCCGATCTCTCATATCATCAGTAGTGGAATGTATTCAGTCATTGAGGAAGCTCTTTCCTGGCTTCAGTCCATCTCTGGTTCGGCTTTATCGCTCCTCAGGAAACACAGCCATCTCCTGCTGCTAAAGGCCTCCAATGCCAACAGGAGCTCATATTCAGCCCATGTTAACCACACTCATACACATAAACACACATACACAAATTACGAACATGAAATCAACACCAGTCTGCAGAGAAAATGCCAGCGCTGCTTGATCCTGTCCTCAGATTCCATCTCATTTACAATTTTAGGCCTGATTTCCAAGTAAAGGAAGTGAAGGGAGAATTTAATTAGCCGCATTCCTTTTCTCGAAAACAAGGACATATTCCAAAAGATAATGTCACGAAAACTTTTTCGGTGGTGTACAGTTACTACGTGAGAAGGAATAAGGAAACCTTGTAATAAATCTGCATTAGCTAATAACGTGCTAGCTCACACAGGTCACAAGGACACTACACAAATATGACCTCTAGCAATATGTTGCAGCTGGCCTCATTTAACCTGCTTTCATTATACTATTAACTGAATACGACATTTTAAACAGACTTGTAGTTTTGTGTGTAAAAGTAAAAGTATGCTAACACACGTAGTCTTGAGAACAGCATAATATGGACACGTGATGAGATCAATCACGTTTTGTTAGATTAGATTCTTTGGTATTTTAGCGTTTGGGGCATCGTACAACAGCTGTTTTATTTCCTTGGTTCTGAATGCTTTAAAAACGCATGGATCGATTCAACAACCAGAGAGTCCAATCACTTTTATTTGGAAGGTCTAATATTCAAACGAAAAGCCGTCTTCGGATTTGCTGTCACATGTGATGGTAAGAATCCCAAGTGGAATCATAAAGGATAAAACACTTCCTGGTGTGCTGTTATAGAAAAATAATCAAAGACGGGGTGGTGTGATGAACCCTGAAGTCAATTATTTTCCCATAACAACACACTGAAGTGTTTTATTCCACTTACGGCATAGCAATTTGCCAATGTTTACGATTTTTATTTATTAAATGAAGACTTTTTAAATCCGGCTTTATGGAATATCTGCGGATCCAGTTAGTTCACTTACGCTATAGTAACTCTAAACAGTCATCTACTCAATTTATCTTCAAGTTAATAAAATTTAAAAAAAAAGTTACAGCTTGTCATTTTACTGAGAAACCGGAAAGTGTAAAAAAAAAAACTCCTCTGTCCCGAATGGTTGAAAGCTGACTGGTACAAAGCGCTGACACTGGAGACTCCTTCCATAAGTGTCCCCTTAAACCGTGTCACCATGTCACCATAGCAACAATTTTTCTTCATTAAATAACATGTTAATTAGTAGCTTATTATTATTAGATTTAGATGTTGTGGAGCATCCACCACAAAGGTCCATGTGATTGATTTGCTACTATAAAAATGTATATAATAATGTATTAGAATGAGTGCGTTTTATATATATATATATATATATATATATATATATATAAAAACAAACCTGGGAGTTGTCTCGCTGCCAAAAATGAATCAAAACCTTCTGACCAATCAGAATCAAGAATTAAACAGTGGGTTCTGTGGATGGACAGTTCTCTCTACTGCATCATTGTATATATACTGTGTTTGTTTAATGTGTTGTCTAGTATTTGAACAGTTGGATTCCATTCATAAAATTCTGTGCTATGGGAATTTTTTTGCACAAGAATGGGTCTCTAGCTGCAGAAACCTTTGACACCCCATGCACTAACAAACCTGATGATGTATCTATGGCAAAAATATGTTATACTGTATATTTGAAGGTTGTTTAATATTCAATCGTTTGCATGCTGCACTCTACAGAATGACAGTGATGAGAAGACAGCAGAGACACATCCGAAGTGAGACAACAATAGAGCATTTTAATCACCGCAGCGCTTTTTCCGACACATGTCCGACACATGAGACGGCAGACTGCAGATTAGCCGCGACACCACAGGAGATAATTACACGTTTATTGTGTGTGATTGTGACTTATACACAATAGTCACACGAGCTAGAGGACTCGCTGGAGTCAGACACTGAAACTCATTCAGCACTAAGATCACGCTGGAAGATGTAGACACTAGGTGGCTCTTGAGTGATATTCAAACTCTTCTGACCCTTCGAAGAGTTGCAGGAACTTGTTTCACCCCTGTTTTCTGCCCCTTTAAGAGAGGAAGGCAGATCCGTAGTTGCCCTAGTCGCTCATGTATAAGACTTGCTGTACTTTCCGCACAGACTATTTCTGAGACTCGGAGTGTACATTTGTACATAAGAGCTGCTGTGCTCATCCCAGGACTCTTATTCACAATCTGCTCACACCTTTCAAAACACCCAGTGCTGTTTGACTTTACAGTATAGAGTTGTGGCAGAGGAATGGTTCATATTCCCACTATCCGATGTCACCCTTTTCAGTTTTCTTCTTCTTCTTCATGTCATCTCAGAGAATTTCTTTCTTCATCCCTGTCGCCTCTCACTTGCTCATTAGTGATTTAAACCTGCATCCAGATTTCTGCAAAGCTGCTTTGTGACAGTGTCTATTGTTAAAAGATGTTGCTACACAAAAGAAAAACTGAGTTATAAGACACAGCATTGACACGTCAGCTGTCGGACAATAACGCAGCCGTCCGACACGTGAGACGGTAGACAGTAGACCAGCCGTGACTTCCTGTCACGACTTCTCGTCACACGAGGGTATAAAGGGAAGCAGATTTCACTATGTACCCAGAACGATGTAGCTGAACAAACGATCCATGGTGAATGCACACTACGGACGGTTGATATGACAATATAATATTCATATTTTGATCATTACTTTAATCATCGCTTTGTAGTATAGTATTACTGACTGACTCCATTGGTGATGATTGTAATAAGACTCAGATTGGATGTTAAAATAGTTTGTTACATGATTCTTCTTTGAATTCTTACGTTTTTTTGTTGTTGTTGTTGTTGTTGTTTTGTAAATGTTGAAAATATCTTTAATAAGGACGCCTTATATCGCTAGCAAAACCTGAGCAGAGCTTCTATATATTACTCATTGTAAAATATCTTCGAACTAGCTAGCTTGCTAATTACTAACTAGCTAGCACAGTAATGTAATCACATGCTGTTAGCTGTAGCTTGCAGACCTTTTAAAATGTTTTTGTATTGCGCATGCTTAGACTCGAAATTCGTTCGTTTTGTAAAACAAATCGTATCACATCACACCGAATTTCATCACTCGACACGACATGTGATGACACACGCGAACGATGTGTAATAAGGTCGGATGCCAATTCAGAGACTTGACACAGTTTCAGGCATGTTTTTCTCATACTTTGTTCCCATGACAACATGACAACACTGTCGTAGCTGTACAGAGAAGGGTGTGTTTGACAGGACACGGACTTTCCAAAAGTATGCATGTCGAGGGTGCATATTTGTGCACTGCAATAGTAGGCCACATACTTTTGAAAATTGGCTGTGCATGTGACTTCGCTGAAAGAGTTGTTTATGTCCAGGATATAATCATGTCACAGAACACAATGATGCACATGAGAAACATGCAGAGAATTTATGTGCAGAATACAGAAGTCAATAAACAAATTGGTATTTCATTACCAGCTGGAGGCCTACTTTCCTTTCCAGTACACAGTTTCATCATAAAGGTTTTTTTTTTCCCCCCCCCCTGATGAAACGATTCAGTTTGCTTCAAGGACAAAAGGGCAAATAGGAGTGAATAACATCGTCTTTATTCTATATTGCGAGCCACACAAGAATCTCACAACACTGCACAGTTTTAACATTTTTTTTTCAGGGTTTGAATCTAACTTGAAGTAGGAAGGTTAGGAAAGTGTGTCTGGATGCGAAAGCCATTTGGGGTCCACAAAGTCGAAATCTCTCTTTAAATTGTTCTACTGCTATACAGTATACTAATGCGGGTCGGTGTAAATGAGTGATGACATTTCTGGATCTGAATTGTAAATGGATTTTTTTTTTTAAATCCCTGGATATAATGAGGTCATTCATAACATGTCTTATTTCGGGTTGAATTTTGACATAAAATAATGTTCAGTGTTTGTGCTGAGAGGTATCTACTTTCTGTATTTTGTCTCCCTCTGCTGGTGAAACATGACAGTCTCACTCAGAACTTTTTAGTTTTAGTATTAATAATACATTCATCCATCCATTTTCCGTACCGCTTATCCTACACAGGGTCGCGGGGGCGCCTGGAGCCTATCCCAGGGAACTCGGAGCAGAAGGCGAGGGACACCCTGGACGGGGTGCCAACCCATCACCGGGTACAATCACGCACACATTCACACACTCCAGACAATTTGGAAATGCCAGTCAGATTACAGCGCATGTCTTTGTACTGGGGGAGGAAACCGGAGTACCCGGAGTTTGCATGGGGAGAACATGCAGACTCCGCACACACAGGGCAGAGGTGGGATTCAAACCCCCCAACTGCTATAAGCCTGAATGATGATGATGATGATGATGATGATGATGTGTTCCAGCACATGCAAAATGTGACATACACAAGAATAAACATATTAATGGAAACAGAAAGGAAACATCCTCAGCAACATTTCCTATAAATTCTGTGTAGCTGTTTTGGAGCTACGCGCTCGCAGGACAGGCTGGAGACAAGAAAAAGATTATGCTTGATGCATCACATTCATTTCATGTACATTCCTGGAGGTTTTTTGTTTGTTTTTTTGTTGTTGTTTTTGTTTTTTTTTCTAAGAGAACACCAGTATTGTTTAAAGAGTTTGAAGATTATTCAAGACTTCTGTGAAACTTCAGGAGAAAAAAATGTAGTAACATGAAAGGTACAAGGTGATGCTTAGATTATCAATTACTATACCACAGCGCTGTTGAGTTCTCGATTCTGATTGGTCAGAAGGTGTTGATTAATTTCCCATGACAGCAACTCTGACTGTAGTTCCTGCTGCCAGGCAAATAATGTTTATATTAATGCACTTGTTCTTATCATTTTCACCCTTAAAGACTCGGCAAAAACAGATTACGAAAATGTGCGTAATTGTGGTATGTGATATGGTGAAGTCTTCTGTAAGGAGATGTTTATTTAACTCTTTTTGGAAGGAGTCTCCAGTTTCAGAGCTTTGTACTGTAAAAGTCAGGGGTAAAGCTGTAACTTTAAGTTTTCCAAAAGTCTCTTATTGAAAGAGAGACTGGCGACGGAACGACTGTTTATACTGTAGCTGCTTTTATAGCATAAGTGATAACTGGAACTAACTTGTTTCATGGATGTTCCACAACAGTAAACATAACCCTAAACGGATAAAAAGTACAAAATGTAATATTGCAAAAATTGTAATCAAGGGCAAACTGCGGTGGTATGAAAGGGAATAAAACTTCAGTAAATCAACGTCAGGGTGGTAAGAATGACTCCGCTTCACGTCAACCCGCATCCCACCACTGATTATTTTCCTACAACGGCACACCACTAGCATATCAGATTCTCTCCATTCACATCATTTTAACTGAGTCGTACTGTACATGCACCAAATGCGTGTGTTAGTTAGTTGGTTTGAGATTAAGTCATTTATTTCTCTCTCTGCTCTTGCTCTCTCTCCATCACTCTAGCCCCAAAGCAAAGCCGATGTTCAGGGTTATCGCAGCTCTCTGTACACTGATGGAGAGACAGCTGCTTGAGTTGTCCAAAGTTTCACTGCTGAAGACGACCGGCTTCAGTTTTATGTCCTTTATTGTCTCTCGTTTCTGTCTGTATGACATCTCACTGTGCCACGCCTTCACATCCGTCATGTATCGTGCATCGTCTCGTCCTGTCCTGAACCCGAGTCTTTAAACTCCACCTCCACCATGGAGTCTGGGGTCGTGTCCAGTAAGAAGTCTGTCCTCTTTCCAAAAACTTTGTCTTGCAGCTCGATGATGTCGTGACGGATGTCTGCCATCATCAGTAGGAGGAAGTCGAAAGATCCCGGAGGTCCCTAAAGCGGAGATGGACAGGAAGTGTGCGGGACATAAATGACATGATATTTACATAAATCACCACAAATAATGATGACCACTTCAATGCATTCATTCTATTGCATTTTTATTCTATTTTCGTCTGCCACAGCTGCTTTCTGTTTCCTTCCTGTTTGATTCACATCCAGCGGATCCGCAGCAGGTTGAACGCAGCAGTACTGTGCCACTAGGATTTGGATTTGAATGTTGTTAATCTATTAACTGTTATGCTTTACTTTTGAAATTGCATATCATATTGTGAAGCTGAATTACACTATCTCTATCCTTGCATCCAATGTTAATGCCATTTTTCACCTGTAAGAAAAAAAAAATCTGTATAAAAGTAACTGAAAATAAATAATAAATAATCAAATCAGGTATATGTAGTATTTTTGGTTCCTGACTTTTCAGGCACCCTGTATTATTAATAGTATACATTAATATTAATGTTATTATTTGTATTGATTTATATTCATTTGTATGTTTATATTCATTTGTATGCTTTCATGCTTTAAAACTAAATTCTGCTTGCTTGAATGAAAAGTAGAAAATTAAAATGTCAGTTTCAGTTAATCAAAGATTTAGATTTAGATTTAAATCTAGACAGTGTTACATCTTTGTAAAACTCTTTATGACCCGTTTCAGCCGATTACCTTTTTGCGACCCTCGATATATTCAGTACTGCGCAAAGGTCTTAGGCACATGTAAAGCAAAGATGCCTTCAGAAATAATGATATTAAATGTTTCTACATAATAAAAAAAAAATTCACTACAAACAGCTTTAAACAGTAATAAGCTAAAGATAAATTTATATATTTATTTATTTAGCATGACGACCCTTCACCTTTTAACAATGCATCAGTAGTCTCAGGTACAATTCGTGCAGTTTATTACATATTACTTTCTTTAATGACATGCAAACATTTTTCTGTAACATTAAATTTATTTATTTTTTATTTTTTTGGAAAAGTTTAAAATCCAAAAAACCAAATAAAGCAGAAGTCACGAAATGAAACATCTAAGACAAAATTAGTATTAAAATAATTAATGTGTCTAAGACTGTATATGGATCTGAAAACAGAATTAAGTGTCTGTGCGTATTTGCTGAACTGATTTCATTACACGTCGTCCTTTACACCTGATCTGCTCATTAGTTTGGGAGAGAATTACTACGGTGAATCTGATCCATCCTTTTTGGTCATATTTTACCCCTATATTAAACGTGTAAACTCACCGGTGGTCCTCTGGGTCCAGGAGAACCTGTTTCACCCTGTGTAGCCAAAAACACGTCCGTTAGAAAGGACAAACACACGTGGAAAATGTACAGGGTTTCATATAAACATCTGTTTTATTATTACAGGCATTAAGACATACGTATATACACATGCACTTCTCTCTCTCACACACACACCTTAAGCCCATCTCTTCCAGGTGCTCCCGGTGGTCCCTGAGGAAACAGTTACACGTAAGATTTATTGAGATCCCAAATAAATCGGTACTATTGTGTGTGTGTGTGTGAGAGAGAGAGAGAGAGAGAGAGAGAGAGAGAGAGAGAGAGAGAGAAGCAGTAAGTGCTCACCACTGGTCCTCTGCGTCCCCTCTTAACATGCTCCAGGTCCGGCTGCGGAACCATAGGGCCCATATCACCCCTCGGTCCCTGAGGCCCTGGAGTACCAATGGATCCAGGTTCTCCTTTCTGTCCTGGAGGTCCTGATACTCAGAGAAATTAAAGCTTAAACTTCACCTACTGTGTGTGTAGTTGTGAGCAGATTTGTTCTGTGTGTGTGTGTGTGTGTGTGTGTGTGTGTGTGTGTGTGTGTGTGTGTGTATATACCTGGCAGGCCTGGGGGTCCAGGCACCCCTGGAGGACCAGACATGGTGTGGCGATCATGATTTTTCCCCACTCTACCAGGTAGTGGCTTTTCACTGCTGTTAGCTAAACCAGGTGAGATCACCTAAACACACACACACACACACACACACACACACACACACACACACACACACACACACACACACACACACACATTTGGTAATTTAGTACAAACCACAGTGCTCCTGAATTCTCAATTCTGATTGGTCAGTAGGTGTTCATTCATTTTCTGTAATAGTTGTCCAGTGGAGTGTGTGTGTGTGTGTGTGTATGTGTGTGTGTGTGTGTGTGTTACCTGTCCAGTGGAGTGTGTGTGTGTGTTTGTGTGTGTGTGTGTGTGTGTGTGTGTGTGTGTGTGTGTGTGTGTGTGTGTGTGCTACCTGTCCATTGGAGTGTGTGTGTCCCAGGTGGAGTTTGAGCTGCTGCAGGCTAGTCCTCATGTTCATGATGTCCTGACAGGTGAGAGAGCAGGAACCAGCACTCATCTGAGTATCAGACTTCCCTGCAGAATGTGAGAGAGAGACTGCACACACACACACACACACACACACACACACACACACACACACACACACACACACACACACACACACACACACACACAAGGTCAAAAGGTCAAATAAAAGTACAAGGTGGATTTTGCTAATAATGATTGCTTATCAGTAAGCCAAAACTAAAATAAATCTATTGGCTGTTTAGAATGGCCAATAGAAAACAGAAAAATAGAAAACAGGATGAAAACATGTATATACACACACACACACACACACACACACACACACACACACACACACACACACACACACACACACACACACACACACGTTTGTGTGCAGGTATGCAGGAGCGCTGGTCTGCAGCCAGTGTGTATCCAGCACTGCAATGACATCGGAAACTGCCGGGTGTGTTTTCACACACATCCTCACACAGCGTCCCATTAGACTCCTCACATTCATCTACATCTGAGAGAGAGAGAGAGAGAGAGAGAGAGAGAGAGAGAGAGAGAGAGAGAGCACCAGAGTCAGACTCAATTATGGGGTGTGAAAGTCGAAACTTTTATTTATCGTACATTTATTAAGATGTTTTATGAAACTGATCCAGACAACGAGATGCCAAGCTGAAAATGAATGGATTTATTCGTAAATCATTTTTTATTATTACTATTATATGTTATTAAATCATTTATTGGCATAGAAGCGAGTCAAAATAACCTCCACTTCTGTTTTTCAGACTTTACCCTGATCATTCATTTTGTGCTCCCAGCTTTACCTTTTATGGAGTTTTGTGGGCGTGACTACATGCAAATGAGCTGTGTCGGGGCCGCGCCTCACACTTTACAGGTGAATAAACATTAAACATCACACACGCATGAGAATACAAAGAAAATCAGCGGTTCTGAAACCACTTTAGCTTGGACAAACAAATATCATATCAGCAATTACATACTGTATATATTTTAATGTGGAGAGTCCACTATCCGCCTTCCTGTGTAAGTTGTTACTATAGAAACTATAGTGCATTTATATAAAACTGTCATTTGTAGCTGCACTACTGTCAGAGCTGCTGTTATAGAAATTTTAATTTTTTTAAAAATCATCCTCTGACCAGATTCGCATATTCAGCAGTGCTGTGTAATAATTTAATAATTTAATATTCTACTTAACAGCAGAATGAGACAGAACTGAAACACACACACCTAAGCAGTACGGGTGAAGGTGCTGCCGGTGTCTTTCCCGGTCGAACCGGTAGCCACTGTAACACGTACACACCACCCGGCCGAAGTTATCCATACACTGCTGCTCACACGGAGAACCCGCACACACGTCTACACCTACACACACACACACACACACACACACACACACACACACACACACACACACACAGTACATATAGTATATCTGTTCATACAGTATTTACAATATCAAATATTATCAGCCCCCTGGTGGTCATGAAGAGCATTGCGACCTGATGCTATACTGAAAGTACTCTATTTGAAAGGTCAAATGATCAAATAATATAATGAAATAAAATGAAACAAACTAATAACAGTTACTAAATCAGTTTGCAAAATGTGTGAATCTGAAAAAGTGAGGAGAATGAAAGAGCAAGATTTTACCTACTTTCTGGTACACACTGACCCAGGACGAACCTGAAACCTTTACAGCACTTCCTCCTGAGAGAGAGAGAGAGAGAGAGAGAGAGAGAGAGAGAGAGAGAGAGAGAGAGAGAGAGAAGAAGGGATGAACATCTGCTCTTTGGCTCGTGTTCATGTTGGCCAGGTGCTCAAAGCCTGAGTTCAGAGATGTATTCAATACAATTCTGTTTCTGCACAATGACGCATAATTTCTCCCTAATTACTGCACTGTTCTTTGAAACCAATCGTTCCACCTTTTATCTGACAGTGTGTGCATGGGATATGAGCATAATTCTCATAGATGATCATTAACAACATGGTCTAAAATGGGCTATTCGCTGATAAAACTCTTATAAATTGTTTAGAAGAAGAGAACAAGCATCCCGCATCCAGCTGTTTCAGAAATAAATAAATCAGGAATTTGCACAGACTGGAGGGAAAGAAAGAGAACCAGAGAAAAGAAAATCCCAGAGAGACCCAGAGAAAAATGAAATTTGGACATCAAACACACATCCAAATGAACCCTTTCTGGATATGGAATATTAACTCTAAAGATTCGAGTTATTTTCAAACCAATGTTTTGAATGTTTAAGCTTAAAATATCTTAAAAATAAGCTTAGAAGGGTGCCAATACTTTTGTATTTGACTCTGTTATGACACAGATGAACAATTACTACATCATTACAGTCATTAGGGATTGAAATAGAGGGAGTTTCCTCTCACAGGGTTTCCCTGAAAATACTTTTATAATTTTCCCAACTTTTTTTCCCTCTCTTTGTCTCTCTCTCTCTCTCTCTCTCTCTCTCTCTCTCTCTCTCTCTCTCTCACACACACACACACACTTTTTCTCTATTTGTTTCTCTCTTTCTGCAGCTCTCAGATTGTTTCTCTCTCTGTGTCTCTCTCTTTCTCTCTCCCTCATTCTCTTTTATTCTGTCTCTCTCTTTCTGTCTCTCTCTTATTCTGTCTCTCTTTCTATCTCTCTCTTTCTGTCTCTCTCACTCTCTCTTTTATTCTGTCTCTCTCTCACTGTCTATTTGATTCTCTCTTTCTGTCTCTCTCTGACTGTTTATTTGTCTCTCTCTTTCTGTCTCTCTCTTATTCTGTGCCTCTCTTTCTATCTCTCTCTTTTTGTCTCTCTCACTCTTACTTTTATTCTGTCTCTCTCTCGCACTGTCCATTTGTCTCTCTCTTTCTGTCTCTCTCTCACACTCTCTCTTTTATTCTCTCTCTCTCTCACTGTCTATTTGTCTCTCTCTTTCTATCTCTCTCTCACTGTCTCTCTCTTATTCTGTGTCTCTCTTTCTGTCTCGCTCTTACTGTCTGTCTATCTCATTGTGTGTCTATCACTATCTCTTTTATTCTGTCTCTCTTTCTGTCTCGCTCATTCTCTCTCTCCCACACTGTCTTTTGCTCTTTCTGTCACTCTCTGTCTCTCTTTCACTGTCTAGCTCTTTTTCAGTCTATCTCACCCTCTCTCTCTCTCTCTCTCTCTCTCTCTCTCTCTCTCTCTCTCTCTCTCTCTCTCTGACTAGTATCAATTAATATTGCTAATAATTCCCATAGAAGGAAGGACAGTGCAAGTGTGTGTGTGTGTGTGTGTGTGTGTGTGTGTGTGTGTGTGTGTGTGTGTGTCTCTGGGCAAACAGCCCCTGGGGCTTTACAGCAGGAGGACGAATGAACAACAGATGTGTGACTCTTCTCTGAGCTGACAGGAACAGACGCTCTCTCTCTCTCTCTCTCTCTCTCTCTCTCTCTCTCTCTCTCTCTCTCTCTCTCTCTGTGTCCACAATTACATTAGGACCCTCTTTATTAGCTTGGGTTAAATAGACTCTATGTTCATTTGACTCCAATTTGTCTCTGCATCTATGAAATGCACTATGTTTACTGAGCATGAACAGTTTAACTCACACGCTTCACATTCTTCACACACCTCACACACCTCACACACCTCACACACACTCCGTCCTGTTAATGAGATCTCCAGTGCTACCGATAAGCCTCACTAACAAGCTCAGCTTGAACGTTAAGTCTAGTTAACCTGTGATGACCCATGTTTAGGCCCCACATGTACTTACACACACACACACACACAAACACACACACACACATGGCATTCAGCATGTTACACAGTCCAGAAAACCCCTATCAGTTTACACACTTATCTGCTAACAAGGGGGGGATTTTCTGTGAATGCAGGTTTGATTTATTTGCTCATTAACAGCTGGAATGTGGACTAATATTCATAATGATCTCTTGTCCCATTCTTTATGTGTGTGTGTGTGTGTGTGTGTGTGTGTGTGTGTGTGTGTGTGTGTGTGTGTGTGTGTGTGCGTGTGTGCATGCAGACTTAAAAAGTTATATTCTCCATGTAGGGTCAGTCTGTCATATCCATGACATATTCCATATAAACAGACACTGGAAAGGAGTTGGGTTGCCAGATTGAGCAGGAAAATGCAATGGCTAGATTGGCAAAAACAAAATGTTTGTGTGTACAGTAGAACATATAAAAGGGAACATATAAAATTTGGTCATTTTCATTGCTCAAATACTCAAATAGTTAACAGACAAAATGAGCAAGTCTGTTTCCCAGACTTTAATCATGATATTTGAAATCCTTCGTGTTTGTGCCCTCGACAAAACCTAATGGCTGTTCAGCCTGTGTTGTCTCTTTCACATATTTGGCTCTGTGTGTGTTTAAATACCAGGCGATGGAGCAGTGATGGCATACTAATGGAATTAAACACTTGTTGATACATTATAAGCAACACTGCTTAAATAAAGCACCTTGAGTCGCAGGCAGTGTGAATTAACAAAAGCTGGAACTGTACAGTAGGCTAAATAAACATAACAGCTCAATATCTGCATGGATTGGGATTCATTTTTGGATTCAGACTTTGGTGTTGGACTCTGGGTGATGTTAAATGTGTTTGATGGAGTTTAACTCAACACTGAACGCCGACTCACTACATTCAGGAAACAAAGCAAATTTATAGACCAACTGGAATTAGCTTTAGAGAAGCCTGATCAAACCAGAGCTCCGTTAATGTTGAGTTTTCGAAGGTCCCTTGGCGAAAGAGGTCGACCCTCGTGGTTGTCGTGGCGAGAGAGACAGAAACTGAGAAGGGATCTAGAGAGACGGATCTTTCAACCATCATAGCCAAAGGTCAATGACCTACAAACACACAAGGACAAGGGGGTGACTGTGTGTGAGAGACACAGGGAAGGACAACGATAGAGTACTCATCCTGCTTCTGTGGACTCAAACGTGTGTGTTTGTGTGTGTGTGTGTGTTTGTGTGTGTGTGTGTGTGTGTGTGTGTAGCCGTTTTCTATGTTTATTTATTCTGTCAGCTCACTTCCAGGGTTCAACCCCATGGGAGCCATGAGAAAGAGGATCCATGGCCCAGAGAGAAAGCTTTTTACTACACAACCCCCTCCACTTTCACTGTCTCCATCCATCCATCAATCCATCCATCCATCCATGTATCTGTCAATGCATCTATCTATCTATCTATCTATCTATCTATCTATCTATCTATCTATCTATCTATCTATCTGTCTGTCTATCTATCTATCTATCTATCTATCTATCTATCTATCTATCTATCTATCTATCTGTCTATCTATCTATCTATCTATCTATCTATCTTTTTCTTTGGGTATGTCGCAGCCAGCTCCTTAGTTCAGTGGGTAGTGAATCAGTATATGGTGTACACGAGTTGAGGGAGTGGTAAGGGCCCTGGCTCACTACACATTGGGACATTGATAACCGAATTTCCTGCAACATGACTACGTTTTTGCGTTGTAAAATGTCACCAAAAATTAAAAACTTAAAAATAATTACGTTTTATAACAGTATGTCATATAAATCTGTTAGCTTAATCACATGTTTCTGTAATACTATGTCAAGCAGAACCATATATAGAACGTCAAATAACGTTAAAAATCACTAACATAAGTAATCATGTAAGAGCTACAACAACGATAACAAGCTACTTACATTTGTAGCCGGAAGCTGGCATTGTGGGATTTTTTTAAGGAGCGAATGTTCCAGTGCACCGGAAAGATTTTGCAATTGAGACAGCCCTTTCAGTGCCCTGACTACTGAACTAGGGAGCTGGCTGAGACACACCCATAATCTGTTTCTCGCTTGTTCATTAACAAACTCATTGTCAATTTTGTCTAGCTAACACTTGCTAAATTAGCTAGCTGACTAGCTTAGCACACAGGTTCTGTAGCTCATTAGTAGAATTTCCCAAATCAGTTTTTTCATTTTATTTATTTATTTTTTTACTTTGTTTCAAATGGGAAAATATTTATTAGAATTTAGCAGATTGTGATAACAAATTGGACCTTCATATGAATAATCAGAACCATCTAAGACAAGTTCACTCACCATGCTTTTGAGTTTGTTGTTACTTTGGGGGGAAAAGAAATTCTTGCCTCTAGCACCTTGCTCTGTAGTTTAGCTTTGTTAAAAAGCACTCAGTTGAATTCAAGTTCCGGGAAAACTGAAATTAAAGGTTTTAGATGTAATAAATTCTGCTTATTGTTGTTTATTCAAAGTTTTATTTTACAGCTCCATTTTTATGGTTTGGTCTGTAAAAGGTTGCACAAACATCTGTAGGCAATCAGTCGTCCTTATAGTGTAAGAGTTATATTTTGCAATAACAGCTGGAGCTGGGTATTTCCACTCAGACACTGCATTTTGTAATAATCAGTAACCCTTTATACATCCTAACTAAAACATGATCACTTAGGCATGCTGACAGAAGTCACAGAAAGAGCTGAACTCGGCCATTGGGAGATTTATAACAGTGTCTGGATGCGACTGAATTTTCTGGAACAGGGGATGTGGTGGCTCAGTGGTTATCGTCAATGGGTTACAATTCAGTTCAGTTTTATTTGTGTAGAGCTTTCACAAAGCAGCTTTATAGGAATCTGGATGAGTAATGAAGAAGCCAGAGGTGACGGTAGTGAGGCGACGTGAAGAAGAAATCTTCAGAGGAACCAGTCTCAAAAGGGAACTCATCCTCTTCTGAGTGACACCAGATAGTGGGGTTATAAATCATTACTCTTTTACAGCTGTATACTACAAAGTCAAACAGTACGAAGGGTGCTGAAAGGATGTTCATTATGAACAGCATGGTCTTTATGATTACAGCAGAAGTTATTGGGTAGAAGTCTAGGGTTTCCAGGTGAGATTATTCACTGAAGCAAGCCTGAGAAGCGCAGATATATCATGTGGAACCATCCACAACAGCACCAGTGCATCACAAGTGAAGAAGCTCCTGTATGTTTAAATCCCAGGACTGTCACAGAGCCGCGACAGGCGCAGGTCCATTAACTCTCAGCTGTTCTGCTCTGTGCTTGGCTTGGGAATTGAAACTCACTTTGGATACAAATGTCTGTGAGACAAATAAATGTGAATGCAAACTAAAACGGGTCTAAAATTGTTCTGTGTATGTTATGCCAGTTTTGGAGCTCTTTTCAAATTATAACTTGTCACACTGTTTGAGAGGATCGCAGTAAAATTTTGCTTGAATTCTACAGCAGACGGTGTGATGTTCTCCATGTCGAGTTATATAATGAAGATTCTCTATTGATAGACCTGCGATGCGATCATGGTCATAAGTAGCTATGAGGACACCGAGGTCCGGACCATTCGATAGTAATTACAAAAGCAGAGCATTCGTAGCATCCGTCAAATACACAAACAGTGACGTCCTGATAACATAGTGGCACAGTGGAGAATACTATGCAGAAAAAACTGTAACAGTAAAATATCTAATTCATTAAAATTAAACAGTCCAACTTGAGCCACAGCAGTTTATCTAAGAATGTAAGTACAAAATGAGAGCATTTAGGAATTCGAAATTGGTGTAGTGCACATTTGGCATTGTGGTATATTATATAGTGCAGTGGGTCAAATAATCTGCAGCGTGGACTTCACTAAAATGTTTATCCTGGTTACAGCCCTGACTGTGATTAACGAAAAGTACTACTTTGTGTACTTTCAATAAGGCAATAAGGATAATGTTCATTAGCATGTTTTGTTTATGTTTTACCACTGCCCGGAGGAAAAAAACGGAAAAATCAGAAAAAGGTTTCCTGAACATCCTGAAAATGACCAATTTCGGGAAAACATAACGCAAGTTCTTTGTGTGTAAGATAAAGAGAACAAATCAGAATCAACTCCAATCCTGACAGACGGCTGCAAGCGGAGGCTACGACCCCGCCGTCCTGCTGTCACTGGAATGTGACCTCCATCAAAACACACACACACACGACTGATGGAGAAGGAGATGGATGGATGGAGGGATTTCTGAGATTAGGATCAAAGAAAAAGCAACACACCAAAGAGAGACGAGAGGGTGCATTTTGCTCTGAGTGAAGTTAACAGGAGTTTTCCCCATGGACAAGGAAAGAGAAAGTCCAAACTAATGACTAATTAACTGGGGGGAATGTCTGAGTTCCTTAACGGCAGATCAGTGACACACACATCACACACACTTCTATCTTTATACGTAATGAAGATGAATTTACAGATTACTGACTGTCTATTTTCGATTAACCAATTACTAATATATATGATAAATGACATACAGCGGTGCTTGAAAGTTTGTGAACTCTTTAGAATTTTGTATTTCTTATAAATATGATCTAAAAGTAGACAAAGAGAACCCAATGAAACAAATGAGACAAAAATATTATACTTGGTTATTTATTTATTGAGGAAAATGATCCAATGTTACATATCTGTGAGAGGCAAAAGTATGTCAACCTTTGCTTTCAGTATCTGGTGTGACCGTCTTGTGCAACAATAACTGCAACTAAACGTTCGCGGTAACTGTTGATCAGTCCTGCAGATCGGCTTGGAGGAGTTTCAGCCCGTTCCTCAGTACAAAACAACTTCAACTCTGGGATGTTGGTGGGTTTCTCACATGAACTGCTTGCTTCAGGTCCTTCCACAACATTTCTATTGGATTAAGGTCATTAACTTTATTCTTCTTTAACCATTCTTTGTGTGCTTAGGGTCGTTATCTTGCTGCATGACCCACTTTCTCTTGCCCTGGGTTCCTCATGGACTGTTACAGGTCTAGCTCTTGGAGTGATCTTTGTTGGTTGACCACTCCTAGGGAGGGTAACAAAGTCTTGAATTTCCTCCATTTGTACACAGTCTGTCTGACTGTGGATTGGTGGAGGTCAAACACTTTATAGATGGTTTTGTAACCTTTTCCAGCCTGATGAGCATCGACAACTCTTTTTCTGAGATCCTCAGACATCTTAAAAAACTTTGTTCATGCCATGATACACTTCCACAAACATGTGTTGTGAAGATCAGACTTTGATAGATCCCTGTTCTTTAAATAAAACAGGGCGCTCACTCACACCTGATTGTCATCCCATTGATTGAAAACACCTGACTCTAATTTCATCTTCAAATTAACTGCTAATCCTAGAGGTTCACATACTTTTGCCACTCACAGATATGTAATATTGAATCATTTTCCTCAATAAATAAATAACCAAGTATAATATTTTGTCTCATTTGTTTAATTGGGTTCTCGTTGTCTACTTTTAGGACTTGGGACTTAGAAAATCTGATGATGTTTTAGGTCGTATTTATGCAGATATATAGAAAATTCTAAAGGGTTCACAAACTTTCAAGCACCACTGTATATATGATTTTCCCTTCAAGGCGTTGGGTAAAATCACCTCTTAGGTAAGGAAATAGGAAAATGTCGTAGGTGTTGTAGGAAAAGTTAAATCTCCCTTTCACATAAATAACTATGAATAGATAACTAATCACTAAAGTGAACAATTGCAAATCAATAAGCACACACACACACACACACACACACACACACACACACACACACACACACACACACATATGGTCTTTATTTCAACACCACACCGCATTCAGCCCAAACTAACTCAGTGACTGATCTAGCAGTGACAGTGAGGCAGGTTTGGCAGGAAGGGAATCAAGCAAAACAGGAGTGTCCGTGAGAGAATATTTAGAGTGACTGCTCTATCAAGCAAAGAGTGAGTGTATGTACACGCATAAAATAAAATAAAAAAACACTTCAGTAATTTGATGATGAGATAACTCAGGGTCTACATGAACCAGTAGTACAAATTCTTACAAATTCTTTAAATATTTGCAGTATTCACCAACTTCAAGTCATGTCGAACTCTGGAAATCAGATTTTATGATTAAGATTCGAGTCCTCAGAGGATTGTTTCTGCAGCAATTTTTCCTTGTTCATCAGGACCGTGGACTTTGGCATTTAGTCACATGACAAGCTGTGTTTTTGTCTTATTGACTTCAAGACAAAGATTGTGACTGTTTGTTTATGGGTGTAAATGATAACAGGAAGGCATTTGTTCATGGATTTTCCAAAACATTAAACGTAACAATAAATGGACAAAAAGTACAACGTGTCATAAATAAAATATTTCGACATGCATTTATTGGAAAATAATCAACCGTAGGGTTTCGTGTCACATCACACAAATCTGTCGTTGACTATTTTCCTATACCAACACACCCCTTAAGTGTTTTATTCCTTATCAGTTAATCAGCCGATCAGCTTCTAATGAGGATTTGTTCTTTGTGGCACCGATTAACAGGGATGTGAGTGGACATGCAGGTTTTGGAGCATTTCAAATTCGCATATTCATAAAATTGTAATTTTTTAAATAATATCTTGATACTTCTGTACCTTTCCTGTTGTCTATGTGCTATTATGTCAAGAAATTTGTTATTCAATATACTTTCAATATATTTGACTTTTTCCTGATATTTGATACAACAAAATCCATGATTCTAATTCTCAGTAATGACAAAACACCATCTCTTAATGAGGACATTTAAAAGAGCAGCGGTTTTAATAAATAACATTCCTAATCAGCAATGCCAAAACAGTCTGGAACTCCTAAATCCAGCAAAACAAACTGCAAGTGAGGGAGTTTCAGGATGAGCCATAACCCTGTTGAAGCTTCTCTTCAAAATTCCATGCTCTTTCAGTGAGTTTTTACTCTCACAATGCTCATTTGCAGTTTGGTCTCAGATAATACTGTCAATATATAAAATAAAATAGAATATATTATATATAAAAATATAACTAAATGGAAAAATGTAATTTCATCAAAAATACAGTGTTCCTAGGTGACGTGAGTGGCAATAATTACAGAAGGAGATTGTGAGAATCAGACACGTAGTTGCTGAAAATCTCCCATTTCACTCAACACCTTTTTTTTCTCACATCGATACGTCTCTCCATATCAGTTACGGAGCCCTGATCACCCTGTGACATGAGACACCCCATAAACCCACATAAAAGTCAGAGGGTGCGACCGCTAGCAGCTTCTCTCTGCTTCCCATTTCCTGTGTGGAGCCCTTTACAGCAGCGGCTCCTGGTTTTACACAACCTCCCCCTGCCAGGGGCAACTCCACTTCATCTGGTTCAAACATCATGCATTACTCAGGGGGAGTTTTCCACAGGAAACACACCATCATACGCATCTGATGCATGACGAGAGAGAGAGATAGAGAGAGAGAGATGTAGTAATACCCTCTTTGGCAGATATCACTGCTGGCAAGTGCTGTTTGTACTCTTCTTTGCAGAATGTTTCTAGTTATGAGATATTCCTGAGTAATCCTGCCCGCACAGCATGTTTAAGATTTACACACAGATTTTCTATGATGTTCAAGTCAGGGGTCTGTAAAGGTCCATTCCAAAAGCTTCAGCTCACGTTTCCTGAAGTAGTCCATGGTAGATTTTGAGGATATGTTTTGGATCATTGTCCTGTTGTCAAATCCTGCACATTTTCAACTTCAGTTTCTTGACTGACTGTGGCACATTTGCTTCCATAATTTGCTGATATTTACTGGAATCCATTGTTCCAACTACCTGTGCGATGTTTCCTGTGCCACTGGCTGCCACACAACCCCAAAACATAACACGTCCACCCACATGCTCAATAGTTCATCAAATGCTGCTCCTTTTTTCATCAAACAGAGCTTTGGTGATTGTGGCCACATAGCTCTTTTTTTCAATTTTATTTCATCAGTTCACAACACTTGTTTCCAAAATGCCTCTGGCTTACCTAGACATTGTTTTGCATACTTCAAACATTGACTTTTGTGATGAAGTAAGGTTTCCTTCTGATGACTCTTCCATGCAGATCATGTTTGTGCAAGTAACTCTGCACAGTAGATTGGTGCACCACCACTCTTGTGTCAGCTTAACTTTCCTGCAGGTCTTTAGCAGTGCTTGGGACATTTGCTTTGCCTTTCTGCCCAATATACCAGTAGCTCTGTGTGAGAGTTTTCTTGGTCTTTCAACTGTTGCCTTGACTTCCACAGTTCCCCTTAACTGCCATTTCTTAATGACATTTCAGACAGTGAAAATTGAGAGTTGGAACCACTTCATTTTATAGCCTTCCCCTGCATTGTAGGCATCAGTTAGCTTTATTTTCATATTCAGAGAGGAAGCCCATGGTTGTTACATGTTAGCATGAGGTTTGTGAGGCAGAATTTATTATGCTCTGGAGTTGTTATTCCTAATCACAATTCTTGATCTAAAGTCCTAATGACTTTACAACTGTCCAAACATTTGCACATACTACAATTGCGATTTCATTTTTCAGCTCTAACGTTCATTGAATATCAAGCAACTGTTCATTAATATTTGCAGAAAATGTTATTTTTTAAATAATTTACTGTAGAGGTTGTGTTTACTGTTGTTCAGTTCAAAAATCAACAAAATATGTCATTTGGCCAGGGGTGTCCTGAATAAATACAGCAAATAGAACAAATAAAGAGGATGTGTGTGATTGGGTTCTTCCTCCTTCCCTGTTTAGAATCATATGGCACCAAGCAGTATGATCACAGAGTGCAATCTGAAACCTGTCAAGTCACAAATCCCCAAAGCATTGACACCCATGCCCCCTCACCTCCCACTCACACACACATACACACACACTTTAAACAGAAAAGTCTGGGTTTCATCTCCTCACTTCATTTATGATACACAAATGGAGAATTCACAGTCTTACTATCACAGACTAAAACACAGATCATTGCGACCCCCAGGATTCAAATAATTTCTTCTGAGAATAAAATTGCTACAAATGTTCTGTCCTTTTTTACTCACACTCTCTCTCGCTGCACAAACAACTGCATTACTGGCTGAATAAATATAACACTTTCTCTCATTTATACTTGGATTAAACATCATTCATTATGTCCAAATTTTCCCCTTGTATACACAGCCATCATCTTGAGTAAATGTTTCTTGGATGAGAACGAAACTGTAAGACAGGAGTGTATGGCGCAGAGAAAGGTGCTGTCTGAGGCCACGCTGTGATAAATGATGCAGGAAAATACCTGGCCCAGGACTCAGGACATAAGAAGATCACTCATACAAAGATAACACAATGATAAATGCCAGAGTGGAGAAAGAATTACAAGTAATATACAACAGAATAATAAATTAAAGAGTACATGCCACAAGGACTGTGCTTTAGCTGGATAGTAGTGCATTTAAAATGCTATAATAGCTTGTCAGTTTGTGCTACCAGGAGCTATACACATGCTAATGCATTAATCACATTTCTAAGTCAGTACTCTTGAAATACTATCATGTAAACATGTTAATAAATAACAATTTAAGCTATAAAATGGTTTAAATATAAATTTTTTTTTGTTTGGAAAGCACAAAACAATAGAGAGTGCAGTTATTGTCTATCAGTAGACAACCTTAACAAACCATAGCAACAGTTGTATAATGTTAATATCAGCTAGTGTGTAGGGAATCGAAAGAGTTTGGTATTGTTAAATATTTTAATTATGAATAGCAAAATGCCTACAGAGCATCTGTTTTTATTAAATTGCAGTGCTTAGTTGAATTTTATCATCACACACACACACACACACACACACACACACACACACACACACACACACACACACACACACACACACACACACTGATTGACTAAGAGCACTTGCAAAGCCTGGGGAAGAAACAATATTCAAGTAAAGTACAGAAAGAATGGATCTCGAAGATACTCCAGAGAGTGAGGTGAGGTGCATCGAAAACTGTTCAAATACAATATGAAACTAAAATAATAACTAATAATAACTCACACTGATAAGTCATCATTTTAGGAGACTTCTTATCTAATTATTTTAATAAGGCATACTTTTGGTAAGCATTCTCATTATTGAGACTTAGTAGATGGTTTTAGTTTGTCATTAACGGACAGAAACAGGCTTCTGCAAATTTAATACCTGCCCTTTCGTTGTACAAATTTGCACACGCACAATTTGTACACACACAATCTCGTATTTGCATCATTAGGGAAACACCCCGAAATCCATATTCAGGCAAATGTGCAAAAAAGAAAAAACAAGATCTTATATTCATGTGCAACACACATGTGCAAAACACACACACACACACACACACACACACACACACACACACACACACACATGCACACACACACAAATTAATAAATCAGCAGGATCACCAAGTGTAGAAATGTGTGAATCTTCAGCACACATGGCCCAAATAGACTCATCATATCCGGGTGCTTTATTTGTTCCTTCTGAGAGGTTTCTGGAAGATACCGTTGGGTACAAACACTTCCAGAGTTTAAACATCACTCTGTCAAGCTGCTGAGTTTCAGGCAACTCTAATTAAAACAAGATTCAAGAGTCTCTAGTCAAACCATAGCGGTCTACTGCTTGTGAGCGAGTAAAAGTGAAAGAAACAAAAAAACGACCACAAGTACAAATAAAAGTTACAGGGAGAAGAGGTAATGAGGTTACAGGGAGAAGAAGGGAGAAGAGGTAAAGAAAGTGCAGGATTTTAAGTACTTAGGGTCAACAGTCCAGAGCAACGGGGAGTGTGGAAAAGAGGTGAAGAAGCATGTGCAGGCAGGTTGGAATGGGTGGAGAAAAGTGTCAGGTCTGTTGTGTGATAAAAGAGTACCAGCAAGAATGAAAGGAAAGGTGTACAGGACAGTAGTGAGACCAGCGATGTTGTATGGTTTGGAGACAGTTGCACTGAGGAAAAGACAGGAGGAAGAGTTAGAGGTAGCAGAGCTGAAGATGTTGAGGTTCTCTTTGGGAGTGACGAGGATGGATAGGATCAGGAATGAGTACATCAGGGGGACAGCACATGTGAGATGTTTTGGAGACAAAGTTAGAGAGGCCAGGTTGAGATGGTTTGGACATGTTCAGAGGAGGGAGAGTGAATATATCGGTAAAAGGATGCTGAGGTTAGAGCTGCCAGGCAGGAGGCCGAGAGGAAGACCAAAGAGGAGGTTTATGGATGTAGTGAAGGAGGACATGAAGGTAGTCGGTCTGAGAGAAGAGGATGCAGGGGATAGGGCTAGATGGAGGCAGATGATTCGCTGTGGCGACCCCTGAAGGGAACAGCCGAAAGGAAAAGAAGAAGAAGTAGAAATAAAAGTGGTGATCTGTGGGGTCCAAGCACTTTTCCCCAGTAGTGCCTCCAGTGGCCAGTTCTTGCAAATTTGCATAGAACACTAAAGAGATAACAGGTGAACATACTATTCAAGTTTCGTGGCAGTGGCTTAATGCTAAACCTGTCAAATGCATGCTGAAATCTGATTGGCTGATGGCAACCATGTTTTTGCAGTAATCAATTTAGCATTAGAAAATTATGTACACATTAGGAGAAATATGCAATATACCAAATTTCAGCTCAATCAGTCTTATAATTTCCAAGAAACAGGTATTTAAATATAAACTCTCTGCCTCTCTACCTATATGACTGCATCCCAGACTTTGCACATGTTCTCAGATACTTGTTCTGAAATGGATTGAAAATTTTGTGTGAAACCAAGCAACCAGTAATGAGAAGAACAGCAAGAAGAAAAACAAGAGTCTTCCAATCACCAGTGCTTGGTCCCTAAAAATGCCCCCCACAGCATACCCTCTGAATCCATAGAGGTCATTTGGATTAAACGATATACAAACCATGTTGGAGTGAATCCTGATAGTAAACAGATGCTTCTCTCAGCCAGACTCCTAAATCTCTGCTCAATACTCACTAATGTAGCACTAGGACTGGAGCAGAGATGAAGGTTTGATGGCATGAGAGAAATAAATGAGGTCGTGGCTTTGAGGTGCCTGTTTTTGCTCTTGACTCTGAAATGGGATTTGTCACAGATAGCATCTGGAGCTTGAAATATCAACAGTCTGTTTAAGTCGACTTCAATGCAGTCATATATGCTTAAGGATATAATATTATCTTGGCTGTAACCTTGGACGACAGGAAATGCTTCCTAGTAACACTAAACTTCACACAAGACTGGTATTTATAGTGCTACATGACACCAACATAAGCTACTTAAGCCTTTAATGACAACTGTCATAAAACTTTTTTTAAAGGCTAACATGAATCAGCCCATAAAACGTAATTACACAACCTTATGTCATCAAAATGTCATTTGACACAAACTTGTTGCATCGAACACCAAGAGACCACACATGAACATACTGTTCACGTTTCATGACAGTATCTCAATGCTAAACCTGTACCAAATTTCAGCTTGATAGATTGATTGTAACTGAGAAACACTTCTTTGAATTTAACTCCTCTCCCAATGGACGGCCAAAACTTTAGAGGTGTCCTCAGAATGTTGTCCTGACATGGCTTTCAGGTTTCATACAAATCTATGCAAACAATCTTGAGATGATGATGAAGAAGAACAAGAAATATCCTAGCCAAAACAACAGGTTTACAGTCAGGGACCCCTAAAAATGCCCCCACCACGGTGTCTCTATTTTAAAACAAGTTGCTTGTAATTAGTTGCTTGTAATGAATAGCAGTGTTTTACACTTATTTAAAAGAAAAAAGATTGATTAATCATTTAAATTAAAGTGAATATATAAAAAAAATTTTGGGATGTGTAATGGAACAGATTTACTCCTCATAACTCCAGTGCAATATTAATGCTGCATTCAGCTTACCACATT
The DNA here is from genome assembly GCA_023630585.1 of Cranoglanis bouderius. Classification (NCBI taxonomy): domain Eukaryota; kingdom Metazoa; phylum Chordata; class Actinopteri; order Siluriformes; family Cranoglanididae; genus Cranoglanis; species Cranoglanis bouderius. The sequence continues at coordinate 5,800,323 of CM042557.1, read as the reverse complement.
TTGTTAGCAACAAACTAGCCAGCTAACTGTGATGAGTGCTGTATATTTTCATCCTCAAAACAGTAGGGTCAGTGTTATAGATTTATCAAGTGAATATGTCTGTATGTTGATTGATCTAAAGCAAATATGTGTATATACAGTATAACTCATTTAGATGTTAAGAAGTGCTACTTTGTTTACTGTTGATGCCGTAAGCAGCCATGTTGATCTGACGTCATTTGCTGAACTCTGGGTTGAGGAGACCATGTCTGGGTTTCTAAGTAGGAACTCTGAGTTGTGGGTACGTTTTCTTTGTTTTTTCCTTGTCAGAGCTTGGAAATTATATGTTGCGACCTTTAGTCGAGTGCAGCATTAATAATCAAACGATTTTTCACCTAACCATAGCTTGAAAACGTTTAACCTCTTTAACTCCCAGGACCCATATACGTTTTCAGATTTCTATTTTTCACTCTGGTGTTACATGTATATTAAGTTCACTGTCGATACTGAAAAATAAGGTGGAAGGTGAAGGGCTTTAGACATTTGCAGGGCATTTAAAATGGTACAGGCTACTAAGTAACATGAATCATTGATGTCCAAACCATCAAGACTCTTTCACACGTTTCTATTAAAGAAAATGTCAACTATAAAGTGATCCCTATGTTTATCATACAATAACAAGTCTTATATCACTTGTTCCTAATACACTGATACTTTTAGAAATATCTGTTGGTATGCAAAGACACCCAACATCTTCAATACATCTTTATATACAGTAGTATAACATCATAATTATTCTTTAATACTTTTAACAAACTGTGTGTCAGGTCAAATGATTAAGATCAGATCTTACCTCAGGCATGTGCCGCTCTCTCCTCCTGCTCTGATACACGGATACTCCACTGTTACAATCTTATTGTCAGGACATTCTTCTCTGTAATACACACACATCATCACAATACGTATAGTTATAAACTGTATTCAATACAGGCAATATATAAAGAACAAATCATATGTGGCTGTGCTGTTATAGGAAGATTATCAATGAGAAGGTGGTGTGAGGAATCGGAGTAGCTTTTACCATCCTGAAGTTAATTATTTCCCTATAACATCATGTCTTGAAGTGTTTTATTACTCTCATACCACAGCCAAATCACAATTTTTCATTTATTAAAGCATGTCATACTCTTTATCCATTTATAGTTCTGGTTTAACTTCTGTGAAACAAGTTACCACTTGCATTACCTACATTATAACAGATATAAACAGTAGCTCCCTCACTAGACTCTCTTTTTCTTTCTCTTTAAGATGACAAGACAAAAAAATAGCTTGTCATGTAACAGAGAAACCGGAAAGTGTAAACTGTTTAAAAGTGTAAAGTTATTATTGGAGACTCATTCCATACAGTACTGTGCAAAAGTTTTAGGCACATGCAAAGAAATGCTGTAGAGCAAAGATGCCTTCAAAATAATGAAATTAAATGTTTCTATATAGAAAATTTTAAAAAATGTAAAGAGCAGTAAACAGCAGTAAATGAAACAAAGTCAATATTTGGTGTGACAAAAAAAAAAAATAAATAAATAAATACAATTAGTGCAGTTTTATAAGGAAATGAGCTGGTAAGTTTTATTGAGCATCTTGCAGAACCAGACACAGTTCTTCTGGACACTTTGACTTTCGCACTCGCTTCTTATTTTTGCAGCAAAACCCAGCAGCCTTCATTGTGTTTTTTTGTCTGAAAAGTGTCTCTTACATACTAAGCTGCTTTATTTAATGACATACAAACATTTTTCTGTAAGATTTAATTTTGTGCTAGAAAACTAATGTTTGGGAATCTAAAATGTTTTTTTTGTACTGACTTGATAATGTAGAAGTCATAAAATTAAAAAATCTATAACAAAGTTTGTACTAAAAGAAATAGGGTGCCTAAAACTTTTGCACAGTACTGTATATGCTAAATAAATGTATCCTTACAGAAAATTTCACCATTTCAATGACTACATATGTTTAAAAAAATAAATAAATAAATCTGGTTATATGGAGGGTCCATAATAAACATCCCTGTGTAAGTTGTTACTATAGAAATAACATTTTAGAATGAGCACATTAACATAAACCTGTCAGAGCTGCTGTTGTAGAAAATTAATAAACACGTTCTGACTAATCATAATCAAGAGAGTTGTGTTACAGTTGTGTTAATTTATTTACCAAGAGATACAGGGAGAGAAAGTGGGAGGGAGAGAGAGAGAGAGAGAGGTCAGATAAATTCCACATACTAATCTTGGACTGCTTTGCTTTTGGACTGAAGAGATTAAAAGCTGTTGAGAGACTGAAATGAGCTGCCAGGATGAAACTTCAAAGCTAATACCAGCGATGCAGGGGGGGATTCAAGATGTTAAAGAGCACGGCAAAACGATCTGCTGTGTTGTGAAAGTTCTCAGTTTCATTTTTACAAAAAGAAGCCTTTTATTCATACCACATTCATTTGCTGGATCGTCTTAGTGCTGTGATTCATCCAAACACTCAGAATGTCTCATCTGGAGCATCTGAGAATGTTCAGGATGATCACAGCACACAATAAAACATTTAAAGATTAATCAGAGGAGTCTTTTCAATACTTCAGCCCTCTGCAATATATCAGCATTGCAAAGACAAATACTGTAATAATGATGAATGAGCAGGATGTTATACAGGCCTATTTCACAACTCTGTGTAGCAGTCAGACTGCATCACATCACTCTGCTGTTGATTATTTTCCAATAACAGCACATGCTGAAGGGTTTTACTCCTGTTAAACCACAACAATTCTCAAAAGCTAATTTTATTTATTAATTAAAGAATAACCACGCTATAGTCTTCATTTTTTCTCCAGTTACAAAGTACTGATACTGGAGACTCCTTCCATTAATGATCAATAAATGTTACTCCTTACAGTAAACTTCACCATATCAACTACAAATATTTTTGATCTGTTTATCTCCGCCTATCCTACACAGGGTCGCCGGGAGCCTGGAGCCTATCCCTGGGGTCTCGGGGCACAAGGTAGGGGTCATCCTGGACGGGGTGCCAACCCATCGCAGGGCACAAGTAATAATATTTCATATGTTCCATATATTGTATATATTAATATGCAAACAAGAGATTAATAAACACACACACACACACACACACACACACACACACACAACTTACAGGTTCCTTATAACCTTGACAGATTCCTAATACGCAGTTCATGGGTCTAAGCTCTCTAATATCAGTGTTTAGTCATCCAAAACCTCGTGCCTTTCCCCATGCCACTGTACAGGATAAGGCACTGATGAGGATTAGTGCAAAGACAGAGAAAAAGGTGCTTAGAACAGATTTATACACATATTAATCCTATTCTAAGGATTTAGGAACCTTAGTAAAGGGGTTTTATGTCAGATCTGAAAGGGAAACACTTAAAAAATGTTCTTCAAGGGTTCTTTAGGGGTTTATTGGATAATTAAGGGTTTTTAGCTACCTTCCAAGGAAGGGAAACTACCTATAAGGGTTCCACGAAAGGGGCAACCAAAGAAGATTTGTGATAGATTTCATTTTCCTTTGTACAAATATGTATTTGAAGGCTCCAGGGTCCCTGGGTTGATCCTGAGCAAGTCAGTGTCAGTATGTTCTCCATGTGTCTCTGTGGGTTTCCTCCAGGTTCTCAGTTTTCATCTCACTTCCAAAACCACGCCAGTTGGTGGAATAAGGCTCCAATAAATTGGCCCTAGGTGTGTGTGTGTGTGTGTGTGTGTGTGTGTGTGTGTGTGTGTGTGTGTGTGTGAATGGTGCCCTGAGATGAACTGGCATCCAATCCAGAGTGTATTCCCATCTCATGCCCAGTGTTCCTGGGATACTGGGACTACTGTATATGAGGACTATTCAAATATTCAAAATTATATAGGGTAGTTCTTTGTAACAGAGTACACATTTACAAATAAAAGGACAGAAAATATTCTTTAGTGATGCCATAGAAGAACCATTTTTGATTTCATAAAGATTTTATTTTTTTTGACTGATGGATTGTTAACCATTTTTTTTGTTGGTGCAACTAAAAAAATAAAATAAATTAAAATCCACCATTAAATGTAACCATAAATGTTTTATGTGTATCATCCTGAATTAGTTTGTCGCTTTTGAAACATCACGTGATCCAACAAACAAACAGACTAGATATAATGCTGACCAAAATAACGTAGAGTAATATTTAAACACATAAACACCGTGTGGGCTTTAATGCATCACAATATGGAGCGATGTAATGGCAAAATGTTATAATGTTAATTATAAGAGAAATCCTCACCCGTTGCTGTCAGCTTCATTTTGTGCTTTTCCAGAAGTCGGAAGTAAAACAGTACTGAAGAGAGTAAATGGCAAAAGAACCATGCGATAATAAAATCGGCTCATGTTTCCCTTCGTCAGTCCACAGAAAACACTTCAATAACTCCAATCCTGACAGGTCTTAAAGAATAAAAACCGCCGTGTTAAGGAGGCATCTTTTATATGATGGAAAAGATCGGATTACAAAGCCTTCACGCTGATAGTCGGTGTGCGCGCATCACGCATGTGGATCAACTTTTACGCACTGAACTGTTGGAGTGTCCGCGCCCCCCTTAATGATGATTTGGGACGGGCTTAAAGCGCAAGTCCCCGCTGCATCTGCACTCCTCACTAAAATCCCAAACGGCTTCCTAAATTAGACGGACAGCATCTCCGTCCCAAACCAAACAGCATCACTACCAGCATACCCCAGCTTCAACATGTACGTGAACTTTCACATATTAGACTAGATATGTGGCGTTATTGCACAAACCGCATTACGCAGTTATTTCTACACTGACAAGTCAAATTTATAATCAGGTTATGAGCAGGTTAAGAGTTGATATTTTATATATATATATATATTATGTACGCCCAAAAGACAAAGCTACACTTTGTTGGCTGTGGCTCAGGTGGTAGAGCGGGTTGTCCACTAATCCCAGGGTTGGCAGTTCAATCCCTGGCCCACATGAATCCACATGTCGAAGTGTCCTTGGGCAAGACACTGAACCCCAAGTTGCTCCAGATGGCAGGCAAGCAACTTGCATGATAGCTCTGCTGCCACTGGTGTGTGAATGGGTGAATGAGAAACAGTGTAAATCGCTAAGGTTAAGAGGCGCTATATATGTGCAGACCATTTACCATTCACTTTATCAAATACTGTACCTGAGGTTGGACCAAGTCGTCGTTTTCAAGTCACAAGTGAGTCTAAAGTCTTGGCATATTATCAAGAATGATAAATCAAAGTCCAGTTACAAGTCCTTAAATTTAAGTTTTGAGTCCTAAACAAGTCATAATAATTTGCTCTTTACCAAATTTAAGGCTAGAGTAATAATTATTATACAGTATCTCACAAAAGTGAGTACACCCCTCACATTTTTTACTTTGCTACAGTGTAAAGTAGTGAGTGTACAGCTTGTATAACAGTGTAAATTTTCTGTCCCCTCAAAATAACTCAACACACAGCCATTAATGTCTAAACTGCTGGCAACAAAAGTGAGTACACCCCTAAGTGAAAATGTCCAAATTGGGCCCAATTAGCCATTTTCCCTCCCCAGTGTCATGTGACTCAGTGTTACAAGGTCTCAGGTGTGAATGGGGAGCAGGTGTGTTAAGTTTGGTGTTATCGCTCTCACATTCTCTCATACTGATCACTGGAAGTTCGACATGGTACCTCATGGCAAAGAACTCTCTGAGGATCTGAAAAAAAGAATTGTTGCTCTACATAAAGATGGCCTGGGCTATAAGAAGATTGCCAACACCCTGAAACTGAGCTGCAGCACGGTGGCCAAGACCATACAGCGGTTTAACAGGACAGGTTCCACTCAGAACAGGCCTCGCCATGGTCGACCAAAGAAGTTGAGTGCACGTGCTCAGCATCATATCCTGAGGTTGGATTTGCAGAATAAAAAAAAAAAGCCTCTTCTAAAGATGATGCACAAGAAAGCCCGCAAACAGTTTGTTGAAGACAAGCAGACTAAGGACATGGATTACTGGAACCATGTCCTGTGGTCTGATGAGACCAAGATAAACTTATTTGGTTCAGATGGTGTCAAGCGTGTGTGGTGGCAACCAGGTGAGGAGTACAAAGACAAGTGTGACTTGCCTACAGTCAAGGATGGTGGTGGGAGTGTCATGGTCTGGGGCTGCATGAGTGCTGCTGGCACTGGGGAGTGTACTGTGACATGTACTGTGACATACTGAAGCAGAGCATGATCCCCTCCCTTCAGAAACTGGGCCGCAGGGCAGTATTCCAACATGATAACGACCCCAAACACACCTCCAAGATGACCACTGCCTTGCTAAAGAAGCTGAGGGTAAAGGTGATGGACTGGCCAAGCATGTCTCCAGACCTAAACCCTATTGAGCATCTTTGGGGCATCCTCAAACGGAAGGTGGAGGAGCGCAAGGCCTCTAACATCCACCAGCTCTGTGATGTCGTCATGGAGGAGTGGAAGAGGACTCCAGAGGCAACCTGTGAAGCTCTGGTGAACTCCATGCCCAACAGTGTTAAGGCAGTGCTGGAAAATAATGGTGGCCACACAAAATATTGACACTTTGGGCCCAATTTGGACATTTTTACTTAGGGGTGTACTCACTTTTGTTGCCAGCAGTTTAGACATTAATGGCTGTGTGTTGAGTTATTTTGAGGGGACAGCAAATTTACACTGTTATACAAGCTGTACACTCACTACTTTACATTGTAGCAAAGTGTCATTTCGTCAGTGTTGTCCCATGAAAAGATATAATAAAATATTTACAAAAATGTGAGGGGTGTACTCACTTTTGTGAGATACTGTATATGCCTGTCATAAGGTTGCGATGGACTTTAATAGGAAACATGGCAGGCACATCACACACAACACTGCTGCCAAACTTATTAACAAATTCAAAAAGACGTGAGAAGTGTTGCAGACCAACCGAGAAGTGGATGTCCATGAACTTCCACTGACTAAGGTACAACCGATGCGATGCTGGCAAACATAGTCCCGTGTGTATGGAGACTTTTGGGACACCCTGTATAACTCAGTGGAAATATATGGGGATTTGAGAGAAGCATAACTGTGACTATAAATACTGAATATTTCAGTTCAATTTCACTTGAGATGAGGTATAGATAGATAGACTATTTTCACTAAGGGTACCCATCTATATCCATTCATTTTAGCGTTACTTTCGATTTGCTTCGCACGACATCATATGCCGAACAAAATTTTAAGTTGCTTTTGCATCAGATATTCTTGAACCACAGCTTCTACATACTGCAGCCCTTTTATTCCTATAAACAACGCAATCTTTGTAGGCGAAGACTATCTTTGGGAGCACGGCTACCACAAAGTGCCTCTGTCATTGGGAAATGAGCGCTCTTTCAACTTTGTCATTGTCTAGTGCAAGTTGATTGGCTGTTTGACTGGTTGCACTTTGACCCTGGATATGAAGATTGATGCTGATTTGCTGAAAATGTATTGTTTGTTTGGAAAAAAGAATAGTTGCATAAAATGAAATGCATAATATTTTGAAAATGTATCAAGTGTTTCCAAGTCAAAGAGCTTGAGTCCAAGTGAAGTCACAAGTTATTGATGTCAAAATAGAGTCTTTATGTCGAGTCAAAAGTCAGCAAATTTGTGACTCGAGTCCAAGTCAAGTCCAAGTCATTTGACTTGAGTCCATAACACTGTACAATACTGCAAATATTATAAACCCTATTGTAGATTTAAAACTTTCTCTATAATTAACGTATTTGTTCACCTTCAGTAAGTGCTTCATCCTGATCAGGGTTGGGTTTATCCTGGATCCAGAGCCTGTACCAGGAACACTGGGCATGAGGCAGGAGAATAAACCCTGGATACAACACCAGTCCCTCGCATTGCATCATTCACACACACATTCACACACACATTCACACTTATGGGCAATTTAGAAGCATTTTTATCAGTTTTATTGAGTTGTCATTAGAGTAGGACATAAACATCTCAGATAGGGAACCACTCTGATTGTCTGTAGGGTTCTATATACTGTACGTATACATGTTATACAACAGTGGGTATACAGTAAATGACAGACAATATATAGATTTTATTCCTGTGTGAATATTTTGTAATCCTTTTGTCTTCCTGATGACATTTTTTTAGTCTGCTGTTGCATTTAACCATTAATGATGGTTCCTTTCTAAATCTGTGAATGACCAAACCAATCCCTAAACCTCCATAAAAAAACAACACATAATTCCCACTACACACACATACCGACTCGAATCCCCCAGACCATACATGTTGAATTAAAAATCCCTTTGTTTCTGCCCACTTGAATAAACACATAAAAAGTCAGTTCTGAGGAACCGCAGACAGAGGCAGTTGTAGAAATGTCAGGGTTTTGCTTCAGTATCGCCGAGCGCATTAACCAGACCTCCTCACAGTTCCCACACTTTCACACAGGTCTGTTCACTTCAGCTGGGTATTCGGGGCTTTCATTTCGGTTTGTTGTCAATGTCAACATTTCAGATTTAGTGCTGATAAATGTGTTTCCCATAGAAGGATAGAGAGCAGCAAAATTGTTTTTTTGTTGTTTTTGTTGTTACTTAATCACATTCCTCTGCTTTCACGCTCCTTTCAAACTTGCCCTTGTTTTCTCAACAGCTAGTGCAAGTTTTTACTTGAAATACAGGAAAAATGTGCTGCATATGTATTTATTTATTTATTTATTTATTTATTTATTTATTTGCTTGCTTTTGTTTTACTTTTCGGCAAAGCTTTTTCCACCACGTGACCAATCAGGTCACAAGTCACATGACAAAATGCTCTCTGGCCAGGGTTTTTTCCTGTAAAAAACCCACATGAAAAAATACTGTAGTATATTTTAGTATTTACTGTGGTACACTGTAGTAAATTGTAGTTTAATGTAGTATATTATAGTATTTACTACACTTTGTTAATATATACTACAGCATACTGCAGTATTAACTATAGTGAATTGATAAACAGTGTTTTAAATATTAGAGTTACTATAGAATACTATGGGATACTACAGTGTGTTCTAGTGTTCATTATAATGTACTACAAAGGTTTACAACGTTCACCTGTGCTGTGAAGGTTGTCACAAATATTATAGTACCATAGTTGTAGAAACTTTACTACAGTAATGACTGTAGTTTAAAAAAAATAATAATAATTTAAACTATAGTAGAGTTACCACAACAAATAACCACATATCACTATAATGTACTATAGTATCTTTACTATAGTAAGGTTCAAAAACACTATAGTATTTACTACAGGAATTATATTTCATGTAGGAAGGGCCTAGTGTGAAAGCAACCTTAGATTATCAAACCTAAAGCTTTTAACTTTAAGAAAAAACTAAGAAAACACTCAACTCAGAATTTCCACTTGAAAAGTCAGGAAGGGTTCTTCAACCCTTAGTTCTACAAATGATGTCTTGTCAACATGGCCGCTCACACTGTCAACAGTAAAAAAAATAAAAAAAATAAATAAATAAATAAATAATAATAATAATAATATATATATATATTTTTTTTAAATCACTTCACTGCTTTAAAAGAGTTTACAGTAGAACATACTTTAGATCAATCTACATAGAGATGTTAATTGGTTAAATCTACTAACACTCTGAGAAAGTAAATACATCAGCAACTGGTGATCAGCAATCAGGATGTTAACTGGCTAGTTTGCTGCTAACAAACTTGCATGGAGGCGTCCATGTTTGTTTTTCTTTTCCATTTTGTAACTGAAAACTAATTCAAAGTTCAGTCTTCCCACTTTCGACTTAAGTCGAAAACAGACTCATAAAGCATAAGGAAAATGCTGTAAAATTAAGCCAAAATTATACTGAAAAAAGTGGTGTCAAACCATTTACGTATATCGTTTAAGTATATCACATCAGCAATATTTAAATTTTCTATTTACTTACCTTTTGGCTATAATGGTGTTGATGCACTATATTTTGTATCATGTAGCCTGCACATTTAATTCAAGTAAATTCAATGCATCAGTTGAATCTTTGGTTCCTCAGAGTTCAGGAAGTTTAAAAGATAAACTGGAAAATTAATTATTGAAAGCTCTGATGTAAGAAAATATTGATGTAAGTAATACATCCCACCACAAACACTGAATAACTGTTAAATGTGGTGAAATTAAAGACTAAATCTAAAGGCCTGCCTGGTGTTAATTAGTTTTTCCAACCGTTTTTTGTGGGTCTTCAGTTTATAGGCTCTGCATGTTTTGGTTGTTCTTTTAGGACAAGTGGAGAACTCATTTATGATTTATTTATTCAACAGGAATAAGACAGATATAAAGTTTGTAGCTGTGTTTGTGGCTGGTGTTACTGCTAGGAATTTTGGATGCAGTCCTAAATATTGCACAATCCGATGTGAGCAGAGACAGTGATGGATTAGGATCACTCAGATGGACAAAGCACATGTATCTGCTTTCTATAGAGTCACTAATTCATCTAAATCTGTCTGAAAATGTGTACGTTTTACTGCGGAAACGTGATCTTGATAAATGAAGTTCATTAATGGGGAGACACCTGAGTATCACTGAACTATATAGTTGTAAAGAAATACAACACTTTATTCATTAGCGAAAAGCAGAAAAAATTACTGGTTTAGCTTTTAAAAATGTTTCTGACAATGCCTGGCTTAGTGAATGCAATGTCTGAAAGTTTGGCCAGAGGGAAAATGTACATAATATTCCATGCACAGCATCAGCCTGGACATTTCTTGGTGTCAAAAACATGACTTTTTGTGCTGTAGCTATGAAGCTGTTTAGCATCATGACAACTGTATGTCTAAATTATCATCACACACACACACACGCACACACACATCCGACCTGTTCAGTTTCGTGGCTTCATTCTGTATCACATATTTTTTTTATCTATAACAATGTACTAAAGGACGTCAGAAAGCAGTCGTAGTTCCATATTGAGTCACTTTCAAATCACTTTTCATTCAACACACATGAAAAGTTTGGTGTGAAATATACCACTGGATTCTGATTGGTCAGAAATTTTCTATAATTTTCTAACTTTCAAATTTTCTATAACAGCAGCTCTGACAGTAATGCAGCTGAAAGTCACAGTTGTATATTAATGCATTTAAATAGGTTTATACAAATGCAGTTTAAGCTGTAACTTTAAGTTTTCAGGATGAATGACTCCATTTTTGTCTTATTATCTTCAAAAGATAGAAAAAAAAAAAAAAAAGAAAGGCTGGTGAGGGAACCACAGTTTATAGCTGCTCTATCGTAAAAAATATTTACCAAAGCCTCTTCTACTATTGCACTGTTTGGATCACTGTTCAGGAGCGGTTCATGACCATGGATTTTGGTGGAGCAGAACGACATCAATAATGGCATGGCCTTAAACAAAATGAAGTTGAAAATCAGGGTTGACATTTTTCAGCAAAGTTTCCATCTCAAAAACCACACAAAAGACCTGAAACTAGCCCAGAAAGCTTGGCCATTGAAAAATGGAGACATTTTTCTTTTTTTTGCTCAGCCTTTGCACACATTTCTCATATACAGACATCCACTCCTTTCCCTCTCCCAATCTTTGCAACATATAGTATCTAACAGTTGAAATAGAAACACTGTCTGCACTTACACTTTGCCATTTTTTGCAGAGCGTTAATTCTGATTATTTGCTATAAAACAGTCTCTTGATTGACTCTTTTTTTTTTTAACTAGCCATTAACTGTCCTGTCCGCTCCTCCTCCACTGAAATGCAGTGGTGCAACGTGATTCATTCCCCAATGAACCTCTATTAGTACTTGTTGCATTTCCCTTTTTAACCACTAGGTTAAATAATAAAATAATAAAGTAATAACACTCAGTTGTTTTTTTTTTTTTTTAATGAAGAGATAATTAGTATTTCAGCATAGTTTGAAATGTATGTAACAAGATTAAAATGTATTGAATTGATGATATACAGTACTGTGCAAAAGCCTATTTTGTTTAGTACAAACTTTTTTTTATTTTATGACTTTTACATTATTGAGTCAGTACAAAAAACATTAGTTTTCCAGAACAAAATTAAACGTTATAGAAAAATGTTTGGATGTCATTAAAGAAAGCAGCGTATTACGTAAGAGACACTTTTCAGACAGTAAACACAATGAAGGTTGCTGGGTTTCGCTGCAAAAATAAGAAGCGAGTGCGAAAGTCAAAGTGTCCAGAAGAACTGTGTCTGGTTCTGCAAGATGCTCAATAAAACTTACCAGCTCATTTCCTTATAAAACTGCAATTGTACCAGAGACTATTAATTTTTTTTTAGTTGCAGTGGATACGGAGTCTATCCCAGGATCACTGGGCGTGAGGTGGAAGATTTACTCTGGATGAGACACCGGTCCATTGCTGAGATGTACATACACATTCACACGCATCTTCACACCAAGGGGAAATTTATCTGAGTCGATTCACCTGCTGCCATGATTATGAGAGGAAAATCCAGAGGAAACCCACACAGACACACTGCGAGATCCCTTAACACTCCACACAGAGAGTACAGGATCGAAACCCTGGGACCCTGTACTGTGAAGTCCTCCACTAACAGATTTATTAAAGTATTTATTTCTAATATATAAAAGTTGAACCCTCTCACCATCACTAAATAATATCATCATTTAGATTACTAGATTATGTCAGATTACTATTTATTTCCTTTATCCTGTGCCATGTTTTGAATAACCATATTTATTGAATAACTTTATTTATTGCATGTTTACATTGTAAATGCACTGTACTTCTGGACTGTATTATTCTTGATCATTCATATTCCCAACATCAAACAGAATAATTCAGTATATCTTGTGTTATGGTTGGGTTTTTGACTTGCCAAGTAAACATATTTCATATCTTTAACAGTCACTGGCAGCCAAACCTTTTCTTATTCTTATTCTTATTCTTCTCTCTCTCTCTCTCTCTCTCTCTCTCTCTCTCTCTCTCTCTCTCCCTCCTCTACCAAGGTTCCAGTCAGTCATGTAATATTCACTCCATGTGCAAATGTTGGCAAAATGCTTTATCTAACCAGAACCATGTGAGCTGTGAGGAAGGAAAACAGCGTGACATTGCCATGTGGTTAGATATTTCCTCTTACAGTGTTGATTTACTTTTTTGAAGTTTTTCAAGACCCATGATCCACAGGTGCACAGATAAGACAGAATCAGAAATACATAACTGACGTCCAAAAAAAAAAAGCAGCGTGTTTGGAAAGTATTCAGACCATCTGTGTAGAAGAAAGGTTCTGAAGATGTGTACTCTGCTCAAAACACTGACATAAAGCCAGTTTCTGTGCTGTATGATTAGGAGAATTAATACAATGTGGCCATAGCTAATAAATCGGAAACTATTAGACTGCAAAAAAATAAAATAAAAAAAAAATAATAATAATTATACATTATGTAAATGTATCTAATATTTCTCAGATACTAGATTAGCACAAATTAGCATATTCTATTTAATAATAGATAATAATCTTACTGCCAAATAATTTTGCTTATTTGAAGCCATTACTAGCAAGACACAAAAATATCTCCCAGTAGTATAAAACAATCACAGGTGTCACATCCGTGTCTGTGGTTCCGTAAGTTACAAACTACATCTCCCATGATCCTCAGCCCACAACTTCATCACATGACCTCCAGTCAAGCACCTGATTACTAATATCACTCACCTCTGTGCAATCACACACTACCCTTAAATAACCTGGACTCTGAGAGTGCATCTCAATCGGCTCCCTAGCTTCCTAGGTCGTGAATCAATATATCGTGTACACCAGTTATATCTATAGTGTCTGTAGTTTGCAGTATGTAGCAGCTCAGCAGCTGTATCAGTCACAGCATCAGAAATATTTCAGAGATCGCATTAAAAGCAGGAAAGCAGGAGCGACAGAACAAATGTAAACTAAAACAATCTGCAGTCACAACACACGGCGTCATCACACTCGGTCTGAACTCCAAAATGACTGGATCCATGAAAAGAAGATAGAAATCAGACATTTAAAGTCGACCAGCTGTGAACATACACATGACTGTGACGTTTAAACCATTAAAAATAATCTATGTCGAATAATACATTGATAAAATAAAGTAACAAAAAAATGCCCTAGAAATGTCTCGACACATTTTCCACATTTATTAAAAATGGCAGGCTCTATGAATGTGCGTCCTCCTACCATCCCAAATAGCTACCCGGCTACCTAACTGCTAGTAAACTCGATTTCAGTATCAGGGTCTCAATCTGCAATGTTTTATTTTCAGCTATTTACTTAAGAATAGCCTAACTTGCCTAAATATACCACAACAGTTACAACTGTTTTGTTTATTGGTAACATTAGCTAGGTTAGCTAGGCGTCTGGCTAGCTGCTAGTAAACTAGCTCAGTTTTATCACAAGTGGACACAGTTGAGATTTCATGTAAATTCCGAGATTAACTAATTTGACCCAAGCACCAAACTAAGCATGTAATCAGAATTAGCCATTAGGGCCAAATGGGCTAACAATTTAGTAATCATGTTTTTTTACACATTTTCCCTTTTTAAAGAGTTATAGAAACTGCATTTTTAGCTCCTTCTTTGAATAATTCGCAGTTTACTTTTTATACAGTTTTGTAAAGCTGCACATTAATAGGCTAAGTCAGGAAAAGACCCCAGGGAAGTAACAAAAGTAATACACAAAATGAACAAAACTGTGAGAGAAAGTTTAATGTGTGACAAGTAAAGGAGACACACAGCCAAAAATGCTTGCTATGTTATAATTTCTGCCAAGGTTCTACATTTTCCTTTACTCAGAATCAAGCTAATTCATCCGGTAGTCTCGACTTTGGCAGAAACCGAAGGCCCGAAGTCACATGCCTGAAGTGAAGCACTTTATTATATGTTTTAACAAGGTTTTAAGTTATTACACGTCTTGTATGGAACATAAAATATGACATGTTTGACCTGCTGCAGTTCTCTAGGCAGCCACAATAAATGAATACCTTCCATATCGTGTTTTAGCGAGCCTGTATCACCTTACACATGATCGATGGAGCATAATTTCAGCATTAATAACAGTGTGCTGAGGAACTGAAGTCATGGTTTATCATACAGTAGCCTGAGAGGTGTGTGTGTGTGTGTGTGTGTGTGTGTGTGTGTGTGTGCGTGTGTGTGTTGATCGGATTGTATTTAGCGTTTAGCACAGGGAACATCTGGAGTTGATCCCAGAGATGCAGTCGCACGTTGGTGCTAAATGCAAAACATATTGTGTAGAATTTAAATCCAGCTTTAAGTTTGTGCCGACTTCCCCATAGAGTTATAAATAAATTATGCACCTTGCCTAAAAGACTTTGAAAATAAACTAAGGCATATACTTAACCTCTTATTTTTGGAAAGCATAAAACAAAATACTACATTATTCAACATGACCAGGTCTGGAAAATGAAATTTTGGTGCAAATGTTTTTTGTTGCATGTCTGTCTCATGATACACTCATGAAATTTGTATAATTTGCTCACTTACAGTAATTCAACAGTGACCTTTTGGCCAACTGTAGCCATACGACTGACCTGATCATGGTACAGGTACGAACAGGACAGTTTCCAGTGGTCCTATTTTAAGATTAGGGATTCCTGTAACGTTCTGGAACCAATATCTTCTAAAATCCCATTTTCAATTTCCAACTTCTTCAGTGATGTGCACACAAGGATTGATCCCCTTACTCACATTTGTGAGTGCAGACCCCACCTTCAACTGAGCAGCACAGACAGCCATTGTGGAATTTTAATGGTCGGGGAAACATCGAGAACTCTGAGAACTTGGGCTGATTTTCTGCATGGGTTCTGTGTTGTGCTAGACAGACAAGTCCCACTACTGAAGAGTCTTGGGTACGTGTTGTTAAATAGTGGGGAGTTGAAAAGCACTCAGGTTATATAAAGGAAAGGCCAAAAGCAAAACAGGTGAGGCAGGAAAGCAATGCGAGCAAGACAGCAGGGATTTCAGATACCTGTATAAATAGCTGAGTAAGAAGGTCTCTATCATATATGGTGCTAATTTGCCAATTTTATACAGCCCAAGAAGATTAAAAAAAAACTTTTTGGATCCATAAAAGTAATCCTAGGCCATCATATTTGGGCATTTATATTTAAATATGGAATGTTTAGTTTCTGTTGGGAACTTATTGAGCCCTCTTTAGCTCTGGTCATGTGTGGCATTCCCCAGGGCTGCATCCTGGGTCCAATTTAGTTCTTCAAAACCGCTGTATTACTACACAAAATGTGTGCATTATCTAATTTTATGAGATTAGGATTCTAAGAGGAAATTAAAAGGCACTTGAGTTATCCAGGTTATACTGAAAGTGCCTATCAGTAAATCAAGGCAACTGGAATTAATCTCTAGGACCACATCTTTGGCCACAGTTGAGAATTTTAGAACATAATTTATCATAAATGACCCCAGTGAAATACAAAAGGGACTGGTAATGAATTACTGCAGCCAGGGAGCGAGTTCGGCACTGATCTCAGTGGTATAACATCGCAAAAATGGTGTTTATGGTAATCAACCCGGATTGTAGTCTGAGAATCCAGGCTGCAGTCCTGCAGAATGAGTGCAGCTGCAAATATTCGGGGCTTCACACCGCCTTCTTTAACATATTGTAGTGCAGCTGAAGAAATCCACTGAAGGAGTGTGAAAAATGTGCTGGCACAAACCCCCTGATAGCTGAGCTGAATGAACTGCTCCAAGACAGATAGCAGTGGAAGTAATAAATCAGTGACTTAATGGCTAAAAGTATAGCAGCAAACCTGAGACAACAAAGTCCCGAAAGAGATATTAAATTAAGGAACATGTACGATCATGATGGTGAGAGAGAGAGAGAGAGAGAGAGAGAGAGAGAGCATATTATTCACGCAAACAAGAATAGACACACTGAGAACCTTAAAATGTTTCTTTAAATTTCAAAATTCTTGGAAGGAGTTGCTATTTCTGTAGTTGCTGCAGCCAACATGGTGTCACATGCTTCATTTCTACGACTGCCATAGTCCATATTTAAGATTTTGATATTATAATTCATACATTGATTTGCAATTACAGTTAATTACAATTAATCAATTACAATTTGCACAAGCATTACATGGCAAAACACTTCAAATATCAGCAGATGGTTTCCAACCTCAGCTACTGGCATGATCCATAAAACAGCAGGCTTTTTACTTAAGTAGGAATGAAACAGAGAGTAAATCAAGTTTTAAATGTCATAAACTGAAGAATTGTTTCTATAATTTGAGCCAGTCTGCCTTTTTTTTTCAGTTTTATTTCAAAGCACATGCTGAGATTCACAGCTCACAACAAGGAGTTTAGTTTTCCCAGCGTTTCACTGATAGCCACGACAGTTCACACATGGAGTATTACAATACCCACCCATGGTATTCTATTCATTAAAACATGATTTTTTTTTTTACACAAGATCCTTGCCCATTGTTAGGAAGATTTTAAGAAGTTGCTATAGCAGTTGTAATAATAAATACCAAACAAATTGGACCACAGTCCACAAACGACGGCCACAGGTTTTCATGACTGGGTGTTTATGAGGGAATGAACGGCAGCGATATATGAGGAAGATTGGATGGGAAGCATCTGTTACAATCTCTACAAGCTCCTTATTAAAAGTTCTCTAAAAGCTGCTTATAAAACACAAGGAGTTGGGAACGAGGGATATACACACCACTGTTACGGCAAGTCTGAAATTACATGGTGGAAATGTTAAGGTTTATTAGTGACTTCCTGTAACTTGGATTAAGCCAGGTTTACATGAGTTTTTTTTTAATTATTATTATTATTATTACAAAATTCACACATTGTAAAGGAGTTCTTTGGTCATGAGTTGAGAATGTTGGAACAAATAATGTACCATTCTCACCTGTGGCCCATTTAATGTCCTTGCAACCAAATACAATCAATGACACAAGTTCTGTCAGTGTCAGAATTAAATTCACTTCAACATTATACATACAGTGCATCTTGCTTTTGAAGGAAACAGAGATCAATGCAGAGTGTTAGCTATGGTACGGCATCTATGAAGCAGATGGGCTTTGCTCAAGTGGTCATAGGATTTAAAAGTACCACCTTCTGGTCATTAGAGCACCTTAACTGCTGAGCTATCACGGTCAAATGTTTCAGGCACACACCAGAATACAGCTTCTGGTAATATGTTACTCAGTCATCACTCTATCCTAATCTAACCTCTCCTATTTATAGTTATGAAATGGTTTTTGTTCATGAATAATTGGGATTGTATTGATTTTTCTTCAGCTCTGGCCATTTGTGGCGTTCCTCAGGGCTCCATCCTGGGTACATTTTAGTTTTCCAAAATCACTGTATTGGGTTTGGCCAGACAAATGTGTATGTGTGTGTTTGTGTGTGTGAGAGAGAGAGAGAGAGAGAGAGGGAACATCAATGTTTAACAATATGAGATTACAGATCTAAGTGCCGTGTTGAGGAAGTTAAAAGGCATTTTGCCTGGTTTGAGTCATCCAGGTTATTTTGAATGATTCATTGCTCCCAACAGTGGCAGCTTGGTGTTTGTTGGAGCTTGAACTCCCAACCTTCTGGTCAGTAACCCAGAGCCTTAACTGTTGAGCCACCAGTGCTGGTCTCAATAGAGTTTACTCTGCCACAGAGCAAGAATGTTATGAAAATATTATTTAGCTTTAAAGGACAACAGAATTTACTGTGGGAGGAATTCCTTCGGGAGTGGGTGGGAGTGTGAGCACACCTCCACTTCATGCATAGTGATAATAAAGTGATTCCTTTCCATTAAAGCAAAAGCGAAAGGGACATTTCCCAGTCTTGGCTTCCCAGTAAAAGTAGAATTGGCTTAATCTATTCTGAAGTGTTTTTAGACTCACAAAGTACGTTTAGCTGATTTGTTTACCTCTTGCCTCACTTTTTTTCCACCTCCCAAACTAGACAACATGCCAGCAGTGGTGATTATTGTATTAGTCGACAACTCTGTGCAACCCCTAGCACTTAGTGGACAGCTCGCCTTCAGATAAATACTCGACCAAGGTGTTTGTGTTCACTCTCAGCTGTTGCGTTGCTGCCAATCCACTTTATTTTCCAGCATATAAGACAGATCATGCTCATCCTGTACAGAAACCCAACACAGATGTGCTTGTTAACATCAAACACACGTTGTGGCTGTGTGACCCGAGCTGAACTCAACTGGTGTGCGAATGCTGGATTGGATACAGTCAGAACAACTGATGCAAATTTAAAGTGAATATTGGTCTAGCTATCTGTTTGTGTCCTTAATTACACGAATGAATGTATGTGGGTTTGCGTACAAGCCAGTTGGATGGGGAAAAAAATGCAGAAGTGCTGCCAGTAATTGGATTTTTCCTGAAAGCCTGACTTTCACTTAGGATTTTAGCATTGCTAATGAAATATAGGCACTAATGTCATTGTTATGTATGTGCCTGTGAGATAGAAAAAAGGTACATGACATTTAAAAAAGAGAGAGAGGAAGAAGCAGACCATTAAAAAAATCTCAAGGAAATGTCAGATGCTAATAACAGTGTCGTGCCTTTAGCTAATCCGTTTCAGCTGTTTACTCTGAGCCTCATTAGAGCGTATAAAGCAAACAAATATTTTTCTTGTTTGTCTAATCTTTCCATTTAGCGAAGAGAAGACAAATCAAAGATTAGGATCCACGGTGATAATATCCACTGATATTAGCTTATAATTTTTGAATGCATTCAAATTATTGGAGCTTGTTGGAATACAATATTCAGACCAATGGAATTTCAAGCTATTCCCTCGACCAAAGCACATGGAAATGTGAAGCATTGTGAAACAATGTGAAGCTGTTCTGTAGAAATACAGACTAACCAGACCTGATTACACAACACAAGAAAGGAAAGAAAGGAAACCCATATGAACAAAAGTTATATTGGTATCCTGTGGTGTAAAATGGCCTGTACTGATACCGTAACTGTGGCCAGCAGTGAGCAGAAGTTGAATTTCCTGATAAGCTCAAACAGCGGATAATCTCAGAGTTTGGAGACGCTGGATGTTAGCAGGAGGTCAGAGTTGACAATTGATACCTTGATAGTTATAATGCAACTCTTTCGTCTTGTATTGAAAGTGAAGGAAAGACAGATTTGTAGTATGAAGTGAGAAGGGATGGAGAGGACACCTATTTTCAAAGGTTCTCCCAGCTTCATGAGTCAGTTGTAATAAATAATTGCAGTTTAAACTAGACTGCTTGCTTTTCTTCTCCATGCTGAGAGGTGTTTTCCATCCAATGAGCTTTTAATCAGGCAGATCTTTTTATTTTTATTTATTTATTTATTATAAATGATCATTATTATTGACATAATGTAAAAATTGATCATTATTATAAAGACATGATGTAAGAGGGACATCAAGAACATCCGTTTTCATATTTTTTTTTCCAATGTCATGATTCCCAAAAAGTCTGAATTGAAAGTAAAGCGGTTTTAAGTAGACTTCTTGTCTTGGTAGCTAATATATAGTGGTAGCTATATGTAATAGCTATATCTGTATATAGTTAAGGGAAGGGAAACGAATGAGTATATGATCATGTAGCACATGGTGTTTCCACCTTAAGCAAAACTCATTTTGCTAAATAAAAGATATTATTTGAGTCCATCTTCATTTCCTCTTAATATGTTTAACTCTGAGGTTACTGTGAGTTGTGCTAGCAGGGGAGTTATATATAAATCAGCTTTGCACTGGACTTTATTTTGCTCTTCGTCAGTGTTTCTGCATACCTGGATGTTCTTGATGAGTGAAAACCCTTCTACTGATTGCCAGTATTGAGGTGCATCATGCCAAAGCGGAGTGCCTTAAGTTTAATCAGACATACCGCATGAAAAGATGTTTTTTTACCTCGCAAATTTATTCTGGTTCATTTTTTTCTGCTTGTTAATCCTAAATGTCCAAAGGGCAACCAAGTATACAACTAACAGCCGATTATGAAATCTGCTTGTCCACCACCGTATTGAGAAATATCTAATCATTTTATTTTGTTATACTTTTAATCAGTCAAAACCTATTTTAAAATGTGCATCATCATTAGTATTAATATTGATTAGATTCAAAACCTCTTTTAACCTCCGTTTCAAACATTTTCTCTTTCTCTGCTTGAGGGAGAAATGACAAGAAACAGACATAATGTGAAAGCTATCAAGAACACAAGAGCCCAGTTTAATGAGACCCGATCTGTTCTAATTGAAAAGCCAGCACGAGCCATTTACTCGTTTATTTATTCGTTTTTTTTTTCATGTTTGTCCTCCTTCCTGACAGGCGTCTTGAGCTGCCACTCATGTCTCTTTCCATCCATTGAGCTTTGATCAGGAGCTGTGGAGACCAAAACCAAGACAAACCACAGACCAAGCGTGAGGACGTGTAACACACGGCCACTGGTGAGCGTGTGTTCATTAATCATCGTTATGCAGTGGCTTTCATGAAAAGGAAAAGGCAGCGCCTTAATCAGCTCTCAGGCTGAACTGCTGGACCCTTAGTTAGACCCAGATGTCAAAACACACACACACACACACACACACGCACACACACACACACACACACGCACACACACAATAAGCATTTGACAAATCAAAAACAGAATTTTCCTCAAAAACAGAGTTCAAAAAGCTAGGGAAATGAGTCTGTTTGTTTTTTGTCTCACAGACGCCTAATGAAAAGGAGCATGTTTCATCATGATTCAGAAATACCTGCAGACAGGAGCTACTGCTCAAAATTAAGCACACCCCCAGCTGTCAATCAAACCTAAATAAAAGCTAATTAAACACCTGACTTGTGTCAAGCGAGTATAAACAGCTGTACACATACATTTCCTGTCCTTTAGCTATGAGCAGTCTTAAAGAAGTCTATTAAGGGTATTAGGAGCCGTTTATCATCACATTGTTTAGATAATTCTACGATAACTAAAGACAGTTCATCTTATTTATTTAGCAGTAGTTACTATACTTAAAACGACAAATTAACACTTGTACTCTTTCACAATTACATTTTCATGCAAAAAATAAAACACACAAACACTTTTATTTGACTCGATCCATGTACTCATTGTAAATCTCAAAGAATTTTAGTCCCCTGAAATTGCACGTGTACACATGTGATTGTATGTGAATAACATGTGATCACGTTTCAAAACTGTGAAATAAATTAATCATGTGTAAAAATCACACCTGAAATTAAAAACACATGAAATGTGTCCACAGCCAGCACATTATCTGAAACTGAACAACTCTGATGAAGGCTTTTAAGCTCCTCTCACTTCACAATCACTTCATGTCATATACTACTCCTGAAATGTTGTTTCCTGATATATGACAATGTTTGTGTCATTATGATATACGTGTCAATCTCCTTTATAACCTTTATAAACCAAACTTGCTAGTGTGGAGCGGAAACACATTAAATCACATTGCTTAAAACCATTGACCTCAAATTCGGTTTTTTTTTTCTATATTCATAAGGAAAAATCCTGGGATCTAAATGACCTGCATTCATGAAATTGTACATGCTCATTCCTATCCCTAATTAGAGCAGTATTACAGAGAAATTTACCAAAATGTTGGTAATTGTTGGATTGTGATTTAAATACTTAAAATAATAATAATAATAATAATAATAATAATAATAATAATAATAATAATAATAATACAGCCCATTGTGTCTTCTTGGTTAAAAAAAAAAACATTTTCCAGCAAAGTGTTCTGTAAATGTCTTTCTCTGAAGAACATTTTAATTCTAACATCATCCAAAGACTAGATTTTTGCTTTTATTAAGTATGCAAATGTTTGAATATTTAATTAGATGAAGTCTCATTTGCAGATAACTGTCATTTTTCAACAAAACTTGTAAGAATATTAGCAATCAACTGGCAATCTGTACCCTTTGTCTTTTCAGACAGTTTGTTATAACAGACAAAGTGTGATTTTGGCCAGCGAAAGACAGAACTGATTTAAAATGGAAGTAGAAATCTGGATGTGTTACTCCATCTGACCACAAGAGGGCACTGCGCACAACATCACGGGTCATCCAGGGTAAACTCCTGTGGTACCCAAATTCTTTACTAAACATATCGTAAATAAATCCTCTGGTAAAAGTTGAAGTACAGCTGCAAATTCTTCAAGGTAAAGTAGAAATATATAAATTCTTAAACTATGAAAATAAAAGTAGAATAAATATTGACAACAGAAAAGTTGTCTAGC
Source organism: Cranoglanis bouderius (assembly GCA_023630585.1). Classification (NCBI taxonomy): domain Eukaryota; kingdom Metazoa; phylum Chordata; class Actinopteri; order Siluriformes; family Cranoglanididae; genus Cranoglanis; species Cranoglanis bouderius. Next base: position 5,777,033 of record CM042557.1, on the reverse strand, counting down.
TGAAACCACACGCTGATTTTAGTTCCCTCTTCAGTAAAACATTAGCACACTTAGCTAATGTTCAGGTAGTGTGTATTAGGAATATGTACATCGATCAGCTATAACATTAAAACCACCTGCCTAATATCGTGTTGGTCCCCAAAACAGCTAACCCGTCGAGGCATGGACTGCACAAGACCACAAGGCAATTTGTGCTACAGTAGCTCTTCTGTGGGATTAGACCAGACAGACTGGCCTTCGCTCCCCACACGCATGAGTGAGCCTTGGACATCCATGACCCTGTCGCTGGTTCACCGGTTGTCCTTCCTTGGACCACATTTGGTAGGTACTAACCACTCCACACCGGGAACACCCCACAAGACCTACTATTTTGGAGATGCTCTGACCCAGTCGTCTAGCCATCACAATTTGGCCCTTGTCAAACTCGCTCAGATCCTTACAAGCAGATCCATTTTTCTTGCTTCCAACACATCAACTCTGAGAACTGACTGTTCACTTGCTGCCTAATACATCCCACCCCATGACATGTGCCATTGTAACGAGATAATCAGTGTTATTCACGTCACCTGTTGATGGTTTGGTGGACAAACAAGTCCGATGCAGGACTTAAAGGATCTGCATATAAAATATATATATATATATATATATATATATATATATATATATATATATATATATATATATATATATATATATATATATATATATATATATATTATCAAGTCAGTACAAAAACATTTTAGATTCCCAAACATTAGTTTTCTAGCACAAAATTAAACATTACAGAAAAATGTTTGTACGTCATTAAAGAAAGCAGCATATTACATAAGAGACACTTTTCAGACAGTAAACACAATGAAGGCTGCTGGGTTTCGCTGCAAAAAATAAGAAGCGAGTGCGAAAGTCAAAGTGTCCAGAAGAACTGTGTCTGGTTCTGCAAGATGCTCAATAAAACTTACCAGCTCATTTCCTTATAAAACTGCACACATTGTACCGGAGACTACTATTTTTATTTATTTATTTTTTTGTCACACCAAATATTGACTTTGTTTCATTTACTGCTGTTTATATCTTTACGGTATTTTTTTTAAAATGTAAAAACATTTCATTTCATTGTTTTGAAGGCATCTTTGCTCTACAGCATATCTTTGCATGTGCCTAAGACTGGACAGTACTGTATATATATATATATATATATATATATATGTATATATATATATATATATATATATATATATGTGTGTGTGTGTGTGTGTGTGTGTGTGTGTGTGTGTGTGTGTGTGTGTGTGTATGTATATATATATATATATATATATATATATATGTATATACATACATACATACATACAATTATTGTAACAAATATAATTGCACTATACTACATAAATAGTACATCAGACAATTTACATTTCTTAGTATATTAGACAAATACAGTACATTGTAAATATAATTAAGTGCATTTAAAAAATATTAATTTAGTTCTTTACTCTCGTTTTTTGTATGTAAGTGAGATCCAGTGATGAATATTTGAAGAACGAGACCCAAAGTTTTTTTTAAGAAGGCAGTTGTTTGTCTCACAGGAAATAGCAGTGCATAATTCAAATAAGAATAGCATTTCTGATCAGAGACACAGTCAGTGTGGAAGATATTTGTCGTTTTGCTTGTCCAGCAGGTACAGTATCAGCACTTGTTAATGGAAACATGGGCCATTACAAAAATGAAATGGCCCCGATTCAACTATGATTTAAAGCAGTGGTTAGATGAGAAGAAGATCTCACAGCGCTGCAGTTCTACGTCGTTTAGTTTAGTGATGTATTGTATGGAGCTGATCAGCGAGGATATGATTTCTGAAGTTTTCTTAGTTGTGCACCAGAAATACTAGCTACCAGTTTAGCCTTGTGCAAAGTACATGTCTAAATCATCACACCTGACCCATTGTGGAGGTCTGCAACGGAACTGGGGTCCTGTGTGTCCCAAAAAAGTAATGGGAGCAGTTTTTAACTTTCATCCAGGTTGTCAGATATGGAGAAAAAAAAAAAGAGGCCACATTCATTAACGTACTGTAGGAGTTTATTAGATACTGCATGGCACCCTACGAGGCATTTACCACCTTCCTTCATTCATCTTCAGTATCTGGTCATTAATTCATCAGCTATTTAGCAGACTGAAATTGCTGTGCTAGAAGAAGCAAAAAACAATAGGATCAAGAACAAGAACAAGAACCACAGCCCTGCTTTAAACTAAGAAACTACCTTTGTAGTAATGTGCATAAGAAAACGTTATGCATTAGGCCGTGTAATGCGTTGTAATGTGTGTTGGCTGCATGTGTGAGTCACGTAGACTCCATCATTAAATCAGAACAAGAAAGCCATCTCCCTGTGCACGAGTCAGATACACCAGAGAGCTGATGTGTGTTTCTGCCCTAATGGCCATCCATTACAGCGTATCAGACAGGCCATTACAAACAGCTCTGCCTGCTTTCTCACCCATGACGCACGTTTTGGCATTTACGTGCGGTGCAGGAAAGCTTGCTGGATAATGAGTGATAGTAGAGATTAAAAGGTAGATGCTCATCATGTTAAAATAGGATTCTTAACAACTAGACCTTATCTCTAACGGCAATAACGTGCCACGTGAAGGCACCGTAAACGTGCATTCTGTATTCGGTACAAACATGAACTAGATGTTTTCGTGGTCCGGATTTCAGAGACTGTAGCTGCATATCATGAGCTTCTCTTTTAACTTCAGTGGGTTTTGGATGCATCTCTTAACAGTGCTGCTGAATTCTCGATTCTGATTGGTCAGAAGGTGTTGATTAAGTTTCAATAACGGTGGCTCTGACAGTAGTTCCATCTGTAATTCAAATCACAGATTTGTATTAATGCACTTGTTCTAATACGTTATTGTGAACCCATATGGTGGAAGTTTTAAGGCTAATAATAAACAGATTTTTTTTTAAGTGTTTCTATTTAACAAAGAAAAACATATGACTGTTGATTGTGGTAATGTTTTCTGTTAGGAGACATTTATTTAACATTTATGAAAGTCTTCAGGACAGAGGGTAATAAACAATGTCTCATGCTAAATTTTTGTGTTATTACATGTGATGGCACTAAAATCTGTCCCAAATATGTTGTTTACGTTACAATTTGCCAAGGTTATGTGACAGGTTGCCAAGGTTACGTTACCAACAACATGCTAGATGGAAGATTCATGGATGGACTGAAATTGCTCTTATTATTGCTCTGGCTTGCTCATTAATGAATTAAAACTATAGCTGGATTTCTTTAAAGCTGCTTCACGGCAGTGTATATTGCTAAACGTGCTATACAAATAAAATTTATTTGAAATGAGTTGAATTGAAGGGTGAGACATGTTTGTGAATCTTCTTAGGCTGGGAGATGGGAAATGATAGGGTTGGAAATGATGAGAGGAAAAACCACATCAGTGTCTGCAGTCTCCTGCAGACTGCGGAGGAGTCGTGGAGATCGGGGAAGACAGCATGAATCACCCAGAGTGGGGGGGAGGGGTGGGGGGGTAGTTAGAGCAAATGAGTGGGCAGAGAGTAGATGTCAGGGTGTTGAGTATATCATAGACACTGAAGGTTGAACTAGTAGGGAAAGTGAGTCAGACACCCTGCGGACAAAGTAAAAACCAACTAGAAGCTCAGACACTCATCATACATGGGGTAAATGTATTAACTTGGGGGGATTAAGACAGGGAAACCTTATATAGATCACATGTTCATAGTGTAACTGTAGAGATTAAGCTAGAAAGTTCATGATGTCAGGCCCTACTCGTTTTAAAGGAATCTTCCAGAAATGAATGCATTTTTAAAACATATATTGGATACACCATCATATTCTACATCTAAGTACAAGTGTCTTCTGCTCTCCACTGGAAGATCTTATTCACTGCTTTTAGAAGGTCTGATGGGTCTACACATTTACCTACAGGTATAACAGACCACATTCACTCAGATGTTGCGGATCCGTGTTGCAAATTTTTTTTTTTTTGTACAGTGACTACTACTATTATTTTCTAGAGCCAGAATGGATCAGATTTGCCAAGGTGCAGTAATATAAAACACATGGGTGTGTGCTGTTATAGGAAAATCATCAGTGATGGTGTGGTGTGACGCTGCCAGACGTCATAGTTACCGCTTTCACACCAAAGTTGATTATTTTCCTGTAACAGCACGGCCCAGACTGTTTTATTCCTCTTATACCGCAACAATTTGCCAACATTTAGAATTTTTTATTTATTAATGAACATCACATTTTAAAGAATTTAAACTTACGCACGCATTTAAACCTCTGATTTCTTGCAGTCGGCACTACTGTCAGAGCTGCTGTTATAGAAAATCAATCAACACCTTCTGACTAATCAGATCCAAGAATTCACCAGCACTATGGTGTACCTTGTAATAAAACATTACATTACTATTCTGTTCTGCTTTTTTATGATGCCCCATAACCCCAGAGCATCTCTTTGGATTTTATATTAATACAATTTTTTTTTACAATATTTAATAAAAATGTTTATTATTAAGAAAGAAAAGCTTGATGGTATGCACAGTATGTGTGTCAGTGGGACTGTAAATAGGAGATGGAGGCAATGGGACTGGCATCACCTTTTTGTTTTTTACATTCACAAATACAGTTTTAGCACTTTAGTATTATTTTTTCAGAATATAATATATTAGATCAACTTTTTTGCTTGGCTTGGGGGCTAAAACTGATTTTTTTTAACCATTATTTATCAAGCATTTATTTCTTGTTACAAGAATCATTTTGTTGTATTGTTTCACTTTTCAAATGAGTCATTTTGACCTGAACAGAACAATAGAGGATAGCATTTAAAAATGTCAGATTGTGCACCGTACAGCCAACATGTAAAAGGACAACTAATTCAAATGAACAAACAACCCGATTATTCACTATCGGGGTTAGGAAAAGTCAGTATGGAGTGATTGGCTGGTAAAAAGTAGAGTCAGTGAGTCCCTCAGTTCTGCGCTGAATCGATAGAGAAATGTCTAGCAGGACATTTCAGTGACTCACTACATCAGTTCACAGTTCAATTCAGACACAAAAAGTAACAGAGTTCACTCAGTTTGTCTCTTGTGTAATGTCACTGCAGTGTATGAATAGAAACGTTAATCACAATGACCCAACAATCTGCAGGGCTCCTGAGTAAATCCTGATTATTAATTCAAGTAGGAGAACAATATCTTTTAACTTAGTAGTGCAGTGTCACTGGAGCTGCATTTGAAGCCAACTCAAAAATGTTAGACCAAAATAAGATGCTTCCATCGCATGGTTTAGGATTTGTGCTGTCGAAATAATAGTTTGTTATTAAACCTATCAATTTCTTTTGTATCTGTATTATATTATATGTATTAATATACAGGCTGGTCACCAGAGTTATTCGTATGTGACGTATAAAAAAAACAAAACGACGTAATTTACGTACGAATTACACAGCATAGAACGTGTATATACACGTGTAGCATCCTGACAGGTGCATATTGTCATCCTCGCCATTTAGACTATTGGCTTGCTTCATAGTCTTTTGTTGTTTGTTTGTTTTTTAAAGAAAAATCACAATTTTATTTTAGGAAAAATTTTCATGGTTTTATAATTCCATTTCAAAACTCATTAAACTCATACTACCAATGTATAGCATAATGGCTTTTTCATATAACATGTACACATTTTTATGAAATTAGGCTGCAATTCAATACAACTTTAATAATTCACCAGGCCTGTCCGAGCGTTTTCTGTTAGTCTCATGTACATTTACAAGGCTGATAACATTTGTAATTGCTTACTTCATGGTTTTTGAGTGGAAAAGGGTAAATGTACCTCTATTTTACCAATTTTACAATTCCAAAACTGAAAAAAGGAAATGAACAAACTCTGTTCAGAGGATGTGAATGAAGTTGAAGACTGTTATAAAATGTGTGCATACAACTTATTCACCAATATTAACATCATATTAAGAAAAGGTTGGCTTTTGAACTGAGGTCATTTTGGTGTTTTTGTCTTATTATACACATTATTTGACCTTTTTTTTTTTTTGTTACTTCTAATAGTAAAAATCATGTGAAACTGAACATTTTTGGCCATATATTCAGTGTCTGTCTTCTTTATTTTGTCCTGAGGGTATGCAAACTTCTGCTTTTGTCTGCAACATTTCAGTAAACACAGCCTAATACACCAAACCAGCCCACGATGAGTCACCAACATGCCCAATCTGCCATTCTTAATCTTAATAAGTTCATTACACTGTGAGATGAACTGAATTGAATTACACCCTCATTACACATGACTTCCTTTTCCAGCTGACCTTGTCCTTCAGGTTTATAAATAACCTCAGTCGCTAAAATTCAGTCAGTTTGGGGATTAAAAAAAAAAAGGCCATCTTGAGGAGACACTTGGGTTAAAAATGAGATTACACAGTATGACAGCTTGTTATAAAAAATTTATGCAAAGAAAGAACGGACTCTATTAATTCAGTGTCATCAGGGCAGTGTCTTACATCATCATCATCATGGTATCATGTTGTGATATGGAAAGAAATTATGTTAGGAACAAAAGCCTAGATGATCGACATTATCTTCATCCTAATAAAGCTATTATGATTGTTGTTTTTCCCGAGTTTGCCTGTGCCATAGGAATAAATGATCACAGAAGACGGCTATAATATGAACTTAGGAAAATAAGAGCTGCACTTTGATACTATGAGATCTTCATTTTAGATATCAGGGGTGTGATGTGATATTTGTTACTGAATCTTCCTGTTTTGCTTAAGCTGGTTCACTGGTTAAAACTAATTGATGTTAGTGATCTTGCTAACTCTCCTTTCAGTTCCATCTTGTCTGCAGGTACTATGAACGTTACAGTATAGATATTGCACAGCTACTACCTCTGGCTATACCATAAAAAAAAAAAATCTGTTTTTTGTCACCTACACTATAGCAAGGGATACTAAAGTGGTGACAGAAATCATTAGTTTGTTTATTTATGCAGAGTTCATAGTGCTACATAACAGCACTATTGTTTTTTGCTCATAATCTCCTGGTACTGCGCTTTATCCATGCGTAGCCATAAAATCAAATGGGATATCTAACTAATAAGGCCAATTCACATCAGACACACTGATGGAGATTTATATGATGCATGTCATATGTTGCATTTTACTCCAAACTGTCTGTTAGGTGAGGAACAAAAATCACTGTCGGAGTGTTGTGATGAACGGGAGTTACCGTTACCACCCCACGGGTTTTTTTTGTTTGTTTTTTATAACATTATGTTTTATTCCTGAGCAATTTGCCAATAATTATTTTTTTTAATTTATTAACAAATGACAAGTCTTACTTTTATATGTTGAGGGTTACATATAATGTTGTGAAAATGTTGTTCCCTCACCAGCCTCTCTTTTTTTCTCTCTTCAAAAAAAAAAAAAAAAAAGCATTTTATAACGTTACAGAGAAACCACAAAGTGCAAACTCTGTTCTGAAGACTTTCCCATGGTGGAAAACTGACTGTTACAAAGCGCTGACACAGTAAATCACACAATCACACTTTTTACATACTCTGTTAACTTTATTTTAAATCATAATCTACAGAGGTGTCATGATTGTGCAAGCTGTAGTGGAAAAGCGTTTATACGGTACCGATACTCGTGGATAACCAGAAAAAAAGATGCATTCACTGTTTGTTCACTGTCCCAATAACACAACATTATCATAGTTTCTCCTAAACGTCTTTGGAAGAGTAAAAATAAACTTACTTTACTTCAACTCACAGGCATGAAAAAATACGAGTGTACTGAGCTACACCATCAGTTGCTATGAACTTCTAAAGTACTGTAAATCCACCTGGAAAGTGTTATAACACAAGATCATGTCAGCTGAATACGATGTTATTTATGTCAATTGACATTAAAATGAATGAAGACAGAATGACTTTATGGCAGCCGACAGTAACGGAAAGCTTACACTTGTGTCACATAACAATATAAATGCAAGTTAATGTAAAGACTCCACATGAGCGACCTACTCTTGTGCTATTCCCTACATCAGAAGTCTAAAATTTTCTGATAGCTCCCAGTTTATTGGTTGTAATGCATTGTTGACATTTCTCAATATGGGGGAACCTGATGTAGCGGTTGATTTTAGCTACGTTACATGTATTGACGGGGTAGTTTTGGTAACTGTGACTCTTTTCTGTGTCAGTTCTGAGAGAAACGTTGATATTTCTATTTTCTATTTCATTTGGTCATGTTTTCAATGCCACTGTGCGTTTACATTGTCCTTACCAAAGACTTAATGGGTATAGGCTAGCTAGTTAACCGTTTAGCCTCAGTCATTAGCAAGTTTGGTGTCCATATTCTCATGTTGCCTAGCAACAGTGTTCTCCATTTGAACAGCAAGTGTATGTCGCATGTTCGCCGAAAAAACAAAACAGTAATTGATCAATTCCAGTTACCTCAGTCTGAAAAATATATGTATATATATATGTAGTTTAGAAGAACAAACCAGCACAATGTCCCATATCAACTTCATACTCATGTGGTAAGTTACCCATAATGAAGCTGAACATAATTTACATGGATAACCACAATTGCTCTCTCAAGGTAGTTTTCCCTTTTCTTTGCTGTTTACATGACTAGACCATTAATTTCTGTGAAGCTGCTTCATGACAACGCTGTTAAACACTACACAAATCAAATGAAACTGGATTGAACAGTGTTACTCTGGCACTCCATAGCAAAAATAAAATCATTTGCAACACTTTTGCATTAATAAATACTGTAATCACAATAATAAATAAATACTTTATCACTGTCTCAGTCCCAGTAAAATGCTGCTGCTGGAGATTAGTGAGAAACCCCACTGTTTAGGAGATATGTCCATTATTTAGAGCCAGCCTTAGGGTGTATCTGACTGGAGTGTGTGCCAGCGCGCTGTTTCCACCTGCCCTCGGTTGCACATCTCCTTCCAGTGCTGTTGCCCCACCTCCGGGCCTTCAGAACCAATCAGAACGCGGCCAAGCACACTGCTTTTCGTGTACAGCCGTCCCTGCAGAAATGCACCGATGATAAGAGTGGAGATTTTATTCAGAGGCAGACTGAATTTGATTAAATACATACAGCAGTCTTTAAACAGAAAATATACTGTAAATGTGGAATTTATAAACACTTAGTCCTTGGGTTCTGTACATGGTTATCAGCGCTATAAATAAGATATAAAACAGGAATGGTCATTCTGTTATAAGAAAATAACCAACAATTTTGTGGTGTGATGCCATTGGTGTGCTTTATTCCTCTTATACAACTGCAATTTGGCAATGATTATCATTTTATGTATTAAAGAATGATGTCATATTTAAAAAAAATAATAATCTATTTATAGTTACATGTACTGTTGTGGAATGTCCTCTGTCTAAAAGATTTTTTCAGAGTCAGAAAACTTAAAGTTACATCTTTACCTTTAACTGTTACAAAGTCCTGACACTGGAGACTCCTTCAATAAATGTTAAATAAACGTCTCCTTACATAAAACTTCACTAAACCAACAAATACGCATTTTTTGTTAAATAACACTTTTAAAAAATATTATTAGTCTTAGATTATGAAGAGCATCCTCTGTAGAAGTCCTTGAGTAAGTTACTATAGAAATTATAATGTATTACAGTGGGTACCTTAATATAAACCTGATTTGTCAGCTATAGAAAATTAATCAACACATTCTGACTATTCAGAACTGAGAATTCAACAGAGTTGTGATATAAAAAATGTGAAAGGGAGAGATTTAAAATATTATGTTAGAGTCTCTCTCTCGCCACGCTGCTAGCTGAGGCTAGCGGAGTAGCGCACTTCCGCATTCCACGCTCCGCGTTACCGAGAAGAGTAGCGCGAGCATTATTATTAAAGACCCGCTGAACTTTTCATGTATAGATCCTCTCTCTGTGTGTATTTCCATGTGCTTGTGTTTTGGTTTTGGTCATGTCTCCACATCCTGTGTATTTCCATGTGCTCGTGTTTTGGTTTGCGTCATGTCTCCGCCTCCTTTATGTTTATTGGTTCCTTGGTTTGCGTCATGTCTCTGCCCCCATTCGCTCTTTGATTTTCTGTTTATTGATTGATCATTAGTTTCATTATCATTAGATTGCTATGTGTTTCAGTTCGTTTGCCCCTAATGTGTCTGTGTATTTATACCTCTTCTCGTTTCCGCTTAGACGCGGAGTATTAAAGTAGAATAGAATAGATGCAGCTTTAGATTGAGTATGTGCTGTAAGCCGAACTTCTTTCTTGTTTTCTCTCGCGGTTCCCAGACCATTGTTCTATGTTCGTAGTTCGTTATCCTTAGCTCGTAGCACAGCCTAGCGTCGTGTTTGCTCCTTTTTGTTTTCTTTTCATCCTTCAAGTGTTTTTTCTCCCTTTTGACATTACCAACAGTTTGGATTACTGCCTCATTTGTGAAGGACTATCTCATGTTGGATTACTGCTTTTCATTCGATGGATTATGGTTTGTTTTTGTTGTTCCTTTATTTGTGAATGAAGTGTTCCTAACAAACTGACGTTTCCCCTGCGCATGCACCCTGACTCCCCTTCCTCCAGTTTACGTAACACATTACATAATATTTCTTGACAAAAATTTGGTCTAGACACTTACTTTAGGTTTAAATAGACTAACCAGATGGCATTAGCATTACATAATGTTTTACAGAAGCAACTTGATATTTTTTTGCGATCACAAGGGGAAAGTAGTAAAATATTTGAAATACTAGCATTTTCATACCTTAATGAAGTTTAGCCTGTTAAAGGCATGTGACCAGTCTACATTTAGGCTAGTGATTTAGCACAGTCCATATAAAGAGATTGTGCCTACATATCTTCACATTTTGACTAAAATACAACCCCAATTCCAAAAAAGTTGGGATGCTGTGTAAGATGTGAATTAAAAACAGAATGCAATGACTTGCAAATTTCTTAAACCCATATGCTATTCACAATAGACCAAAGAAAACATAGCAAATGTTTAAACTGAGGAAATGTACCATTTTAAGAAAAAAAAAAGAAGGTAATTTTGGAAAACAAAGTCTCAGAAAAGTTGGGAGGGTCAACAAAAGGCTGGAAAAGTAAGTGTTACTAAAAAGAAACAGCTGGAGGAACATTTTGCAACTAATTAGGTTAATTGGCAACAGATCAGTAACATGATTGGGTATAAAAGAGTATTTTAGAGAGGAAGAGTCTCTCAGAAGTAAAGATGGGCAGAGGTTCACCAATCTGCGAAAAACTGCATCTACATATTGTGGAGCAATTTCAGAATAATGTTCCGCAATGTAAAATTGCGAAGACTCTGAATATCTCCTCGTCTACAGTACATAATATCATCAAAAGACTCTGAGAATCTGGAGAAATCTCTGCACACAAGGGACAAGGGTGAAAATCAATATTGCATGCCCGTGATCTTCGGGCCCACAGGCGGCACTGCATTATTCTGCATGATTCTGTAACGGAAATCACTGCATGGGCTCAGAAACACCTCCAGAACTCATTGTCTGTGAACACAGTTCGCCGTGCCATCCACAAATGCTGGTTAAAGCTCTATCATGCAAAGAAGAAGCCATATGTGAATATGATCCAGAAACGCAGCCGTCTTCTCTGGGCCAAAGCTCATTTAAAATGGACTGAGGCAAAGTGGAAAACTGTTCCGTGGTCAGACGAATCGAAATTTGAAATTCTTTTTGGAAACAATGGACACCGTGTCCTCTGGACTAAAGAGGACTAAAGAGGAGAGGGACCATCTGGCTTGTTATCAGCGTTCAGTTCAAAAGCCTGCATCTCTGATGGTATGGGGGTGCATTAGTGCCTAGGGAATGTGCAGCTTGCACATCTGGAAAGGCACCATCAATGCTGAAAGGTATATACAGGTTTTAGAGCAACATATGCTTCCATCCAGACGACATCTTTTTTCAGGGAAGGCAATGCTAAACCACATACTGCATTTATTACAACAGCATGGCTTGGTAGTAGAAGAGTCCGGGTGCTGAACTGGCCTGCATGCAGTCCAGACCTTTCACCAATTGAAAACATTTAGCGCATCATGAAACGAAATATACGACTAAGAAGAACCAGGACTGTTGACCAGCTAGAATCCTGTATAAGACACGAATGGGACAACATTCCTCTCCCAGATGTATATGGATGTTGTTACAAGAAGAGGAGATGCTACACAGTGGTAAACATGGCCCTGTCCCAACTTTTTTGAGACGTGTTGCTGCCATCAAATTCAGAATTACCTCATTTTTCCTTAAAATGGTACATTTCCTCAGTTTAAACAGTTTAAACAGTTTGTTTTCTATGTTCTATTGTGAATAACATATGGGTTTATGAGATTTGCAAATTATCGCATTCTGTTTTTATTTACATTTTACACAGCTTCCCAACTTTTTTGCAATCGGGGTTGTAGATATCGTCATTGGAACAAGAAATAATTGAGAAAGAAAAGGATTATTCAATTAAAAAAATAATTGTGGTATGTTGAAAATATATTTAAATAATTATTTAAACGAATGGACTGGGATTATAAAGATCTGTCTTCTGTTTACCTGCATAACGATGAACTCCAGGACTAGTGGAAGTCTGATGATGTCACCGGGAGGTAAATCGAACAGGAAAGGTGCGTTCCACACCGCGTTAGATCCACTCGCTCCCTTCGTCTCTTTAGTACTGATGACTTTCCCACCCTGACGCAGGTTGATGACAACGTAGTGATCTGTAACAGTTGAACAGAAACAAAAGTGCCTGTCATTTTTTTTTATAATTTGTATTGGCACTGATTGAGAATTTTCAGTCATAAACAGATCAATTACTAAACATAATTTACTTTGTTGAAGCCCTGGATTTATCACATTTACCGCACTAATTTATGTAATTAGTAATCTAATTGAATCACTTTTTAATTAAGAAGGCTAATGTCCTGTTATCTTATTATCTCACTGGATCTGAGAAATTGCTGCTAACATTATAAAAGTTCTGTGTTTAGTCTGGACTCAAATTTTACCTCAGATAGCAGTATCTGCTAAAAGCAATGTATAATATGCAGTATATAATGCTAGCATACCTGCAGCTCCGGGCATTCGAGTTAGCTTGGCCAGGTTCTCAGCTTTGCGTACCATCACTTTGATCCGATGGGCCTGAGTCTGGTACTGAAGCAGGACAAAAAGTTGACCCAAAGGCTTTGAAATGCACACCGATGTCCTCAATGTGCCCAGAGACTCCTGGGTACTGTGGCTCTGAAACCACACATGAAGAAAAATGCAATCAGTAGGCTATACTGTATAAGTTCATTTATATTGTACTTATACCACAGTGCTCCTGAATTCTCACATCTGATTTGGTTAGAAGGTGTTAATTAAGGTGTTAACTAATAATAAACATATTTTGAAACAGCTGTTGATGTTTAATAAAGAAAAATGTATAATAGTTGATGTGTAAAGTTTTCTGTAAGGAGAAGTTTATTTAACATTTATGGAAGGAGTCTCCAGTGTCAGTGCCTTTTTTCCCCAACATGGGAAGGTTTTCAGGACAGAAGAGTTTGTGCTTTTTGGCTTCTGTCAAGATGCATTTTTTGTCATATTAATTTCAAAAAGAGAAGAAAAAAAAGAGGCTGGTGAACGAAAGACAATGTTGTATAACATTAAATGTAACTATAAACAGATAAAAATGTGAAGTGTCAATCAATTTACTAAATTAAAAATTGTAATAATTGGCACACAGGTGTGGTACAAGAAGAATAAAGCACTCTAGGACATGCTGTTATAGGAAAATACTCAACTTTGGGGGGGTAACAGTAACTGATTCATTGATTCTTTTCTTGTTACAGCACACCCCAAGTGTTTTATTCCTTAAACAGTAAATTACACACTGCCAGTCACATATACAGTATATCAACATCTGGAGTTTTATTACAGTGTAATCTCTGTTAGTGCTATGGACAAAATGTACAACTGTACAGTTAAGAGCTCACTCTTAGTATGTAAGGGTGTATTAACTTATTGTAGCTTTTATATGAGTTGTATAAATAGTTTAATGATATACAGTATTAATGACGTCCTACACAAAAGTCAAGTTTTGACTCATTATAGAATAAATAATTAAAAATCATTTTAAAAAATGGAGTGATATTTTATTCTGTGGTCAATAGGTCAACTTATAGCCTGTAATATTTCGTTTAATTTCCTACCACCTTAGTATTTAACACAAATCTTAAGCTTTATAAATAACGGTTCGATTTGATTTAATTCATGTTAGTTAATTTGTATGTATTGAGATGTTGGTGTTGTGGGATGATCAGTAGGCAAACTGTTGGAGTTTATCTTTTATTACTCAGGCCTTGGCTCCAATATTAAGACATAATCATAAGTCATATACAACCCACCCAATCACTCACACACTCACACACACACACACTGCTGCTGAGGATGATGTCACCCCAGTGGTTGCTGTATCAACTGTGTGTGTGCTTCAACTCCATGTAGCAAACATCCGTTCTTATAATGAACATGTCTCTCATGAATGTCACTGAGTCTGATTTCTCTGCAGCGTAAACCATAAAAGTAAGAAATAAATGGTGTTAATTCAAAGCAGAATTTTTCAAGAGTAGGTGGAAAACAAACCGTAATAAATAAACGCTGTAGGAGTTGATTTAACACTGCCGATTTCAGCCTGGAAGAATAATTTAAATATATATAGTTTTTTTTTTTGCTGATAAGCTTGGGTGTAATAAATCAAGTCAGTTTTGAACCTACTTCATCTCCAAAGTGCATTAACTCCTGAATAAATCACTATGAGAAATGAATGAGAGTTAGACTGCAAGCTTTTTCCTAAAACCTGCTGAATTTATTCAATCGCAACCATCTTTTGTGTTATAGAAACTCTAGGCACCTCTTGTGGAAGCCCTACTTGGATGGGATTAGATCTGTAAGAAAATATTTATGTCCTCTTACAGAATAAAACTTTTCTAACAGCAAGTCCAAGATTCCCAGCATGACCAGCACTGCTCCCCAACCATAGGCACAAAAGAAGTCTGAATGCACAGTGACTGGCAGGAGTGTGTTAGTCTTCACACTCCTTCACATTACTTTCTCTCCCATTACATAAATTCTATACTTTACTACCACTATTAAGTTGTACAGTACTCTGGAACTTTTAAGGCATGGTTTAAAAAGAAATTTTATATATATATATAATTTTCCTCTTACTTATTAATTATTTTTAACAATTTATAGTTATATTTAATGTTTAATGTTGTAGAACGTACGCAAGACAAGTTAGTTCCTGTTATCACTTACATTATAGCAGCTTCACAGTCGTTCGCTCACCATAACGCAGTTTGTCATGTTCATGAGATGCCAGAAAGTACAACTTCCTCTGTCCTGAAGACTTTCCCATGTCGGAAACTTACTGGATACAAAGCACTGACACTGGAGACTCCTTACATAAATGTTAAATAAACATCTCCTTACAGAACACTTCACCATATCAACAACTATATGTTTTTCTTTGTTAAATAACAAGTTTTTTTTTTTTTCAAACCTGTGATTTGAATTTGAGCCAAACAATTGTCAGAGCTGCTTTTTAAAAAAAATTTTTTTAAAAAATCATCAACACCTTCTGACCAATCAGATTGAGAATTATACAAAGCTGTAGTACAATACTTTTAAACTACATTAGCCTCATCACTCTGGAAGGAAACACTGGACACCAAACATGTGATAGCTAATGAACAACATTTGTGGTAAATGGAAAGTTGTGTAAATTTAATTTAATCTTAGTCCGTTTTCTCACACTCTCACACTTTTTTCGTCCTCACTCCATCTCTCTATCTCTCTCTCTCTCTCTCTCTCTCTCTCTCTCAGTAATGCCCTCTGGCACCGTTTTCCTTCTCCACGGAGGACAAAGCGTGGGTGTTGTGCCACTCCAGTCACTCAGCACTAATCCCTATCACCATCTCTCAGCGGAATGGAAAATGTGTGCACACACACGTGCACACAAGGGGAGCTACGCTCTGATTACGAAGCCACATTCTCACGGCAATAGAGCAAGTGAACGTGATATAGATTATTACAGCAGCAGAGTGCTGCATTTTCCATCCACCTGCGTCACCTGGCTGAAGCAGGGGCACCAGGGACACACGGGCGTAGCACTGACCTCAGAAAGCGTGATGGAGCTGATGGAGCTGATGACACATCACCAAACAGGCCAGAGGCAAATCTGATATGCCGTGTTGCTCAATCACAGTTTTTCCGCATCTAAATCTAATCTGAGTCATCTCATTGTCAAGTGCACTGATGATTGTTTTATAGTTCTCAGGTTCAGGTCTATTGACCAAGTCGCCTCTTTAGATTATATCAACACAACTGTGAGAGTGGTTTTAAATGATTGAGATATCCTTTTTATAAGTTATTAGCAATATAAACAGCATTGATGTAAATGGAGTCACAAACGTCCTTTCCAGGAGTGCAATTTAGAGATTTATAATATTTCTAGAAGTAATGTAATTACTAATCAACTAAATGAATGGATGAATGAATGAATTGGTTATTTTGGTGTTGAATTGTTAAACCTACATTGTATAGGATTTTTCTTTTTAAAAATGATTATTGAGTTAGTACCCAAAAAAACCCAAATAATCTAATACTCCTGAGCTGCTGTGAGTCGCCCTGACAATTCTGTAACAGTAATTCAGCATTAGTGCTGTGTGTCAGGGGTGTCGGGTCAGAATTGGTGGGAAATTTGGTAATGCATATGTCATACACTGCCTCAGAGGTGTCAAACATCATCACATCCCAGCTATAGGCACAAAAGAAGTCCAACTACACAGTGACAGGCAGAAGCCATCAGTCAATCAGGGGAGAGAGTGAGGGAGCATTAACAAAGCAAGACAAAGAGTGAAAGATTTGATGCAATTATATGATGCAATTATATGATATAAAAGGAAAAAGGCTTCAAGACGTGATTTTAGCTTTTTTTTCTTGATGAACAAGGAAGGTATTTATTTAGGAAGTGAATGAGAGTCAGACAATTTTCTCATGATAGCTAGAATGACTAACGGGAGGTGTTGGTGAGTCCCCCCCCCGTTCATGCAATCTGTGTGCATTTATCCACTTGTGGGATTCCACTTTAGGTTCCAATACTCCCACTTTAATTTCTATATTATTTTTTTAAAATAAAGAAATATTTTGATTTTTAATTAAACAATTTTGTGTGACAATTGACAAACTGATAAACGTGTTACTTATTAGCAACATTAGCCTTGTAGTTCCAATAAAAATCGACAATATTTCTTGGCTGCTATTGATCATTTGAGGCACAATAAAATGTTTTGCTTCTGTGTATGTATGTATACTAGTTCTTCCATAGAATTGTAACATATTTCTGTACCTTTTTTACTCGCCTCCTAGCAGGATTGAGTTGGCGGTTGTATGTGATGGTGGTATCGGGCTCCCAGTCCATCTCGCTACAGTTGAGCTCTAGATCACCCAGCGGTGTCTCTCGGAGACCTGAGAAATCTTTACCGAACACGGCCAGTTTGAGAGTGCAGGCCCGAAGCTCTTCTGCAGATCCGACCTTCAGAGTGAACACCTGAGTCTGAGGCTCTAGGCTCAGGCTGTTTCTGCGTGACGGCACTGCCTGCAGGGCAGCAGGGCACAATGGGGGCAGGCTGGCACGCACCATAGCACCACTGAGCCTCCTTGAGCCCCTGAACAGACTGAGGATTGTGACGGTGAGGGTGCCATCTGCTGGACAGAACAGCAAGGAGAACTGCACTGCAGGAGGCTGCTTGTTTGTGAAGGAGCTGCGTCTGGAGCTCAGGCTGGAGCCGTATTGAGATGGGGAGAGCTCCCGATGCTGGCTGGATGGCGAATGCTCAGGGTCAGTAGCTGCCAGGAAGCTGTCTCCAATTACCGTTGAGCGGCGATCCAGAGCACGGCGTGTTTTAGATACCAGGCTAAGTTTAGGGATACTCGGGAGGGAGGCTCGGCCATGGACGGTCGGTTTAAAGGGAGAACAGGGGACAGCGGGGGTGCTCAGGCGGCGTAGGGCGAATCGAGACTTCTGAGGGCCTTTCAAACTTGTTGAGACCTGCGGAAATCTGCTCTGGTTGTCATCAGACGGCGTAAAGCTGCCAGCCTCTGATGGATAGTCCAATACATCACCGTCCAGCTCTTCATACTGCTGCTTGACTGGAAGAATTTTGATTGATGGCGACGAGCTAAGAGTCACAGTCACATGATCCGTAGGGCCGGATTGTAGATAAAACCCCTCCTCTTTAGTATCAGAAGAGCGGGATTTCCTGCGGCGCCAACAAATGATGCAGCCCAGCACAAGGCCGAAGCAGAAGACGGCCAGACCAACAGCCAGGAGGATCTGTAGATGAACTGAGACAAACTCATTGATATCACTGAATAGTCCATAATTTTTTTAAATATATTTTTTGACTTGACAATATATGAATCAAATCTTTCACTTTTGTTATTACAGTCTCAGTTATTCAGCTCTAAAAGAAAACAAGACTCGGCTTTATCTCTGCACTTCTTGCTTGCTTACATTGTATCTCATTTCTTTTAGTGGTGCAGTTTTTCCTCCTTCTCTAAACAGCACACATCGCTCCTTATCTGATTACAGGACACAGGAAATGTCCATCTGTCCTCATCACAGCTAGATGGAGATGAAGCAAACACAGGCAAAGCTTTGATCTAAAACAGAGCCACCACATGACCTCGGCTGGATCAGGATTGTTCCTCTGCTGCTGAGGACGTGTCTGACTGGAAGACTTTCTTTTACGCATATCTGTAATGTCAGTGTATGCAGGCTTAAGTGTTGCTACGATAAGATTACATAATCGTATTAACCCAAGTTAAATAATACTTTATGTGGTTTAGCAAACATGCATGGCTTGAGGAAAGCTTGAATTGGCAAGAAAAAACAGTTAAGTGTCTTTGGATGTCATGAAACAGAATTAATCTGGGTTCAGAGTTATGCAATTAGTGCGTTAAAGCAGGAGTTCTTAAAGGTTTTGCAGCCAGGGACGTTTTAGGTGCAAAATGTTGTGTGTACAATAACATTTTGTCTATTTATTACAGCCATAGGGCTTCTTATTCCTGAACTTTCCACCAACAGAACACATTAGGTCCAAGTTGACATTTGGCATTATTTATAGACTTGTTTTTGAGGTGTTTGGATTCAAGTCTTTCAATTCAACTGACCAGTCAAATATGCTAATAACTATAAGAACCCTATTATAAACATAATAATTTTGGTAATGGTTGGTTGTGTTTATACCACATTATTATTAATTATTTTTTTTAAATCACAGACCCCCTGGTTATGCTTCACGGACCCCTGGGGGTCACTGGACGCCATTTTGAGTACCAACAAGGTATACGTGTGCCAATACTTTTGGGAAGACAGAAACAAGCCAAACATTAAAACAATGTATTTAAGCACTGATGGAGCAAAAATGCCATGAACTCAATCCCCACTCCTATGCTTAAATGCTTAATTAAGGTTAACAGTATGGGTAAGGTCGTTTCATATGATAAAAAGCGCTGCACTGTAAACCCTTCATGCACCGAGACCCTGACTCACAGCACAGCACACCGCATTTCTCAAAAAGAGTTAAACCCAGTGAACTAAATCCTATTTGCAGATACAATTCCCCACACAATAAAGTGCTATTTACACTTATTAAAGGGTGGAAAATGTTCTGATGCCTCCTGCAATCCGTCTAAGTGCCTGAGATAAGCTGAGAGCCAGTTCAAGATAAAAATGAGTCACGTGGTCGAGTTCATGTTGTGGTTAAGCAGCTGGAAAGCAAGACACAACATCATACACTAAACAGCACAGGGAAAGCATTAAAGCTTTATAACAGTGTTTTAAAAGGAAAAAAGCAGTATTCTGATAAATACTGAATGCTGCACTATTATAACTTAAACTATGACTATTGTTAAAATTGGAAAAGGATAAGATGTATCATTGAGTAAACACAGCCATTATTATTATTATTATTATTATTATTATTATTATTATTATTATTATTATTATTATTGGTAGTAGTAGTAGTAGTATTAGTAGTAGTAGTAGTAGTAGTGTTGTTGGGGTTGGTAGTGATGAAAATATAACAACAACAACAACAACAACAATAATAATAATAATAATAATAATAATAATAATGTTGTATAGATTATTATTAGTATACATTTATAAAAAAATTAATATAAAATATACTTATTATTGTTAAATAATAATAAAAACAATTAATATGCTTCCCTTTCAGAATGAGCTTCAATAATAATAATAATAATAATAATAATAATAATAATAATAATAATAATAAGCAGAAGAAGGAGAAGAAGAAGAAGAAGAAGAAGAAGAAGAAGAAGAAGAACTCGTCATTATATACCGTATTAATAAATGATAAATATTATTATGTTCACCTTCTAACTGAATGCGCATGGTTCCGGCTCCAGTGCGCGCGCCCGTTATGAGTGTTACCGCTAAGTGCACGCGCTGTCCGCTCTCCGGGATCAGGATCAGTTTTCAGCCTCTAAACCGTTCCGCATCGCGCTCTCACCGGAGACAAACTACAGCACGCGATTATTCAGCACAAAAGAAAACACAAACCGGTGGGCGTGTTCCAAACCACGCCCACTGCTGCATCCGATGCGCTCCGATTGGTCAGTGTTCAAAACATCCCTTAAAGAGTTCCGCGTTTTGATGTGTCAAGTTCCAAACAGCAGGCGTTACATTCTAGAGGCACGTGGAAGAATGTTGACGCGCCGTGATTGGTCAGTTTCCACAACATTCTCCAAAAGAGTTCTGCGTTTTGATTTGTTATAGTAGACGCGGAGTTCTGACGTTCTAGCGCGCGGATTAATCCCACGTGAGGGGCATAACTCCTTCTAACGTCCACAGCCAATCACAGCTGACATTATTTCTACTAAACTGTCGGAAATAAAGGTACCAAAGTATAGTTTTTCATGTCGGGGATTAGGGTAAATACTGGGGGGAAATTCCTGATGATGCATCTGGAAAGTGGAAGTACATCTTGAGGTACTACAACTTTTTATACTGTGCAGAACTATCTGTTTGTTTGTTTGCTGACTCATTAGCTAATATCATTTACAGTGTCTCACAAAAGTGAGTACACCCCTCACATTTTTGTAAATATTGTATTATATCTTTTCATGGGACAACATTGAAGAAATGACACTTTGCTACAATGTAAAGTACTGAGTGTACAGCTTGTATAACAGTGTAAATTTGCTGTCCCCTCAAAATAACTCAACACACAGCCATTAATGTCTAAACTGCTGGCAACAAAAGTGAGTACACCCCTAAGTGAAAATGTCCAAATTGGGCCCAAAGTGTCAATATTTTGTTTGGCCACCATTATTTTCCAGCACTGCCTTAACCCTGTTGGGCATGGAGTTCACCAGAGCTTCACAGGTTGCCTCTGGAGTCCTCTTCCACTCCTCCATGACAACATCACAGAGCTGGTGGATGTTAGAGACCTTGCGCTCCTCCACCTTCCGTTTGAGGATGCCCCACAGATGCTCAATAGGGTTTAGGTCTGGAGACATGCTTGGCCAGTCCATCACCTTTACCCTCAGCTTCTTTAGCAAGGCAGTGGTCGTCTTGGAGGTGTGTTTGGGGTCGTTATTATGTTGGACTACTGCCCTGTGGCCCAGTTTCCGAAGGAAGGGGATCATGCTCTGCTTCAGTATGTCACAGTACATGTTGGCATTCATGGTTCCCTCAGTGAAGTGTAGCTCCCCAGTGCTGGCAGCACTCCTGCAGCCCCAGACCATGACACTCGCACCACCATGCTTGACTGTAGGCAAGACACACTTGTCTTTGGACTCCTCACCT
Organism: Cranoglanis bouderius; assembly: GCA_023630585.1. Lineage (NCBI taxonomy): Eukaryota > Metazoa > Chordata > Actinopteri > Siluriformes > Cranoglanididae > Cranoglanis > Cranoglanis bouderius. Next base: position 5,755,085 of record CM042557.1, on the reverse strand, counting down.
GGTTGCCGCCACACATGCTTGACACCATCTGAACCAAATAAGTTTATCTTGGTCTCATCAGACCACAGGACATGGTTCCAGTAATCCATGTCCTTAGTCTGCTTGTCTTCAGCAAACTGTTTGTGGGCTTTCTTGTGCATCATCTTTAGAAGAGGCTTCCTTCTGGGACGAGAGCCATGCAGATCAATTTGATGCAGTGTGCGGCGTATGGTCTGAGCACTGACAGGCTGACCCCCCACCCCTTCAACCTCTGCAGCAATGCTGGCAGCACTCATACGTCTATTCTGCAAAGCCAACCTCTGGATATGATGCTGAGCACGTGCACTCAACTTCTTTGGTCGACCATGGCGAGGCCTGTTCTGAGTGGAACCTGTCCTGTTAAACCGCTGTATGGTCTTGGCCACCGTGCTGCAGCTCAGTTTCAGGGTGTTGGCAATCTTCTTATAGCCTAGGCCATCTTTATGTAGAGCAACAATTCTTTTTTTCAGATCCTCAGAGAGTTATTTGCCATGAGGTGCCATGTTGAACTTCCAGTGACCAGTATGAGAGAATGTGAGAGCCATAACACCAAACTTAACACACCTGCTCCCCATTCACACCTGAGACCTTGTAACATTGAGTCACATGACACCAGGGAGGGAAAATAGCTAATTGGGCCCAATTTGGACATTTTTACTTAGGGGTGTACTCACTTTTGTTGCCAGCGGTTTAGACATTAATGGCTGTGTTGAGTTATTTTGAGGGGACAGCAAATTTACACTGTTATACAAGCTGTACACTCACTACTTTACACTGTAGCAAAGTGTTATTTCTTCAGTGTTGTCCCATGAAAAGATATAATAAAATATTTACAAAATTGTGAGGGGTGTACTCACTTTTGTGAGATACCGTATCTAAGGCATAATGAAAGCTTGCTAGTCCCAGAGGGAAAGAGTAATATTTTATTGTGCTGATAAATTCTGTCCAATTCCAGTATAAGGACTGGTTTTTCAGATGATATGGAATCTCAGTATTTTTGCATGATGCAAACTGGGAATTGAAGTGTTTGGGCATTACTGGCTGAAAGAGACTGAAAGATACACTATACGGCCAAAGATATGTGGACACTTGACCTTCACACCCATATGTGGTTCTTCTTCAAACTGTTGCCACAAAGTTAGATGCACACAATTGTATAGAATGTCTTTGTATGCTGTAGCATTTCAATATGCCTTCACTGGAACTAAGAGACCCAAACCTGTTCCAGCATGACAATGCCCCTGTGCACAAAGCGAGCTCCATGAAGACATGGTTTGTTAAGGTTATAGTGGAAGAACTTGAGTGTCCTGCATGGAGCCCTGACCTCAACCCCATTGAACACCTTTGGGATGAACTGGAACTGGAGCCTCCTCACCCAGTGCCTGACCTCACTACTGCTCTTGTGGCTGAATGAACACAAATCCCCACAGCCACATTCCAAGATCTAGTGGAAAGCCTTCCCAGAAGAGAATAGTGGAGGTTATTATAACAGTAAAGGGGGAATAAATCTGGAATCGGATGTTCAACAAGCTTATATGGGTGTGATGGTCAGGGATCTGCATACTTTTTACCATATAGTGTATTTTCAGTGCTGTGCTACTCAACACAACATAACAGATGTAAGAAGTACAATGCAACAAGGCATGCTGTTATAGGAAAATAATCAACTGCAGAGTGGAATGATATGGTGTATTAGTCCTCTTATATCACAGCAATTTGCCAGTGATTTTAAAAAAAATATTACAGAGTGGGTCCTGGAAACGATTGGTTCCTGGTATAATTTGCATTGGAGCAGCTAAATACAGTCGTTCCCTCACCGGCATCTCTTTTTGTCTGTCTCTTGATGTAAAAAAAAAAAAAAAAAAAAACCACTACAGCTTCTCATCTCACTGAGAAACCAAGTATAAACTCCTCTGTCCTGAAGACTTTCCAATGTTGGAAAACTTAAAGTTAGAGCTTTAAAGCACTGACATCGGAGACTCCTTCCATAAATGTTACATAAACATCACCATATGAACAATTACACACATTTTATATGGAGCATCCACCATATTAGTCCCTGTGTAAGTTGTTACTATAGATGCTATAACATATTTGAATAAGTGCATTAATATAAACCTGTGATTTGCCTTGCAGACGAAACTACTGTCAGAGCTCCTGCTGTAAAAAAAAAAAAAATAATAATAATAATAATAATTTTTTGAATCAACACCTTCTGACCAATTAGAATTGAGAATTCAACAGCGCTGTGGTTGAAAACATATTGTTTCAGCTCATATTCCAGTTGTTTGCTGGAATGCTTCATTTAATAGGCTGTATTGGTGTGTGGAAAAGTTTGATATACCAAAAACAAACGAGAAAAACAAAATCCATTATCCAGAGCCGACACAGAGGCACATGGTTCATTTGGTTAAAATAATCCACTCTCTCTTTCTCTGGATCTGACGCAATGCAGCACGTTTTACTACAATGGCTGCAGCTTCTTTTTTACACTCTCTAACTGTGAGAAATGTGGTGTTATATTATTGAAGAGCTGACTTTTATCCTGATTTCTCTCTCTCCCTCTCCTTCTCTCTCTCTCTCTCTCTCTCTCTCTCTCTCTCTTTCTCTCTCTCTCTCTCTCTCTGACTCAGCTTTTAGAAATCATGCCAAATGAATTCGTTCAGGTTCTGCTTCTGTAATGGATCTACTGCAGTAGACCTGATGATCCTAAAAATAAAACACTATGGCCAACATCAAGCAGTCATGGAGAGATTCCAGCTGTCTTCCAGATTTAAAACATGTCAATCTGTATTTCTTTGATGATTAATTCCATAATTATGTAATTATTTTTCTCTTTGAAGGCTTTCGACCCACACATGCAGCCAACTGTGCTTTGCTTCAGAGCCAAACTGCCTACATCCATCACTCTATCTGCTAATTCCTTTATACAGGATCAGATTGACTCTAATGTGTCATAAGGGTTATTGTACACACTGCAGTGTTTCAGTGTGTGTGTGTGTGTGTGTGTGTGTGTGTGTGTGTGTGTGTGTGTGTGGACAGAGGGAGTCCTACAAAATATCTCTCTAGCATTTCTGTTTGCACATTATGGTCTCCGTATTGCAGGCACATTGAAACCATGATGTAGAAGCTTCATGATATTACTGTTTAAACTGCCAGGATCCATCAGTGAAATTAATAATAGTGTTTGCTGAATAATATAATTGAACATATACAGTAAGTGATAACATAAGTGATAACAGGAATTAACTTTTCTCGTGAACTTTCCACAACATAGCTATAAATGTATGGTGAAAAAAAGTATGACATTTCATTCTTAAATAATTATTTTTAATGTTAGTTGTGTAAGAGGAATAAACCATTTCATGACATGCTGTTAAAGCAAAATAATCAACTTCAGGGTGGTAACAGTAACTTTGCTTCATACCGGACCACATCACACCACCCCGCCGTTGATTATTTTTCTATAACAGCATGTAACCATGTGTTTTATTCCTAACATATCATTTGATTCAGCTTATAAAGTTGCACGGATAGATAGATAGACAGACAGACAGATAGATAGATGCCTACATAGATAGATACATAGATAGATAGGCCACCTAACATTATTGTTTCAAATTGGATGCCAGAGTATCGTCTTTTGCATATTACTCATTCTCTGTTACATAATACAGAGTGCTTGCTCATGCATGCACACATGCGCGCACACACACACATACACCACATTGTTAGTTGCACTGTTATTTCTTTATTGGCTTTTATAAAAGGTTTTATAGGCCTAGCATACATTAATGAATGGATAATATAGAGTTTGAGTTACTGTAGTCATGTTTCTGTCAGTGCTTCAGTAATAAGAGCTTAACTAAAATAAACAACAACAGCGGCAGCGTTAGTAGGTGCTTAGCAAGTACCTAATGTAAGAGTAGCACGTGTAACAGTAACACTTGTAAGAGTAACACATACGAGTAACTCGTATTACAGTAACACGTAATGATAACATATAAGAGAAACACAGAACAGTATCACATGTAACAGTAACACATGTAAAAGTAACACGTGTAACAGTAACATGTAAGAATAACACTTAAGAGTTCCCATGAAAGAGTAACACGTAACAGTAACACGTCAGAATAACACATAAGAACATGTGTAACAGTAACACATGTAAGACTATCACATACTAAAGAGTAAATTCACTTGTTTGCCTCACACCTCCAGGGTCGATGGTTCGATTCCCACCGCGGCCCTTTGTGCGGAGTTTGCATGCTCTCCTCATGCTTCAGGGGTTTCCTCCTGGTACTCTGGTTTCCTCCCCCAGTCCAAATACATGGATTGTTGGCTGATTGACATGTTCAAAAGTGTCTGTAGTGTATGAATGGGTGTGTGAATGTGTGTGTGATTGTGCCCTGTGATGGACTGGCACCCCACCCTGTGCCCCATGCTCCCTGGGATAGGCTCCAGGTTCCCCTCGACCCAGTAAGGATAAGCGGTACAGAAAATGGATGGATGGAAACTTAAAAAACTTAAACTTAAAAGCTACTGGACCAACACTTTGCTATAGGAGTCCTTTACTGAAAATGATGGATAAAGTCTGATCTGTTTATCAGAGACCCAGCTATAAAACCATTTAAATGCAGTTGCCGGGGTTGTATAGTGCTGGGAAAAAGTGTTAGTCTCCCTATTTTTTTTTTTTAAATACAAATTTTGTCTTAAATGTTTATTTTATGAATTCTTTTATGGATTCGGTGGGGGAAAAAGTAAAAAAAAAATTTTAGATTTTCAAACATTACTTTTCAAAAAAAAAAAAAGAAAAGAGAGAAAGATAAATGTTACAGAAGAATGTTTGTTGTCAGTAAAAAAAAAAAGTGACATATTACATGACAGAACATTTTTTCCAGACAAAAACCACAATGAAGCCTGTCAGATATTACCTGAAAAAACAGATACAAGTGTGACAGTTAAAGTCTCCAGAAGAACTGCGTCAGATTCTCCAAGATGGGTAGAAAAACTTTCCAGCCATTTTTTTTTTTTTTTATAAAACTGCACAAAGTGTGCCTGAGATTACTAATGCATTTTAAAAAGCAAAGGGTTGTCACACCAAATGCTTATTTTTATTACTGTTTACTGTTCTTTGTACTAGTTTTGTTTTGTTTTATAATGTAGAAATGTTTAATTTTATTATTTTTGAAGGCATCTTTGCTTTTGCACAATACTGTATATAGAAAATTTGTAGAAATTTTCTACTGGACATTTGTTTAGACTGAGCGTTGTCTATTTTTAATGTGTTTTACTGCCTTTCATAGCATAACAGTGTTTGCAACATTTCAGCCTCGACTTGTAGGACCTGTAAGTCCTTTATTGTTGCACAGCTCCCTCTAGTGGACGTCTGACCAAACTGCCATTAGTTATTGGATGGTTCTTTGCAACAAATTTTAGTTAAACACAACTTTTGTTATTACACATATACACAGGGGTGAAGTTCAGGTGGCCCTATCAGCTTCATCCCTACAACATGTGTAGACACTGAAGTTGCAAAACCATTCATCTTAAGCAAGGTCAGGATTGTGGGGGATCTAGAAAGAATCCTGGAAACATAGGAATATACCTGGATGGCAATCCAGTTCGTCACCGGGCACCATGCCACCCCATTTACACAATCTGAGCAGAACAATAATATAAAACAATTTTAATCACAGATAACATGAATTATAAGCAACAAAGCGCAAGGGACATTACTGTAACTGTCAGCAGGTACTGAAACATCGCAGTTAGAGTGCAGTAATTTGGAGCAGAATGTACAATCTGACAGGATTATACAGAAACACACATGGAGCATTCACTCGCTTTCAGTAAGCATTTTATCCTGGTGGATTCGGAGCCTGTCCCAGTCAACACTGGGTACGAGGTGGGAATAAACCCTGGATAGGATGCCAGTCTATCACAGGGCATCAAGCACACACTTTCACACACTCATTCATATCTGGGGCATGTTTTTGGGAGGTTGGAGGAAACCAGAGAACCCAGAGGAAACCCACATGGATGCTACTGGCTGCGCCACTTGCCACCACAAGGATCACAGGTAAAAATAATAATAATAATAATAATAATAATAATAATAATAATAACAACACGAAAAATCAGCACTACAAAGTGAACTCACATGAAAAAAAATGTATGTCCACCACCTGGCTTATGGAAGTGAAAAGTCATCTGAAAGAGAGAGAGAGAGAGAGATTATTTTGTAGGTTTTTTTTTGTTTGTTTTTTGTTTGTTTGTTTGTTTGTTTTTTTAAGGATGACAGTCTGAATTCATTTTAGATATTCATCATGATTAATGATTTCCGACACATTTGTAGAGAAAACACTATTAGCCCATCTAAAAGAAGAATGTATGAGAGTGAGTTTTGTTTGAGTTGTAGATCTCAATTATGATGACGCAAAAGTTTTCGCCCCCAAAGCTTTGAAAGGCTTTGAAAATTTTGTGCGACGCCAAACAACAGTCTATTTGTCTTCCCCTCGCCCTTCTACAGTACATCTGTTATTTCTTTGTTCCTCAGTTTCTAGAAGAATGCCCATTTTGTGTGTTGCGCCATCAGGTCCATGATTATGCAGAACTAAGCCACACGACCTCGAGGTAGTATCTCGTGATCATGACAAATTAAATCGTTCTCACGAAACAGAGCAATGGTTGAAACAATAGGTGTTTTTTTTTTTTTTTCGGAAAAGCGATGAAGATGTAATCTCACTGCACAGGAAATGTTTTTGTGGTGGTTGGTTGAGTAAACAGTCAAAACAGCTCGATAACATAAACCGAAACTTTCTAAACCCGCCCAAAGACCCGCCCAGTGAATACACGGCATGCACTTTTAGCTGAAGTATAAATCTGTATAAATATATATATATATATGAAGCGTTTCGCTCCAGTTTACACTGATGATGGCACTCAGAGGAGTTTACGCACTGCTTTTAGCTTTAATCTGGACTACATGTTCCAGCTCCACACTGGGGATTCATCTGTATAAGGCGAGGATCAGAGTGAATAGAGAAAGTAAGAGACATGACTCTAACTCCATCTGTCCATATAATATCTCTCATTAATCTAACAACATATTACTTCCTACAACCTTTTTATTCTTATTGTCTCTACTGGTTTCAGTCTGAATTAGTGCTCTGTTATCAGACAGTGTGTAGCTTTGTAGGTGAGATGTGTCAGTTTAGGACTGTTCTGTGTATGATATACATTTTGTCTAAATACAGACCTTCAGTTGTACATAGACTACACTGGCAGGTGCAAGTTTTTGAACATGCCATATTTGAGCAGTTTTTTAGTTCTGTGTATTCGTTTTGGAACGTCAGATTCTCTAAAATGTGAAACAGTAATAAGAAATCAGATAAGATAATAAGAAAAAGGTAGGGCTAAACTGAGAAACGTCTGTTCAATTTTATCTAAGAGCGTAGTGTTGCTTTCTCACGGCTCCAGGGTCCCGGGTTCGATCTTGGTGTCAGTTGGTTGTCTGTGTGGAGTTTTGCATGTTCTCCCCATGTCCGTGTGGGTTCCCTCCGGGTTCTCCACTTTCCTCACACCTTCCAAAAATGTATTAGTAGGTGAATTGGCTAAAATAAGGTGAATATGTGTTTCTGTTTCTGGTCAATTCCTGGTTTTTGATCTGTGCCTGTGCCTCATCTATGAATATGGATATGCCTTTGTTTACACTGTCTGCTTGTTCTCTGGCCGCTGTTAAAAAAAAAATAAATAAATAAATAAAAAAATGATGATGATGTTGGGACTGTCCTCAATAAAAGCCACGCTGATCTCATGTGAATGCGAGTGGAAACAGATCTAGAGCATAAATATATTTTGGAGTAATAATCAATACTAGTACATTTGTATATTTGTATATAAGCTTAACTGCATTATGTAGTGCTGGCACTAAAACTGCTGCTTTCTGTCAGTGATCAGTTTTGGCCTGTTGTGTCTCTGTTTAACAGCCAGCTGAAGAGAATTTAGTGAGATTATAAAGCTGGGTTGTTTCCATGGAGAGGAATTCATGTCATGCTGAAACGCAGCCTCTTCAGCAGAAAAAAATGTGAACTGCAATGTGTTGAATTTCACTGCAAAGACACATAGCCAGAAGTATAAATGTAGCTGTGCGTATAGTGAGGTATGATGTGGCAAAATGAAAGCACATGGAACGACTCTTTTACTAGAACCATAAACCTAAAGTGCTAACAATATTCATTCGTGTAAGATAACACCATCATGTGGACAAATGCAAATAGGTCCAAAGGTTGTGGTTCTGTGACATTTAAAACACTGCACAGGAGAATGCTGTACAGAATATTGACTACATTTCAAGGTGGATATCACTGAAATCAATGTATTCAAGGTTGGACCTTTTATTTCGGCACATTTTCTACATATCACTATTGAAAAGTAATTTATCATGTGTGCACTGGATTTGCGGCATGGAGGCTCACATCTCCAAGGTCACCCGTTTGATCCTGTGTCTGTGTGGGTTTCCTCTGGATTCTCCGGTTTCCTCCTACCTCCCAAAAACATGTTGGTCGGCAGATTGGTGACTCTAAATTATCCCTAGATGTGAATGTGTGTGTGCATGGTGCCCTGTGATGGGCACCATCATGTGATTGCACAAGATCCACTGCGACCCTGACCAGGATAAAGCTCTTACTGAAGATAAGAACTAATGAATGCATTCGATTTTGTGTTTTCCACTGGAATAATTTCATTGTGGCATGAATTTCCCTTCCCATAAACCTTTGCTCTGTCCTTTGCTCCGAAAACATCATAGGATCTCTCTCTCTCTCTCTCTCTCTCTCTCTCTCTCTCTCTCTCTCTCTCTCTCTCTCTCTCTCTCTTTGTCTCAGATGCAGAATTTATCAGTTTTAATACGTCAAGTGAACATAATATTGATAGCCCGAAGCTGATCCAGGTTCATGATCCCCACAGCGTAAAAATCTACGCAGGAGGTCCTCAGGGCCTGTACATGTTAAATCCAGGAGAACATCCAGCACTGAAGCGGGTAAACTGTAATTCCAGCATCTCTTTCCATATATCACTTGATATCATGTAACATATACTATCATACTTTATATTATTCTAAAATTAATAATAGTAATAATAACAAGAAGGGGAAGAAAGAGAGAAGAATAAGAATAGATGCATTAAACAAGCTGCATAATCTGAGGTAAAACCAGGATTTTTGAAAAAAGGACAGAAGGACAACATTTGGATGGATTTCCTCATAAGCATCTTAGACACCTGACCTGCCTGAGGAAAGGTCCAGAAACTCTTTTAGCCTCACTTTAACCTACTCTAGCCGTTGTGTTTCTTTTTGTTTCGATTTTAGGATAGTAGTGAAGCTACACAGGAAACCAGCAGCACCCACTCAGACTCTCGTGACATACAGTTGAGTTCATAAGTTTACATACGCCTTGAAGAATCTGCAAAATGTTAGTAATTTAAAAAAATAAAAATAAAAAATAGGAGGGATCATAAAAATTGCATTTAGTTTTTTACATAATCATATGTAAATTCTTGAACTGGTTATTTTGTGTAAATTCAGTTATTATTGGGTCTTGTGGACTATATGTAAACATCTGTTATGTGAAATAGCTTATTCATTACTGAAATTAAATTAAAATTATTAAAATTTTGCAGATTCTGCAAGGCATATGTAAACGTATGCCCTAAACTGTATGATGTATTACTACAGCTTTAATTACTGGCAAATTAAATAAAGTGTTTTGCTTTGTGGACAGGTACCTGTGCCAGTATTTGAATCGGAATGCAGTTCTACTGTAAGTTTCACGTACACTGTATGTTGATTTATGCTTGTGAAATGCACTGTTCATTAGGATTTTAAATAATGCAATAAAGTGTGTAAACTGTTCATAGTTTAGGTTTGTTAGAAACAAAAAAGAGACCAAAAAAAGTTATTTTTTCAGTTGTTGAAACATGTTTAATGATTTTCAGGATTGTGGATACACAATCGCTCTGCTGAAAGAGGGGAGGAATGGAAATCCACTATTCATGTGTGCATCCAGAAGAGAAACTACAAAGTGCTGTGATGTGGTATGTTTGTTTTTTTTTTTTTTGCTTCAGATGCTAGTATGCTGGTCCTTACATTTAGCAGGACTTATTGTGTGTAAAGTTCATTTTAAACACAAGAGCAAACATATTAGATTGTGAATAATATGATAAAATATTCAGTCAGTTTTTGACTGAATAAAAGCCAAAAATGCTGTGGCCTTTTTCAAATCTTGCGATGCCATTTCCTGACTTTTTTGTGCTTTTATTGTGGAAAACTATTTGGTGAAATTGCAATTGCACAAAATTATTTTTGCACGGCCTTTCGCAGTGATGTTTTTTTTGCTAAATGAGACCTTTTAGCCGTATTCATGTTCGACGCACGTGAATCGAAGAGGGCTTTAGCTGAATGCGTGTTGTGATGACGTCACATTATATGTCTTGTCGCAAATCTGTGGAAAATCTGCGGTAATTTTTAAAAAATTGCAAGCTCATCCGAATATTGTGGAGTTTGCTTGATTTTGCATTCATTTCTGCGATCGCAAAATCCTGAAGGGACTAAATATTATTATAAAATAATATTCTTTTTTTTTCATGCCAGAGTGCAGAGTACCTTCCTGTGAACTGCTTTGAACTGATGATTCCAACACAATTCAATGAGCCGTCTTTGCACGTTGGTAAGAAAGCACTCAAACATGCATTTATCCACAGATCAGGCTGCTAATTCTTCTTTCATTCTTTCTTGGGAGACAAAGTATCGCTGTAACCTACTGTGTTGAATACCAAACAGTCAACTTCAAAATTATTGGCACCGTTGATATAACAGTCCCCTGACCTAAAGCTATGTCCATGTGGAGAGATTCTGTATTGAGGAATACTTTCAGATTCCTAACTCAAACAGTATAGGAGAAGACTCAGTGCAAAGCATTTTTACAAGTAAGTAAATAAATAAATAAATACCTGTATCATTATTGTTGCATCCCTAACTGTGACACATGGTTTTGTTGAAAAAAAAAGTATGTTTTGGTAAGAGTTTTCTATTTTCTTGGAATACATTTATTTCAAATAAAGGTTAGATTTCTCTCATATTTATCAATCTAAGCTAATTAACTTTTTTTTTTTTTTACCCAAGGTGCCATTAATTATGAAGCTCAATTTATATACTGCACTAATTTCAGAGTCCACCTGTGTATCCAAACATGAGCTCTGGGCAGTTAGAAACATGTCCAATTCACACAGTCTCTTTACACTGGAAATGGAAATTGTTGGCTTTTTTTGACATATTTGGACAAGCTCATTTGCTCATCTTTGAAACAGTGGCTATTAATAAAATTTATATACTTGAACAAAACCACAAGGAAAATTAGCGTTTTTCAATCATTTATTCAACAGAAATATCAATAGAGGTGATATTCTTCTGTGGAAAAAGTAAGTACACCCTTGGCCTCAGAAGCTAGTATTGCCCCCTTTAGCAGAAATAACTTCTTGTATGCGTTTTGCATAATTGTCCACCTCTTCCATGCAATATTCTTTCAGTTGCAAGATGTTTGAGGGTTTTCGTGCATGTACTATCCATTTCAAATCCCCCCACAACATTTCAATGGGATTCAAATCCAGACTTTGACTAGACCATTCAATAATCCTCCATTTCTTCGTTTTGAGCCATTCCTTGGTGGATTTGCTAGTGTGCTTAGGATCATTATCCTGTTGAAAGGTCCACTTTCAGTTCAACTTCAACTCTTGGACAGATGGCCTCACATTATCTTCAAGCACTCCTTGATATGATCCAGAATTCATACTTGAATAAATGAATGCAAAGGCAGCGAAACAACCCCAAACCATAACATTTCCACCACAGTTGGTATGAGGTGCTTCTCCTGATAAGTTGTCTTTGATCTGTGCTGTGCTATGTCTGCTGTTACTGTGGCCAAACAACTCTATCTTTGATACGTCTATCCAGAGCACATTATTCCAAAAGGCCGGGTCTTTACCTATGTGCTCACTGGCAAACTGTAGTCTTGCTTTAATGTTCTTTTTAAACAGCAAAGGCTTTTTCCTGGCACTCCTTCCATGCAAGTCTCTTTCTGATTGTAGAAGCATGCACTTTGACACCAACAGTTGCAAGACTTACTAGCAGAACCTATGATTAAATTTTTGGGTTCTTGGAGACTTCTTTTTGCATCAAACAGTCTGCTCTTGGGCTGAATTTGCTGGGACAGCCAGTTCTGGACAAATTGGCAGTTGTTTGAAATCTGAATTATTTGAAATCAAATAATTTGGAGATCTTTTTAAATCCCTTGCCAGACTCATAGGCATCCACAACTTTTTTTCTGAAGGCCTTACAGAACTCTTTAGAGCTTGGCATGATGACACCACACACCTCAATAACAAAGGCAAGATCAGACACTAGCTATGAGAGGGGTATAAATAAGACAGGTTCCACCTGCACTCCCTAAGCAGGTTCTAATCACTGGCACCCAATCTTGAACACCTGATTCTAATTTTATGGATTTGAAGGTGTGATAAATGTAGGCATGTACTTCTTCCATTTGACTGATCTGTTTTTTTTTTGTTGTACATTTAAGTTGTTAAAATTACTACAAAATGTCAATTTTATCTGTCATTTGATAGAGTGTAACAACTTTAGGCACTGTTTCAAAGAGGATCAAATGTTTGCTTGTCCATATATGTCAAAAAAGCCAACAATTTCCATGGTGTGTACTTATTTTTTCACGAGTGTAGATTATTTGACCACTGGCACATGGCTGGTACAGCTGGTGAATACAGAATGTGTATCATACACTGTGCCTGATGTGTGTTTGTTATGTGTATCCCAGGTGACTCGCTATATTACACACTCTCGAACAGGAACATTGTTCAAAGTACCCACGGCCTCTACAGACAGATCGCTGACATGATCACCTCGACACAGCCGAGACACACCGGTGAGAGAAACATGCTGCATCCAGCTGTTGTGCAGTAAACAATTCATATTACTACAAATTTGTGAAGAACCAGACTCAGCAGGGGAGTTAAGATCCATGTGCAGAAGAGTTAGGATCCATGTGCAGATGAATTAGGATCCATGCGCAGGGGAGTTAGGATCATGTGCAGTGGAGTTAAGGATCCATGCCCAGAGGTGTTAGGATCCATGCCCAGAGGAGTTAGGATCCATGCGCAGAGGAGTTAGGATCCATGCCCAGAGGTGTTAGGATCCATGTGCAGAAGAGTTAGGATCCATGTCCAGACGAATTAGGATCATGTGCAGTGGAGTTAAGGATCCATGCCCAGAGGAGTTAGGATCCATGCCCAGAGGAGTTAGGATCCATGCGCAGAGGAGTTAGGATCCATGCCCAGAGGAGTTAGGATCCATGTGCAGAGGAGTTAAGGATCCATGTGCAGAGGAGTTAGGATCCATGCGCAGAGGAGTTAGGATCCGTGCCCAGAGGAGTTAGGATCCATGCGCAGAGGAGTTAGGATCCATGCCCAGAGGAGTTAGGATCCATGCAAAGAGGAGTTAGGATCCGTGCCCAGAGGAGTTAGGATCCATGCGAAGAGGAGTTAGGATCCATGCGCAGAGGAGTTAGGATCCGTGCCCAGAGGAGTTATTATCCGTGCGCAGAGGAGTTAGGATCCATGCCCAGAGGAGTTAGGATCCATGCCCAGAGGAGTTAGGATCCATGCGAAGAGGAGTTAGGATCCATGCGCAGAGGAGTTAGGATCCATGTGCAGAGTTTAGAAGGTTTAAAGAATGGTCAAACACAGAGTAACAATCAAGGAAAACATAGCTCATGACATTCACAACTCAAATGAATGTGCATTGCATAAAACAGTGTGCATATATAGTGAGCAAACCAGGAAGTAGACAGCTGTCTAGTCTTCCTAGGGCATTGACCTCTGCTGGAGGAAAGGGGTACTCTCCTGGGGTGTTGTGACAAGATTATACTAACCTTTAAGTGAATTTGTTTTGTTTTGTTTTCAGAGCAGAGGTATGTAAAAATTTTAGCAAATGAAGGCAATGGATCACTGGATGGAAAAGTGTACTCCTTCTTCATAGAGCAGAACCAGGACCCGGACCCAGACATGCCCCTCTGGATACCCCGAGTGTCTCAGATCTGCATGGTAAGCAGGGTGGCATGTTGTGTTTTACCAGAATGCTGACGTTTTCTGTGATGAGATTCTAGTGTCAGCACTAGAGTCCAAGGTAAAGCTGTAACTTTCAGCCACAGGAAAGTCTTTAGGACAGAGGATGTTTGAGCAAGTTTGAACCCTTTTACCCTTTTTATAACTTTTTGTTTAAACTTCAAGAAATGCAATCGTTTACAATCCTGTTACAATCAGAGTGGACAATGAGCAAATCCTGAAATACAAAGATTTAGGGGTTTATTTGAACATTTTATTTTTAATATTTAATTGCCAATAGTGGGTAAACAGTAATAAAGCCTTAAAAACTCCACACATTCAAGAACGTTTGCCTAGCAGTATAGATTCAGCCTACAGCTGCTCATCGCTGATGCTCTCAGTTCAGCTCCTGATTCAGCTCCCGCTCTGCCCAGACTAAACTAACTATTTCCTCCTTCTGTTCTCAGGTGGATCATGGTGGCAGTAAATCAGTGCTGCAGTACCGCTGGACGTCCATGCTGACCGCACGCCTGTTTTGCGGAGATGAGAAGAAGCAGCTCTCGTATACAGAGCTGCTGGACGTTGCTGTGCTGGAAGCTGCGGAATGGAAAAACACCACGATTTACGCCCTCTTCAAAAATGCCTAGTAAGATTGTGCATTCTAGCGAGTACCTGATCAGGTGTTCAGTGTTATTTGCATCACTTATATCTACAATATATTTCCTGATGACGAGACACTCATGTCTGTGAGCTCAATGACATGGCCGTAAACAATTATTCCTAACAGTAATGCTTTTGAAAATGTATGAATATTACTCTATTACTTTTCAACATCCTGCTGAGTTAGCTCATGCTAGCTAGCTAGTCTCAAAGCTTTAGCAACGAACATTTAATATGATTTTAAAATCCTCACAGGTCAGGCTCATATAAACTTTGGCAAAGTTACACACTATGCACACACGGAAATACAAATGTATGAGCTGAGTCAACAGCACACAGTGTCTGGGTTTTTTTGTTTTGTTTGTTGTTTTTTACATCAGCTATTCAAGCTACTCTGGCTGTTGCTTTATGAAATGTGCTGTGATGACGCTAATAATTACTCACTAGTAATTTCTGTATTGTGAAGTGACCAGAAGTGCTAATTCAGGAATTTTTTCATTTACAGCTCATGTGGAAGTTAAAACTGCTTTCTGATTTCAGGAACCGTGTGTTTCCATCAGCTGATTCTGTTCCTTAGACACTCGGACAGTCTGTAGATTTAATTTAATGGAAGTAGAAACACTGTGTGTGTGTGTGTGTGTGTGTGTGTGTGTGTGTGTGTGTGTGTGTGTGTGTGTGTGTGTGTGTTTCTGTGAAGGCTATAAAGCTGACTTTTGTATCTCGGTTTCTCTCCCACAGCAACTTGAGAGCGTTATGTGTTTACAAAATGTCCGACATCATTCACGTCTTCGCGAGCAATGAATTCAACGCTAACACTGAGACTTTTTCACAACGTCCTGGAGAGGTACACTACCATTCAGTACAACAGAAATAAACCACAACTTTATCTCTCCTCCCTTCTTAAATTAGTTATAACTGTGTTTTACAGTGTGTAGAAAACAGTCCTACGTTACCGCCAGGTATTCTGAAGTTTATGGAACGTCATCCTGAGTTGAAGAAGTGGATTAAGCCTGCACGGGACCCTCTGTTGTTCGACCACCATCAGTACACACTCCTGCAGGTGGACAGAGTGGAGACCAGGATATCAGGAAACAGCCATCATAATGTCCTTCTCATGAGTCTAGGTGAGTAGTTTTCTGTTTACCAGTAAAGCAGTAGTCTTACAGAAACATGACTGTAAACAAGAAACATTTCAGAATGACTGCAGGGCTGATTATGTACGGTACTTAGTTATAATGTAAGTACTGTACATTCAGCCCCTATTGATCATTTCTTCTATCACTGGGTTGCAGTGTTATGCATTCTTTCTTGTCAAAAATGGTCAAAAATGTCACTTTAACTAAAGTTTCATAAAGATCCAGTAAAGCTTGATCTGGAGAACCTGGATTGGACATGACTTCTTATTTGACCAGAATATACTAACTGCGAGTTCCAGTTCAGTTTTTCTAGGATGCCAGTAATGCTTCTCGGTTGATAACTAAGACCTTTCAGGGCCATTTGGCAGAATACTGGATATACTTATCCATGAAATGATAAACTAGTGCAAAATGGTGTTCAGCATGCATCAGGCTGTGAGTTTTACTGATCTAAAAAAAATGGCTATGGTTGGTTATCTGGCATTTAGCAGTCAAAGGTGGTATTTTATGATTAGGGCATTTGGCAATCACAAGGTGTTTATTTGGGGGTTTTGGTGAAATTAGCAGGCAGAGTGGTATTTACATTTGGGTTTAGGGCAATTAGGTCATTTATTTTGGGGTTTTGGGGAAATTTTCAGTCAGGGGGTATTTTTGTTTGGGTTTTGGTCAGTCACAGGTTACAGGGTATTTAACCTTTAGGTTTGAGATTATTAGATTAGAAGGTATTCATTTTTGGGTTTTGGGGAAATTAGCAAGAGGGATTATATGTATATTTGGATTTGGGGAAATTAGAGGTAATGAGGGTAGGTTGAAGGGTTTGGGGCAATTAGCAGGCAGGGTGATACTTATTTTTTGGGTTTGGGGCAATTAAGAGGGCATCGCAGCATTTATTTTTGAGTTTTGGAGCAATTAGCAATCAGGGTGGTATTTATATTTGGGTTTGAGGCAGTTAGAAATTACGCAGGGTGATATTTATTTTTGGGTTTGAGGCATTTGGCATTCAGGGAGCTATTTATTTTGGGTTCTGGGGAAATTAGAGGTCAGGGCTATTTATATTTGGAGCATTTGGCAGATATATGGGCTATATTTGGGCTTTGGGAAATTAGAGGTCAGGGTGTATTTATTTTTGGGTATGTAAAAATTGTTAAGAGAATAAATTAAAGTCAGTAAATCTGTGGTTTGTTTTCTATCTTTAGACAATGGCAACATCCATAAAATCCTGGAGCAGGATGGTGACCCCTTCATCATTGCAGAGTACAAGCCCTTTAAAACCACGACACACATCTCCAGCATGCTGCTTGACAGTATAACAGTAAGCATTCCCCCCCCCCCCCCATTTTAATCGTGGCCAATTACAATACCAGTACCAACCAGGGAGGGTGAAAGCTGACGTGCTTCCTCAGGGACAGGTGAAGGCAGCCGAGGTCAATTTTTTTGTACTGCTGCACATGTTGCATTACAGGGCAGCGCAGCACACAGAGGAAAGTGCTATCCACCCCCTGTTTCATCCATGATTGTTTATTGTTGCTGTGATTGATAGGGCCCCGTTGGACTCCTGGCCACAGATTACTGTGGCATCATCGGGATTTGACTTTGCAATCTTGAGATGATAGGGCGAACTTTTCAGTTGCACCACTTGGGAGACCAAAACTTTATTTTGAAGGGAGGTACGGACAAGAATGAGTCCCAAAACTTGATTAGTGAGACATGGCAAACCTGTCATAAATGGACTCGCCTATGCTGATAATGCAGTACATGTTACTGGAACAAAGTAAAAATGTCACAAAATGACAAAATAATGCTCCTTAGGAATGTATATTTATGTATGTTATGTTTTTATATATCGTGTTTTAAACCATTCAAACTTTCACTACCTTACAAGGCAGCAAGGACCACTGTTGCTATTAAAGCAGAACTGTGTTTCTTCAGAAGTGTAAATCCTGTGCCTATAGTACATTTCAGTACAGTATAGTAATTTAGCATTTCATCCTGCAGAAAAAGCTGTTTGTGAGCTCCAGCAGTGAGGTGATCCAGATCGACCTGCAGGACTGCAGTGTGTACGGGAAGCACTGCGAGTCGTGTGTGATGGCCCGAGACCCGTACTGCGGCTGGGATTTGGCGAAGTGTTCAGCTAACAATGGGTACGTGCCGAAACTCACTGCAGCATTGTGGTGTCTAGTGTTTAGGTGTTTGTTTGAACCCTTTAACACACTATATGCAGGACATGCAATGCAGTGCCGTTATTCTTGGGTAGCCTTTGAGCAAGCTTCACAAGGATTATGGGTCTAGTACCTCCAACATAGGTTTTCAAACCATGCATTCAGGCTTAAACGTCTTTTCAAGTTGAAAAACCCAAAAGCTAACCTACTTATGAAAAGAAAATGAGTCATAGCTAACCTAGTGTGTTAGTTCTATATTATTGTGTGTGTGCGTGTGTGCATGTGTGTGTGCATGTGTGCATTATGTTTATTGATTTATTAATTTTTTTATTATTCAGTACAAAGTTACATTGAGAAAGAATGGAACTCTGTGTCTGCATCAATGGGAACTATAGCATGGTCCACCATAACAATACTTTACTCAGTTAAGTAAGGAATAAATCACTCTTTGTCATGCTGTTATAGGAAAATAATCAATTACGGGGTGGTGAGATGCAGCCCAATGTGAAGCAGAGTTACTGTTACCACCCCACAATTGATTATTTTACAATAACAGCACATTCTGAAGTGTTTTATTCCTCTTATACCCCAGCAATTTGACAACGGTTAAATTTTAGAGAATGTCTCATACTTTTTATCCGTTTGTAGTTAGATTTAATGTTGTGGAACGTCCTTGAGACAAGTTACAGTCATGGGAAAAAGAAAGCTCACCTTCCTTCAATTCTCTGTTTTTATTTATCAGGGCATAAATAACAATTGTGTGGTCAGAGTTTCTGTTATAGACAATTAATCAACACCTTCTGACCAATCATATTTGAGAATTCAACAGCAGTGTGGTAAAATAATAATTAAATCCTGAAACTGAAAGTGAAAATGAAGAAAGATTGTAGAACATTTGAGAAATAAAATCTTCATGATTGATGAAATAGAGGGCTCATACTAGTTGGTCCTGCTCTATGTGCTGAAATGTTTATCATAATCCACAGTCAGAACTTTCCTGATCTAAAGCCTAATTATTTGTGCACTTTTTCTCATAGATCCTTAATACAAGATGTGACCCATGGAAACCACTCTGTATGTGAAAACGGTAGGTGTGTGTGTGTGTGTGTGTGTGTGTGTGTGTGTGTGTGTGTGTGTGTGTGTGTGAGAGAGAGAGAGAGAGAGAGAATGAGTGAGAGGCTGCATGCTTACCTCATTCTTTCTATATTACACTGGGTGTAATATATAGTTGGTGGTCCACCAACTTCTACAAACATCCACATAATCTTGATTTATTTGTGTCAACATCATGCCAAGAATGAAGGACATCAGCCATGTACCCAGAGAAGCTATTGTTGCTGCTCATCAATCTGGGATGGGTTATAAGGCCATCTCCAAATGATTTGAAAGTCACATTTGACAGCCTTTAAAGACCATTGCCAATTTTCCCAGGAAAGGCAAATTCAATTCCAAGGTCAGACAGTTTAATGCTCAGATATATATATATATATATATATATATATATATATATATATATATATATATATATATATATATATATATATATATATATATATATATATATATATATGTGTATGTGTGTGTGTGTAAAAAACAAGAGTTACATCATGACAGCTTTCATGGAAGGGTTAGAAAAAGCTCTTCTCTCCAAAATGGTGAGAAAAATGTCGAATGGTGATAATTTGTCGAGTGGTGAATCTTGCAGTCATTGAGACAATAATGAACTCATTATATCAGAATATTCTAGAGACAAATGTGGGGCTGAAATTGGGTCATGCACCAGGATACTGATCCCAAGCACACGAGCAAATCAACATCTGAATGGTTAAAGAAGAAAAACAAAATATAGGTCATATATGGCCAATATATGGCCAAGTCAAAGTTCAGACCTTAACCCCATTGAGATGCTGTGGCGGTATCTTAAGAAAGCTGTGCCCTCAGACATCAATGAACTGAAGCAATGTTGTAAAGAAGAGTCGGCCAAAATTTCTCCAAAATGATGTGATAGACTGAAACTCCTACAGAAAACGTTTACTTCAAGTTATTGTTGCTAAGGGTGGTTCTACATGTTACTGAATTGTAGGGTGTACTTATTTTTTCCCACCTGGTTTCTGAATGTTAGTTTAAAACCGTCAGTGGTCAAGATAATGTTTTAAAGCAAATAATCAGAATTAGATCTTTTGTTTCTGCAAACATAGGCTCTGGCAAACAAAGAGAAAGTGTAAGAGCAGACAGTGTGTTTATGTTGTACAGAAAGATTTCTGTTTTAAAATGTACACGTATTACCATTATATCTTAAAACAGAAGAGAGGCAGAGTTTTATTCTTTAACCATGAGTCTGTTGTGAGGAGAGTAGACTGTCAGGTCAGGACTGGTTTTTCAGCTGGTCACATGATGCTACTTAATAGGGTCGATGTCACAATCCATTTTCAGTATCAAACCTTTGATTGTGCAAATTGTTTTTGTCTTACACTCAGTCGTGGGAGTTCCCAGTCATGTCAATGGAGGAACTTAACATATCATTCCACAGTATTGATGGAGTTATTGTCATATATATTTACATATATTGATGGGATGACAATAAAATTTGACTTGCCTTGACTGGGAATATTGAACACTTTTGTAATATTGTCTGATCTCTTATATTGTCCTTTGTGCTGCTTTTATCTTTGCAGATGTCCCCAAAACCAGTGAGTCCCAGACGCATAGCAACAGAGACTCTCCTAGCAGCGTCCCTCAAGACTCTAAATTCTACCTTAAATGCCCCAGGGAATCCCAGCATGCCTCATATGCTTGGGACCACCAGGGCAGGAGAAGGGAGTGTGTCTCAGCTGAACAGGACTGCCTTTTGCTGATCGACAGCATGAGCGAAAAGGACGAGGGCGTTTATAAATGCGTCGCCTCAGAGAACGGCTACAAAAGGACAATTGTTCATCAGGAGCTGCAGATGAACGCCGCCTCAGAGACCAGAATGACTCATATAGCTTTAGCATGCCTTCTGTTCCTGATCTCTGTGATCTGTTAGCGCTGTCTAGATGTTGAATTTATGTAGTGCCTTTCTCATAATGAAGGTTGATTTAAAATTTTGGGGGAAAGAAGCACACACATAGCCAAAAAAAAAGTGATAAAACAAAGCAAATACTGGTTAGCAGATGTTGCCATGATGAACTTTAAATGGCAGGTTCCCAACCCTGGTCCTGGACATGTGGCTGCATTTGTTGTTAAAAAGCATAAACTAACATCAAGAGCTATCTATTAGGGAAAATCTATCAGAGCCATTGCAAAAGCATTGGGCATAGCCAATTCAACAATTTGGAATGTTCTGGAAAAGAAAGAAATCACTGGTGTACTAACAACCAGACATGGAATAGGTCGGCCAAGGAAAACAACAGTAGTTGATGACAGAAACACTGTGAGAACTGTGATGAAAAATGCAAAAACAACAGTCAGTGACATCAACAACAGCCTCCACAGGGCAGGGGTGAAGGTATCACAATCCACCGTTCGAAGAAGACATTGAGAGCAGAAATATAGAGGCCATACCACAAGATGCAAACCACTCATCAGCAGTAAGAATCAGAAAGCCAGACTGGAATCCACAAAGAAATACAGAAATGAGCCACAAAAGTTCTGGAACCAAGATTAACCTCTACCAAAGTGATGGAATGGCCAAAATGTGGAGAAATAAAGGATCTGCTCATGATCCAAAACATACAAGCTCAAGCTGAAACATGGTGGAGGTAGTGTCTTGGCTGCTTCTGGAACAGGCTCACTAATCTTTATTGATGATGTAACTCATGATGGTAGCAGCAGAATGAATTCAGAAGTTTACAGGAACATTTTGTGTGCCAATTTACCGAGAAATGCATCCAAATTAATCGGGAGGAACTCCATCATGCAGCAATACAATGATCCAAAACACAATGCCAACTCAATAAGGGACTTTATCAGGGGGAAAAAGTGGAAGGTTTTAGACTGACCAAGTCAATCACCAAACCTTAACCCAACTGAGCAGCGTGTCACCTCCTGAAGAGGAGACTGAAGGGAGAAAACCCCCGAAACAAACAACTGGAAGAGGCTGTGGTAAAAACCTGGAAAAGCATCACAAAAGAAAAATGCAACAGTTTGGTGATGTCAGTGAGTCACAGGCTTGATGCTGTTGTTGCGAGCAAGGGATATGCAACCAAATATTAAGTGTTATTTACTGTAATTTACTTCAAAACAATCTGTTCCTATGTTCCAAGTTGCCACATCTAGATGTAAATTGGCTAGGCTGAAATTCTCATCTATCATCTCATATTATCTTTTGATGTCAACCTGAAATGTCTTCAGTGGAGACCAAAAACAAAAGAATTGGCCTTGCTGATCCAATACTTTCAGACGGGACTGTAGTTCACACTGTTGAGGTTGGAGAAATAAGGATATCGTTGCATTCCCACCTTCAGATATCTTTTTCCTTCACTGTCTTGCCAAGCTTCCAATAAACATTTAAAGCTCATATGGTCAGGGGGAACTCTGTAGCCAGGGTTATTTGGTGTGACTGGGATTTTGTGGGAAGGTATGACAATGAAGAGAGCTGAAAACAAGAAAACAAGATCTGAAAATAAAAAGTAGATAATTCATTGAATCACTAACATCAATTTCACGAAAACAGGCTTGCACAGTCACTTGTAGAAGAAAACATCCACTTTCACACATTGTGGCATGGGGAAGTGGGAAGGGTTCAATCTTTCCACGAGACTAGACCAAATAAAAGCAGTCTTGTTGTAATACATTACCAAAGTTAAATAATTCAAAACAACTGTAATTAAAAAAAATTAATTACAATTACATGTACAATTACAACGACAAAGAGTCATTTTTGTTTTTTTGTTTTTAAGTTCCACAGCTGCTTTGGAATTTATTTATTTATTTATTTATTTTTTGCTATATCCTCCACGAATCATGTTGACCAAATTTTAAAACATAAGAAAAAAACCCCACACACCAGAGTAAGATATAATGTAAAACTTTATCATAATCGTAGATGTGGAAAGCCCTGAGAACCACAGATTTAATATTACTGATGTGAACAAAAAAAGTGCCGCACTTTTGAATACAATCAGCACACACCAGTTTTGCAGGCATTCACATGAGTCTTGTCCTGAATCTTGTTTTAACTAGAAGAGGGAAAAAAACTAACATCAGTAATATCATCATTACAATTATATTGTACAGCATTATAATATCCTAACAACAGTATAAAAATATGCGCAAAGACCATTGTTCAGTTTTCTGAAGAAATCGTTGTACAACTTTAAGAAAAAAAAACTCATATATATATATATAAAAACACAAACTGAAAAACAAACGAGACTAGACACACAGATGTGGAGTTGAGGTGAAGTGGTGAAACAGCTGCTGATGTGACTTCTGACATTCCTGAGTGAACACGAGAAATGAGGAAGAGGTCCTGCTTTCAACACGCCCTCGCTGACTCCCTGATGATGCAGAAATTTCAAGGTGTGTGTGGTGTGTAGTGTGTAGTGAGCAATGAGATTTGCTCACTGCTTTTTCTTGTGTGGCAGCAAGAACACTGTAGATCAAGTCATTGTCTTTATGATTTACAGGTGCAATTTATCATACGAATATACTCGATAAAAACCGTTAGATATTTTTGAAATAGTAAATTTATCATCGCATTTTCACCGAATGGAAATCGGCGGAGTCTCAAATCTAGCGATGCACCAATCCGATACGGAGCACGAGTATGACGGCCGGTGTTACTCTCAATCAGTTTGTGTTTGTGATGTATTTAATGCTGTTAAATTGCAGGTCACAGCATGCAGATATCTTTTGTACACTTTTCTGGCCACGAGCTTCAGAATGTTTGAGGCTGCAATCTGATTGGCTGTCTGCGCTTTCATGTGCTGGTTTTCAGCAGGAAACCGAACCTGAACATGACACAACGAGCATGATATAGTCACTGGACTCAAAGATAACTCATTGCATCCCATCTTTTAAAGTTACAGAGTTTTGTTTGAACCAGTTAGTGATGAGTAAATGAAATGATGCCATTGCTTAAGAGTGCTGATGTCACAGCTCCATATTCAAACTGCAGTTGGTGCATCCCTATACATTTGAGACTGCAATGCTTTCTGGGTAAAGTTCTCTTCCTGAATTCTACACTGATGCTGACTTGACCACCCAGGATTCACTGAACTAAAGTACTGGAACATCTGTTAGGATTGTACAGGGGAAGTAGACCAGTGCGTGTGTGGTGGTGGCGCGAGCTATTGATGGAGAGGAGGCGGGTAGAACCAGCAGGTAACGCATGATGATGCTGTGGGTGCTTTCTGTTGAGTTTTGTATAAATGTGAGCGTGGAGCTCAGTTAAAATTCCACCTGTCTCTTCCTCCACTACCTCACACAGTGTGTTTATCAGTCAAGAAAACTGCGTAAACTGAATACATCTTGTATTTGAGCACCATCTAGAGGCTGGTGATCAGCAGAACACCTGGCCGCCACAGACTGTGGATGACTAAGTGACTAATGTAACTTTTTACTCAAAAACGCCTCACATCTACTCTCCAGAGCGATACATCTCAGACCTCCACTTAAATGATCTCATAAACTATTTAATAAAAGCATTATTAACCAACACATCAGTTCTGGACCTCTCCAAACAGTCCGGTCCGCCCCTTTTCTCCCTCGACAAGATGCCGGTCCTGGTTCTAGAGTCATTACCAACAGCACCATCAATGCTTTTCCACCACAATTGAGCCAGTCTAGTTTCTACCTGCAATTAGTTTCCACTTACTGTTTGACATGCAACAGGAAGGAAGGAAAACTTCTAAATAATCATGTTTTTTTCTTATCATCTTAAATGTATATAGATACATTACGAAGAGGAATAAAGCTCAATAGGAAGAAGCAGAGATCACTGGAGCTTCGCTGTTACTTCTGTAATATTGTCTAATTTCTAGTATTGTCCTTTGTGCTGCTTTTATGTTTGCAGATGTCCCCAAAATCAGTGAGTCTAGGATGCCTAGCAACAGAGACTCTTCTAACTAGTTTAGTTTAGTTTAGTTTAGTTTATTTATATAGCACAATACAACAACAGTCGTTGACCATTGTGCTGTACAAGAAATTATAACATCAAGTTAATAAAACGCCAATCAAAACAATAAAACAATATAAAAGTAATATGATACGGGAGGTAGTACATACAGAGGAAAAAACATGCTCAGGACGATTCAGATGTTATAAGCCTTTTCTAAAAAGTGAGTTTTAAGTTTTACTTTAAACAGAGATTCTGAAGAGATTATCCTAATAGATAAAGGTAGGCTATTCCATAATTTGGGGCCGACTATGGCAAAAGCCCGGTCTCCCTTTCTTTTTAATCTTGATCTAGGAACCTTTAACAGTTTCTGATTTGATGACCTTAAACATCTCATGGATATGTTAACAGTCACAAGTTCAGATAAATAAGACAGTGCCAGACCGTTTAAGACCTTAAAAACAAAGAGTAAAATCTTAAACTCTACTCTAAAATGAACCGGCAACCAACACAGAGAGAGTAAGACAGGGGTGATGTGCTCAAACGTACAAGTGCCAGTAAGGAGTCTAGCAGCGATTTGATAACTGCATTTAACTGCTTATCAAATAGCAGGGCAGAGTCAAAGACAATACCCAGGTTTTTAACAGATGGTTTTACGTAAGCAGCTAAGCTACCTAACACTTGATTTAATCTGCCAGAAAAAGCTAATGGTCCAAACACAATTGCCTCAGTCTTATTCTCGTTTAAGTTCAAAAAAATTTTGGACATCCAAGCCTTAATATCTGACAAACAGGCAGTTAGGGCAGACAAACCAGCATTGTCATTTTGCTTGATGGGCACATATATTTGAGTGTCATCTGCATAAAAATGAAAAAATACTCTGTGTTTTCCAAAAATTGAGCCCAATTTATGATCTGAAAAACTTAAATCACCAATTTCAAGATCATGAATATTGATATCATGTAACAAGACAAGGTCAAGAGTATGGCCGAGGGAGTGTGTAGGCCCTGTAACCATTTGAACAAAGTCAAAAGAGTGAATAAGATTTTTAAACTCTTTAACAAGTGGATTTGTATCGTAGCATACATGAATATTAAAATCACCAACAATCAACAACTGCGTCCCTCAAGAGTCCAAATTCTACCTTAAATGCCCCATGGAATCCCAGCATGCCTCAAATGCTTGGGACCACCAGGGCAGGAGAAATGAGTGTGTCTCAGCTGAACAGGACTGCATGAGTGAAAAGTATGAGAGTGTTTATAAATGCTTTGCCTCGGAGAAAGGCTACAACAAGACAATCGTCCATAAGGAGCTGTGGATGAACTTCGCCTCAGAAACCAGAACAACTCACGTAGCCTTAATGTGCCTTCTGCTCCTGCTCTCTGTGATTTGCTAGTACTGTCTGGACATCGGTACATGTTTACACACAAACACACAAATCAAATGTGCTCTGGCCAAACCAGAGGTGTCTTAACTTGGCTTTGTCTTGGGGGCGGGGTTGTAAAGCCACAGGTGAACAAGTTGGATGGTAGGGTGGTACCGGTGGTTTATTCCAGATTTTGCTGTACAAGCTGTGGCCTTGACAGACCTCACCCGCTAGTCCGCATCCAATAAGGTGGTGTGGAATGAAGCCTGAGACCAAGCATTCCAGGACTTAGAAGACAGTATTGCAGAAAACAAAGTTTGATTTGCCTTTTATGGTACAAACTAATGCTTGTGAAGTGGGTCTGGGGGCAGTGTTACTGCAGGCCAAGGGGAATGACCATAAGCCTGTACAGTACAAAAGTAGGAATTTGTTCCTCCATGAGACAAGATAATCTACTACTGAGAAAGAGTGTTTGGCACTGAAATACTATCTAGTGGCCAAAGAGTATACTGTATACTGGAGACTGACCATTGGGCCTTGCAATGGCTGCACCAGATGAAAGACAGTAATGCAAGAATTACCCACTGGTATTTATCACTCCCACCATTTAGATTCTCTGTCAAGTACAGGACTTGAAGCAGTAACGTTATTTTGCATGTCCCATACATCGGCTATGCAAAAGCCCTGATATATATAATTTTTTACAATGTTAGCTTTCACTATTGATGATAACTAGATAACAGATGATAACACATGAAGTGGACAATGCTCAATTCTATGTAGAATAGCATACATACCTCTAGATTTAGCCAGATTGATGACAGACTATGAACCTTTCTGGCAAAAAATCATATCTTTAAATGTAGCTTTTTATATTATCTGATTCTAGTATATTATCTGTTTAATATTTGGTTACCTCCATACACATCACAGCCATATGACATGTGACTTAACAGACGCTACAATTGGTGGCAGTGTACCTAATAAAAAATAAAATAAAATATATTTTTTTCATTACTTGTAAATTTCCTGTTCACCTTAATGACAAATGTTTTTGTTCGGTTGAGAACAAAAAAAATGCATTTATAATGTGGCACCTGAGTCGGAAAGTCAGTAAGTTGTAATACTTACTGTAAGTTGTCTTCTAAGGACATTAAATGTGCCTCTTCTGGCCTTCTCAGTTTCCCAGTTTTGGTTTTGTCCTTCTAGAGAGAAATAAACTTGTTTTATTAGTGATGCAAGCAAAATTGCTGATTATATACGGTCCAGGCTTGAATATTAATATATTCAAATAAGCATATTGTCACCAGAAGGTCCATCCATACATTTTCCATACTGCTTATCCTACACAGGGTCGTGGGGAGCCTGGAGCCTATCCCAGGGAACTTGGGGCACCCTGGATTTATACTTGATTATATGTAGTGTATGTACAATTTAAGTGATTTTTGTGTGAGCCATGAATGTTTTTGTGTTTAACCATTAAGTGCTTCCGTTAAAAAATATGTCATAAATGTCTGTAGTATTTAAAGAAAGCAAATAGTGAATTTTAGACTGATCATTGTCTATTTTTAATGTGTTTTACTGCCTCTCATAACATAACAATGTTTGCGACATTTCAGCCATGACTTACCTGTAAGTCCTTTATTGTTGCACAGCTCCCTCTAGTGGACGTCTGACCAAACTGTCATTTCTTATTGGATGGTTCTTTGCAGCAAATTTTAGTTAAACACAACTTTTGTCATTACACGTATACACAGGGGTGAAATATAATATTTTTTTAAGCTCAGGTGGCCCTATCAACTTCATCCCTACAACATGTGTAGACACTGAATGACGTTTATCACGGATAACATGAATTATAAGTGACTAGGCACAAGAAACATAACTGTCAGCAGGTACTGCAACATCCCACTTGGAGTAGAGGAGTTTGGAGCTGAATGTACAATCTGACAGAATTATACAAAAACACACATCGAGCACTCACTTGCAAGTAAGCACTTTATCCTGGTCTGGGTCATGGTGGATTTGGAGCCTGTCCAACACTGGGCATGAGGTGGTAATAAAGCCTGGATAGGACAACAGTCCATCACAGGGCACCATGCACACACTTTCACACACTCATTCAAATCTGGGGCATGTTTTTGGAGAGGTGGGAGGAAACCAGAGAATCCAGAGGAAATCCACATGGACACGAGGAGAACATGTAAAACTCCATACAGACAATAAACTGAGCTCAGGATTGAAGCTGGGACCCTGGAGCTGTGAGGCGACAATGTTACCGGCTGCACTATCACAAGGATCACGGCTAATAATAATAATAACAATAATAATAATAATAATAATAATAATAATAATAATAATAATAATAATAATAGCATGATAAATCAGCACTACAAAGTGAATACACATGAGCTTCAGTTAGTACTGTAGGTTTAACAGGAGGATAATTCTTTTATATCCACCACCTGGCTTACAGAAGTGAACAGTCATCTGAGAGAGAGAGAGAGAGAGAGAGAGAGACAGACAGAGAGAGAGAGAGAGAGAGAGAGAGAGAGAGAGACAGACAGACAGACAGACAGAGAGAGAGAGAGAGAGAGAGAGAGAGACAGCACATTTCGTATTGTTTTACAAGGATGACATGAATTCATTTTATATATTCATTATGGGTCTTGATGATTTTGACATCATTAAAAGAAGTTATGAGAGTGAGTTTTGTTTGAGTTGTAGATCTTAATTATGACGACGCAAAAGTTTTCGCCCCCTAAGGCAGAGGTTTTGACCATTCCGTGCGACGATAAACAACAGTCTCGTTGTCTTTCTCTCTCCCTCCTACAGTATGTCTGTTTCTTTCTTTCTTTTGTTTTCTTTTTTTTTTTTTTGTCCCTCTGTTTTTAATTCTGGTGAAGGATTGTTATCGGGAAGCACTGTTTTATTGTGTCTAAAAGAATGCTCATTGTGTGTTTGCGCCATTAGGTCCAGGTTCGGGATTACAGAAAGCCTTTGTTTATCGTGACTAGATAGACAAAGTCATTAAAAAAAGAATAAATCTTTGATTAATCAACTCATTTCATACACTGTCTTACGCTGACCTGACAAGTGTCCACAAAGCACACGCACGTTTAAGCCACAAACCACAAAGTAAACAAAATACCAAAATAAAAAGCACGACCTCGACTTAGTATCTCGCGATCACGACAAATTAAATCGTTTGCACGAAATAGGGGAGGACAATGTGTTTTTTTATTTCGAAAGAAGATAAATTTTGACCGTACAGGAAATGCATTTGTGGTGTGTGAGAACAGTCCCAGAATCGGATCAACAACATGAACCGACTCTTTCGGCTCTCCAATGGCTCAGTGCTAAACTTTCTTTTCTTTTTCTTTTTTCCCAACGCTTTATTTAACGTCACAACTCACACAATATATGCGAAGAATACTACTACTACTACTACTACTACTACTACTACTACTACTAATAATAATAATAATAATAATAATAATAATAATAATAATAATAATAATAATAATAATAAACACAGAAGTAAAGAACTATATACATATGGATATTGAAGTCTAAGCAGCATCACTAATTCCAAAGTCACGAGAACAAAAGTCTTTAAAATGGATAAAAGTTTAAATGGATAAAAGACTTTTAAGGTTTTTGCTTTGGTGTTCCTTATGCCCTCCATTGCTTCAAGATACTGATAAAGCTCGAACTTACAGTGTACAAAGTTTGGTACCTTTTTTGACCATCGACATTTATGAATATGATATTCACCTAAAATAATAAATAAAGAACAAAACAAAATTTCTTTTCTAAAGGTTTGTCATAAAAAACAAAACATTTTTATCTCCAAAAATAATGTCAGCTCCAGTAATCTCCTTAAGTAAAGCCTTAAAGTCACACCAAAACAATTTAGTACAAATACAATCAAAGAAAAGATGAGGAATACTGTCGTCATTCAAATTACAAAACACACATATCAGATCAATATCTTTCTTAAATCTCCTTTCTTAAAGGTTGAAGGGGTGGGGGGTCAGCCTGTCAGTGCTCAGACCATACACCGCACACTGCATCAAATTGGTCTGCATGGCTGTCGTCCCAGAAGGAAGCATCTTCTAAAGATGATGCACAAGAAAGCCCGCAAACAGTTTGCTGAAGACAAGCAGACTAAGGACATGGATTACTGGAACCATGTCCTGTGGTCTGATGAGACCAAGATAAACTTATTTGGTTCAGATGGTGTCAAGCGTGTGTGGTGGCAACCAGGTGAGGAGTACAAAGACAAGTGTGTCTTGCCTACAGTCAAGCATGGTGGTGGGTGTGTCATGGTCTGGGGCTGCAGGAGTGCTGCTGGCACTGGGGAGCCACAGTTCATTGAGGGAACCATGAATGCCAACATGTACTGTGACATACTGAAGCAGAGCATGATCCCCTCCCTTCGGAAACTGGGCCACAGGGCAGTATTCCAACATGATAACGACCCCAAACACACCTCCAAGACGACCACTGCCTTTCTAAAGAAGCTGAGGGTAAAGGTGATGGACTGGCCAAGCATGTCTCCAGACCTAAACCCTATTGAGCATCTGTGTGGGAGCGCAAGGTCTCTAACATCCACCAGCTCTGTGATGAGAGCTGTACACTCACTACTTCTAATACACTACTTCTTCAGTGTTGTCCCATGAAAAGATATAATACAATATTTACAAAAATGTGAGGTGTGTACTCACTTTTGTGAGATCTCCTAGAAACCATGAACGCTTCCCACTTAATATCCTGAAAACGTGAATTCCAAAACACTTTTAGCTGGGCCACACTTTCTATACCCTCCCAAAGATTTTGGTCTTAAAGTACCCTCCTACCTGAATCACATTACATAATACGAGTTACGTTTGAAATATTTCTGATGTGTTTAGTGATTTCGGTGCTAATTTGTTGATTGGTGCTGTATTTAGCCAGCATTATTCCTGTGAGAAATTAGCAGTTGTGTACTTTGCTGACGTCACAGGAGGACATTTGTTATTGCTAGAGCAGTTACAATGGTGTTTAATAATAATAATAATAATAATAATAATAATAATAATAATAATAATAATAATAATAATAATAATAAAGATCCATCCATCCATCTTCTGTACCGCTTATCCTGCACAGGGTTGTGGGGAGCCTGGAGCCTATCCCAGGGGACTCTGGGTGGGGGACACCCTGGACGAGGTGCCAACCAATCGCAAGGCACAGTCACACATTATGGGCAATTTGGAGATGCCAATCTGCCTACAATGCATGTTTTTGGACTGGGGGAGGAAACTGGAGTGCCTGGAGGAAACCCCTGAAGCACAAGGAGAACATGCAAGCTCCGCACACACAGGGTGAATCGAACCCCCAAAAATCTAAAACATAAGGGATAACAATCAGGTTTCCATGTTAGGTCCTATAAGCAAATGAGCAAGTGTTTCTTATCTCGTTTACCTTTTTGACAGCAACGTTCAGCATCTGATTAATTAAAAATTCAACCCAAAATTAGGGGAGACTTTGATGCAAATGCTGGAATCAAAGTCCCAGAATGCAATGCAGCAATATGGCACAGTTGCATTGAGTTACAGCAGATTGCATTGAGTTAGGCGCGATGGTCTCGATGGTAGATCTGTTAGAGCAGAGTGCACAGATAAGAGGGGAGAAAGCTGGAGAGACTAAAGGACTAAAGTGCCGCTGCATCACGTTCTGTAGGTATTTTAGCCCGTGAATAAAATAACGGTATAATTTGCACTACATATATTTGCATTAATAAGAATATTATTATATTATTATATTATAATATTATAATATATAATATAATATTATTATTATATAATTATACAGTGAATAAAATAACGGTATAATTTGCACTACATATATTTGCATTTCTGCATTATTATTATTATTATTATTATTATTATTATTATTATTATTATGCTGTGCCAAACAGTTCAGATGTTTATTTAAAATTAACCAGCAAAAAAAAAAAAAAAAAAAGAGTCGGCACAAAGAGTCAACGAATCAATGAATGATTCATTACTTGCTGAAGTATAAAGTAGTCAGCATGGCGTGTTTCGCTCCAGTTTAGACTGATGATGGCACTCAGAGGAGTTTACGCACTGCTTTTAGCTTTAATCTGGACTACATGTTCCAGCTCCACACTGGGGATTCATCTGTATAAGGCGAGGATCAGAGTGAATAGAGAAAGTAAGAGACATGACTCTAACTCCATCTGTCCATATAATCTCTCTCATTAATCTAACAACATATTACTTCCTACAACCTTTTTATTCTTATTGTCTTTACTGGTTTCAGTCTGAATTAGTGCTCTGTTATCAGACAGTGTGTAGCTTTGTAGGTGAGATGTGTCAGTTTAGGACTGTTCTGTGTATGATATACATTTTGTCTAAATACAGACCTTCAGTTGTACATAGACTACACTGGCAGGTGTAAGTTTTTGTACATGCCATATTTTAGCATTTTTTGGTTCTGTAGATTAGTTTTGGTACTTCAGATTCTCTAAAATGAGAAACTCTAAATTAGAAAAAAGGCATGTGTAAATGAACTGTCTGTTAAATTTGATTTAAGAGGGTGGTTTTGCTGCCTCACAGCTCCAGGGTCCCGGGTTCGATCCTGATGTCAGTTGATTGTCTGTGAGAAGTTTTGCATGTCCTCCCCGTGTCCGTGTGGGTATCCTCTGGGTTCTCCCATGTCCGCACACCATACACACACCTGGCTTCCTGTCCAGGGTGTTCTCGACTCCCACCCAGTGTTCCTGGGATGGGCTCTGGATCCACTGGGACTCTTGTCAGGATAAAGCGCTGAAAATGACTGAGAAGTGTATTAGTGAGACAGTGAAAACAGATCTATTTCAAATTGGATAAGGACATTTGTAATTAGGCACTTCTAGCACAAATATATATTCGAGTAATAATTGACAATAGCATATTTATACTGTACATACATAAGCATAACTGATTTACACTCCAAGTGCATCATGTAAAGCTGCATTTAGAACTTTTACATTTTTGCTGGAACACTTTGATATTAATATTAAAATGTATATTTTTCTGATCCGACTGCCCTTGTATTCCTTTTTGTTTTGTCTGGCACTAGTATTATACCACAGCTCTGTTGAATTTTCGATTCTCATTTGTCAGATGTTAATATTAATTTTCTTTAATAATACGTTATTGTTTCTATAGAAACAGATCGTTCACAGGGGGTTGTATGATGAACGGTCCACATAAATACATTCGATATGGTGAAGTTTTTATTTATTATATATGGAAGGAGTCTCCAGTGTCAAAGCTAAAGCTGTAATATTTTTTAAAGTTTTCCACCAGTCTTCAGGACAGCAGTTTACGCTTCGTGGTTTCTCTGTAACATGACCAACTGTGTTTTTTAAAAATTATTATTAACATTGAGAGAGAGTAAAAAGAGAGGCTGGTGATGGAAAGACTGCTAGCTGTTATAACATAAGCAATAACGGGAACTAACTTTTTTTTTTCCTGGAAATACCTTAAGATTAAATGTAATTATTGTTATTATAATACATAATAAATTGCTATGATATAGAAGGAATAAAACATTTAATTTTTAAAACAATATTCCTTGGGGTGGTAACAGTAATTCCGCTTCACTCCCGGTCGCATCACACCACCCCTTTGTTGATTATTTTTGCATAACTTTGCACCCCTACGTGTTTTATTCCTTACGTAATATATAAAAAATACTGAACTGTTTGGAAACTTTTACCTTGCAGTGTAGACACATGAGTCTCCTTATCTATAGCATTTATTCAACCAGCCACAATGCTGGCACTAACACTGCTGCTTTCTGTCAGTGATCAGTTTTGGCCTGTTGTGTCTCTGATTAACAGCCAGCTGAAATGAATTTAGAGAGATCATGAAGCTGGGTTGTTTCTATAGAGAGAGGAATTCATGTCATTCTGAAATGCAGCCTCTTCAGCAGAAAAAATTGTGAACTGCTATGTAATTTCACTGCGGGACAAAAGCTGCAATACAATACGAGTCTAAAATTACAGCAAGGAGTATACTATTTTTAGTAAGGAAACATGATGTGCCAGAGTTAAAGCACAAGGTACTGCAGGGAATGACCACATATAATTTTAACTGAAGCTCAAATCTAAAATAAACAATTTTGTATTGTCTCAGAAAACCCCATCATGTGCATAAATGCAAGTATATGTTCATTGTGTTTGGTTCTGCGACATTTAAAGCATAGCTGAATGCAGTACAGAATATTGACAACCTTTCAATGTTTTACTTTTCATTTGGGCACATTTTCAACACATCACTATTGAAAAGTAATTTGCCGTGTGTGCTTTACTCACAGCTCCAGCGTAATTCCTGGTCTGTGTGGTCTGTATAGAGTTTCTCATGTTTCTCCTTGTGTTTGTGTGGGTTTCCTCCGGGTTCTCCGGTTACCTCCCACCTCACAAAAACATGTAGGTAAACTGGCGACTCTAAATTGCCCGTAGGTATGTGTGTGTGTGTGTGTGTGTGTGTGTGTGTCCGCGTGGTGCCCCGTGATGGATTGGCGTCCCTATTCCAGCCTTGGACTTTCCCTTCCCATAGACCTTTGCCCAGACTTTTGCTCCAAAAAACTTCATAGAATCAAGTCACATGCAGCAAAGAAACAGATCCCTTATTTGTATAAAGTTACATGAATTACACCATCTCTCTCTCTCTCTCTCTCTCTCTCTCTCTCTCTCTCTCTCTCTCTCTCTTTCTCTCTCTCCTTGTCTCAGATGCAGAATTTATCAGTTTTAATACATCAAGTGGACATAAGATTAATGTCCTGAAGCTGATCCATAATCATGATCCCCACAGCGTAAAAATCTACGCAGGAGGTCCTCAGGGCCTGTACATGTTCAATCCAGAAGAACATCCAGCACTGACGCAGGTAAACTGTAATCCCAGCATCTCTTTCCATATATCACTTGATATCATGTCACATATACTATCATACTCTATATTATCATGAATTAATAATAGTAATAATAAGAAGGGGAAGAAAGAGAGAAGAAGAAGAATAGATGCATTAAACAAGCTACAGAATCTGAGGTAAACCAGGATTTTGAAAAAAAGCACGGAAGGACAACATTTGGACGGATTTCCTCACAAGCTTCTTAGACACCTGACCTGCCTGAGGAAAGGTCCAGAAACTCGTTTAGCTTCATTTTAACCTACTCTAGCCGTTGCGTTTCTTTGTGATGACATACTAGGATAGTAGTGAAGCCACACAGGAAACCAGCAGCACCCTTAGAAAAAAAAAAAAAAAGACTATCTTAAATCTCTAGACTCTCATGACATACAGAATGATGCACTGTCTTACTACAGCTTTATTTACTGATGATATTAAATAAAGTGTTTTGCTTTGTGGACAGGTACATGTGCCAATATTTGAATCGGAATGCAAGAGCAGCTCTACTGTAAGTTTCACACATGCTACATGATGACTTGTGAAATGCTCTGTTCATTAGGATTTTAAATAATGAAAGTAAAGTGTGTAAATTGTTCATAGTTTAGTTCTGTTCCTGTTCCTGTTCCAAACATCTAAGTAGGTCATCAGTGTTTTTAAATAGGGTGACTATATTTTATTTTCTGTAATGTAATATAATGTAATTATACTAATAATTATTATAATTATACAATACTTATTGCCTGGTGCAAAGCACAGTCACTCTTACCGCTCCGAAGTTGATTATTTTCCAATAACAGCAGTGTTTTATTCCTCTTATACCACAGCAATTTGCTGATTAACGTCTCCAATTTGTTAATGAACGTCACATCATACATTTATCCGTTTGTAGTTACATTTAACTATGTGGAACTTCCTTTTATCATTTATTTTATAGCAGCTACAAACAGTCGTTCCGTTACCAGCCTCTTTTTACCACTCTCTTGAAGTTAATAACACAAAAAACACAGCTTGTCAGTCAACTTACCGACTTCTACAAAGTGCTGACACTGGAGACTCCTTCCATAAGTGTTAAATAAACATCTTGCAGAAAACTTCACTGTATCAATGATTAGATGTTTTCTTTATTAAATAACAGCAAGATTTATAATCCGTTTATGTGGTTGTTAATATAGAAATGATAAAAATGTATTAGAACGAGGGCAGTGACCTAAATATGCGATTTGTCTTGCAGCTGGAACTATTGTCAGAGCTGCTGCTTATACAGTATATCTATATCTGTATCTGTTGTTATCTATAGGTTATAGAATTGATTATTCAGCAATGCTGTGGTGTAATGACTTGTTGAACAACAGCCGATTACTGGATAGGATATTTATTAAAAATTTGCATATTTGTTGCAAATATGACTCGTGGGCATATTTTTTGCATACATGTCGACTTTGGTGTTCAGAGTGGTTCTGTTCTGCTTTGTCTAAACTGTTGAGCAAGCTTTTCTTAAACAAACTCCTCTGCTTCCTAACAAATGCTCCTCAGTGTACACTGTACCAGGTTACGCTGTGTGCAAGCTCAAACCGTCTACCACTGTGACGCAGACGGAAATATTTATGCTGTTTATCAGAGATAGCGCATTTTTATCATCTTATAAACTCTGGCCAGATGGTCTTCCTCTGTGAAAATGAAAGACATCTGGTCTCAATTATACAGTCTTTGGTTCACAGGATTTGGGTGTGTTGGAAGTACAAAGAGACCAAAAAAAATGTATTTTTGTCATCTGTTGAAGTATTTTTATTGATTTTCAGGATTGTGGATACGACATCATTCTGCTGAAAGAGGGGAGGAATGGAAATCCACTGTTCATGTGTGGATCCAGAAGCGAGAATGCAAAGTGCTGTGATGTGGTTTGTTTACGTTTTTTTTTTTGCTTCAGATGCTCTTCAAACACAAGTCCGCAGTGTGTACATGATTACGCACTAGTATGCTGGTCCTTACACTTAGCAGGACTGACTGCATGTAATTTAAAGTGCACCTATTATGCTTTTTCAGATATTACTTTTCATGTAGTGAAATGTAACGTAATGTAAAATGTTTGTGAATGTAAAAAGTCTGCAAAGTTTCAAAAATCAAAAGCGCACGACAAATGGAGTTATTGACTCCCAAAAGAAAGAACCGATTCTGAACAGCTGAAACGAGCCATTAGTAATTCCAGACTTACCTCCTGTACAACCTTATGAAGGTTTGTAACAAAAAAAAACCTGCCTTCGGTCGTCGTTGGCTTCTCGGGAACAACGTGTACTTTGACCCGCCCTCAAACACTACAGTTGAGGTTGCGTCGTGAAAGAGTTAGGTTAATGTCTAGAAGACTTCGTTTTCTGCGCTGCAAAAGCAAAACCACTTTGCATGGACTCCCAAAGGATGAGGATGTAAAGCGTCAGTGGTTAGAATTCACTTTAAAACGATACCACAGCAGTTCAACTCCGACCTTGGTTTGTGCTCCCAGTCACAACAGGCTGGGACATATGACCAATCAGAGCAGAGTAGGTGCTCTGAAAGGAGGAGTTTAGAGTGAACGGATCCTTGAACGAGTCGTTTGTGACACTTGGGGGGAAAAAAGGTAATGCTGCAATGTAAATTATGAGAAAATTAAAGTGTTTTTTGACCTTGGATGCATGTAAATCTGTTGTATGAGACCTTTAAAACAAAATTAGGCACATTTAAAACCCATAATAGGTGCACTTTAATTTTAAACATGAGAGGGATCATACTAGATCGTGAATAATATTCTAAAAGCCGTCTTCATTTTTCATGCCAGAGCTCAGAGAACCTTCCCGCGAACTGCTTCGAACTGGCGCATCCAGCACAATTCAGTGAGCCGTCTTTGCACATTGGTAAGAAAGCACTCAAACCTGCATTTATTCACAGATCTGGCTGCTAATTCTTCTTTCATTCATTCTTGGGAGACAAAGTATCACTCTAACCTACTGTGTTGAATACCAAACATACAGTCTACATCAGAATTATTGGCACCCTTGCTATCGTAGTCCCCTGACATAAATCCATGTCCATGTGGAGAGATTCTGTGTTGAGGAATACTTTCAGATTCCTTGCGCAAACCTTATAGGAGACCCAGTGCAGAGCAAATGAGCATGCTATCTAACCTATACCTGATACCAGTATAGCTATTGATGCATCCCTAACTATGATGCTTTGATGGTTTCATTGGGAAAAAAAAAAGTATTTTTAATAAGGATTTTCTATTTTCCTATCTTACTTCTTTCTTTCTTATTTATCAATCTAAGCTAATTAACCACATTTTTTTTACTCAGGGTGCCAATAATAATGGAGCTATGGGCAGTTAGAAACATGTCCAATTCACACAGTCACTCAGTTTCTGTTTCAGTTAACATCCTGTTTGCTTAGTTAGCAAACAATTTGTGGAAGCTAATCTGAAACTTTCTGAAGAATTTTGAGCTGTGGGCAAAGGAAGTGCAGAGAGAAAAGAGAGGCATTTACCAAAGAACTGACCACATTCACTAAACATGTCAAAGCTAATACAGTGACTAGCATTTTGTGAGAGTTTGTGAGAAAGTTTTAAGGTTATGCGCATGCTATATGAGCAGTCTCTTCATTGGAATTGATGTTTAACGCACAGGTCAGATGTCATTTGCATTTGTGTGGGAATAGATTAGTTATAGATTAGTAACTGATTGATAACTTGATGTTATTTTCATAGCACTGTTGCCTAACATTTCATCACAGTTTATTCTCGCAATATTGAAAAATTATATATCCGAGAAGGATATATGCAACAGTCCTTCATGTTAGTCCAGAAGACAAAATATCTCCCCTTAGGCTGCTATAACATTATTATTTTGTTTTATTCAGCCACCTACACACGCTTTAGCAGCTGCAAGGCCATTGGAAGACATCCGCTTTTAACAAGTGCTGTGGCTGAAGTTTTGTTGGCCACAGTGAAGCTTCAAAAGTTCAGAAAAAGTTATGTTAGGCACTTTTTTTTTTACCATCTCCCAACCAATCAGGTCACAAGTTTATCTATCTGAACAGTTGAGGGTTAAGGACCTTGCTCAAGGGCCCAACAGTGGCAGCTTGGAAGTGCTGGGGTTTGAGCTCATGACCTTCCACTCAGCAGTCCAACCTCTTAACCACTGAACTACCACTACCCCTGCAGGAAAGTGCTAGTGAAAAAATAGCCTTGTTAGTGAGCAGATATAATGTGCGAGTATAATATAATTTGCAACTAACAAATATAATTTGTTATCAAAAACAATCTTTACCAATATTCTGTCCGGTGCTTTTTCTGTCTAAATAAAAACACCCAGAAATGCAACCCAGAGATGTTACCTCATATTTGTCCATAGTACAATTTCAACAATTTTCAAGATTTCTCTTAGGAATAATTTAATAATGAGTAATTGTTGTGGCATCAGTGGTAGTGTGTATGTAAAATATCACAGCATTTTGCCTATTTCACCACTGGAACATGTCTGGTGAATTCAGAATGTGTATCATACACCGTGCCTGATGTGTGTTTGTTGTGTGTATCGCAGGTGACTCGCTATATTACACACTCTCGAAAGGGGACCATCAAACTGCCGCCGGCCTCTACAGACAGATCGCTGACATGACCACCTCGACACAGCAGAGACACACCGGTGAGAGAGACATGCTGCATCCAGCTGTTGCGCAGAGGAGTTAGGATTTTTGAATAACAGTCCAAATATTACGGTGGTCAAACAGTAAGCAGTGGTCAAACAGAGTACAGTAATCATATAATCATTGAAACACAAGGTAAATACAAATAATAGTCAAACACAAGAATAGCAAATCAAAAAAGGCACAGAAATAGCAATCAGGGAAAACACAGCTCAGAACTTTTACAATTACAATTAATGGCAAGACTTCACAATTAGTAACATGAAACCATGTCCTTATATGGTGAGCAAACCAGAAAGTAGAGAGCAAACAGGAAATCAGTTTTTTGTGATTGTTGCGACCAAAAATGCTTTGTTTTGCTGCTGTGGCGTTTTTCACAGTGTTTTCCACAGCATTTGCGGTGCAACTTGCTGAGTTTTTACTGCTTTTTTTTGCAGAAAACTGCTTGAATTGGTGAAATTGCAAATGCACGGAATTGTTTGCACGCTCTTTCACAGTGATGTTTGTTGGTAAATGAGACCTTTTAGCTGTACTCATGTTCGACACACGTGAATCGAAGAGGGCTTTGGCTGAATGCGTGTTGTGATGACGTCACATGATGCTTCTTGGCCCAAATCTGCAGAAAATCTGCAGTAAATTTGAAAAAATCGCAAGCTCTTTCGAATGTTGCGGAGTTTCCTTGATTTTGCATTAATTTCTGCGATTGCAGAATCCTGGAAGAACTGGAAAATGGGCAGTTGACTAGACTTCTGGGGACACTGACCTCTACTAGTGGGGAGTGGTACTGTCCTGGGGTGTTGCGACAAGATTATATTTTGGATATATATTTATTTATATTTTTTATTTACATTTTGGCTAAACTTAACTTTTAAGATATCTAAGCCTGATAATTTGTTTTTCTTTGGTTTCAGAGCAGAGGTATATAAAAATCTTAGCAAATGGAGGCAATGGGTCACCGGATGGAAAAGTGTACTCCTTCTTCATAGAGCAGAACCAGGACCCGAGACCAGACATGCCCTTCTGGATACCCCGAGTTTCTCAGATCTGCATGGTAAGCAGCGTGGCACGTTGTGTTTTGCCAGAAATAATATTTCCTCATTTACATATTTAATAGAGACAGTGTTGTGAGACAGTGTTGAATGTTCATGCCACTCAATAGCTGCAGTCACAGTAACACTCCGACTTTTCCTGCCATGCTGTGAAGTTTCAAAATAACACTCTTTCCCCAAAACTAGTTTGTGAAATTTGGAACATGAAGAAATAGTCTATTGTTCTTCTCATGTTTTTTTTTTTTTCTTCCCCCAAAGCACATTTACTAATCAGCGTCATCTGCACTTGCTGTAGTATGAGTTGGGGAAGGAACTTCTAAAGTACAGTAATAAGGAACAAAGGACAATGATGAAATTTCAGTTCTTGTCACAGTTCAGTTCTTCTGTTTGCATTTTCATGACACCATTAACACCAGTAGATTTGCAAATCATTTCCATTAAACAGTGATTTTATAAGCAGGTTGCTACACCCAGCATGGTGGCTCTGAAAGAGTGCAAAAAGACATCATGAGCCATATAATATTAATACACAAGGAATATAAAAAGCTGTACTATGATATACAGAATTATACAGTACCATCGTCAGATTTTTTAAGCAGCCGCTCTGACAATATTGATGCACTCATTCTGTTACGCTATCGTTTCTATAGTAACACCTTACATGAGGATTTATATGGCGGACTCTCATATACACGCGTATACAGATTCTTAAAAGTATAATCACTGATATGGTGAGGTTTTCTGTGAGGAATCATTCATTTAACATTTAAGGAAGGAGTCTC
Organism: Cranoglanis bouderius; assembly: GCA_023630585.1. NCBI lineage: Eukaryota > Metazoa > Chordata > Actinopteri > Siluriformes > Cranoglanididae > Cranoglanis > Cranoglanis bouderius. The sequence goes on along the minus strand of CM042557.1, from coordinate 5,713,069 downwards.
CAATGTCAGCACTTTATAGCTGTAACGTTTTCCTACATGGGAAAATCCTCAGGACAGAAGGCTTTGTGCTTTCCAGTTTCTTGGTAACATCACAAGCTGCGGTTTGTCATCAAGAGAGAGAAAGAAGAGAGGCTGGTTAGGGAACGACTGCTTGCAGCTGTTATGACGTATGTGAGAACAGGAGCTCACTTGTAACGTACTAAAATTGTAATCGTTGGCTATAAAAGGGAATAAAACATTTTGCGACATGCTGTTATTGGAAACTAATCAACTTTGTGATGGTAACAGTAACTCTGCTTCATCACACCACCCCATTGTTGATTATTTTCCTATAACATCATGCCTCAACATGTTTTATTCCTTACACAATACGAGTAATGTACTATGAATTATGTTGTATAGAAAATAGTTACGCTGTCAGAACAAAATTTTTGTTTAAACTTCAGGAAATGAGTTACAGTATTACAGTATATTATGGTAACTTACCGTCATACAGTATCTGCTTCTCTAAATAAGTGCAGGGTTTGGTTGAACACTTGTCTTTAGTTATTTAACTGCCAATAATGGGTAAACTTTAATAAAATACCACATTTTGAAAAATCTTCAGCCAGCAGTGTGGATTTAGCCTGCAGCCAGTCTTTGCCTGTATCTGACACTCCCAATTCAGCTCATGACTTAACTCCTGATTCAGCTTCTGAGGTAGTTTATATTACTATTAATGAGCTGAATCAGCACAGCTTAAGGCCATGGGAATGAGGAGAGCCTGCTCTGCCCAGACTAAACTAACTATTTCCTCCTTCTGTTCTCAGGTGGATCGTGGTGGCAGTAAATCAGTGCTGCAGTACCGCTGGACGTCCATGCTGACCGCACGCCTGTTTTGCGGAGATGAGAAGAAGCATCTCTCGTATACAGAGCTGCTGGACGTTGCTGTGCTGGAAGCTGCGGAATGGAAAAACACCGCGATTTACGCCCTCTTCAAAAATGCCTTGTAAGATTATGCATTCTAGCAAGTACCTGACCAGGTGTTCAGTGTTATTTGCATGATGTACAGTACTACTGTGCAAAAGTATGAGTGATGAGGGCAGTCTGTCTGCACACTGCCCTGGGGAAATGTGAGCTCAATGACATGGCCTTTAAATTTGGTGCTGAATGTTCACCTGATATCATAAATACTGATCCAATATCACTCACGGGGTTCACTGTGTTACTTACACCAAACTAACATGGAAAAACAAGGCTGTCATATTCCTGTGGCAGATTAACATATGCTACAAAATATATTGAAAACATAATAAATTAAACCTGTTTGCTTGTTAACTTAGCATTAACTTGAAAATAGCTAGTGTTACAATGAGGTTCTGTCATTGGAATATGAGAGCATAGCTTAGCTAGCTAGTTGCACTGTAAAAAACAAAACAAAACAAAAAACAAGGTATCAAATAAATCTGTCTATCATTGCATATTTAGTTACCTAGAGAGAGTGTCACTTCAGTAGCTAAACATAACTAGCTAAATAGCTAGCCAGTTTCCTAGTTACCTGCTATAATTCTATAAAATAAATATAATAAAAAATAAGGTATTAAATATGTTATGTTACCTAGTTAACATACTTAGCTAGCACAACAAAAATCCTCTCAGGTTAGCGTTATGTATATCACCTAGCAATCCTCTTTAAAGTTTATTGATTTAGCTCATAATAAGTAGCTAGGTAGCACTAGCAGTGAACATCCACAATTTGACGAGGTCAAAATAGGAGAATTTTTGTAAATGTAAATGTGATTTTGTGAACCAAAGACGACATTAGCAGTTCCTCTCAGGTTAGCTATTGGTAGCTACCTATAGCAGTGAAGGTTTTGAAGACTTATGAATATCACTCTTCTATCTAGTTACTGTTAGCTGTGAGCATTTAATACAATAATATAAGGTAGCTATAGCTAGTGTTAGGATAACTCATGATAGACAACTATAGCTAGTTGTATGTTAGCTGGTGTTAGCTGGTTTTTGCTAGCGTTAAGTTGTCTTGTGTTACCTAGCTAGCATTATCCATGAACATTTATGGCTATAATTAAAAAAAAAATCCTCACAGAAATCCTATCATGTTAGCTTATGTACACTGTAGTGCTGCTATAGCAGGCTAACAACATTTGTGAAAATACCTGCGCATATATAAACAATTATTAATTTCCAAGATGGAGGACAGACCTTACAGATTTGATGAATGTTTTGTAAATGTGTAATATATATATATATATATATATATATATATATATATATATATATATATGTGTGTGTGTGTGTGTGTGTGTGTGTGTGTGTGTGTGTGTGCGTGTGTGTGTGTGTGTGTTTTATTTATTTATTTTTTTGCTCAAGCCAAACACCACACTACCACTGACAGACAGACAGATAATGTGACTAATACACTGTGCCAATAATACATCCTGTTTTCAACAGGAAATAGTTATTTATACAGAATAAACTTTGGCAAGGTTACACACTACGCACACATTGAATTACAGAGTCATGTGTGTATGAGTTGAGTCAACACCAGACAGTGTCTGGTTTATCTGTTTACATCAGTTATTCAAGCTACTCCAACCACTTTATAATTTCATGACATGCGTTGTGATGACGCTAATAATTAACTGCTAGTAATTTCTGTATAAGGAAGTGACCAGAAGTGACCGGAAGTGTCTTATTTGGGTTTAGTGCTAATTCAGGAACCTTTCCATTTACAGCTCATGTGGAAGTTAAAAGTGCTTTCTGATTTCAGGAACTTTGTGTTTCCATCAGCTGTTTCTGTTCCTTAGGCTGTAGTCTTCATTTAATGGAGGTAGAAACACTGTGTGTGTGTGTGCATGTTTGTGTGAAGGCTATAAAGCTGACCTTTGTATCTCGGTTTCTCTCCCACAGCAACATGAGAGCCGTGTGCGTTTACAGAATGTCCGACATCATTCACGTCTTCACGAGAAATGAATTCAAAGATAACTCTGAGACTTTTTCACAACGTCCTGGAGAGGTACACTACCATTCAGTACAACAGAAATAAACCACAACTTTATCTCTCCTCCCTTCTTAAATTAGTTATAACTGTGTTTTACAGTGTGTAGGAAACAGTCCTACGTTACCGCCAGGTATTCTGAAGTTTATGGAACGTCATCCTGAGATGAAGCAGTGGATTAAGCCTGCACGGGACCCTCTGTTGTTCGACCACCATCAGTACACACTCCTGCAGGTGGACAGAGTGCAGAGCATGAAATCAGGAAACAGCCATCATAATGTCCTCCTCATGAGTCTAGGTGAGTTTTCTGTCTACCAGAAACGCAACAGTCTTACAGAATGAATGAAAACAAGAAATGTATGACTCATGTAATATGAGTCGATAAAACGTAAGAACAGAGGTAGATTAGGCTTATCGGCATTAGGCAGAAGAAGAGTGTTATGGGTCACTGGCGTAAGAGAGGAATGAGAACCAAAAAGTGAGTGACTTTAACTAACGTTTCGGTATGTTAAGTACATCTTAGTTAAGCACATTAAGTTTCAGAAACACTCCAGTACCAACGGATGGGTATTTCTTATGCCAAGTGGACAATACACAACTTTTACAGTCTCAGAATTGCCATGCTGCTCACATTACACGTTTTATCACTTGCGTTTCTGTTCAAAGCTACAAGTTGTCCTGTCTAGCTCAGCTATATTAAAGCTCTCTTTTAGAGAAATGTAACTAGCTATACTACTAGTCAAAGGTGCCTAAGCTGCATTAACATCTGATATCACTGGTATCTACTTAACAAAATATAGCCAGCTGATTGCTGTGAAGTCAGTTAGGGTGCATCCGGAAAATCATAATTCAAATGCATACCTTAGGTCAGACAAGGTAACACACAGATTATACAAAACATTATACAAAACAAAAAACAGGTATAGATGTTTATTCAGTTTAACTATTCGATTCAATTCGATTTTATTTGTTGAGAGCTTTTAACAATGGACATGGTCACAATATCTTAATTCCAAATATAAATTTGAAATCGATAAATGTATCTCTAATGAGCAAGCCAGAAGAGAAGGTGGTAAGGAAAAATGCCCTGAGATGACATGAGGAAGAAACCTTAAGAGGAACCAAAATGGAAATTGTGTTCATCTGGGTGACATCAGATTATATTGTCATTACAATGACAGTGCGATTATAAGTCATTTCTCTTCTATAACTGTATACTATATAGTCAAAAATTGCAACTGTGTAAACAGGAACTTATGAGTCATTTCTGAATTCATTATAGTTATAACGTAAAGTCTGTTGTATCAAACTGACATTCTTAACTGTTCGATGATGGAGACTTGGGCGCAAATTGTTCTTAGCAATTACAGTCCTAAGTCCTAACTACCATTTCAGTTCTGACTAAGTGACTGCAAATGTTTTGAAATGACTATAGGACTGTTATTACTAGTATCCTGAATTTGTTAAGTGTCAGCTTTAGCCTCTTGCTCATCTTGTGTATTGATAGAGGTCAGTATGCTAGCTTTGTCCTTTTACACCGTAAATCAGGGATGGGCTGAGGTTAAGCAATCGCAGAACAAAACATCATCTCTCTCTCTCTCTCATTCTTTGTGTGTGTGTGTGTGTGTGTGTGTGTGTGTGTGTGTGTGTGTGGGTGTGTGTGTTGCCTCCTCTAATTTTATTTAAAAAAGCTACCACTGCAACAGCTCAGTTCCTTCAGACATCATTATCAATCACATCCAGCAGAGCTCGAGCCGGACAACCTGGTTTGGACATGACATGCTATTTGACATCCAGAAAATACTAATTTGTGTGTCCAGTCCAAGTTTTGCAGGAGACAGCAATGTTACTCAGTCGATAACGAACACCTTTCAGGGTCATTTGGCAGAATATTGGATATACTGACTCATAAATCGATAAACCGGTGCAAAACGGTATAAAACATGCATGAGCATTATGGCAAATATTTACATACACAAACACACGTTTCCTTGTTTACAAAAAGAGGAAGAGGAAGCTACACATGTAGTATAATTGAAATAGTGTTCCGAGAAATGTCATGGAGTGGCGACTTGTTCTTCTTTCTGTTCTGTTCTCTGTGCCAAAAGGTCTTTTATCAGAGTCACAGACATTAGCGTGTGGGTGGGGTGGGGGGTGGGGGTGATGATTAGGGGGTGTAGGCTGTAAGTTGATACAGATGATACACTGATACAGACAGTGCAAATATACACAATATGCATAATAGACACAAATATAATTTCGGGCATAAGTTATTTAAAAACATATCCAGCTTCTTTAAATTACGTCATATTACGTCATTTCCTAAACATCACTTATATTAAAAACTAAATGAAGTGTGAGAATACCATGAGTAAGGATAGAATGTTATACCTGGAATGAAAAAACAAAAAAACAAAAAAAAAAACAACCTCCCAAGTGTTTGTAAACAAAAACAAATTGAACATTCAAATCTAATATATTTAAAATTCTAGAAAATATCTTATATTTTCCTAAAAACAGTGTGGAAAGGGTTAAAATATAGAACATAAATGCTTGTAAAACTGTTCTATAGGGTGTGTTTGGGTCTACACAAAGATTAAAGTCCTGCATATCGTGCTGCAAAATAAAGAGTCTGTACACAGCACATTTGGTTTGAACTAGAAACATGCAGGAAATCTGCTCTACAGACCCCCAAACTCAGCATGCTCTTTTGGTTTTGTGGCTTTTACAGAGAAAAACCTCATAAACTATAAATGGAAGTTGAAACTCAAGCTCAAAAGATTCTTTTACTATGAAGTGTGATTTTTTTTTCATGCTCCTGGTGTTCAAACATTCATTCATACAGCTTCAGTAATCCTGGTTTGGGTCACGGTGGATCCAAGTTCAAGTTCAAGTGGCTTTATTGTCATTTCAACCATATACTGCTGGTACAGTACAGGCAGTGACTGAGCTGCTCAGGATGCTTGCGATAGTCCCTATGTAGAATGTGGTGAGGATGGGGGGTTGGGAGATGGGCTTTTCTTAGCCTTCGCAGAAAGTAGAGATGCTGCTGGACTTTCATGGCTATGGAGCTGGAGACCATCACAGGAACACTGGGTGTGAGATGGGAAAACACCCTGAATGGGACACCACACACGGTCACACACTCAGAAGGGGTAAATTAGTGGAGCCAGTTCACCAACTGGGATGTTCTTGTGAGGAAACAGGAGATCCTAAAGGAAACCCATGCCTCACGTGCAGTGTTCCTCTGCATTCACCACCAACCTGACCAGGCAATAACGACAAAATAAAGTGGTTTATTTCGTATAAAATTTCATTAATATACTTTTAGAATAGTTTCAGAAACTTTTCCTTGTCACTAAGTCAGTACCATCAAGGGTACATCTTTCGTAGTGTGTATTTTTAGGTAGAATATGCACATTAAAGATACAAAAGATGTTCCCTTCGTGGTACCAACTGTTGGATTGCGAAGTAATTTTCTGTTTTCTTCTTAATAAAGATGCAAGCAGGCACAAAACTTGGAGAAGAGGAATAGTTTTATTGAAGCTTCATGTACAAATGCAGGCGTTATCCTGTCAATGTTCAGTACTCAACTCAACCTCCCTACATACAGAAACCCGTGCTTAAAAACATCACACATACAAAAGCCCATTATTAGAATGTTTTACCCCAGCTGCTCACCCAAGGTCAGCACACAGATAAAACTGTCTCCTAGGCCCTCGAGAAAACATTCTTGTTCACAATATCTGCTCTGTGACGAGGGTTTCAGTAACACATGAACCTTGAGAAGACATTAACATGCTCCAGACAGTCCGCACAGGATTTCACAGCATTTTTTTTGTGAATGTTGCGACCAAAAATGCTTGATTTTGCTGCGGCTTTTTTTCAAAATGTGCGATGCAATTTGCAGAGTTTTTTTTGTGCTTTTCTGCGGAAAACCGCTTGAATTCGGTGAAATTGCACAAAATCGTTTTGCACGGTTTTTCGCAGTTTGTTGGTAAATGAGACCTCTTAGCTGTACTCATGTTCGACGCACGTGAATCGAAGAGGGCTTTGGCTGAATGCGTGCTGTGATGACGTCACACAACACGTCTTGGCCAGAAATCTGCGGAAAATCTGCGGTAATTTTGAAAATTTGCAAGCTCCCGCGAGCATTGTGGAGTTTCCTTGATTTTGTGTTCATTTCTGCAGTCACAAAATTGCAAAATCCTGGAGGGACTGTCCAGTAAGTCTGAAAATTACATACCATGCCATGCTGTTAATGTAAGAACAGTAAGAAGAGCTATAATGAAAAACCGTAGCTATTCTTCACCAACCCAGCTACAACATAGAGATTTGCAAGCTAATATTTACATTTGCGAAAGAATGAAGTTTGTACAACACTGAGAGCAGTGAGCAGTTTGTTTATTACATTTCAACCCTGCAGCAGCTTAGATCAGTTTTATCCAGTCACGTACTGAGTGGCCCCAGTAACTGACAAGCATATTTAATTATTAAAAACTCAACCGTGAGAAGCGCAAGGTGATCTTGCATGTTCTCTCTGTTTTAAAAGTCAAATGAAGCAATGTTGAGGCCTCCGGACTTCTCCAAACTAACAATTTTGTGTCTTCAAAATTTGAATATTTCAAAATTCGATATATACACTGGTTCACTGTGAGAACCCTCCAAGCTATTGGCTTTTTTTAATGAATGTAAAAGCACTCATAAAAATAGTGTCATTATGCCAGTATTCTTGGATCCACTTGTTAAGCATAGGTTTGTCGTTGCGCCATACAAATATTGAATATCCAAATACTGACACCATCACCCAGTGAATCTGCTGTACCATCAGGCAGTTGCAGTCGCATGTGCCCTTTTCCTTTACAGAATAACAGTACGAAAGATGATGGATTTGTGTTATATACTGTATATCTCAACCAGTTTGGTTTCAAAATGAGTGTTTCGTCAGTCATCTTATATGTCGTTGAACAAGCCTTGCTAGTTAATTACTTTGTTAGGAAATTAATAAGGAATAAAAATGCTTAAGGTTGCGCTGTTTTCGGAAACTAATCAACTTCAGGGTGGTAACAGTCACTCTGCTTCATGTCGGGTTGCATCACACCACCCCGTTGTTGATTGCTTTCCTATAACAGCACACACCTAAGTGGTTTACACCCCTTATACGCCAGTAACGTGAACAAATGTGAACGTCACACTTTTTTGTTATCAGCAGTTAATAAGACCAAAAATGCAGCTTGTTACAGAAAAAAAAAAAAAAACAGCAAACTCCTCTGTCATGAAGACTTTCCTGGGGTGGAAAATGTAAAGTTACAGCTTTACCTCTGACTGTTACAAAGCACTGACACTGGAGACTCCGTCTATAAATGTTAAATAAACATCTCCTTACAGAAAACACCATATATAATCCAATTATACGTTTTCATTTGTTAAATAACAAAGAAAGGTTTGTTAAGAGCGTTTGATCCGCCGTAAAAGTCCCTGTGAACGAGCTGTTACTATAGAAAGGATAGTAGAGAAGAACAAACGCTTTAATATAAATCTGTGATTTTGTCAGAGCTCCTGTTATTAAAAATAAAGCAACACGTTCTGACCAGAGTAGAGAGATTAACTTCACTCTGGTATAATATTATTTAAGAAACATTATTGTTTATGGGTTTATGGACATCAAACATCTTCAGTTCTTTAGTTTATGAGGCAGTCGAAGCTTGTTGATGTCTCTACAGGTACATTTTAATGTTCCCTATCATACAACCAATGAACCATCAGTGGTACTACAGTGGGCTTTAAGCTCCTAATTAATGAGGGATAAAGATAAATGCCAAAGCCAAAAAAACATGTGTCTTTCAAGGAATATGATTCCTGCCTGGTTTAGTCGAATGGTACAGTGATAAAGCTTACAATGTGTCAAATGTGTCGGTGATGAAGAGTTATGTAAGAAATGTATAAGGTAAAGGTAAAAGATCATTAGAGTGTTTATCCGGAGTGTTTAACCTTTAACACGCCCATGGTTGGTTAATCATGTATCACCTAGTTCTCCAATCTGGTTTCGGGAGATTCCCCAGACCCCCGCCTCTTCTCAAACCTCTGATTGAATAATAAAATGTCACTTTATGACTTAAATCATCAGAATTTCCAAAGACGTGGGAAACAAAACTCATGTAAGGGTAGAGTACCTGTGTGGGTAAGAGATATTTAGTGAATAAAACACTTGGGGGCATGTGGTTATAGGAAAATAACCAGTGACAGGGTGGTGTGATGTGGCCCACTGGAGTTTCTGTTCCATTTCCAATAACAATGTTCAAAAGTGTTTCATTCCTCACGTGTCAATGCTAACAATTTTTATTAATTAAAGACTGACACTTTGTAAAAATAATATTTTCCATTTATAGTTATGTAGTGTAGTGGAATGTCATGAAGTAATTTAGTTCCTGTTCTCACTTACATTACAGCAGCTATAAAACCATCGTTGACTCACCAGCGTCTCTTTTTTCTGTCTCTAATGTTGCTTTATGGTGGGCGATATGACGATATAATATGGTTTATGTGATTATTATTATGTGATTAAATTATGTCACAGTACACATTTCTGAGATAATGCGGAAATGGAACATGGAAAAAGACATGGAAATGTCTTTTTATTAAATTTTTACATGTAAAAAAAATAAATAAAAAATACAAACTGCCTGGAAGCAGTTTTTTAGATTTAGATTTAGTTCATCATTACTTATTTCTTTGTTTTGTTTTTTTTAAGAGATTTATTATTATTATTTTTTTACATTTTTACTTCAGAAATTTGTGCCATTTCCCCCCCCCTTGCATTTTCTTTCTTTACTTTTAAAAATATATTTATTTTCGATTTATTTGTAAATGATTATAAAAACATTACATTTGTAGACATTAAATAAAGTATCTTCAAACTGTTTTTGTAAATGCCAAACCTACATACATGCATATTGTGTATCGTAGAAATGTCTTTTCGATTCATGATATAATATTTTTGTCATGTCGCCCACCCCAATACACATTATGTATCACAAGCTACAGTTGTGCTGAGGATTTGCTAATAAATCACCAATATGGGTGACCACAGGTGCAGAGATCTTTGTCCAGCGTTTATAAAAAATAAAAAAAAAGTATTTCTTGTGGAAAAAGAGAGTCCAGCCGTATAATGACAGTAGCAATATGTCATAGTATGTCAAAGTAGAGAACATTGTTTAAAATGTACTTCACAGAGCATTATACAGTATATATATATATATATATATATATGTGTGTGTGTGTGTACATGGATGTAAACACTTCATCACATCACACCTCTGACGTATAAAAATAGCGTGTACACGTATGTAAGAACTTTTAAGAGGATATTAAAGTAAATAAGCCTGTGCTTTTTTTTTTTTTTGTCTCCTTAGACAATGGCAACGTCCATAAAATCCTGGAGCAGGATGGTGACCCCTTCATCATCGCAGAGTACGAACCCTTTAAAACCAGGACGCACATCTCCAGCATGCTGCTCGACAATGCAACAGTAAGTGACTCTGTTATTAAACTGACTGAGAAACATCTCTCAGCACTACAGTAGCTGTGAAACAATACAAATTTTGAGATTACTAGTGGGAGGAAATTTTCTCACTCTGGCATTAGATTATAAAGAGTGTTGATTTAAAGATTGACTTTGGTAAGCTGCATCATAGCCAATAGGAATGTCTTATACAGAAGCCATATTTTTGGTGGAGTATCACGTTACCTGAGGTTATGCTGAAACCTGTTCATATATAACATTATTAATGTAATAATGTTATGATGAAAGATGGCAGGCTTCCTCTGAGTCATGTCAGGCCAGCCAGCTGGATCTTTTCAAACTGCTGCAGATGCCGCATCAGGGGCTGGTGTAACGCACTTGCAGGAAATCTGCCCTCTTCCGCATACACGAGCTCACAGATAACTACGATTGTTTAGTGGCTCTGTGATTGACAGGAGTGCCACCCAGAGAGCACGGCCAGTTTCGCTCTCTTGAATTCTGTGCCACGGATGGCTGTGGCATTATCAGGATGTGATATATTTTAAGCATTAATTTTCACTACTGCAAGGCCCACTGAGTATTTCTGTTAAAGCAGAAATGTTTCCTCAGCTATGTACTTCCTGTGTCTGCAGTATATTTTTGTTCTTCCGGCAGAAAAAGCTGTTTGTGAGCTCCAGCAGTGAGGTGATCCAGATCGACCTGAGAAACTGCAGTGTGTACGGGACGCACTGCGACACTTGTGTAATGGCCCGAGACCCGTACTGCGGCTGGTACTTGTCGAAGTGTTCAGCTGACTATAGGTACGTGCTAAAACTCACATATTTAATTTTTTCACACTCTGGAAATTTGATTTCAAGGCCAAAATGTAGATTACACTAAGCAAATATAATGGAAAAAAAAAAAGTAAAACAGTGCAGGAAGGATGCAGCATTGTGGGGTCTAGTGCTCAGGTATTTGTTTGAGCCCACCGCACACCATTTGCAGAACTTGCAGTGCAGAGCTGTGCATGTCATAGTTAGTCTTCCTGTTTCACCAAGAGGACGTTGCACCAACACAGGTGTGAAGTCAGGGTGTTGGAACAGAACATTTATGCAATTGTTTTTTTCAAGTTGACCTCATTGTTCCATTTACTCTTCATTTGCTTCATGCTCTTGTACAACCTGATCTCATGCAAAATTTGCAAGAATTCCAACAAACGAGAGCAATTTCACTGCATGTCATATAAATAAGATCAAAAGAGAAGCTATAAGCTAACATTAAGTTTAAATTGCAAGTCTGAGTTAACCACACACAGTCCAGTGCTGACTATGTGACTAAGTGCCAGTTCACAGAAACACCACAAACCTTACTCATATCTTCATGATCGTACATTCGGGTCCTTCTCAGAAAACTCCTCCTTCAGTGAAGAATAGTTTAACATGCTAATAAAAAGTTCACATCTTGGGTAAATTTTGAGTAAGCTTTACAACGGTGATGGAGCGCGTAGCTCCACTATAGCTTTTTTAAAAAAACAAAACAAAAACAAACATACATTCATTCAGGCTTAAACATCTTTTCAGGCTTTTCAAGTTGAAAAACCTGGAAGATAACCTAGAGATTAAAGGATAATCTAATGAAGGAAAGATATATTAGTGAATGAAAGATAATCTAATGAAAGAAATATAACCTAGTGAGTGAAAGATAAAATGCTGAGCTAATAACTGGGTAAACAGTTAACCTCACGTTTTCAGCGTGTTGCTGTTTATTTTAAAGAATGTTTAAATAGGTCACTGCGTTCACTGGGTCCTTCATTTATTCATTAATTAATACATTTATTTACTTAATACATTGTAGATTAAATGTTCAACTCCAATTCCAAAAAAAAGTTGGGACGCTGTGTAAACTGTAAATAAAAACAGAACGCAATGATTTGCAAATCTCTTAAATCCATATTTAAGAGATTTGCATATTTCAGTGAGACAATGCTAAACCACATACTGCATCTATTACAACAGCATGGCTTGGTAGTAGAAGAGTCCGGGTGATGAACTGGCCTGCCTGCAGTCCAGACCTTTCACCAATTGAAAACATTTGGCGCATCATGAAACGTAAAACATGACAAATAAGACCCAGGACTGTTGAGCAGCTAGAATCCTGTATCAGACACGAATGGGACAACATTCCTCTCCCAAAACTCCAGCAACCGATCTCCTCAGTTCCCAGACATATACGGACTGTTGTTAAAAGAAGAGGGGATGCTACACAGTGGTAAACATGGCCCTGTCTCAACTTTTTTGACATGTGTTGCTGCCATCAAATTCAAAATTACCGTATTTTTTCCTTAGAATGGTACATTTCCTCAGTTTAAGCATTTGATATGTTTTCTATGTTCTATTGAGAATAGCATATGGGTTTATGAGATTTGCAAAACATTGCATTCTGTTTTTATTTACATTTTACACAGCGTCCCAACTTTTTTGGAATTGGGGTTGTAAAATTCATTTTAAAAGAACGAATTTACATTTACATTTATTCATTTAGCAGACGTTTTATCCAAAGCGACTTACAAATGAGGATCCTTAATCCTCCATATAAAGTTATGTTGGGAAAGAATGGAATGAAATCTTAGTGGGAGATGTAATGGTGGTACAGACTTATTCATTATTACTTTGCTTTCCCATCAGAGTGAAATGCAACACCTTTTGCACTCTGTGCAGAGTTCACACAGTCGCCTAACCTTTACCATAGTCACTTACTCATTATGTCCTATGACACACACACACACACACACTTGCAGCCCACCCAAACTCCTAAATGTAATGGGATAAGGCTGTATTTACGCATAACACCTAACCACATACATACATATACCTGTGTTCCTGCACTAACCATTGTCTAAATCAGATGTGGTTTGTGGTTATACAGAGTATCACCTCCGTACAAATAACAGACTAAAAGCACAAATGATTATTATCCTGTAAAGCTGTGTTTTCATCCACGGGAATTATATCATTGCCCAGCAAAATACTTTATTCAGTTGAGTAAGGAATAAAACACTCTGTGTTGTGCTGTTATAGGAAAATAATCAATGACTGGGAGGTGTGCTGTGGCGTAAAGCAAGGCGGCATTACTGTTACCACCCCAAAGTTGATTATTTTACAACAGCACGTCTCAAAGTGTCAAACGTATAGATTTAGGAATGACACGTCATACTTTTTAGCCATTTCAAGTTACATTTATCGTTGTGAAATGTCCGTGAAACAAGTTGGTTCCTGTTCTCACTTACAAAATAGCAGTTGTTCCCTCGTCAGCCTCTCTTTTCTCTCTCTCTTGAAGTCAGTAAGACAAAAAAAAAAATGCAGCATGTCAGGTTATAGATAAACTGCAAAGTGTAAACTCCTGGAAATGTTACTGACTTGTTACAAAGTGCTGACACTGGAGACTCCTTCCATGACCTTCAATAAATGTCCCCTTACAGAAAACTTCATACCAACGATTATGCATACAAATAACATGTTTTTAAAATCTGTTTATTAGTAGTGTTAGATTACACGGAGTGTCCGTCATGCGAGTCTCTCTGAACGAGCTGTTACTATGGAAACAATAACGTATTACGACGAGCGCATTAATATAACCCTGAGATTTGCCTTGTAGGATGAACTGCTGTTATAAAATATTAATCAGCACCTTCCGGCAAAGTCAGAATTGAGAATTCAAAAGCGTCGTGCTGTAATGATGATTAAATCCTGAAACTGACCCTATACGGTTTTTAGTTGTGTAGTGAAGAATGAAGAGAGATTGTAGAACATTTGAGACATATAATCTTCATCATTGATGATGGAGGATTCATACTTTTGGGTCCCGTTCTACACGCCGAAATGTTTATCGTAATCTGTAGTCAGAACTTAAAATCTAAAATCTAACTATTTATGCTCTTTTTTCATAGAGTAATACAAGATGTGACCCATGGAAACCACTCTATATGTGAAAATGGTAGGTGTGTGTGTGTGTGTGTGTGTGTGTGTGTGTGTGTGTGTGTGTGTGTGGCTTCATGCTTACCTCATGATTTCTCCATTACACTTTTGCTAAACTCAGGATGTGTTCACACACTGGACTCCGTACTGAATTATTTCTGTATATTCAAAGGTTCAGAAAGAGGAATGAAAACAATAAAGGGACATACTGTACCTAAAAACTGCGCTCACACCAGAAGTGATGCATGAAATTGCACAATCAATACATAGTTCAGAAGGAATTTGCAGAAACAAGCCAAGAATCGCTCCTGGCGATAGATTTGAGTGTTTGAGCCAAGTCTGAAAACACCCTGAAACACTCTTATTTGCCTTTAATGAATGTATTTTATTAAAAACTTTACATTCACTTATTTAGAAATATTCATCAGTCAATCCAAGGTCTATATACAGGCTTTTGGATCAGACCTCTTAGTCCATAACTAACACAGATAGACTCTATGGGGATGTACTATAACCATACTAGAACTTATTAACATATACGCAAATATCTCTATGTAAATTAACGGCTATGTTGTTTTGTTTTGTTTTTTACCAGTGAAGCTTCCAGTATCTTGATAAAGCAGGCTCACAAATACTGTACACTCACACACTCCTTACCACTGGCTTTGTCGAAGTGGTGTGCAAACCACTTCAGCAAATATCATGCGCCTCTAGCCTACTGTCAATAATATGAGACAGACTATTAATCACAAGTCTTACGTATGAACAAAATGGCATAATGAGCCGTGTAACCATGACCTGTAAACTGAAATGAATATGAAATAAAATTCACGCTTATTCATTTTAATCGTATAAATTAAAAAAAATCAAGCATGGCGGTTTGTTGTCTGGCACTGCCTTTCTCATATATCAAAAAGATGTATTGCTGATGTTGCAAATAAAAATGTGTGCACACCACAGTGAACTTGTTTCCCACACGAAGAAAACTTCTGTTTTCAGAACAATCCTGGTCCTGTTATAAGGGTTTTATTATATATATATATATATATATACTCACAATAGACTCATATATATAAAAATAACAGTGAGTCTATTGTGAGGAAAATAGACAGTCAGGTCTTGGTTTTGGTTTTTATAAGCTGGTCATGTGACGCTACTCACAATACGATGGCCGACATCACATGCCATTTGCAGAAACAGACAATCGACTATGCAGACCATTTTTGTCCTACACTCAGTCATAGGACTTCTCAGACATGTCTATGGAGGAACTTAATATATCATTTTTATTGTACGGTTGGAGTTATTGTCATTTCTCATTTCTAACTCATGTCCGTCAACTGTTACCTTTGCAGATGTCCCCAAAACCAGTGAGTCCCGGACACACAGCAAGCAAGACTCTGCTAGCAGCGTCCCTCAAGACTCTAAATTCTTCCTTAAATGCCCCATGGAATCCCAGCATGCCTCATATACTTGGTACCACCAGGGCAGGAGAAGGGATTGTGTCTCAGATAAACAGGACTGCCTTTTGCTGATCGACAGCATGAGCGAAAAGGACAAGGGCGTTTATGAATGCGTCGCCTCAGAGAACGGCTACAACAGGACGATCGTCCATGAGGAGCTGCAGATGAACGCCGCCTCGGAGACCAGAATGACTCGCGTAGCTTTAGCGTGCCTTCTGTTCCTGATCTCTGTGATCTGCTAGCGCTGTCTGGATGTTGAATTTATGTAGGCATAGGCGATCACAGTCTCACGAATAGATGACGCTGACGCGGCCTCACACTTGTTAGCAAATTTAATCCGTTCACAAAGTTTCCCAAGTACAATAAATCCCCCATAAACCATGAATAGTAATGTTACAGCAGAACAGACACAATAAGACAAGAACACGCCCAACACTGTTCATCTTCCTGTGTTCACCGGAGTTACCAGCCTTTCATCATCCACATCCTAAATCATCCAGCCTTTGTCGAACTCGAGTTGTATGACTTGACTCATGAGCCTGGAGAGTGACTGATTGTACAACCGACTGTACATGCGATTGCTACATTACTGCATCCACGAGTTTCCACAACAATACCGCTCTTTAGACGAAAACAACAATTTACACAACCACAAACTGTGAAATCACACGTTTACTGTTAGTAATGGTTTTATGCAAAGATGTGGTTAAGGTGCACTGAACAGTATATTTTAGAAGTAATATTGTAAGTTATTCCAAAGGATTAACAGCATTTGCACTTTTTTCTCTGCACACATGGGTCACGTAATTTATTAAGTTCTTGTTAAGTTGTCGTGTACAACTGCTTGCATTTTGGTTGTATGTATAGAATAGAAATTCTATTGAAATGAATTAAAATCACTATTTTACTAAGAGCTTTACCCTGCCCATCAGTAGAATGAGTGTATACGTTACTTTTTTCCCCCATGTACATTGTGTTCATTAACCTTCATCAGTGTTAGTTTCTGACCATAGCTATGCTATTAACTGGATATTTCTTTTTTTTTTTTTTTTTTTTTTTTTTTACTGATGGACTGGTTTCTCAAACCAGCCGAGACACAGATGTGTTTTTGAGTCCAGATCACACCTTTAACATCTGTTGGTGTGAGGTGTAAAGAGGAGATGGAGAGGTGCTGGATGGGAAATATCTTCATGAATGGAAATAATATATAAAGGGCGTTAACAAGGAGAGAGGAGGAATAACTTCTCGCAAGACTCCCAGAAGTTACTTCATGCCTGCCATATTAAAAAAAAGAAATCCAGGAACACCGTACCTGATTTAGAGGTGCGTTGTGTGTGGGACTGTTTTTAATCCGACCCCCGAAGGATTTCTGACCGATCCTGCATGCTCCCACAGTCATTTCCACAGTCACAGCAATATTTTCTTAAATTTACAAAATAATTTCCTATAATTACAGTTAACCAAATATAAGTTTATTAAACCTATTTCTAGACATTTGTACACATTTCAAGGTTGAGATCTTAAGTCTTGTTCTATTGGTAGAGACGTTTTCTAATTTTAGGTATTTATTAAGAAACAATCAAATCAAAATAATCTGCCAATGGAATATTTACTAAAAAAAAAAAAAAGTAATAGAAAATAGAATAAATAGATAGAAATAATAGAATATGTAATGCTTGAAATGATCTCCTCATAAGAAATATTAGATTCATTTGCCCATATTCAAGATATTTTCACTTGCTAGGATGTAACGCTAAGCAGTGAAAACATATCATGCATGTTAATCAATGAGATGATGTTTTTCGTGCACTTCTAACATGATTCACTTATACCAACACACACACACACACACACACACACACACACACACACACACACACACACACACACTGAACTGAAGTGTGAAAAGCTTAGGTGCCAGTTCCAGGCATTGCAGTTGTACATGCAGCACAGTAAGTACACTCACCATGATAACAGAGTACAGATAACAGCAGACTATACAATTATGGAATACAATGTACATAAACAACAACGTAAGGATAATGCTCTGAATATACAAGGTACAATATGCAAATGTACAATAGCATATAGCACAGTACACAGTGCTCATTATGCAATGCAAGTGATATTGTAGACATGGTATACAAAGCGTGCAGTGGTATGTACTGGTGTTGGTATGTACATATACAGGTGCATCTCAATAAATTAGAATGTCGTGGAAAAGTTCGTTTATTTCAGTAATTCAACTCAAATTGTGAAACTCGTGTATTAAATAAATTCAATGCCACAGACTGAAGTAGTTTAAGTCTTTGGTTCTTTTAATTGTGATGATTTTGGCTCACATTTAACAAAAACCCACCAATTCACTATCTCAACAAATTAGAATACTTCATAAGACCAATAAAAAAAACATTTTTAGTGAATTGTTGGCCTTCTGGAAAGTATGTTCATTTACTGTACATGTACTCAGTACTTGGTAGGGGCTCCTTTTGCTTTAATTACTGCCTCAATTCGGCGTGGCATGGAGGTGATCAGTTTGTGGCACTGCTGAGGTGGTATGGAAGCCCAGGTTTCTTTGACAGTGGCCTTCAGCTCATCTGCATTTTTTGGTCTCTTGTTTCTCATTTTCCTCTTGACAATACCCCATAGATTCTCTATGGGGTTCAGGTGTGGTGAGTTTGCTGGCCAGTCAAGCACACCAACACCATGGTCATTTAACCAACTTTTGGTGCTTTTGGCAGTGTGGGCAGGTGCCAAATCCTGCTGGAAAATGAAATCAGCATCTTGAAAATGCTGGTCAGCTGAAGGAAGCATGAAGTGCTCCAAAATTTCTTGGTAAACGGGTGCAGTGACTTTGGTTTTCAAAAAACACAATGGACCAACACCAGCAGATGACATTGCACCCCAAATCATCACAGACTGTGGAAACTGAACACTGGACTTCAAGCAACTTGGGCTATGAGCTTCTCCACCCTTCCTCCAGACTCTAGGAACTTGGTTTCCAAATGAAATACAAAACTTGCTCCCATCTGAAAAGAGGATATTGGACCACTGGTCAACAGTCCAGTTCTTCTTCTCCTTAGCCCAGGTAAGACGCCTCTAACATTGTCTGTGGTTCAGGAGTGGCTTAACAAGAGGAATACGACAACTGTAGCCAAATTCCTTGGCATGTCTGTGTGTGGTGGCTCTTGATGCCTTGACCCCAGCCTCAGTCCATTCCTTGTGAAGTTCACTCAAATTCTTGAATCGATTTTGATTGACAATCCTCATAAGGCTGCGGTTCTCTCGGTTGGTTGTGCATCTTTTTCTTCCACACTTTTTCCTTCCACTCAACTTTCTGTTAACATGCTTGGATACAGCACTCTGTGAACAGCCAGCTTCTTTGGCAATGAATGTTTGTGGCTTACCTAGTGAACCAAACTGAGAGACCATTTTGAAGTCTCAGGAAACCTTTGCAGGTGTTTTGAGTTGATTAGCTGATTGGCATGTCACCATATTCTAATTTGTTGAGATAGTGAATTGGTGGGTTTTTGTTAAATGTGAGCCAAAATCATCAGAATTAAAAGAACCAAAGACTTAAACTACTTCAGTCTGTGTGCATTGAATTTATTTAATACACGAGTTTCACAATTTGAGTTGAATTACTGAAATAAACGAACTTTTCCACGACATTCTAATTTATTGAGATGCACCTGTATATATATATATATATATAAATGAAAGTGTAATATGTGCGTTTAAGTCCAGTGAATAAGTGTTCAGGTCCTTGGGTGTGAGGTTATTAACAGTTTAGGAACCTGATGGTCTGAGGGGAAAAAGCTGTCCCTCAATCTGCTGGTCCGGGTTCTGATGCTGCGGTATCGTCTACCAGATGAGAACAGTACCAACGATCTCTGCTACCTCCTTCCAAGCTTTATTTTTCTTTGTAATGTCTCTACACATTTTTAATGAGAGATGGTATGTGACAGCATAAGATGAGACCATGGTTATGGATTTTTCCCCCATTTTTGTGCGAATTAATAATAATAATTAGTTACATTTATATAGTGCTTTTCTAGACACTCAAAGTGCTTTACATAGTACAGGGGGAAATCTCCTCAAACACCACCAGTGTGTAGCATCCACCTGGATGGTGTGACGGCAGCCATAGTGCACCAGAACACCCACCACATACCAGCTATTGATGGAGAGGAGGTGATGTAGCCAATTCAGGGATGGAGATTGTTAGGGGGCCATGATTGATAAGGGCCAATGGGGGAATTTTGCCAGGACACTGGGGTTATACCCCTACTCTTTAGGAGAAGTATCCTGGAATTTTTAATGACCACAGAGCATCAGGACCTCAGTTTAATGTCTCACCCAAAAGACGGTGCTCTTTTTATAGCACAGAGTCCCCATCAATATACTGGGGCATTAGGACCCACACAGACTACAGGGAAAGCACCACCTACTGGCCTCCCTAATACCACTTCCAGCAGCAACCTTAGTTTTCCCCAGGAGGTCTCCCAACCAGGTACTGGCCAGGCTTAACCCTGCTTAATTTCAGTGGGAAACCAGGAGAGAACTGCAGGATGACTTGGCTCTGGCAAGTATTAGGTGGTATCATAAGCTAGCTTGTTATTTAGCTCGCAAATGAACATGGTCAATTAGACATTTATGAAATAGTAAATATTGCATTGCTCACATCATTACATTTGAGCTCATTGGAAATTGAGTACGAGTGTCACATCAGTTTGTGTTTGTTTGTTATGTATTTTATGCTGTTAATGTGTGTGATGCAGATTGATACCACTTTCTAATATCTTTTGTACACTTTTCTGGCCACAAGCTTCAGAATGTTGCAATCTGACTGGCTCTCTGAACTTACCTGAGCTGATATTCTGGGAACTGACTGCAGACAGGAACTGAAGTTGTGAGTGGGGAAGTGAAGAAAGGTCAGAGAGCACATGCTGTAGGATTGGTCCGAAGAATCATTCAAGCCAGTCGTTCAGATATGTTGGTTTACCGGGTTTCAGCTTTTATTTCCTGGTATTTATATGCAAATGTATTAAACAACATAGAACACAGCACATTTTGTATCAGACCAACCAATCTGTATGTAAGCAAAAATATTTATTTATTATTTTAAATAATAAAAAGTTCTGGAACCAAGATTAACCTCTACCAAAGTGATGGAAAGGCCAAAGTGTGGAGAAAGAAAGGATCTGCTCATGATCCAAAACATATAAGCTCAAGCTGAAACCTGTTGGAGGTAGTGTCATGGCTTGGGCTTGCATGGCTGCTCCTGGAACAGGCTCACTCATCTTTATTGATGATGTAACTCATGATGGTAGCAGCAGAATGAATTCAGAAGCCAATTTACAGAGAAGTACATTAATCCAAATTAATCGGGAGGAACTTCATCATGCAGCAAGACAATGATCCAAAACACACTGCCAACTCAACAACTCAGGAGGGGGAGGAAAAAGTGGAGTCAATTACTGAGACTGGCCAAGTCAATCGCCAGACCTTAACCCAATTGAGCAGCATTTCACTTCCTGAAGAGGAGACTGAAGGGAGAAACAAACAACAACTGAAAGAGGCTGTGGTAAAAGCCTGGAAAAGTATCACAAAAGAAGAAACCAACAGTTTGGTGATGTCAATGAGTCACAGGCTAAACTCCTAAACTCCTAAACTCTCATAACATTCATCTTTTGATCTCAAACCCAAATGTCAGTGGTGTATAGCACAAATAAATGAATTGGCCTTGCCTTTCTAATAGTTTCGTAGGGGACTGTACAGCCGTGGCCAAAAGTTTTGAGAATGACACAAATATTAATTTTTACAAAGTCTGCTGCCTCAGTTTTTATGATGGCAATTTGCATATACTCCAGAATGTTCTGAAGAGTGATCAGATGAATTGCAATTAATTTCAAAGTCCCTCTTTGCCATGAAAATGAACTTAATCCCAAAAAAACATGTCCACTGCATTTCAGCCCTTCCACAAAAGGACCAGCTGACATCATGTCAGTGATTCTCTCGTTAACACAGGTGAGAGTGTTAACGAGGACAAGGCTGGAGATCACTCTGTCATGCTGATTGAGTTAGAATAACAGACTGGAAGCTTTAAAAGGAGGGTGGTGCTTGAAATTATTGTTCTTCCTCTGTTAACTATGGTTACCTGCAAGGAAACACATGCAGCCATCATTGCTTTGCACAAAAAGGGATTCACAGGCAAGGATATTGCTGCTAGTAAGATTGCACCTAAATCAACCATTTATCGGATCATCAAGACCTTCAAGGAAAGAGGTTCAACTGTTGTGAAGAAGGCTTCAGGGCGCCCAAGAAAGTCCAGCAAGCGCCAGGACCGTCTCCTAAAGTTGATTCAGCTGCGGGATCGGGGCACCACCAGTGCAGAGCTTGCTCAGGAATGGCAGCAGGCAGGTGTGAGTGCGTCTGCACGCACAATAAGGTGAAGACTTTTGGAGGATGGCCTGGTGTCAAGAAGGGCAGCAAAGAAGCCACTTCTCTCCAGGAAAAACATCAGGGACAGACTGCTATTCTGCAAAAAGTACAGGGATTGGACTGCTGAGGACTGGGTAATGTTATTTTCTCTGATGAATCCCCTTTCCAATTGTTTGGGGCATCTGGAAAAAAGCTTATCCGGAGAAGAAAAGGTGAGCGCTACCATCAGTCCTGTGTCATGCCAACAGTAAAGCATCCTGAGACCACTCATGTGTGGGGTTGCTTCTCAGCCAAGGGAGTGGGCTCACTCACAATTTTGCCTAAGAACAGTTTGGTGACGAACAATGCCTTTTCCAGCATGATGAGGAACCTTGCCACAAGGCAAAAGTGATAACGAAGTGGCTTGGGGAACAAAACATCGACATTTTGGGTCCATGGCCAGGAAACTCCCCAGACCTTAATCCCATTGAGAATTTGTGGTCAATCCTCAAGAGGCGGGTGGACAAACAAAAACCCTCAATCTCTGACAAACTCCAAGCATTGATTATGCAAGAATGGGCTGCCATCAGTCAGGATGTGGCCCAGAAGTTGATGCCAGGGCGAATTCCAGAGGTCTTGAAAAAGAAGGGTCAACACTGCAAATATTGACTCTTTGCATAAACTTCATGTAATTGTCAATAAAAGCCATTGACACTTATGAAATGCTTGTGATTATACTTCAGTAACAGTTAGTAACATCTAACAAAAAGATCTAAAAACACTGAAGCAGTAGACTTTGTGAAATTTAATATTTGTGTCATTCTCAAAACTTTTGGCCACGGCTGTATACAGAAAATGAACAGTTGTCTGTTGCTTGCTAGTATGAATGTAGAGCAAATTTGTCTGAAATGAAATGGATTAGAAAAACTGGAGAGAGTATGAGAGGGGACTAAGACACAGACAGGGTTTTTACTGACAAGTTCCTTTCTAATGACTGGAAGGTGGTGTTCAAATCATAGCCCTTAACCCTCAACAGATCAGCTCTGGGCTTGGAATGGTTTCTTCAAAAATATGGATACGATAACAGAACACACCCACCTTCAGATATCATTTCCTTTTCTGTCTCGCCAAACTTCCAATAAATACACACTACATTGGAATAGTTTCTGAGTAAAACCACCTGCCGAGTGACTAAACGTGAAACATAAAGATCAACAAATAAATAAATATCTTGTAAGTCATACGCAAGTGGGTGTTGTGAACTCACACTAATGTAGTCTAAGCTGTTGAGGTTGGGAAAATATGGATGTGATAACAGAACACACCCATCTTCAGATATCATTTCCTTCTCTGTCTCGCCAAACATCCAATAAATACACACTACATTTAAAGCTCAGACGGTCAGGGGAGGTTCTGTGGCCAGGGTGACGAGGTGTGAGTGGGATTTTGTGGTTTTATGACAGTGAAGAAAGCTGAAAACAAGACCTGGAAATAAAAAGATGATTGGATCAGTAATCCCAACCTCACGACCACAGGCTTGCCTAGGAAGCTTGTGGAAGGAAACATCTGCTCTCCCACACTGTGGCATGGGTTAGTGGGAAGGGTTCAAAGTTAAATAGTTCATTAAAAACAATTTTAAGTTGATTTTAGATTTTTTTTTAAAGTACCACAACTGCTCTAGCATTTATTTGTACACACACACACACACTGTTTTATATATATATATATATATATATATATATATATATATATATATATATATATATATATATATATATATATATATATATATATATATAAATAAAACCACAACCTGTGGTCGTGAGGTTGGGATTACTGATCCAATCATCTTTTTATTTCCAGGTCATTTTCAGCTTTCTTCATTGTCATAAAACCACAAAATTCCACTCACACCTCGTCACCCTGGCCACAGAACCGCCCCTGACCATCTGAGCTTTAAATGTAGCGTGTATTTATTGGATGTTTGGCGAGACAGAGAAGGAAATGATGTCGGAAAGGTGGGTGTGTTCTGTTATCACATCCATATTTTCCCAACCTCAACAGTATGTGTGTGTGTGTGTGTGTATGTGTGTGTGTGTGTGTATATATATATATATATATATATATATATATATATATATATATATACATATATATATATACACAGGTGCATCTCAATAAATTAGAATGTCGTGGAAAAGTTCGTTTATTTCAGTAATTCAACTCAAATTGTGAAACTCGTGTATTAAATAAATTCAATGCACACAGACTGAAGTAGTTTAAGTCTTTGGTTCTTTTAATTGTGATGATTTTGGCTCACATTTAACAAAAACCCACCAATTCACTATCTCAACAAATTAGAATACTTCATAAGACCAATAAAAAAAACATTTTTAGTGAATTGTTGGCCTTCTGGAAAGTATGTTCATTTACTGTACATGTACTCAATACTTGGTAGGGGCTCCTTTTGCTTTAATTGCTGCCTCAATTCGGCGTGGCATGGAGGTGATCAGTTTGTGGCATTGCTGAGGTGGTATGGAAGCCCAGGTTTCTTTGACAGTGGCCTTCAGCTCATCTGCATTTTTTGGTCTCTTGTTTCTCATTTTCCTCTTGACAATACCCCATAGATTCTCTATGGGGTTCAGGTCTGGTGAGTTTGCTGGCCAGTCAAGCACACCGACACCATGGTCATTTAACCAACTTTTGGTGCTTTTGGCAGTGTGGACAGGTGCCAAATCCTGCTGGAAAATGAAATCAGCATCTTCAAAATGCTGGTCAGCTGAAGGAAGCATGAAGTGCTCCAAAATTTCTTGGTAAACGGGTGCAGTGACTTTGGTTTTCAAAAAACACAATGGACCAACACCAGCAGATGACATTGCACCCCAAATCATCACAGACTGTGGAAACTGAACACTGGACTTCAAGCAACTTGGGCTATGAGCTTCTCCACCCTTCCTCCAGACTCTAGGACCTTGGTTTCCAAATGAAATACAAAACTTGCTCCCATCTGAAAAGAGGATACTGGACCACTGGTCAACAGTCCAGTTCTTCTTCTCGTTAGCCCATGTAAGACGCCTCTGACGTTGTCTGTGGTTCAGGAGTGGCTTAACAAGAGGAATACGACAACTGTAGCCAAATTCCTTGGCACGTCTGTGTGTGGTGGCTCTTGATGCCTTGACCCCAGCCTCAGTCCATTCCTTGTGAAGTTCACTCAAATTCTTGAATCGATTTTGCTTGACAATCCTCATAAGGCTGCGGTTCTCTCGGTTGGTTGTGCATCTTTTTCTTCCACACTTTTTCCTTCCATTCAACTTTCTGTTGACATGCTTGGATACAGCACTCTGTGAACAGCCAGCTTCTTTGGCAATGAATGTTTGTGGCTTACCTAGTGAACCAAACTGAGAGACCATTTTGAAGGCTCAGGAAACCTTTGCAAGTGTTTTGAGTTGATTAGCTGATTGGCATGTCACCATATTCTAATTTGTTGAGATAGTGAATTGGTGGGTTTTTGTTAAATGTGAGCCAAAATCATCACAATTAAAAGAACCAAAGACTTAAACTACTTCAGTCTGTGTGCATTGAATTTATTTAATACACGAGTTTCACAATTTGAGTTGAGTTACTGAAATAAACGAACTTTTCCACGACATTCTAATTTATTGAGATGCACCTGTATATATATATATATATATATATATATATAGCGCTATATCTTCCACCTCCAGTGGATGTTGACCAAATTTTAAAACATAAGAAAAAAACCCACACATCACACACCAGAGTAAGATATAATGTAAAACTTTATCATAACTGTAGATGTGGAAAGCCCTGAGAACCACAGATTTAATATTACTGATGTGAACAAACCTGAATATTAAAAAAAATAATAATAATAATTAAAAACTCGCTTTTTTTTTTTTTGGGAAACAAAGTACTCCACTTTTGAATACAACCAGCACACAGCATTTTTATAAGCATTCACATGAGTCTTGTCCTAAATCTCATTTTAATTAGAAGAGGGAAAAAAAACAACAACCAAAAACCTTAACATCAGTAATATCATCGTTATAATTATATCAATAACAACATTATAATATCCTAACAACAGTACAAAAATATGCACAAAGACCATTGTTCAGTTTTCTGACGCGACCGTTGTACAACTTTAAGCAAAAAAAAAAAAAAAAAAAAAACTGAAAAACAAATGAGACTAGAAGACAAATGAGGTATTCCATAAACCACTTGCATATGCATGTATAATACACACACAGATGTGGAGTTGAGGTGAAGTGGTGAAACAGCTGCTGATGTGACTTCTGACATTCCTGAGTGAACACGAGAAATGAGGAAGAGGTCCTGCTTTCAACACGCCCTCGCTGACTCCCTGATGATGCAGAAATTTCGAGGTGTGTGTGGTGTGTAGTGTGTAGTGAGCAATGAGATTTCTCAACAGGAACACACAACCCTGTGGCAGCAAGAACACTGTAGATCAAGTCATTGTCTTTATGATTTACAGGTGCAATTTATCATACGAATATACTCGATAAAAACCGTTAGATATTTTTGAAATAGTAAATTTATCATCGCATTTTCACCGAATGGAAATCGGGGGAGTCTCAAATCTAGCGATGCACCAATCCGATACGGAGCACGAGTATGACGGCCGGTGTTACTCTCAATCAGTTTGTGTTTGTGATGTATTTAATGCTGTTAAATTGCAGGTCACAGCATGCAGATATCTTTTGTACACTTTTCTGGCCACGAGCTTCAGAATGTTTGAGGCTGCAATCTGATTGGCTGTCTGCGCTTTCATGTGCTGGTTTTCAGCAGGAAACCGAACCTGAACATGACACAACGAGCATGATATAGTCACTGGACTCAAAGATAACTCATTGCATCCCGTCTTTTAAAGTTACAGAGTTTTGTTTGAACCAGTTAGTGATGAGTAAATGAAATGATGTCATGCGGTTGTCGACAGGTTAGGAGACGGCGTCGGTCAGATGCCTTTGAAAACAGATCGTCTTTGAAGCCAAAAGACTACACAATAACGTCTTGTACAATACACACTTCTCATAACTTAGCAGAAGTTTGTCGATATTTGCCCCGTGATACTTGATACTCAATGCACTGATGTCACAGCTCCGTACTGAAACTTCAGTTGGTGCATCCCTATACATTTGAGACTGCAATGCCTTCTGGGTAAAGATCTGTACCTGTTATTTTGTGTACACTTTTTCTGGCAAAAAAGCTTCAGAATGTTAAAGGCCGCAACCTGATTGGCTCTCTGCACTGACATGAGCTGATTTTCACGCGAGAAAAACTTATTTCGAATGAGGGTTTCTGACCACGATGAAGGCACTGGACTCGAAAAAATTGTTTAGCGAAGATGATAATGTCAAGTGTTTGTGGACTGTAAAAATAGGCGGTGCTTGGTCATGTTTACTGATGAGACGTACCAGATTGTCATGTGAGACCGACTCCATGACGACGATCTTGCAAAGTACACGGTCACGCCTTGGACGTTTCCCGTGATGTCGGTGTTCATAGAGACCCCGGTCTGTGAGGACGTCAGTGTCAGATCGCTCAAGAGTGCTGGCATCACAGCTCTGAATTAAAACTGCAGTTCATATACATTTGAGACTGCAATGCTTTCTGGGTAAATGGATGCTCTGAATTAAAGTACTGGAACATCTTTTATGATTATAGTGTGGAAGTAGATGAGGGCGTGTTCAAAACAGTCGAGCAGCTTCTCTCTCACACACACACACACACACACACACAATTCCTTAATGTAAACTGAATACATGTTGTATTTGAGCACCATCTAGAGGCTGGTGATCAGCAGAACACCTGGCGGCGACGGATTGTGGATGATAAAGTGACTAATGTAACTTTTACTTTTATAACCTGATTATCTGATGTGCAAATGTTCTCACACATACATATACACACTCACTCAAAACCAGGTGGTCTTTAAAATCTACTCAAATATGTATAACCTGTAAGACCAGTTAAAAAAAAAAAAAAAAAAAGACTAAAATATATAAATATGCCTGACACTGTGTGTGACGCTGATTTGTATTTTATAGATACAATTCTCTTCGGTTTGATAAACCCTTGAAAAAGAGCCTCGACATTCTGTTCTGGAGAAATCCTGAAACCCGTCCTGGTCTCTCCAGCGATTAAGGCAACTACAGCGTCCACTAACAGCAGCAGTTCATCTGAGCGCAACTTTTCCCCGACTGTAAAAAACCCAAAACCCAAAAACAAAACACATGCTTTAGATCAGCAGCATGGAGAAGCACAAATCATTTACAAGCAGCAGCTAAGCATATAAAGGAAGGCGAAGTTTCAGGAAGGATGGTGTGAGGTCTTTGGCAAAATGTACTTCCTGAGCTTAGACAGACGGAGCAAGTGAGAGACAACACTACATGGTGGTTCATCTTTGGGCACCTTCAGTGTTTTCATATTAAAAGACAAAACAAAACAAAAAACAAACAAACAAACAAACAAAAAAAAACATCTCACGTATACTTTCCAGAGCGATACATTTCAGACCTCCACTTAAATGATCTCCTAAACTATTTAATAAAAGCATTATTAACCAACACATCAGCTCCGCTCCTCTCCAGACATCCCCTTTTCTCCCTCGACAAGATCCTGGTGCTGGGTCTAGAGTCGGTACCAACAGCACCATCAAACTGTTCAGTGCTTTTCCACCACAAAAGTTTCTACCTGCAATGAAACCCCGATTACTGTTTGACACGCCAAAAAAAAACCCCCAAAAAAACCCTGTAGATTCATCTCATCATCTGAAATGTGTGTAGAGACATTACGAAGAGAACCAAAGCTTGAAAAGCAAGTAGCAGAGATCATTAATGCTTCAGGTAGCTTGCTAATCTGTCAACGAAGCTAGCACGAAGCCGAGCACGTAACGGGACTGTATAGTGGGTTGTAGGATATACATTTTGGTTACTATCGTTTCTCATCGGAATTTCAAGTGCCCAAAGTAGTGGTCGCTACACGCTAAGCCACTTCTTGCTTGCAACCGTGTTACGTAATGAACCTTCACAAGCAAAATGATCCTGCTCTCGGAGGAACGGTGTTGCTCTTCAGCTCAAGCGTGACTACGATCAGTAGAAGATGCAGGAAGGAGTTTTGAAGTTTGAGCATCGCAAACGTGAATCTGCAGCTGTCGCTAACAAGACCACCCCAGAACACCGTCCCTAAAAGCAGAACCTTTTAAGAAACTCTCAAGTTACTAATTAGACCGGTGGAAAAGCAGCTGCTTCTTTAAAAGCTCTTAAAAAGCAGCTTTTCCAGCACCAGCACCAGGTCGATAGAACAGGGGCTTCATTATTAATCTCTCCTATACTGATATTGTACAAAAATGGCATCTGTAGAGAATTTTGGAGTAAACTTGTAAAAAAAAAAAAACACACAAAAAAAAACAAACAAACAAAAAAAAAAAACTGTGGGCGTCAATGTCACTGACGCAACGGCTTCTCTGTGCCTCGGGGTTACAGTCAGATGGAAAGAAAACGAGCTGCTCTTTGGTATCTAGCTGTGCAAACGATCCAGGATGCACCTCTGTGATTGTACGAATGCAGAAAAAGCAGAATATTAAGTAAGAGATGAAGTGAGAGAGAAAGAGAGAGAGAGAGAGAAATCTCTGAGGAAATTTGGGGGGGGGGATTTTGGAATCAGGCAGGAATTCTTGGAATTCCGATTCAGCAGTCCACAATGATGGGTGGTTCATTAGCACGGCCGGACAGGAAGAGTTAGTGTCTCCATCAGAGAGCCTGAGGTATTTCTCGAAGAAGAAGAAGAAGAAGAAGAAGAAGAAGGAAAAAAAAAAAAAAAGAATAACGATGACCATCAGAGTAGTTCCTGAGAAAGCTGCCTTCCCACAACGGGAGGCAAATATCAACGCGATTTGATTTTACAGCGTTTCACATAAAGAAAATGACTAAATCTAACACTAAAACACACCCTAGAAGCACAAATTGATGAGACATAGACTCTCAGGTTCTCTACACTATTTAAACCAAACTCGAATATATTCCAGCGTCTCGTCAGTGTGCAGGTTCGAGAGCATCTGGCCCTGGGCTGCAATTTGGTCGCTTGTCGCTCCGACGCCACCTTCGGTGATTGTCCTACAGCATGTATAGCATACATGTGCATAATCTCAGAGCTATGAACGAGCTCAGAGCTATCAGAGCCATGCACGGGTTATGCTGGGTGCTACCCTACCAATGAAACATAAATCTCAAATAAAATCCACAGCTGGATGACGTTGAGGTAGGTTGTGACGTCTAAAAGCTCACGAACAGTTAAAGGCCCAGTCTGAAGTGAAAAGCCTGCCCGAGGCCACGGACTGGAGGAGATATGATGAGTAGCATTACACAGAAATACTGCACTCATTCCTGAGAACACCACATGTTTACTGTACATTTCCTCATATTTAGTGACTGGTTTGAGGTATTTTCTGGTATCCGTCAGCAGCAGAGTTCTGAGCATTGTGAACAGCACTGTAAAAAACAGTGTATATAAAAAAAAAAAAAAAAAGGAAGAGCCTAAACCCTGGGTTTATACTTGCTTTTAATTACGTGTGTGCAAAATGGCTGCTGTGAAGGGGGTGTATAGTGTGATAACTAGAACTGTCTCTCTAATCACATTCACCATTACAGTCACATTTCCTTATTAAGGTTGCTGTTGGAATTTAAAATGGATTTGGATTGACGGATTTTCGAAATTTTCTTACGTTAGTGAATATTTTTTAAATGCGAGGTATCTGAGATGCAGCGCATGATCGAAAACTTTTAAAGAGAAACTAACGAACAGCAACGAAAACAGTGTCCCAGAACTGTTGCCATGAAGTCGTTACACATTTAACACTTCGACAAGGAAACCTGATGGGCAGGGATGCTTCGGCCTTGATGTGCCCCCTAGTGGAGATTAGTTTGAATCCTTCCTGAGTACAAAAAGTACGCAGGCGAGTGTGTGAATAACGCTGCTCACGTTGCGGTGTTCACAGGCACACACGTAGTTACGCTGCAGGTATAAAACCAGGTCTAACGCCCAACAACGTGGCAGCAAGTTATGAGGTTTTAGGCTCAGAGGAAAGCGGCACGATGAGGCGAGAAAATCCCCTATTTTACTGATTAAGTAAAAGAAATTCAAATAGATTACGAAAATAAAATTCACTCAGCTATAGTATGTATTACGGTTCCTGAGGTAAAGATATTATTGTAATATTCAACCGGTGCTGATTGCTCAATGTGTAAAAATATGTAAAATGAGGGAGAAAAAAAAAAAAGAGAGGAAAAATTTTTAAAAAAAAAAAATCCAAAACCAGAAGACAAACAAAATATAATTTCTTTTTTTCTCCTAAATAAAAATCTTCAAGTTTTGTAATGAATACCTGTCAGTTGATTTTTGGCTGAATGTCCTGATTGTGTTTAGCGTTTTATTTAGCACCGTGTTCGTGAATAAGTATTTTATACATGTCTGTGTGTATGTACGTGTGTATGTACGTGTGTGTCTGTGTGCGTGTGTGTATTAAATATGACTGAACATGTATAGACAGCCAAGGCTGACAGGAAGTAAATGAGGTACTGGTTGTGTAACAGTCTGATTTTTCAAAACATCTGTGAGAGGTGTGTTGTGGTCGTGCCGAGGCCTGGAGGGGGGGAGGCCTCGTCCTCCACTACGGTGAGCCGCTGGTGGACGGCTCGGCCGAGCTGGGACCTTTAGAGGAAGAGGAGGTGGAGGAGGAGGGGCTGTGGCTGGGGAAGGTGACGGTGGTGCTGGGTGTCACGGACGACACGCTGGCTGTAGAAGACGCAGCCACTGACGCAGGCTTCTGAGCAAACAGGGTTCCTGACATTGAGAAGGGAGATACAGTGAGGATTAAACACATCATCGATCTGATTTCTAGAGTACGGAGATGAGGAGTGCTATCAAGATTTGTTTTTTTTTGTTTTTTTGATGATGCGTGTTTGAAGAAGAGGAAGCATGTGTGGTAGGGTTGTTGGGGGGGGGGGATACTGCTACTGAAACAGTACTACATACAGTTTGTCAGTTATTAACTCGGATGCCTGCCCCTGTTGTGCTAGACACACATATAACTATGCTTCATCACTAGAGGGCAGTGTTTAGCTTCTGCTGATTAATATTATTATGACCGTTATACATGAGAACATGACCACTGCTGCTGTAGATATCGACAAATGTTTGAGCAAAATGAATCTTGTACATACAGGCCATTTTAATCATTTCTATTCTATATAAATTATAATATTCTATTCTATATAAAAAATAAAACCCTCAAAAATATAAAAAATTATGTACATAAATATTATGGTCAATAATAAGGTTAGGGTTAAATCTGTTAACACAATTTGTTGTAAAAGGTGCATTTTCCCCCATTTACTTTACTCAGTGCTTCTGTATAAACCTAATTAACCATATAAAGTTACTTACAAGGTCACTGTGTGATGAAATATGCTTAACAGTTATGATTCTAACACAATCTGACATGCGGCTTATTATTAGAGGATTTTTTTTGTTACGGTATTATTAGAGGATACTTTTTTATTCTGGTAAAGGTGTAGAGCTATGCCTGGACCAATTGTTGTCATTAAAAAATGGATTATTACTAAAATAAGAGCTGTGTGTGTGTGTGTGTGTGTGTGTGTGTGTGTGTGTGTGTGTGTGTGTGCGTGTGTCATGCGAAGCAGAGATGTGTGCTGCGTTTACCTGAGTAGACGACACCGTTCACCTCCACTGATACGCTGATGCTGGCAGACCCTGTGGAGGAAATGCTCAAGGCCAGGTCGTGCTTATCTTCTGCAGAAACAGAATTACAAACACAAGCTGTTTAGACCCATGTCATTACTCTTCATGTTCATGTTCACTCGGTCACTTTCTCCACCTGTCGTTATGAAATTGGGCATTTCAAGGAAATGGATCCTCAAACCCAGCTCTAGGTGATACTCTGGTTCTTGGGGAACTCCAGCTTTGCACAGTTTCAAGCTTTATTTACTCCTGAATCAGCAGAACCAGGTGAACTCCCCGCCTCATTCGTGAATTCATCACAACTGCTCTATATAACACATTAAACCCCTAACTCTACCGCCACCTAGAGGGGAGCTTCTGTCTAACACTATATTTAACCCTTTACTGCATGGTGTTGCCATAATTAATTTATCTCCAATTTTTCTGATAGGCAATAATACAAAACTGCTATTGTCCTATGTAACTGGAAAAAGGGAGGTTTAACGTTGACATAACAAAAAAAAATAATTTTTTTCACCCCTTGAAGTAATTAAAGTAATAATCAATAAATACATTTTTCAATGTAAATATAATAATTCATGCAGTAGAGGGTTAAAGCAGCACTGAAACGTTTTCATAGGTTTTAAACAGCACTGAAAGCCTTCAACATAGAACATTACTTCATTCAGGAAATCATTTTTCATCATCGATTTAAATGACTATAATGGTTATAAATTCTTAACATAACACTGATGTATAAAAAAACAACAACTATGCATCTATTTATTAATTTACCATAATAATAATAATAATAATAATAATAATAATAATAATAATAATAATAATACTTAAGAGAGCCTTCTGTCAATTTACCCTTAAAAATTAAGTCTGAATGGAGATTTATTAGCTTTATTTATATCAAAGTGTCAGTGGCACATTGAAGATTTGAACTGACCACCAAACTTTACAACAGATTTGTCCTCTTATTTAACTGTTTCAATTATTTTATTGTTGTGTATATGAACAAGAAACCCCTGTATGCACTAAATAAATATCGCCTATATAGCATTTGTAAATATTTGCCATGTTTGTAATCTCAGATATTTTTATCTACACTGTAACTTCAATGTAGATGTTAATTATTTATACTGCCTCACACTGCTATACTTCTCCATGCAATATACCTGCTTAATAACACCCTTTTAAAAACTTCCGCTAATAAAGTTATAATCCTGCTGAGGAAATACATTTGGAACGTGCTGGGTTTTTTTTTTTTTTGGTTTATAACTGAATGACTCATGGTAGTGGACTCTACTCTACACTGGTCTGTAGTTCTGATCCCCGCTGTGTTAACTGACCTCTTGGTGTCAGACCCATGCGCAGGTTCATGGGCATGTGGGACGCCATGGCTAGCAGGTTGTGTTGAAGTGCCTGCTGCATGAGTCTCTGCTGCTCCTCGGCTAGACGTGCCATCTTCCTCTCCGGCCCCTCAGAGACTCCGAGTCCTGTACCGGTCTCCAGCTTTTCCCTCAGCTGCTCCAGTGTGGCCGCCCGAGCCAGTCCTGACACCTGCTGCGGCCCCAGAGCCAGAGCCATGGCCGGGGCACGAGCCGCCAGCAGAGACGGGGAGGCTTCTTCTAATAGAGAGAGAGATAGAGAAACATAGGCGTGATATGATAAAAGTACTATCGCATGCCTTTGTGTGTTTTTTTTTTAGGCCCGTCTCTCTCTAATCTTATTAAATGTGTTTCCCTCTTTCAGTCCTCTTACCCAGAGCCTTGAGTGAGGGTGCTGATGCCCCCTGCAGGCTGTTTAGCGCTGCTATAGCTCCGGCACCCAAAGCAGCCAGGTGCATTTTGGGAGAAGAGAGAATGTGGGAGGCGGAACTGGGGGAAGAGCTAAAGCGGAACAGGTTGCTGCTGTAGCTGGGGCGACGCCCTTCACGCCGGTTGCTGTCGATGGCGGCCTGGAGCTCGCTGGGAGAGCTCAGGCTTTTGCGTGCACACTCGTACGGGTACAGATACTTCATATACCTGATAAAAGATAAAGCAAATAAACCCAGGGTCATTACTCCACTGATCATTCAACACTGCAATGAACACCAGAGTTTGTACAGCTCCATTACCTATGACCGTTAATGAATGAAGGATGTCTGGTGAGATATTTCACTTTATGGTTTGGTGATTGCTTAAATGGCATTTGTTGTAATATTGCCAGAATGGTTTTCAGAGCCATCAAGTACACCCTAAAATCCAGGGTTCAGTTTGTGATTTGGCACAACTTGAATCAGTGACCTGATTCAGTGACCTACTGATTGAATTTGATTCACTGACTTAACTAGCTCACTAACTCAACTTAACTCACTGGTCAAAATCAAATCACTGCCATGATTCAAATCAGCAGCACCACTTGACTCACTGACCTGACTCACTCTCTAACCTGACCCAACTCACTGACCTGTCTCACTCTCTAACCTGACCCAACTCACTGACCTGTCTCACTCTCTAACCTGACCCAACTCATTGACTCAACTGTGCTTCGGACCGGATTCGACTCCCTCTCTGACCTGACACAACTCATTAACCTGTCTCACTATCTACCCTGACCCAACTCACTGACCTGTCTCACTCTCTAACCTGACCTGACTCACTCTAACCTGACCCAACTCACTGACCTGTCTCACTCTCTAACCTGACCTGACTCACTCTAACCTGACCCAACTCATTGACTCAACTGTGCTTCGGACCGGATTCGACTCCCTCTCTGACCTGACACAACTCACTAACCTGTCTCACTATCTACCCTGACCTGACTCACTCTCTAACCTGACCTGACTCACTCTCTAACCTGATCTGACTCAGTGACCTGTCTCACTTTCTACCCTGACCTGACTCACTCTCTAACCTGACTTGTCACACTTACCTCTCTCACTTTCTAACCTGACCTGACTCACTCTCCAACCTGACTTGACTCACTCTCTAACCTGACTTGACTCACTGACTCGATTCACCTTCTGATCTGATTCGACTCCCTCTCTCACCTGACCGAACTCACTGACTTGTCTCACCTTATTAAATGTAGGACAAAGACTAGTGTGAGACAAAACAGAGCGTTGTACATGGCAGATCTTATACACATGTTCAGGGACTTTTCTAGAGTGTGTAGCTGAAATAAACGAGTCGACAGTGAACGGTGAACACAAGAGCATCATGTGCGTTATTTAAGTGTTGCTCAATATTTATGCTGTCCAAGGTCCTGTGTTTTTGACCAAATTTCAATTTTAATTCAATTTTTCAATTTAGATACAAATTAAGAATTTAATTAGTGTGAACTGAACTGAGCTCATTCTAATATATACACATATATCATATAAAATATGAAAGTTACACAAGTGAAGAAAGAGCAATTAGGAA
This sequence comes from Cranoglanis bouderius, assembly GCA_023630585.1. Classification (NCBI taxonomy): domain Eukaryota; kingdom Metazoa; phylum Chordata; class Actinopteri; order Siluriformes; family Cranoglanididae; genus Cranoglanis; species Cranoglanis bouderius. Next base: position 5,676,518 of record CM042557.1, on the reverse strand, counting down.
TTTTTCAAGCTGTTGAATTCTCAATTCTGACAGGAACTAACTTGATTTATGGACACAATAGTATTAAAACGTAATGGCTGGCAAATTGATGTGGTATAGAAGGAATAAAACACTTTGGGACATACCGGAAAATAATCCATTTCTGAGCTGGGAACAGTAACTCCGCTTTGCATCAGGTGGTGTCACATCACTCCACTGTTGAGTATTTTCCAATAACAGCACAACCCCCAAGTGTTTTATTCCTTACATAATTTATAATTCCAGGACTATTCACATAGCAACGTCACTCTGAATTAATACCAACAGCTTCTTAACGATCAGATCAGGAAAATGAGCCGTCGAAGCAGAATAAAAGAGGTGCTTCATTTAAAAATATATATCTCAGCACTTCAATCCTCCGTCCAAGGTGAACCCTGACCCTAATCAAATCAATAAATCCATCATGTCAATACACGGCTCCAATAGCAGGACATTATTGGAGGGAAATGAAAAGGGGAGAGTGACAGAAGGTGAGGTGAAAGCAGAGACAGAAATATACCAGGATGGTAATCTGAAGCTGTCTTTTTTTTGTGTGTGTGTGTGTGTGTGTGTGTGTTCTCACTGTGTGCGGAGTGTGAAGGCGGCGCTGGTGATGGAGGTGGGTAAGTTGAGGCCTTTGGTGATTTCTCTCCAGATCTTCTTGTTGATGACCTCCACCAGGCCTCCTTTCTCAGTCACCAGTTTGTATAGCATGTACAGGTCCAGCACCTGCTTGGCCATGATGGGGATTCGGTTCACCGGGGTTCCTGCACACACATTCACATCATACACTTAAACATTTCTGTTCATTATTAACATTAACTGCCAATTCCTCAGTTACAGATTATAAAGTCTGGTAAGATCTCAGTAACATGTTTCTGAGATAAAGTCTGTCCCATTCAGAAAGCAGTGTATGGAAAGCAGGACAAATCATATAATTTCGTTCTGGTTTTGTGTCCGAAATTTTGTCATGTTTTGCCTGCAGTTTGTATCATTAATTGTTTAAATGTTGTGTCTTCTCTGAAATTTGTCTGAATTGAGTTTTCTTTGGCATTCTGACTGAAATTCATATGGTGTTTTGTCTGAATTTTGGTGTTTTGTCTGAATTTTGTCTGCTGTTCATGAACTTGTGTCTTGTGTTTCATTTGAATTTTTGTCCTGTGTTTAGAGTGAATTTTGTCTGGTGTATTGTGGAGTTTTGTCTGGTGTGTTGTCTGGTGTATTGTCTGAGTTTTGTCTGGTGTATTGTCTGGTGTATTGTCTGGTGTATTGTCTGGTGTATTGTCTGAGTTTTGTCTGGTGTATTGTCTGAGTTTTGTCTGGTGTATTGTCTGAGTTTTGTCTGGTGTATTGTCCGAGTTTTGTCTGGTGTATTGTCTGAGTTTTGTCTGGTGTATTGTCTGAGTTTTGTCTGGTGTATTGTCTGAGTTTTGTCTGGTGTATTGTCCGAGTTTTGTCTGAGTTTTGTCTGAGTTTTGTCTGGTGTATTTTCCGAGTTTTGTCTGAGTTTTTTCTGGTGTATTGCCTGAGTTTTGTCTGGTGTATTGCCTGCGCTTTTGTTTGGTGTATTGGCCAAACTTTTTCTGGCATACATGTCTGAATTTTGTCTGGTGTATTGTCTGAGTTTTGTCTGGTGTATTGTCTGGTGTATTGTCTGAGTTTTGTCTGGTGTATTGTCAGTTTTGTCTGGTGTATTGTCAGTTTTGTCTGGTGTATTGTCAGTTTTGTCTGGTGTATTGGCCAAACTTTTTCTGGCATACATGTCTGAATTTTGTCTGGTGTATTGATTGACAACGAACGTTTAGAAAAGATGAATATATTATATCAGCTTATTTGTACTCCATATCCTCATTCAATACACTACTTAATTCCTCTACACATGAGCTGTGTGTGTTGTGTGCTGAGTAAAGCCTTTTAGTGCCCCATGTCCTCTGTTAAGCGGATTTCTAAAGCCCTGAGAGGGCGAAGAGCAGAAGATACATATTTAACCACGCCAGCCTGACCTTAAAAGACAGCCTTCTCAAACACAAGCGCAAACATATGCTAGACTTTTGATAGTAACGCATTGGTCTTGTCTAGACCTCATGGTGAGGGGGTTGGGTAGGACTGGAGGTGAAAGGTAGAAGGTGCAACACACACACACACACACACACACACACACACACACACACACACACACACACACACACACACACACACACACACACCTTCCCCACAAACATGCACAGAGCCAAGGATTAAACAAGAAGTGAGCAGCTCCACTAATACCAGGGCAACAGGGGGGCAACACATGGAGAGACAGAGGGCTATAATGGGCATTATTTGGAGTATTGGTAAGCACACACACACACACACACTCTGTCTTTTAAAGGCATGTAGGTGTGGCCGTTTGTGTGTGGTGTAATATGTCTAATCTAACCCACAGCCCTCAGGTATGTTCCACCCTTAGACAGACGAGCCATTAACGCCTCCCTGACAGCAACGTGATCATCTGAGAAGCTTAGAGCTGATCTGACTATTGTTTCATTGACTCACGACTCTGTCCAGATTGCCTTTTACTTAAGACACAAGTGTGTGCGTCTGTGTGTATATGTGTGTGTGTGTGTGTATTTATTAATATTTACTCTATACTCTACTTTACTATATTGCTATTCTGAGTCATCAAATACAAGACATGACACATCACACAGTCTAGACAAAATGATCAACAAAACTACACGGAGAAACATCCCTGGACGTCCTGTAAAAAGGCAAACAAGTCAAAAGGCGCAGCAGGTCCGAAGCAACACTCTGGAAAGCAGCCATAATTAAGCATCACTACAGCATGTATTACCTCACAGAGCAGATAAACCAGTCTCTGCCAGTCTGCACTCATAAATACAATGGCATAATAAGCTTTATACATGGCGATATAGAGATTAGGAACGTGCCCTATGGGGACAAATATGGTATAATTGTTACACAACACCACAAATCACAATACAGAGCTGACATATCCAGACAATCCAGATGATAAACCTGCAGAACACGTTAATTTATGTCTATTTATAGATCTTGGATTAATCTGATATCGTTAGTACTGTTTGTAGGCTGGTCTAAATCACCTTTTTTTCTTTTTTTAAACAGAACGAAAGGCTGAAGTGTAATATTTACTTATATTTATTCATATAATGCATATTTATTTACTTTACTTATATTTATTAATAATAAACATGCTATATTGTAATGTTGAAAATCCCTACTATTGATATCTCTATAGAATTGCATAGATTTTTGAAACCCCGCCTCCTCCTCCTCATGTCTTCAGAGGACCAGGAAGTCTTTGTAGTAAGACTCATGTCCTTGTTCTCTCTGAAGAACGGTCGTGTCAAAAATGGGTTAATAATGTGTTACTCGTCTGAGAGAGGGGTACTAGACCTGGTCTAAATATATAGGTTAGAGAGATGTTGTGGTATGTAGGTATGATGTTGTTGAGCTATTCAGCTATGCAAGTTGCATGCTTTCTGTGTGTGTGTGTGTGTGTGTGTGTGTGTTCATATAAACACATACATTTGCTTTATATGTGTATTTGCATGCTTTTATGTGCCCGGGAGTTATACATCTTCCTGCTGTGACATTACTTTGCATGTCTACACATCAAATAACACACGAACCTCATTTTGTTTACTTGTGTATTGCTACGTTTTGTTTCATGGCGAGAGACAGACGGATAGACAGGTTAAAAAGAACTGTAGAGCTAACCGTTTACAATCCTCTGTCTGATTGTGAGGATCGCATAAAACATACAAGTGTGGTAAGGAGCGGTATGGGTGTGTTTGTACTGCAGTGTGTATTTCCCCCTCATCATCATCATCATCATCATCACAGAAGCAGCTGTTCACACACACACACACACACACACACACACACACACACACACACACACACACACACACACACACACACACACACACACATCTTTAATGATGCTCTGGCCATGGAACCCACATCAAGCACAAGGGGTCAGATGTCAGCTACGGGGTATTGGCAATCAAATTAGAGTGCAGGTCAGCAGGAAACTGTGTTTTCACACACACACACACACACACACACACACACACACACACACACACACACACACACAGTGTCCTTGCTTGACACACAAAGGCAGAGGACGAACAAAGGGCCTTTTACAGATGCCTACAACTTCATCATAATCATCATCGCTACAAACTGTCCATAGGAAAACAATGTCCAGAGCCTTTAACTCAACTAATCTGTTATCTCCAGGCATATGTACTTTACACGTGTTACATAAAATGTCGACAGTTTGAAGGGGTGTCAACGAAATGAGTTCGTTTCTGTTATCACCTCACCAGCCTGTCTTTTTTTTCTTTTTTCTTGACCAAACAAACAAACAAAAACCTTCATCTTGTGTCCTGAAGACAGTCTGCCGTACAAGTGCCTGCCTACGTTTGTTGCTATAAAAATAATAATAATAATAATAATACATTTTATTTATATAGCGCCTTTCAACAAGCTCAAGGACACTTTACACTTCATATACATTTAACAGGACAAAGTACATTAATACACTATAGAAATGATAATGTATTCAAACATAAACCTGCGCTTTGCAGCTGCACTACAACCAGAGCTGCTGTCATAGAAAATTAATCAGTGCTGTCTGACCAATCAGAATCGAGTAATCAAAAGCTCTGAGATATAATGTCAAAAATATCATCGTAAGGCACTTCTATGATGCACGATATCCATCAGGATTTTGGATTTTGCTATTAAATGCCAACAAATCTGTAAAAAAGCCACAGTATTAAAAAAAAAAACTATAAGATCAAATAATTTAACAAAGGGGGGAAAAAAGGAAAACTAAAAGATTTTTAAAAAAAAAATAGATTCATTTTATTGTGAGGATCCTGGGAGTTTGTTAATAATGATAACCAGAAGTCACTCAGAAGATAGACCGAGGCATTACCTATCATGATACTGATATTGTATCAATAGGAGATAAACTGTCCTGTCACGGCACTGAGCGGTGTAATGTAGACACGCTGAGCTGCAGGTTTATTAAGTCACCAAACGGTAAGATTTAAGCCTAAGCTTTGACGCAAATGCACGTGATATAAGAGACCCCAGGCATCGAGCTAAACGCTCCACCTCTGCCTAATGGCTGTGTACGGCTGCTCTGAAGGCCGCTCTAATTGGCTGCAGGCTCCCCCATCCCATCATGCCCTGCCCCTTTGATTTTCCCCCTGAGACTGGACGATCAGGAGCGGAGAGATTAATGGCAGCAGGGGTCAGAGGTCATGCTGGTGGGGAACCCTGCAGTTGGGGCCCTGTAGGAGGACGAATCGCTCAGTAGGGAGAAAGGGAACAGGAGAGGATTTGAGATACGACTACTGAGACCTGGACAGGAACAGTAAAGCGTTTATAAAAAAAAAAAAAGGGGGGGGGGGGAGACAAAATGGGGGAAGGCTGAGAGAGAGAGAGAGAGAGAGAGAGAGAGAGAGAAAGAGAGAGAGAGAACTAAGTGATCATCAGATTTTTTAAAAATCGAACAAAAATGAATTTTAGCCCAATAACCAGCTTATATACAACATATAGAGTTAATCTGTTATTAAATTAAATTGAAAATACAAAAACAAAAAACCTCTCTTTCAAGATTAAACTCTATTTAATTGTGCATGAAAGAAATGAGTGACAGGTTAAGAATAGAGATTGTGTACTGTAAGAAAATGAAATGGAGCGTTTATCAGATTTTTTCATTCAGCAAATTTTGAAAATGTGAATTAAAAAAACAAAAATTAACAGAAAAAAAAAAGTTTGAGGCGGACAAGTTGTTCTATTGATAGATGAGATGCAAAAAAGAATTAGGTAACAAGGTTTTTGGATTAAATGATGGCGTAGAGGACATAAATGACGTTTCCGTTCGATGTCTAGAAACATCTAAATATAAAAATGGACACTGAGGACACTCGTGCTGCTCGGAAGAAGAAACAAAACGTTTTTATTGATTTTTATTAATGAAGGAACACAATAAAGCCCTTCCTGAAGATCAATGAATGAATGGATATTAAATGTTAAATCTCTCCATTACGCTGCGTTTATTTCTTTCTTACATCATACAGTGAAATGAATATCCGTGTTATCTGCAGTGACGCTGCTGTAACTGACTTGCGTAGTCCTAAAGTTTGTGCGTGTAAGTGTGTGTAAACATGCTGGGCCTCATTTATCAACCTGGATACGAATGAATTTATTTGTAAATCGTTCACAGGAACATTTACACAATAACTTTTGGTATTGATGAAAATCCAGTTGATTCAGAAAAACGTTTGAGTTTTGAGTGTAAATTCATAAATATGTATAAGGACACTCACTAATGTGAGCTTTGAATGAATGGCTTCAAATTGCCTAATTATGGATGAGGTGCTGCTTATTCTTTTCGGTTACACACACACACACACACACACACACACACACACACACACACACACACACACTTAATGAAAATTTTGTGAAACTTTTTTTTTTTGTATTAATGATTAATTAAAGCAATCCAAAACAAACCTTATTAGAGATATAGAGGTTGAAATGCAACCATCAGTATAAATATCAGAAATATCAGTATAAACTATGTCCACTGTGTGTGTGTGCGTGTGTGTGTGTGTGTGTGTGTGAGATACATGTCACCCATCACATGGCCTGGCCATTTATAGAGCAACACTTGTACAATGTAAGACATTTATAGCTTTTATAGCTGCTGCTCAGATCGAGCGGCACCCGGGAGCAGGTTGTGCTCGATGATCAGCTCGCAGCTGTTCACCCCGCATTCATGAAACCACGACAAAGATAGAAAGCAGAGGTGAAGTGAAATACAGCGCTATCACACTGAACACTGACCTAATTGGAGCAGGCAGCTGCCCGCCTGTACAGGCCGCTATAATAAGTCTGTGGGGCTCGGAGGCCGTCCCCGACGCCGGCGTGGTAAATTAAATATCGCTGATTTCACATTAGTGACATTCCTTAAATAATTAAAGTGCTGGGGATGACCGATGAGGTGACCGGGTGGGGGGGGGGGGGGAATTAATTTTTCAGTGAGCATGCAACGCTGCCACTGTGGTGTGAGGTTTCAGCAAGCAAGCATCCTGCCCCTCATCCATACACTCGCAAAACGAGACAGAGAGAGAGAGAGAGAGAGAGAGAGGAGCTTTAACTTACTTATGGGAGAAACACACATCACTATATAAAGATATGCGTCAGGAGTGTGTTAAAGGAGTAAAACACTGTTGTGCTGTAATAGGAAAATAATCAACAACAGGGTTCTTAAAGTCCCAGTGAAGTGCCTTGAAACACGCAGTGTTACTCGGTGTTGATGTAATTTCCACTAAAACAGGAAGTCAGGGCTGGACATACCGAGTGGCTCCGCCCCCTTTTTAAATAGCCAATGGCATTTAGTTTACCTCACAGCCAGGAAACTTACAACCGTTTGGGGGGTGGGGGGCGGGTGGGGGATACTTCAGATTCTAGAGCGCATTTGATTGGATAGAAAAACTGAAGTGCAGAATGATGTCATCAAAACTGTTTATCCGTATTAATGGTAGAGCGAGACTGTACATTTTGAATGTGTATATCTTCTAAACGTGAATTTTGTCATTTTTTTGGCGCACATTAGCTTATAGGTAACCTTAAGGCCGACACATTCATCCTAAAACCAACAAAACTTCCATTTTTATTTCATGGGGGCTTTAACCATGTGGTGCAATGCAAAGTGCAGTCACTTTTACCAATAAAAAAAGTTGATTATTTTCCAATAACAGCATGTCCTAAAATGATTTGTTCCTCTCATACCACAGCAATGTGCCAACACTTACTTTTGTTAAAATTTCTTTCTAAAAAAAAAAAAATAAATAAATTATCCATTTACAGTTTCATGTAGTGTTGTGGAACATCCCAAAACAAGTTAGTTCTTGTTATCACTTGCGTTACAGCAGCTTACAGAAAATGTATCAACACCTTCTGAACAAATCAGAATGGAGAACTCAGCAGTGCTGTGGGGGTTCCTGATGTAAAGTCTGACACCTTTGAGGGCAGCGAAAAAAACGATTAATCTTCAAATATACCGTATTTAAAAAAATAAAAAAATTAAAAAATACAAAGAAGCATCACTCATTTACTAATAAATAGAGTAACCCAGTTCATCTGTTCAGTGAAGTATGATGGACAGAACTGCTGTTCTGAGGTTTTGGGTAAAATGCTACCTGAAAAAAAACAAACAAAAAGAAAACACCACCACCACCACGTAGGCAGTTTTAACGTGACGATAAAAAGTACATTCTTTGGATGTTTTGATAAAACGTTGTTACTTTCACTTTTGGTCAAACAAACGCAAGCCTCTAACGTGACAGTTCAAGGATTCAGATAGATGTTTTAGTACAGTATCACATCACAGTGTGTTATTTCTGTCCTCAGCGTATAGCCATAATCCATTCAGATAAACACCTCTCTCTCCACCAGTAGGACTATATATAATTCCAGCTCCTCTGTGTGTGTGTATGTGTGTGTGTGTGTGTGTGTGTGTGTGTGTGTGTGTGTGTGTGTGTGTGCGAGCTCAGTCAGTGCCAGTACGGCTCCTTGTTATACACCCTGCACTCTCCAGGACAGAAGTCTGGTTTAGCTTTAATGGCAGCACAGAGATAAATAAAAGGCATCGGGTGATGATGGAACAGTGTCATGCTATCTTTTGCCCAACTATCTTCTCTCTCTCTAGCAAATTATTACATATTCACTTCCGTCACAGGAAACAAACGATACTGACGCTCACATGACACCACTGCTATAAACGTGAACCTCTGAGTGAAACACGTAAATGCCTCGTGCCAAACCGTTTGCAGGCTGCAGTAGTATTAGAGGAATAAAACACTTTGGGATCTGCTGTTTAAGGAAAATAATCAACTTCGAGGAGGTAATAGTATCGCCGCTTCATCACTCCATTCTGTCGTTGATTATTTTCCTATAACAGCATGACACTGACTCTTTTATTATATCTTATTTCTATCATTTGTCTTATGACAGCTGATGATTTTTCCCTGCTCTTGTTAAAGCACCTTTCTGTGAACGGTGCTTACTGATGCGTTCCTGTTTTCTGACCTTCAGCTCCTTCAGTATTTGCCTTGACCTGGAGTTTTGTAAAGCTGCTTCGTGACACTGATCATTACAAACACTGAAAAGTGCTAGAGAGAAGAGAACGCTGGGAAATATCTATAAATTGGCTGTTATGTTAAACCAATAGCCGACACGAGGCCTCACTTTATCATCATTGTAGTAACGTGACGGTGTCGCTTTGTGTGGGGGAAAAAAAACCCCAAAAAAACATTTGTGTTATAGATGCCAGGATGTGGGTTTTTACCCACAGAGGAGATTAGTTTTATTACTAAACTGGTATTGGAAACAGCTCTGCTGTGAACTATTAGATAAAAGACTTCACACGGACAATGAAGTGGTGAGGACTCGTCTCTGAGTGTAAAGATGATGCGTATATAAAGAAAGTTGTATTATCGGAGATGTTGTCTCCGACAGAAATGTCATTACAGTCTCCTAAGGGAATGAACATTTCTGTAAATCACACGCTGCACAAATCTAAGCACAGCATCACGTAAGGGCTCTGACATATGACGACGTAACATTGATATCACGATCAATCCTGTCACAAGACACTTTTCTGAAATGCCGCAGGTATTGGGATGTCTTTTTCTAACATTTTACGAACCTTTTTCAAAGAGCAATTCCGATCTCCCAATCGCTGATAGCAGCTTATTTGAAGTTTCGAATCTTTAAAATGGCAAACTGATACAAAATTTGTAGCTTAGGCGTTGATTTCGTTTTGTGGCTATTAAATACAAGCATAATTGAAATAATCTGTTTAAGGCAGGAGTCGGTACGGTCCGAATATATTCAAATATACGACTCGGCAAAATATTTCAGAGGACTTTACCAAATACCTGATAAAATACTGTAGCAAAGCTGATAAACGTATGGAAAAAATGATGTAGTTTATGAACTCCGAGACTTTCTATAATAAAAAAAATAAAAAAAAATAATCTGTTGTGGTTTATCCAATCACATGCATTTTTGTAAATTATTGAGCCAAAGGAAGCTCATCAGGCCAGAGACTAGCTACAGCTACAGCTACAGACATTAGCTCAGAAAGGCGAGAGTTTTTATTTTATATACCCTCTCTGGTCTGATCAGTGAACTGACGAACGTGGCTTCTTTAAACACCGTTGTCATCACAGACTTATTATTTTTCTGGATGCAGAAGTACGCATTAATTGTCCCCGCGTCGAATGCTGTATCCGACTAGAGGTCGTAAGCTCCAACCCCAACCTTGTGAGGTGTCCTCGACCCCGAGTTCAGCACATGATGTCAAATCAACATGGCCTCTCATAGCATCAAGGCACTTCTTTAACCCGTAAAATGAGCTCTACTGTATATACAAATATTTGCTTTAAGATTAATAAACATAGTAATGTTTATTGATTGAAAATATACATCACTCATCACCGTTAGCTGGTTATTTCGCTGCTAACGAAAGATGAACATGATTTCATGATGAATTTAGTCATATCTCCCAGCCCTAGTATCACATTGTGCACGAGGTATTTCAGCTGGCTCTCGCTAGTACACGTGGAAACTGTGGCAGGTGAAGTCTAAGTAAACATAATTGTGTACAGATTAGGCAGAGAAGTTGCAGATTAGCTGCACTGTATGTAGGTCATCAGATAAAGTCACGCAGCACCTGACTGAGAGGATTCACACACACACACACACACACACACACACACACACACACACACACACACACGTACGTATGGGTTTGAGTAACTGAAAAACAATGCTGCGGCTTCCTATGAAATTACACCCGGCTCTTGTTTTGAAGACCATACACTTTCTTTCTATATTAAATATTACGTGGTGGCACAAAATAAGGTCAACAGAAAGATGTACAGATGCTTCCTGCACTTCTAGAGTCAACAACAAAACCCCCAAATCAAAGAACGTGGAAACTGAAAAATGGAAAGAAAGAAGAAGAAGAAAAAAAAAAAGCCCCCAAACATAGACTCATTCCCTGAAAAATGTCTATATGTTGTAGTTATAACCTGGATTTCATTGGGATTAGTGTGAGATGATGATATATTTCAGGGATAGCATGATATACAGTACTGTGCAAAAGTTTTGCACAGTACCTGGAAGTGATGGGATGGTCCCCACAGAGCCCTGATCTCAACATCATCGAGTCTGTCTGGGATTACATGAAGAGAGAGGAGCAACTGAGGCTGCCTAAATCCACAGAAGAACTGTGTTTAGTTATCCAAGATGTTTGGGCCAAACTTCCTGCCGAGTTCCTTCAAAAAACTGTGTGTACTTAGAAGAACTGATGCTGTTTAATATAAAAATAAATTTCAATTAAAAAAAATTTCTAAATATTTAAGCAAACGTTCATTAATAGACGAGTTTAACTTACTTTGTTAACATTACTGATCATTTATTAATGCTGAAGTTCGTTGTTCATGAAGTAAATGCTGGTACGTAGGAGAACTTTAGCTTTAATGTAAAGAGTTACCGAATAAATAAATAAATAAATAAATAAATAAGGCGTTTTTAAAACACGTCCTCAGTCAGAGTGACAGTTCTGTCTGTCATGTTTATGAGCTCGCCTTATACAGAAAGGACCCGTCTTCAATTCTGTCCAAAATATGGGTCCTTATAGGGTGGGCGATACGTCAGAAATATCATGTCACGATTCTTAAAGACGTTCCTACGGTACATGATATGAATCATGATATATAGGTTCGCTATGAAACCAGCGAAGCTGCGTTTAAAAAGCCTGTGATAGACTGGGTTTAATGATAGTTTTATCTAATGTCATCAAAAAATACACTTAACACTGAAATGGAGGAAACATAAATTTGGTAAACTGTTTAAAAAGAAAAAAAAGAAAAAAAAACAAGGAGTTTAACATCTTACAATTTTACAAAAAGTTATCACAATATCCACAACATCTCAGAAAAGTGTATTTTGACATAATTGATCACATTATCAGTATAGTCATATCAACCCAGCCCTAATATATACATATAATGTATATGTGAGGACGGTAGTGCCAAAAAAAAAAAATATATATATATATATATATATATATATATATATATATATATATATATATATATATATATATATATATATATATATATAAAACCACTTCCGAAAAACTTAGCGACGATACTTTTATTTAATGTCTTTAAAAGAAATGATTTAACACCACAAATCAAGGTCAATTTTAACATTTTAAAGATTGAGATTCTTCACATAAGCTGCTTTCAACTCCTAACTTCCAACTGTTTGTAAACATTATATAAAATAGAAAAAGTTAATGCTACAGCCATGATATCTCATAAAAGTGTATATTGACATATGTTTATATCCTGGGATATAAACTGCTGCCTATCTAGGGTGGCTTCTCATAAAAGGGGAAGTGACATTGCTGTAAAACATTCACTGTTCTACATGCTGAATATTGAATAATTTCATATAGAGGGGGTTTCTTATAAATGAGGTCACACTACAGAGGAGATTTTAATGCAAAAAATGTTAAAGGGTTTTTTTTTTTCAGTCCAGGCTTGTTGGTTCTTCCTCTGGACCTCCTAAAACCCTCGTGTGTTTGATGGGTGTGTTTGATGGGTGTGTTTGATGGGTGTGAAATGCCACCGCTTGCGGGCGTCCACAAAAAAAAAAAAAAAAAAAAAAAAAAAAAAAACAACTAAAAAGAGTCGATGCGGAGAATGACAGGAAGGAGGAGGGAACAAGGGTAATCTGACTCTCTTGTCTTGGGTCACAAAGATGGGTCACCTGAACAAAGCCATAGGATGGAGGACAGGGGCGGGGGGGGGGACGAGTGAAAAGGGCGGTTGACATGAAAAGTGAGAAGGCCACTTTGACTGTAACCCGAGTCCGGGTGCTCCC
>CM042557.1:5658483-5660983 GCA_023630585.1 Cranoglanis bouderius | reverse complement strand
CATATCAATGGTTATACATTTTCTTTGTCACATAACCTAACTTTCTTAATCCTTTCATTATTAGGTTTAGATGATGTGGATCGTCCCTTTAAATTGGATGTTGCTATAGAAACAATATCGTATTAGAACCAGCACATTAATATAAATTTGTGATTTGCCTTGTAGTAGGTACTACGGTCTGAGATGCTGTTACAGAAAATGAATCATCAGAATTCAATGCACTTTGACGGCGTACGCTTTAAATAATTTCCCTTTAAAACAAAGTTTCTAACAAGCACATGCAACTATCTGCCCGATGGTTTCACTAGCAGTCGCATTCCTCATATCCATTTAAGGCCATGTTTAGACATGAGGGGCGTCTCACAGTGACTCAGGCTGAAGAAAAACTGGTTTTAATCCCCTACCTGACTGGATTTATAAACAATACCGGCAGCTGCTGAATAGCAGTGTCAGGGAAATTATGAGGTATTGATGTGACTCTGTGTGAGCAGGTGAGCATGAAGATCAGGTTGGACTGCTCGTGTGCAAAACGGTCACTGTTGTGAAAGTCTGACTCAGAGAAATTTTCCCTCTGGGGTCTCCACGGTGTTGCCGCTCATCTGTAACTGTTTGGCTCAAAAGTGGGCCTCCAGGTCAGAGGGGAAAGAAAGACGAGGGCGGGGTGGGGTGATGTGGGGGGGGGGATTCCATCTTACTCCATTCATTCATTTTACAGAGGCAGAGAGAGAGAGAGAGAGAGAGAGAGAAAGAGAGAGAGAGAGAGAGAGAGAGAGAGAGAGATCTTCAGAGTCAGCGATATAAAACAGAGACAGGAACTAGTAAAGGACAGATTCACACACAATAGAGACATTAAGACTAAACTGTGATGGCAGAGGAACGCACAGGAACATTTCTTGCAGAAAGTTCAGAGATGAGACCATTCTAGTATGACTATTACTATTTGTTTAATTTATTCACCATATCTATAGGCACACACTGGTTTCTATACGTGTCTACTTCAGCAATAATGTAACATTCATACCATTACAGCACCATTGAAGCTGAGAAAGAGAGGAGGAAAACAAAATGGTGAGGAGGGACTATGTCTTGATTGTTTGATCCGTCATATTCTTCCCAACCACACCACCACACATCCTCAAATCCTCTTCTACTGGCTTGCTCATTATTCCTCCATCTTAACTTCTCCAGAGCAGCTGCTTGCCCAGAGCACATTCTCCAGACTAACTCCCACAAAAGGCGTTCTCCAGGGCAACTTGCCCAGAGCACCTTCTCCACACTAACTCCCACAAAATTGTTCCTACAGAGCAGCACCCCAGACTACTACCTACTCCAGAGCAGCTTCAGAGTGTCTGCTTCACCACATAGTGTCTCCTCCAGACTAGCTCCCCAGAGCACTTTCTCCAGAGCAGCTCCCACAGAGCACCACATCCAGAGTGCCTTCTCCAGAGAGCTTTCTGCACAGCAGCACCACCAGACTGCCGTCGTCAGAGAAGTTCCCTCTGAGCGCCTTTTTCCAGAGCTGCTCCTTCCAGAGCGCCTTCTCTAGAAAACTTCCTCCTGAGCAGCTCACCCAAAGCAGCTTCTCCAAGGTAAACACATACAAGGCTTGCCATGTTACAATATGCTTAATCCCTTCTGCTTTACCACACATACTGCACATACTGAGCTACTAACAACCACCTCTGATTTTTGTAACTTAACTGTTGGTTATTAATCTTGTTACTAATCTTAACCTAGAGAACCCAGGGGCCTTTAGTCAATCAGTCAATTTACGTCCTAAAACTCAAAATCTGTGCAGACAAAGTGTGTGTGTGTGTGTGTGTGTGTGTGTGTGTGTGTGTGTGTGTGTGTGTGTGTGTGTGTTTTATTCCCACGGTACCCTAAAGCCACCGGGCTCCACCATGCTGCGTGTCCCATCCTGCTGTGGGTATGTGTTCCCGTCCTCTGTGGGCGGGTCTTTCCCAGGCCTGGTTTCATTTGTGGCCTGGAACCACACATCGGCGCTATCTTTAATCAAAAACTAACATGTCCGCCCTTCTTTTTATAGAGACAAGCTCAACGATGATTAAAAAGCAGATGGAGGAGAGAGACCCGCCTCATGTCGGGGGTCTTCACCCTTCCTATAATGTGTGGGTGTTGCTTTTCTACTGAAACACCACCCACCACTCAATGCTATAAATTTTCTAATGTGCACCCTCTCCTCCTTTCTAACCAGGCATTTTTTCAACTCGGTCTGCCTTACGGCGTGTTCGCTCGGCTTCGCGAGCTGTAGCTTTCACTCGTCTCCTTTGTGAATGATGGATCGCTCCCTTCCCGAGGAAATGAAAGACTGCCGTCTTGTTTTCCGCATGTGGACAACCCCTGTTTTCCCGCTTTCGTTCGTCTCTCCGGTCCTTGTCTGCTCTTTTCATCTCTCTCTCTGGTCTGGAGCTGGTCAGTGGAGAGCCCTGTGTTTTACAGGCTCATTAATCATTGTGAGGGACAGCGAGGGCCCCTAATC
>CM042557.1:5645983-5655983 GCA_023630585.1 Cranoglanis bouderius | reverse complement strand
AAAATCAACCATCTGCAAATAATGGAACCATATTTTTCCTTTTTTACTAACCAGGTTTTCTTCGGCAGTGTGGATTGGAGCTGTGTCTGCCTCCGTGTTGCCGGAGAAATTGTGAGCGAGTGGGCGGGGCCAGGTTTGCGCGCAGAGGGAGAGTTGGGGCGGCATCAAACTTTATTGATATAAACGGTATTGTCTCATTCAATATCCCGTTTGAAAATATAACATCAGGGTGGGAACGTTAACGCCGTGCCACGCCTTCGTTGATCATTTTAGTTGACACCACATCCCTAAGTTATTATTCGCCAACCAATATGTACGTTTTATCCGTTTATAGTTACGTTTAATGTTTATAGTTACGTTTAATGTTTGCCGGACGTCCGCGAAACTAGTTTGGGTCATCGCTTACAGCAGCTACAACAGTTGTTCTTACACTCGACCTCTCTAACCTCTCTCTTGAAGTTAACAAGATATTAAAAAAAAAAAAAAGCAAACTATAGCTTACCCACTGACCGTTACAAAGTGCTGACACTGCTGACTACTTCCATAAATGGTTCCAATAAACCGTAACGATAAAGTTTATCATTGTTGTAGCCGATGGATCGTCATCACGAGAAGGAGAGTGCAGAAAATAAGTGAAAGTGGACCGAGTACTGAGCCTGGAGGAACACCAGAGGAGAGGACTGTATGGGGCAGATGTGAAACTCCTCCATGATACCTCCAGGTAGGAAGCTAACCACCTCCATGATGGATGAGAGAGTGAGAGAGAGCGAGAGGAGAGACAAAGCCAAAATAGGAAAGGAATAGCAAAAGGATTTCATACAGAGACTTGGCTGGGAGTGTTGCATTATTACTGAAATAACCCTTTCTTTTCCCTTAAACAGCTCTAAATCACATAATATTGAGTATTCAATTATAAACAGCCTTATTCAAAGCATCATGAGTACACTGAGATGTGCATAACATCCCTCTACTTAACAGGCCATTAGTGTGAGAGAGAGTGCAGAGTGTAAGAGCTCCAAGGCAAACCTACTGACTCTAAACATGTCGTTACAGAGCACGGCATCTCCTTCACACACTGTCGCTGAAACATACTGCAGAGATGAAATACAGCTCATATTACTGCATTTACACTCACTCACTGACCACTTTTTCCACTTATTCATGCAATTATCCAAATCAGCCAATCACATCGCAGCAGTTTAGTGCATAAAATCATGCAGATACAGGCCAAGAGCTTCAGTTAATGTTCACATCAAACACCAGAATGGGGGATAGGTGTGGCATGTTGCTTGTAGCGAAACGGCTGGTTTGAGTATTTCAGGAATCTCCTGGGATTTTCACTCTACAGTCTCTAGAGTGGTGTGAAAAACAAAAAACATCCAGCTCATGGCCAGACAGCTTTGAGAAGACAAGAAGGCTACGGAAAACTCAAATAACCACTCTTTCCTACTGTGGTGAGCTGAAAAGCAGTGAGAATGCTCTCTGGTTTAGGACAGTTAGTCTTAAGAAAAGATCAAGTCACTGACTGGCTCAGATAAAAAGATCAATAGCTGATCAAGCCTTCCTTCTCGAATTTGTATCTTTTGCTAAATTCTACTATCTAAAAAATGAGTGTACGGTATGTTACAACCAGTATTTGGTTTATTTTGGCGTATGCTTCACTATCAATAGGGTCAACTGAAGGTGAGAACACGACTATATGAAAAAGAAGAAGAAGAGGAAAAAAAAAAACTTCATTAATATTTTAATAAGTGTTTGGTGTTTCGGTCTAGTGGAGGACTTTGGACGTCGGACCTCAACGAGCCGTAACAGATGTGACATGCATGTGATTTTTCACCTGGTGTTTGAAACGCTGTGCTGAGAGGGAAATTCTGACCTTTCATCCATGAAGCAGAGAGAAAGAGAGGGGGGGGGGGGGGGCTTTTTTGAATCAATATACATGTTTGTTTATCAAATAAATAATATTACATCATACTGATAGGCTGCTACCATTATCAGATAGACTTGGGAGCACAAGTGTGAGACCTGGCGTGCAAGACCTAATGTGTCCTTGCATGTGAGATCCAAAAGTCCAAATTCTACTTGCACCAAAAAATAAATAAATAAAAATCAGAGCAAATGTGAGTAAAACACACGCACTGTAGAATCCTGATGCGGGTGACGTTTCCATCGGTCTGTTTCAGACTGACTAGAGTTAGTATATGGACAAAGCATTGGTTGAAACTGATTTGTCTAATCCAGGGGTGTGGGTGCAGGTTTTCATTCCAACCAAGCAGGAGCCACACCCGATTCCACCTGTTCAATCAGTTGAGCTTGGCTTTCAGTAGACTCGGGTGTGGCTTCGGCTGGGTTGGAATGAAAACCTGCACCCACACCGGCGGTTTCTGGATAAGATTGGACACCCCTGGTCTAATCAATGATCTACTAAAAACAAAACCGTTTTGCTGTACTATTTCGACAAACTACTGATATCACTGTGATGGCAAAACACCAAGCTAACATTGTATAATATCATTTCTATTTAGTATACAGTGTAATATGTATTAAGCATAAGCTGAAAAGCAATTATATTATTTGGCAGGTCACAATGTTATAACTATATATATATATATACATACACACACACACACACGTACATATATAAGGCCAATGTTTACCCTGTGTAACTAGTCTGAAGGAAGAAATATTCTACTCATCATTTCTCTCATTTCACGTTCACTTTCTCCTAGCCATACTCCCATTATTTGAAGCCAGTGTGAGATTTTACTACTTTTCCTCATCTCATACCATTCTGTTTCTGAGAACCGAATTGCCTCACTCTGATCAAAAGATTATCTCTTAAATTCCTTCAGAGTTAATCTCATGTTCATCTGCCACTAATACGCGCCTGAAATCCGAAGAATGAGAAACGGTAGACTGTGACGCCTTGCGCAACTTTACCTTCAGGTCATATCATGTCTCGTCCTCGATAATATTTCAATATCAACGTGGAATTTAGGGTTTTTTTTACCGCTTGTTTGAAAAGAAAACTTTGTCAGTGATCTCTTCTGCTAATATGGGTTTGGAGAAAGAATTCAGAAGATCAGATATGCGTACTGAACCAGGACCGAGAGATCTGTCCGTGATGTTCTGCGGTCTCTCGCAGCGCTCTCATCTGATAGACAGCTTCACGAGATTAATACGCATCTTCTACGAGAATGACGCAATGGATTATTCTTTAGATCTGACCAAAAAAAAAAAGTGTCCTGATATCAGAAAGCGAAGGATAAGATCAAGGAAGCATTTCCTTCATATTATTTTTGATCCAAGAATGCTTTAACATGTGCAATCAGCTGTGTGTGATAAACTATTGTCCTGTCGAGCCTCTTAACTTTCGTTGATTGATGACAGTAGAGATGTAGGTTCTTACCAGTGTGTGTGAGCAGGGTATTACTGCAGCAATGCTGATTCGGGGGCAAAACAAGGGGTGTGGCCAGACACATGTATTGTGTGTCATGTACATATACATCATGACAGCAAAAAAAATAAATAAATAATACTGGAAGCTGGTAACAAGTCAGCATTTAGTAGTATTAGTGACTTCTAATATCCTGTTAACAAGGTCAGTAATGAAGTCGGGACTGTAAATAAAGCTAACGAGTTATTAGCTGTAACTAAGCTCATTATAATTGAAGTAAACCTATATAAAGCGCATGTCCACGTGCTCTGTGGGGAACGGCAGTTGAGATACTTATTGAGTTATTGTATAATGAAGTAGCCCTGACAAACAAGTTGCTTCGTTTTCTTAATTGAAGCCCCTGTTCATGTTCATTCACTCCGTGGAAGGCTGGCATATGGAATTAAATTTGTGCCAAAAGTGTTGAATGTAACTTTTCAAGAAACGAACAAAAATATACAAATATGAGGAAGAAGAAAAACACACTGAAACCGAAAACAGTGAACACGGTGGCAAAAATGTAACAGGGTCATCAAAAATAAACAGCGTGATAAGATTCCTTTCATGGTTTCATTGTTCATGAATACACTGCCAGAGTTTTCATTTACGCTTTCAAACTTTTTCGTTTACGCTCCGCAAGTTTCCGCTCGCCATTCTGGCACAAACCTCTCGTGTGGGCGGGGCTTAACGATTTGGAGATATATATATATATATACACACATACACACACACACACACACACACACACACACACATAAAATTCCATTATCTGTTTGGCGAGCACGGACAAGGGAAGCTAAGATGCATCAGAGAAACAATACAGGCTATAGGCGGAAAGGAAACACACATTACGAGATAACACATTTATTTTTTTTGTCTATCTTAAAGCTGTAGACATCATGTTTCCTGACAGATATTTAAACAAAACAGAGACTTGGACATATTTTAAATACATATAACTGAATGATATAAAACAAAAACGCTGTCATTTTATTTATCTGGTTTTCTACGCCCCTAGGCGCAGACATCAGGGGGCCTGATTGCTGTTATGACTACGTCTCAGAGGGTGTTTGTGTCTTGTCAAAGTCAGTTCTTGACATTTTTAAAACATTCATTCACCTACAGGCTACTTTAGTACTTTCTGGTGACGTGGTACTAGAAAACCTACCTAAAAAAAAAAAAGTAAAAAAAAAAAAAAAAAAGTAAAAAAAAAGAAAACCCTAAAGACCAGACGTCCTTATGCTTCATACTCAGTAGGCGATTATGAGAGTAGCGGCCATTACTGAGGTGACCATGACAATATTGCGCAGGCTGTATATTAGCATACTGTGTAACTCATTAGCACTATATATCTAATACTACATTTGATGTGTTACTGTGACACTATTTACTATAATAGCATGAGGTTTGGGACACAGCCCGTGGCTGGCACCTTTTTTTTTCTCCAGACAGGAAATCTCAGACACCGCTGAAGATCATGTTAATTATAAAGATTAATATTCATGTTGTTCAGAGTGGATTTTTTCCTTCAGGACTCCTAATTTCTGTCTAAGAGCAATTTACAGAGCTTTTCAGAGCTAAAAGTAGGTCCTAAACCTGCTAAAAATGTACATCTAGTCCAGAGGTCTCCTAAGAAGTACGTAATCAGGACTGAGTCACAAGCAATCCTAAACAATCTTGGTGATGAACAGAACAATCAAGTTCAATATACTATATGACAATGAGCTTTTTTTTAAAAAAAAAAAAAAAAAAAGGTAAAATGTCGATTGCAGGATTGTTTTAATGATTATGGAGTTGTAAGTGCAGTCACCTCCTGAACTTAAAACTGCCATTTTCACCCATACATCCATTTTCCATACACAGGGTCGTGGGGAGCCTGGAGCCTATCCCAGGGAACTCTGGGCACAAAGCGAGGGACGCCCTGGACGGGGTGCCAACCCATCGCAGGGCACAATCGCACACACATTCACACACTGCGGACAATTTGGGAATGCCAATCAGCCTACAGTGCATGTCTTTGGACTGGGGGAGGAAACCGGTGTACCTGGAGGAAACCCCAGAAGCACTGGGAGAACATGCAAACAGGGCACACACAAGGCGGAGGCCGGAGTCAAACCCCCAACCTCGGAGTTGCGATGCAGGCGTGCTAACCACTAAGCCACTAAGCAGTTCAGTGGGAGTCGTCTGTCCTCTGCTCTGAGCTAATCTACTAATCTAATAACAGCTTGTGAAGTGGAGTGATGAGGAATGAATCCCTGTAATAAAGTGCACTGCGTAGGGTGAAACCCAACAGCTTTGACAACCTAGAAAGTGCACTATGTAATGGTAGTGTAGTTTAAAGCGTGGACGGTATATCATTTACACAGTCATGTTTTTTATATCAGCACAGGGTGAATTTGTTACGTGTGTGAGACAGAACCATTGCACTGAACAGCCCTCCAGGCAAATCAAACATGAACCCACGACACCAATCTGTGAATTCTGACACGTCAGCGACCCGGGTCTTTAACTAAATAACAATATGTAACTAAAACACACCCAACAGCCACCATCGAGCCGTCTCTGTATAATCACAGCTCTATAGTGCAGCGGAGCTTTAACCACGAGAGCAGAGTGAAGAGGACACAGCAAAAAAGGAAAGAAAAAAAAAAAAAAAAACCCTTACCTCTTTTCTGCATGAAGGTGAAGAGATCATCCAGAAACTCTTTCCTATTGGGGTCGTTGTCCAGCTCATACAACTGCACAAGACACAGATTATTATTATTATTATTATTATTATTATTATTATTCCTTTAGCAATAGCTCTACATGCGCTCGTATCAATATAGCTACAAGACAGACAGGGAGAGAGTGTATGAGAGACAGATAGAGAGAGCGTGAGAGAAAGACAGTGAGAGACAGAAAGGGATAGACAGAGGGACAGAAAGAGTGACAGAGGAAGGTTAGGAAAGATAGGAAAGATACAGTGGTGCTTGAATTTTCTACATATCTGCAGAAATATGACCTAAAACATCATCAGATTTTCACACAAGTCCTAAAAATAGACACCGAGAACCCACTTAAACAAATGAGACAAATACATTATACTTGGTCATTTATTTATTGAGGAAAATGATCCAATATTACGTTTGCTTTCAGTATCTGGTGTGACCCCCTTGTGCAACAATAACTAAACGTTCCCGGTAACTGTTGATCAGTCCTGCAGATCGGCTTGGAGGAATTTTAGCCCGTTCCTCAGTACAGAACAGCTTCAACTCTGCGATGTTGGTGGGTTTCCTCACATGAACTGCTCGCTTCAGGTCCTTCCACAACATTTCTATTGGACTTTGACTTGGCCATTCCAAAACATTAACTTTATTCTTCTTTAACCATTCTGTGATAGAACAACTTGTGTGCTTAGAGTTGTTGTCTAGCTGCATGACCCACTTTCTCTTGAGATTCAGATCACGGACAGATGTCCTGACATTTGCCTTTAGAGTTCGCTGATATAATTCAGAATTCATTGTTCCATCAATGATGGCAAGCAGTCTTGGCCCAGATGCAGCAAAACAGGCCCAAACCATGATACTACTACCACCACCATGTTTCACAGATGGGATGAGGTTCTTATGCTGGAATGCAGCGTTTTCCTTTCTCCAAACAGATCGCTTCTCATCTCATGAGCTACTTAGAAGTTACTCTGGGTTCTTTTGTGACCTCGTGGACTATTACACGTCTTGCTCTTGGTCGAACACTCCTGGGGAGGGTAACAATGGTCTTGAATTTCCTCCATTTGTACACAATGTGTCTGACTGTGGATTGGTGGAGTCCAAACTCTTTAGAGATGGTTTTGTAACCTTTTCCAGCCTGATGAGCATCGACAACTCTTTTTTCTGAGGTCCACAGAAATCTCCTTTGTTCATGCCATGATACACTTCCACAAACGTGTGTTGTGAAGATCAGACTTTGATAGATCCCTGTTCTTTAAATAAAACAGGGCGCTCACTCACACCTGATTGTCATCCCATTGATTGAAAACACCTGACTCTAATTTCACCTTCAGATTAACTGCTAATCCTAGAGGTTATTAAATATTATAATAAGTATAATATTTTTGTCTCATTTGTTTAATTGGGTTCTCGTTGTCTACTTTGAGGACTTGTGTGAAAATCTGATGATGTTTTAGGTCATATTTCTGCAAATATATAGACAATTCTAAAGGGCTCACAAACGTTCAAGCACCAATCTGGATAGATCGATAGACAGATAGATAGATACAACACCTTGTTGAAGTCTCTGGAGGCCTCTCCTCTCGATCTGTTGCTGTCTGATTCCTCTGCCCACACACCACTGCCGTTCTGCAGAGAGATCACCATCATCATCATCATCACCGTCAAATAGTATCAGCATCATCATTTCCATCATTACACCAGTTATTACCATCATCACCATCATAATCATCAATAGGATCACCATCACCATCAGTTAACATCATCACCATCATCATCAGTTATGACCATCAGTTATCATCACCATCATCAGTTATCATTGTCATCATCTTTAGCAAGCATCATAATCGTCATCATCAGTTATCGTTATAATCATCATCTTTATTATCATCAGTTTTCCAGTGTTCCAAAATTAGCTGTGCTCTCTGGGTGGGAGGGGCTTACTCTCTCTCTCTCTCTCTCTCTCTCTCTCCTGTCAACCACAGAGACACTAGCCAATCGTGGGTGTCTGTGAGCTCATGTATGCGGAAGAGGACAGATAGCACTTTCCTCCGAGTGTGAAAGTCATTAACTAGCTAGTGATCGGTCGTCGGTCATGACAGTTAAACTGTGTCTTTCTTCACGTGTAAAGGTGAAACGTACGAGCGAAAGCTGTACATCCGGCTTGTGAGACGAGCTGAAACCCGACACCGCACGGACTCCTTAACGATCTCGCAGATTCTCCACGAGCTTCTGTTTAAAGTTATGCAAAACGGAACATACCCTAAATTTTTTTTTTTTTTTAAACTCTTGTCAGAAGTCAGCTATAAACGGTCATTTGGGATTACTTTATTTTCACATTTTTGATAATGCATGCATTTTATAATGAAATATTCATGAGTGCTAAAGTGATATGACGTGTAAGTGGAGGCATTATTGAAGTCACTGTGGCTGAAACACAAATGGACGTCTTTTGAATACGCATTACGTACTTATGTACGTTCTTACATCTATTATGTAGGTTCTACACTGGCATGGTGTTATGCATACAGTATATAGTGAACAGGGAGCCATTTTGGACTGAGTGTTTTTTGGAACATGACACACAGATCATGCGGTTTTGATGGATGTTCACAGCTGCACCTCTTGAACACACACGATTCAGGATCATCGCTATCCATGTGTGAGAGCGAGCAAACACACACACACGGAAACACCTCACTCTCCAGGCCCCCCTCACAGGTGTCTTCACAGGAAATGGTAAATAAAGTTGTCCACCCATTTAACCCCCACACAACCAGAGGCCATCTGTGCTGCACCTCCATCATTTATCTACCTCCACCTCCTCCCTCTTCATCCCTCCCCCACCCAGCTGCATTCAGCGCCCTCAACACACACCTCGGCCCAAAACAGCTGCAACGGCAAGTCAAGTTCACGGGTTGTGCTGCTGGGGGACAGAGGGGCGCTAACTCTCTCTCTCTCGGGGCTCATGGGGGTGACCAACGGCTGCGTAAATAAGGGCTGGACATTGGTGGAATGTTCCGGACAGGAATGTCAGTGCAATGAGGAAACAATAAAAGCCTTGGGAACAAAAACAGGCCTCGTTTGGAGAGGTGTGAGCAGCCGGAGAGCGAGGTCTGCTAACGTATGGAGAACGGATCGGAGAACGCGCGCGCGCACACACACACACACACGAACACACACGAACACACACACGAGGGAACATCCTGTCACAGAACACAGCAAAGACATTTAAAGGACATACATTAAGTACCTGTGCATTTGGTTAACTCATTTCCATCTCAGCTTCCAGATGTTCAGATGAAGTAGGCCTATTCTTGTGTGTGTGTGTGTGTGTGTGTGTGTGTGTGTGTGTGTGTGTGTGTGTGTGTGTGTGTGTGTGTGTGTGTGTTAATACATGTAACTAATATTTATATCTATATATAATATATCAAACGAGAAAAATGTGATTTCAGAGATATTTTTTTTATTTAATATGTACGAAAATGTAATTATTCAACAAAGAACAGGAGAATATGAAGTATTCATAAACAAAATTTATATTTTAACATTTATTCAATTCAACAGAGATTAAAGTTAGTTGGACAGAATTGTAAAACGCACTCAAAAAAGCAGATCCTGATCTAATTTATTACGATATTCTGTGGAGAAAAAAAACAACAACAAAAAAAAACATTCTGCATGATGTTCCACGACATAAAATGTAACTACGAAAAGATTTTTAAAAAGTATGACGTGCTATTTTCATAATACATTAAAAATCCTAATCTGTGGCAAATTTCAGAAAGATCTAAACACTTTCGTGTCGTTATTGTAATTGTTACTGCATTGCTGCTCATTCTTTTCCTTTTCCAGA